>CM051502.1:10283784-10361502 GCA_028031935.1 Paedocypris micromegethes
TTTTTTTTTTTCTTTTTTTTTGTAAATGTAGAACTACATCATGTTAAAGACTCGGAAGAAAGCACCCCTTCTGTTCATTTTTTTTGTTTTTGCCAGATAAAAGAGCATCTTCTCATCCTTCACGTTGAAAGTCACATTTTCTGTATTTTTTTTCACATACCGTCTCTTTTCAAATAGTCAGGATTGAAGACGACAAACCGCTGCAATTGGCTTGAGGTCTCCCATTTTCTCCAGCAAGCCGAGCTGCTCGTATTTGGCACATTAATATTTAACATCGTTCATGGGAGAGTTTCTGAAGGCACATTTTTTTTATTATTATTGTTATTATTATTATAATTATACTCTTTTTCTGGCAACTGTTTTCTTACATTTGTTACCTATGATTCCCCTACATCGTCTACATCTGACTCTGGGACAAGTGTTGCCTTACACAGCTAAGGAAGTGTTTGTCCAAGAGCTTTTTAACTCTCACCACATGGTCAAACTCTCTCTCTCTCTCTCTCCTGTCCCCTCTTTTCTGTTTTTGACATCACAGTTGTTTGGTGTGTATGATTGTTTTGGCTCTGCCGTTCCCTCTCTCATCGCTTGCCTCCGATCCTGCAGCAAACTTTGTGCTGCCCGAAGCCGGCGAGTTCCTGGACGGCGTGCGCTTCATAGACCTGCAGCGTGACGAGGCCGACACCGTCATCAAGCAGTACAACGAAGAGGGTCGGAAAGCCGGGCCGCCGCCCGAGAAGCGCTTCGACAGCCGTCCCGGCGGCTTCAGGGCCCGCGGCAGCTTCCAGCGCTATGACAATCGCTCTGGACCTCAGGGCAGCAGAGGAGGCTACCAGAACCGTGGCACCTCGGGAGGCGGAGGCTTCAGAGGAGGTACCGCTCCTTTTAAGAGAAACCAGCTTCAAATAAAAGCATGCCAATATTACACTGTCTAGATTCGCTGTCGATATTTAATTATTCACTGATGTACAATGCCAATTATACACTTAAATACGTTACTTGTGCGAGCGAATGTAAGCACCATTTTTTAGAAGCTCAATTACTTGGTGCTTATATTCACATAATTTGCAAATATGCACGTAAAAATGAGCAATAATAGAAACTAATAGAAATTAAAAAATTCTGTAATTTAATTTAATAACCTGACTAACTCTCTGTCTACAAGTGAACGCAGCGTAAACCGGAGTAAGCCCATATAATGTACTCCATTACATTTTGAAAGAATGTCTGATTGTTACTAAGTTTTTTTATCAAGTCATTTTTACTTGAATAAATGACCATTTAGTCAGAATTTAAGTAAGGAGATGCTTGTATTGATCTTGAGGTGATTTGTATTTTGCGCCTGTAAAATGGATTGAGCTTGATGTATTCAGTGTGGCGCTAAACGTGCCGCTCTCTTGGGTAGGTTATAACCGTGGCAACTACAGCCAGAACCGCTGGGGCAACAACTACAGAGACGGAGGCTCGGGAAACCGCGGCGGCGGATACAGTCGCCACCAGCCGTCTGGAGGAAACTACAACCACAGCCGCCAGAGCTCCTACAGCAAGAGCGGCTCCTCCTCCTCAGGGGGCTACAGTCAGTCTCAGGTAGCGCAGACACGCCCACACGCCGTCTGTCCTCCAGGCTCCTCCTCCTCCTCACCTGTGTGTGTGTGTGTAGCCGCAGTCCTACAATCAAGGTTACAACCAGCCCTACAGTCAGAGCAACTACAACCAAGGCTACAACTACGGCAGCTACAATCAGTACCCGGCGTACAACCAGAGCTACAGTCAGACTCCAGCTCCCAGCGGACAGACGTACGGCCAGCAGCAGCAGCAGCAGCAGCAGCAACAGCAACAACAACAGCAACAACAACAACAGCAACAGCAGCAGCAGAGCTACAACCAGCAGTACCAGCAGGTGAGTGACTCCGCCCTCCACACCTCCTGTGTGCCGCTGACTCACTTCCTGTCCTGTTCCCCAGTACGCCCAGCAGTGGCAGCAGTACTACCAGAACCAGAGCCAGTGGAGCCAGTACTACAACCAGTACGGCAGCTACAACAGCTACAACCAGCAGGGCAGCCAGGGCAACCAGGGAGCGCAGGGAACCCAGTAGCACGCCTCGCCTCTCCGCATCATTCCTCCATCAGGCCTTTCTCTCTCTGCTCGTCCTCCCTTCCCCATCTTCATTTGGTGTTTTACTTTTCCGTTCAAATCTTCAAAGGCTCCACGGTTTTGGTGGGCTTTTCATTTTGTGCCGATCATTTGTTTACACACAGCTTACTTGTTCTTTTCGACCACCGATCTATTGGTAAAGGCGATTGTTTGGATTTAGTAACATAGCGTAGGTTCTGCATCTCGTGGTCTGTATGATGGGTTTTGCTAAGTGGAGCGCAATTCATCTGTAAAGACGCCTTTCACGCTAGCTTTTTAGAGGGAGTGTTGTTACCATTATTTCACCACTGTTTGTTGTTTCTTTCTTCTAAGATGAACGAACCACCTTTTGCAGTTGGTGTGTTTGTTGAGAGCAGCCCTGTGTGTAAGAGCAAAGATTAACCTTTGAGTGCAGTACACGTAAGACCTTTCTCTAAGATCGTGTTCAACGTTTTAAGGACTTCACTTTTGAATAACTGCTGATATCTCAAGCCTGTGGAAGGTGTTTTTCTAAATATAATAATTTTTTTAAATGATGCAAATACTTTCTCTGGTTGCAGGTTAGTACTGACTAGCTAAATGCCATGACTTTTAAATAAAAGTACTAGTTACTACCATTAAATAGACCCTGGTGTGTAAATGTTTTTACCTCGTGTCTTGTCTGTAAAGCAGAAACTGCTTATGGTTTTGTGTCAAATCAAAACTCGTTATTTTGTATTTTAAAATATAATCAGGAACAAATCAAACGGTGTGCCCTTGTTTTTTTCTTTTAATTTGCAATGTTTGCTACTTAGTTACAGCTGATTTAAGTAGATTTTTTTTGTTAGAACCTTGTTCTGCTGTCCAGAATGAAAATCATAAAACTATCTTCTCATTGACTCTAAGTATTGTAAAATGCGCTCTATAATATAATATCTTATTAATTAAATTAATAATATATTTTAAAATATCCTGCATAAAATATTATGTCCGTCAATTTACATGGACATCTTTAAAAGTATGAACAAAAGTGGTTTTGGGTAGATGTTAAAATCAAGTTTATTTTATTTCTAGAGCGCTTTTCCCAGTTGACACCGTCTCAAAGTCACTGTGCCAAATGAAAAACAAGATGGTTGCAAATATGTTCTTTGTTCACCTGTATTATGAAGATCACACTCGCTCCAGAGTGCATTCTTTTTTATGGAAGATCAAACTTCACAAATGAAAGGATTGAAAAGGGTTGGGATAGGACAACTGAATGTCCAATTAACTAGATATTATTTTTAAAAAAGTTTTAAAATTTAAAATATTTTTATATCCTGAAAAACAAAGACCCAAAAGTCTTTACTTAATCCTCACATTTATCACAGTAAGTATTAGGGCTAAATAAAAGTTGTGTTATTTTAATATGCTGTAATAAAATAAAATTGGCAAAATTCAAATTGCTTGTATGTGACAGCTTAAAATAAATGTACTGTATTTTGATTCGACAAATTAAATTAAAATTAGATCACGTGATTCCCGAAAAAAGCAAAGCAGTTTCTTGTGACTAACGAAGAATTTAGGACTCTTTCTTTTGTGTTCATTTTTCAATTATTATTTATTTTAGAATTATATTAATGCAATATTTAAAATGGTCTTTTGTCATATACTTCCGTATGAATTAATTAAGAATGTTTTTTATATCAGCATACTGTTTACTGGTGGGATTTTTGTTATTCTCTGTTTTACATGATGAGTTTCGAGTCATTTTCAATAGTAAATATTTGAAGCGCATCTTTAAAGCTAAACGCCATCAGCAGGAAATGAACAAGAACTATAATTCCCATCATCCCATTTTTCAACCCCGGAAGCGATTGTTGTCCTCTGCATGGCGGCACAGACGATTCATCTGTCATATTAGATACGAAATGTTGTTATAAAATGAAAATCTTTGGTTTATTTGAAGTTTAAAAAGAAAGTCGTGACAAGGTGAGGTCCAGCGCCTTTTCAATGCGGTTCGGTTAAGCTAATCGACGTCTTGAGCACTTAAATTAGCATTGCGCTAATATTTAACAACGCGCAGCGACTACTTAATATCGAGGACATTATTCGTACTATGTTGATATTTGATTTGTAACGTTGGCTTTATTTGAAGCGTAATCATGTGGTTAAACTAGGACGGCGTGTTTGTCGACATTGTCGTGTGTTTGTTTGTTTGTTTGTTTGTTTGTTTGTTTGTTTGTTGTGGTCCCGCACACCGGGTTTTTATATTTTAGTCTAATCATGTTCTGGACTAATGATTTTTGTCACTCACGCAGACTCTACAACTTTTCATAGCATGATGACAGACAGCATTCTCTATTTATAAATATGTAAATGAGTTAAAATGCCGTTCCCCCGCTGTGGGACAGATAAAGGCAAGCACTGTGGATTAATTTCTACTTACAGCTATATTTCTACGTTGGTGATTTACAAAAAAACGTTACTTCCATTGTTTGGATTCCTTTTCTCATCTGTTCATCCCTCTTTCTTCAAACGCTGAGCCCTGCCCCCGTCTATCAGAACCAGTCCAATAGCAATAGAATCAGGGGCTGTGATTGGTTGGCCACCACTAATGACCCGTCCGTTATCAGCACTGCGTTTGCTTCCGAATTTTCCTGGTCTTGGGCTGAATCAGTTGGACTTTTCCAGGGTTTGCTATGGCGTCAGACATGGAGGACGCAGGAACTGTCCTCGCCACAGAGGAAAATGCGGCTTTTGACATGACCACCAGCGAGAAGGTAAGTCACTGGAATCACGCGGTTGCTGACCACTTGACGTTTTTCTGACTGTGTGTGTGTGTGTGTGTGTGTGCGTGCGCGGCGCAGGTAGTGGAGATGCTCAACCAGGCTGCACTGATTTCTACTGAAGAGAAGCTCCTCCTCCTCAGACAGGTCAGAACCTTCAGACACGTGCGCTGAACCTGCAGCACCATGTTGACCTGAGGAACCTACTGTGTGTTTCAGGTTCAGGAGTTGATCATCAACAAGGACCCTTCACTTTTTGACAGTTTTCTGGATGTAAGTCTGATACTGGGGGGTTTGGAATTCTTGACGGGTCCAGACAATTTTTCCTCTGGTCACATGTCCACGACCATTAATAGCGTTTACGTTTTTATGCCTGATCCAGAGAATAAAGAAAAACTAACCGCTCACTGATCTCACTGTCCAGCATCGCACATCATTTTGCACCAATTGACTTAAATCACGTTTGACCTAAAATCAAACTAGTCCTTTACATTGTGATTGCGACTGTGCATGACGTCGAAGATTAATACTTGTGTGTGTGTTAGTGATTCACACACGGGAAAGATAGAAATGTAAAACCTTACTCGTCATTTGCTTAATTAAAATCAATTCGTCATTACTCTATAAACACAGACTCAAGAAACTGAAGAAAAGAAGAGGAAAACCTTTTATTTGTCCCAACAATGAGAAATGTACACATACTACCTACACATACATGCATATTTACAGAGAAAACAACACTAGACTCTATGGCAACGAAATGGCAGACAGAGCATCAAAGAACGCTCACCACATGGAAATTACAGAGTGCCAGATTCCGGTATCAGACATCAAGCCAGGAATAAATATATATATATAAAAGATAAATGGCAGTGCGAATGGAATGAATGCAGAAATAACAAGCTTTTTGAAGTGAACCCAATTGTAAACAAAAGACTCAACTATGGTTTTGATAACCGAAAGGATCAAGTTGTTTTTGTCAGATGTAGAATAGGTCACTCCAGACTCACTCATTCATATTTATTATTGGATAAAGAAAAACCATGTTGTGATCGATGCGGGAATATTTTGTCTAAAGCATATTTTAATTGACTGTAATCGATTGTGTGATGTTAGACAACGGTTTTATTCAGAAAATGTTTTAACAGATGTTTTTAAGAACGTTTTACCAACAAAGATTTTACAATTTTTAACAGAAATCAACATGAAAGATTGTATTTAATTTGTGGAAGTCAATTTGAAAAGTTGAGTGTATTATTGATATTCATCAACTGTGATAAGAGATGTATTGATTTATGAATAGTAAAATTGTCAAATACCATGTTGCCATTAATATAGCCATTGAAGCTAAAGATGGCGTAAAAAATCAAACAAATGAATAAATAAATTACAGAGAAAACATATATAAGAGGAAAGAACACAATACAGATTATAACACTTTATTCCTGATCTGATTATTAAAAGGCTTGAGATCTTTTTTTTTTGCTTATAAACACGTTGCTAATTATAAGCAATGTTTTAGCGGAAGCAGAACAACACAGATATAATAGAAAGGGACTGTACAATAGTGTCTTCTGCTTGTGTCTTCACTAGGAAATGATCGCGTTTCAGTCCGACAAGTCGATCGAAGTGCGCAAGTTTGTCATTGGTTTCATCGAGGAGGCTTGGTGAGTCCTGACGGCGTGACCGCTTCACTGGTTCCGTGTGTGTGTGTGTGTGTGTGTGTGTGTGTGTGTGACCGGTGTCTTGTTCTACAGTAAACGTGACAATGAGCTTCTGGTGAAACTGATCGCCAACTTGAACATGCTGATGAGCGACGACAGTGTGAACGTGGTGAAGAAGGCCATCCTGACCTTCACGCAGCTCTACAAAGTGTCTCTGCAGGTGTGGCACTCACGACGCTTGACGTAGTAAATCCACCAGGTGACCGCTCTTCACCCGGCGTTTCAGTGGCTGGTGCGCACCCGGGGCGACCAGGATATGGGCCAGGCCTGTTGGAACATGGTGACCCAGATGAAAGAGAAGGTTCTGGCTCTGCTGGATTCCGAGAACGATGGAGTGCGCACTCACGCCATCAAGTTCACAGAGTCCCTCATCGTCACCCTCTCTCCTCGCACGGCAGACTCTGACACGCCCAGGAAGCAGGAGGGCGACATCAGCCTGGACAGAATTCCCAAAGACCACAAGTACATTCGCTACGGTACCACGAGAACACGCAGCCTCTGCTTCTTCATCAGTCGCTTTGCCTCTTTGCCTCTTTCTTTCGTTCATTCTTTTTTTCCTCTACAAGACGCACTAAGTCAAGAAGGGAAGTCGGCTCTGGACCAGCTGTTGAAGTTCATGGTGCATCCAGCCATTTCCAGCATTAATCTCACCACGGCGCTGGGTTCGCTGGCCACACTGGCCCGACAGCGGCCCATGTTCATGTCGGAGGTGGTCCAGGCCTACGAAATGCTGCATGGTGAGCTGGTCAGCCGCACGTCTTCTCGAGTAGGAGGTTTGGACCATGTTGTCCAGGCCATACGTCTCACACACGCTTTCGGATGATCTTTCAACACGTTCACATGAGCTTTAACCCGGCTGTTGGGTTCTTATAATTAGATCTCGACCTAATCGATTTGCTTTCAGCGAACCTGCCGCCGACTCTGGCCAAGTCTCAGGTGAGCAGCGTGCGCAAGAACCTGAAGCTTCACCTGGTGTCCCTGCTCAAGCACCCCAGCAACGTGGACTTCCAGAGCCAGATCTCCACCCTGCTGCTGGACCTGGGCATGTCTCAGGCCGACATCAGCCGCTGCACCCCCGCAGCCGCCCCTGCCCGCAAGAGACACTACCACGAGCCCTACACGGAGGACAAGAGGATCAAGATGGGTACGGACGCTTTCCGACCTCGTCCCCCGGTAGTCGGTGAACTCTTGAAACTCTCGTTCACAGAGGCTACTATGGTTGAGGATGACGAGGACAAGGAAGAGCAGGCTGTGGTGGTGCCACCTAAACCCTCGTCCTCTGCCGGTGCTCAGTCCGCCATCGACCTCACGGCGGAGTTCCTCTTACCACTGCTGTCGCCAGACAACGTCGCCAACCTGGTGTGTGTGTGTGTGTGTGTGTGTGTGCGTGTGTGTGTACGCTGCGCCAAGGTGGTTTGATGCTGACTTGTTATAATCAATTTTAACAATTTTTAACAATTAACTATATTATTTGTTATTCATTTTCATTACATGTTTGTTTATATTTTATTTTTATTAGTTAATTATGGATTTTTATTAGTTAACAATAGCACATACATTTTCTAAATATTTTAATATTCATAAATGTTTAATATTTTGTACTTTTTCAGTCATGTAATATTATAGACTTAAAATTATAATATATTATACATTTATTTTTACCTTTTTTAATACGTGAAATGGACAATCGTGCGTATTTATAGCACAGGCCAACAAGAATTTGTAAGTCTAACTACGATTTTCATGTCTGTTTCTATGTTTGTCTGTCGCCTTGTTATCATCTGTCTGATGTCTTCTCTATCTAGAGAGGCTGTTACAAAGACGCTCTGCCAGCTGTGTGTGTGTGTGTGTGTGTGTGTGTCTGTCCTAATGCCACTGAATCTCCCTCTGCCAGGTCCTCATTAGTATGGTTTACCTGCCTGATGTGATGCCAGCCTCGTTCCAAGCCACGTACACGCCAGTAGAGTCGGCCGGCACTGAAGCTCAGATCAAACATCTGGCCAGACTGATGGCTACGCAGATGACTTCTGCTGGCATTGGACCTGGTGAGCTCACGTCTAGTGTTGTACCATCACCCCGTGATTCGTACCCGTTCGTCTCTAAAGGCTTGAAGCTGTGCAAGGCGCGGGAGGAAGAGCTGAAGGAGGACGAGGCCGGAGAGTCCAGCTCGCGAGACCCTTTGATCATCCGCAAGCTGTCTGCTGTGCCGCTGGGTCAGGCCATCTCGGTGGTGGGGGCTTACAAGACCCTCGTGTCTGAAGAGACTCCTCAGATCAAGAAGCTTCCGGGACCCATACTGCCCACCACACAGCCAAAGTAGTGCCCGTGTCAGTCAGCTCTCTGAGGTCAGTCCACCGCTCACACCCTCTTCTCTCTGCGTTAAGAACGCCCGGCACCAGCGGCAGGAAGAAGGTGTTCAAACTGGCCGATGTGGTGCAGCCTTTTTCCGAGGCGCAAATGGAGAAACTAAGCAACAAAGCCATCCAGCGCATCGTCCAGTCTGAGAAAGTCATCGCTCGCAGCGGAATGTCTCATGTGGGTGAAGCGGTGGAGGGGAATCTGAGGCCGTCTAGTGGCTGAACCGTCTGGTCCCGTCCCACACAGGTTCGCGTGAAGCTTCTGGCTCGCTTGGTGACTCAGTTCGAGGGTGGGAAGAAGAGCGACCTGCTGCAGTTCATCCTAGACGACATGCGGAGCCGGAGCGAGCTGGCCTTCTCGCTGCTGTACCACGAGTACAACACCTTCCTGAGTCAGGCGTCCTGCGGCTCGCTGGAGAGCTACGAGCGCTGCCTGTTCACGCTGCTCTCTGGCCTGCAGGAGAAGCCCGAGCAGAGGGACGGGTGAGCGTCATTCTACAAACCCAAAAACTACAAAAGCGTTTTTAGGGTTTAAAACATGCAGTAACGCCTCCCCGCACCCCTCAATAGTGCTGTTCTTTACACCTGTTCCCCGTCAACGACTTGTTGAAATGAATGTTAGCTGTCAGTTATGATTCCACTGATGGGACGTTGCTGCCTCTTGATTGATGGTCAATTCTAGGCTTCCTGTTGTTTCTTTCCACGCTAGAATCAGCCTAAACATGCAGTAGTCCGTTTGCATGATGAGACGCTCTTGTGTTTCCTGTCTCAGGCTCTTCACCAAGCTCGTGCTGGAGGCTCCCGTCATCACCGACTCTGCTCTGGAGGTGATTCAGCGCTACTGTGAAGACGAGGTTTGTTGGAGCAGAGGTGTCAAGTCACCAAGTAACAATACTTAAGTAGATCTTAGCCTGCCTTATACTTTTCATGGGTAATCATTTTTTTCTGCCTGATTTTTCACTTTTTACATGCTCTTTACATTTAAAAAAATGGCAGTGTTACTCTTATTTTGTTTTGGTTTGTTTCGGTCTTGTCATTAAACTAAAAAAAAGTTTTTTTTTTTAACCCGGGCGCCATTACGACGAACTTGATTTTGGTTGGATGAGATGTATCGACATGTATCATTCTGACACACTATTGGTTGGTATGTGGTTCATTGCATTGGCAATGCTGCACATCAGCCAGTGAAACGACAGCCAAAAGAACTTTTTTGATTGGTCATCACAATTCACACTCTGAAACACATGGCAATGATTAGTAGCGCACGGATGTGCTTCTTTAATGTGTTTGCATTGTGATAAAATGCATTAATTATTAATGTAATAATTATGGCAACATTTCAATATAGCAATATAGTCGTATACCTTAGTGACATTTGTTTTGCTTGCATTACTTTTACACCATGTAGTTATCAAACCAGTACACTACATGTACTTGATACTTTTACTTGCACAGCAGTCTTGTTTAACTCTATTAACTAAGTACTTTAACTAAGTATCTATTCGTCCACCAGAGCAATGAATGTTATGTAAAGTGATATATCGAAGCGCCATATCGAAATTTGTGCGACAACTTGTGACCGCACGAGTTCTGATAGACGTGGCTAATGTTTTCGTTTCTTTCAGTCACGCGTGTACTTGGGCATTTCCACTCTGAAGGAGCTGATTCTCAAACGGCCGTCGAGACAGTACCAGTACCTCAATGTTCTGCTGAACCTCAGTTCTCACGAAAAGGAGAAGGTGAGCCTTGTGTTGTCGGTGCGTTGTGGTGGTTTCCCGCGCTCACACGCTGTCGGACGCTTAGGTGCGCTCCACGGCTCTGGGCTTCATCAAGCGCATGTATGAGAAGGAGCACCTGAAGGACTGCGTGGAGAAGTTCGCCCTCACCTACATGCAGTTCCTGGTTCATCCCAACCCTCCTTCCCTGTTGTTCGGAGCAGCGGAGGACACGGGTCAGATCCTCTTCTTCTGTCAGCGGCTGAGGGCGGAGGTGCGACTCCCACGACCTCACCAGCGTCTGACTTGCGCCCGCAGAGGTAGCGGCTCCCTGGACCGAGGAGACGGTGCGCCAGTGTCTCTACCTTTACCTGTCCCTTCTGCCTCTCAACCATCGGCTTGTGCACGAGCTGGCGGCCGTCTACACCGAGGCCATCGCCGACATCAAGCGCAGCGTGCTGAGGGTCATCGAGCAGCCCGTAAGGCCTCGTCTGTGCCGTCTGTCCCAGGACTCGCCGTTAATCCTGCTTTGCTGCAGATCAGAGGAATGGGCATGAGCTCGCCGGACCTGCTGCTTCTGGTGGAGAACTGTCCTAAAGGAGCAGAGACCCTGGTGACCCGCTGTCTGCACATCCTCACGGATAAAGGTCTGTGGAACACCTGTGTGTGTGTGTGTGTGTGTGTCTTGATCTGACGTGCGTCTGGCCCCGCAGTGTCTCCCTCGCCGGAGCTGGTGGAGCGCGTCAGGGATCTTTACCACAAGCGAGTGCCGGACGTCCGCTTCCTCATTCCCGTCATAAACGGCTTGGAAAAGGTTGGTCAAACCTTGGCTGTCTGGTAGTTTGGCCGAAACGTTCTGTAGAATCGGCAGTAAAGGGGTGATCTTCAAAAGACCTTCAGCCTGTATTCATGTAGAAGGCTTGAGTGGCTCATTAGCCAGACGAACAGGCGCTCTACTGTTTGAAAATATCTCTTTTTTTTTTTTGGCTTTGTTGTTTGTTTTTCTTTACCTTGGCGTGCTCAAAGCTGGCTGGCTGTTGATAAGAAAAGTTTACTTGAAAACCGCGAGAGTGAGTAGACGGGCCATGACGTGGAATACCAATGTGTTTTAATCTGTGTTGAAATTCCAATGAAAATGTAATCAAAGGAAATCAAACAACTTGAAGATGTGTTGTCGAACAGGCGGAAGTGGTCCAGGCTCTACCCAAACTCATCAAGCTCAATCCCGTCGTGGTGAAGGAGGTGTTCAACCGTCTGCTGGGTAAGTCTTCTCTTCTCATTGCAGCTCGTTGAGCGTCACGGCTCTGTGTGTGTGTGTGTCTGTTCTACAGGCGATGGCAATTCCTCCATGTCTCCGCTCACCCCTGGGGAGCTCCTCATCGCTCTGCACAACATCGACTCCTCCAAGTGCGACATGAAGTCCATCATCAAGGGTATTTCAACTCTCTTTGTTCTTTCTACTTCGTTAATAAAACTGAAATGCACTGTGATTATAAGTCCAAGCAAAGAGACAGAGAGTTTAAACGTGTTAAACAGAAGTCAATGTTTACTTAGCAATGGCGGTGGTCTGCTCCACGATTGGTTCGCTTAAACCAATCAGAGCAATGTGTCCAATTCCTGCCATAACGATTTGTAGGCGTGCAGACGAGAACTGAGCGTGTGAAGAATTGAGCGCTTATAAACGTGCGCGAGCTTCTAGACGCACACGCTCAATTCAAGCTGCGCTTCGAGGTTTCTCGCGTGTGAATATTTTTGGCACTAAATTGATTCCATAGATTGATCGCTGATCTCACAACGGCTGGAGAGCAACAGCACCACACAGGTCAGGAAGTGAACAGCAGGAGAGCTAATGCGCTATTGTTGCACACACCCCACACAGGCACCGCCCACTCTGCTGCACTACTGGCAAAAGTCCAAAAGCAAAAATCTGAAACGCAACAGAAAAAAGTTTTAAGTGAAAATGTGGAGATTGAAAGTGAAAAGTAAAAAGTAAAACCAAAATGCTTGGAGATTTTAGTTTGTTTTTCGTTCGTTCGTTTTTTTGTTTGTTTGTTTTTTATTAATTTACATTTGATATTGTTGGTAATCTGATTCCATACAGACTCTGCTCTGTCTCTCTCTCATTCTCTCTGTCTCTCGCTCTCTCTCTTGCTCTGTCTCACTCTGTCTTTGACGCTCTCTTTCTCTCTCTCTGGCGGAAGACTTTATTGAAAGTTCACATAATGATGGCTGGACGTTGAGAATCATCCAATAGAAATGTGGTCTTGTCCCAAGGAGAGCTGTGATTGGCTTCAGCAGCCCGCAACTGTGAACTATTAACAAGCGTAGGGATTGAAATACAAACAAACTTTTCATATTTTGAACGTTGTACTTGTATTTCCCCAGCGACTAACCTGTGCTTCGGCGAGAAGAAGGTGTACACGTCAGAAGTGCTGGTGGTGGTGATCCAGCAGCTGATGGAGCAGACGCCGCTCCCCATCCTCCTGATGCGCACCGTTATCCAGTTCCTCTCCATGTACCCGCGCCTGGCGGGCTTCGTCATGAACATTCTGGCGCGCCTCATCCTCAAGCAGGTGACCGCGCCCTCTTACCCCCGCCGCCGCCTCGCAGCAGCTGACGTGTGCGTCTGCCGAAGGTCTGGAAGTATCCGAAAGTGTGGGAGGGCTTCGTGAAGTGCTGCCAGCGCACGCGCCCGCAGTCTTACAGCGTCCTGCTGCAGCTGCCCCCGTCCCAGCTGAGCGCCGTCTTCCAGCGCTGCCCCGAGATGAGGGAGCCGCTGCTGCAGCACGTCCTCGCCTTCACGCCGCACCAGGTGCCATTCTCCAATCACATTCAGATCCTCCACAAGTTCAAGATTCAAGATTAAAAAAAAAACTTCATCCCCAAGGGGAAATTGCTTTTTCGTTTACAGTTGCTCAAACGAACAAAAAATTACACAAAAGAGAAATATAATAATAATAAAAGAAGTAAAAAAAAAAAAAATAGAAATGTACATCTGCATAAAAATCTCTGTGTAATACAAATAAGTAAAAAGTGACTAACAATAAATAGTAGCATGAAAATATTGCACATAACCAGAAAAATATACGGGTTGAACCAATAATGCTCATAGAAAGACAGCTTATAGATTGACAGCATCCTCCTCTCAGCCACCACATGAACAGGGTTCAGCTTCACATCCAGTACAGAGCCAGCCCACCTGATGAGGGAAAAAAATCAAAATATACTCAAAAAATCCGACTAGTAATCCATTTCGACAGTGAAAACACTGGCGCTTGTGTCTCGTGACGTGTTGCCTCTGTATTTGACGGCACGTCCTGTTGTTGTGTGTTCTGCAGCAGGCCCACATTCCCACCTCCATCATGAATGTCCTGGAGGCCAACAGCAAGAAGCAGGAGCCAGAGCCTCCGCTCGAACCTCCACCTCCAGAAGCTTCAGAAGAACCAGAGGTTTGACGGCCGGCCACTGTCTGAGGAGACGTGTCCTTCACCACCATCCTCCCTCCCTTCCTCCCTTCAGCTCTGTGGACCGAAGCCCGTGTCTGCGTCTGATCCGGTGAAGGAACCATCCGCCCCAGTGGTGTTTGCGGAAGCAGTGCAGCAGCACGTCTCCAGCCGGATCCATCTGGTGGAGGAGCTCACGGAGCCTGGAGAAACGGCCGAATCTGATGCGGAGGCCACCGGCGAAGGAGCGCTACAGGTGAAGGAGACGCTACAGGTCACGCAGGCCAGGAAGCCACGTCTGTCTGCTCACCTGATGCTTTCAACCCATGCAGATGGAGATCTCAGACGACTCCAGGCCTGTGGCGGGAAGCACAGAGGAACCCATGGAGGAGTCGACAGCCGAGCCTGATGCTGTCCTTGATCAGGCCACGCCCACCGACGAGGCCCAGCTGGATGATCCAGTGGAAGCTGGAGAAAGTGTTGAGGACTGATGCGGAGAACGTCACGGGCGTGTGTGTGTGTGTGAGGAACACCTACAGTAACAGAACGTTTAGGCCTCATCCATGTTGTGAATGTACCGCTTGCTTTTCTATTTGCCTGAAAAAACGTAAATTGGCATGTTTGAATTTAATAAAACACTTTCAGAAGAGAGAGATTTTAAAGAATCATGTAACACACTTGTTGTCACACACACAAAAGTTATAAATGTTGACTGGCTAAAGGTCTGGTGTTGGACGTAGCACAATAATATTGCAGTAATGTTATTGATGATAATCTTGAAAGAGTCTGTAAACGGTAGTAGTAGAGCTGCATCTGTCTCCAGCTCAAGCCTTGTTCTTTGGAAACATTACAGTGTTGAAGACAGTAATAACTGTAATAATAAACAACTGCAGTCCAATACACTTTAATTAATAATCAAACACATTAGGACTTGTGGTTAAATGTCAGATGTTCAGAACAAATCTCTGCATTTCACTTGACTGAATTTAGGCTAGAAAAATAATTAATGCGAAAAAACAATGAGGTTTTTTTTTTCCTAATATAGAATATAATTTAACATGACAATGTTTCAAAATGGCAGAACAAGAGACATGCAGAACAAAAGTCACGTTTTGTTGACGACACAGTCATGCCCAAAATTCTTCATCAAAATGGCAAATTCTTATCCAACAATTGTTTTGTTTTTTTTACTCGAAACATTTACTGTGCCGGTGTACCTATACATTTTATTGGAAAATGATACATTATTTTTTTTTTTATAAACTGTGCATTGTCCCAGGTTTGACCGCGTGAGCGCGCTCGTTAATGTTTTCAGAGCATTTGTTCCAAAAAATAAAGTCAGTTTAAATCAATTTTTTAGTGGGGGCTGGAGGCCAACACACCGCAAGACAACCGCTTTGTTATTAGCAACGGCGTCCCTAGCAACAAGACATGCCGAGGAAGGAACCGAAGCCTCGGACAAGTTTAGCCAGACTTGTGTGGTAAACAAACAGGGTAAAGTATAAAACTGTAGCAGTTCATCTAACAAAACCCGCTCGTTTGTGGCGATGGAGAAGCAGGAGGGCGCGTCTCTCGAGCGGCTGGTGCAGGCGGCCGATCGCTTCAAGATGTTCATGTTGACCAACAGCACGAAAACCAACCTGAATCTGTGAGTCAATGACGTCACACCTGACTAAACAATCACAGAGGCAGACGTTTAGAGATGAACTACTGCGGAGTAAACGCGGCTGTGTTTGTGTAGTTATGATCACTTGGTCCGACTGTTGACCAAAATCCTGGACGAGCGGCCGGGCAACGCGGTGGATGTGGTGGAGGACCTGAGCCGCGAGGTGAAGGAAGGGTTCCTCCGGGTGAAGCAGGACACGCTCCGCGACCTCCAGCCCCCCTCACCCGACCAGCTGCGAGCGGATCAGCTCAAGAACCTCTTCTCCTGCGGAACCAGCGAGGACGAGCAGGAGGAACTGGTCAGACACGCACACACACACACACACACACACACACACACACACACACACACACACACACACACACGCACAGTCCTTTCATTACTCCAGCCCCTAGTAAAATCTATCCATTAAATACATTGAAATAGTTGCAAGCAGCAATCGTATGTTTTAAAAAAATTTTTTTAGAATGACTGTTAAGTGGATTTGTGGCAAGTATTTTAATATTATATAAAAGCCTAGCTGTAACTATTCTGGGTCAGGTGGAGCTGGAACTACTGAGGCTTGAGGCCGGACACAGCCTCTGGATTTGTGGCCGATAGTCACGTTTGTTACTTAAGTAGAAGTATAAATATTAGAGTTAAAAATACTTCTATGGAGGTAAAAGTATCAGATCAACATTGTCCCTCAAGTAAAATTGCTGTTCAAGTACTGGTAAAACCACTTGAAGTAAAAAAGTAAAACATCTTACTAGGGTACGTGACCATTTTTTGGTTTTCTAGAGTTGATTTCCCTATCTTGAACATGCTTCAAATGTGTAAAATTAACTTCTGTAATAAAGTAAAATAAAATCTGTGAAACTTAATAAATGATAGTCAGAGAAATAAAAAGTATCACAAAGATACTAACTGAAATGTATCTGGCAGTGTTGACGTGAGCTTTGAAATCTCCAGCAGCTTTAATACACCTTTACTGCCTTGTGTGCAGTTCACCAGGCCTTTCCGTGCAGTAGTGATCTGTCGGTGTGTGCGTGATGTGGCGAAGACCTCTCGGTATTTACGATGCACAGGTGCGATGGACCACGCACAAACCAATAGGGTTACAGAATGATACGTGTTTATACGCCTCATCCAACTACAATGAAGTTCACTGGAATCGTATGGCGCCACTTATCTGGATGGTTTTTTAGATCGATGACAACTTGGAAATAAAACTAACTGATACTAAACCGGAGTAACGCGGCTAGTTTTTAAAATGTAAGAAGTAGGAAGTACAGATAATAGCATAAAAAAGTAGAAAGTAGAAGTAAAAAGTAAGCGGGGAAAACAGTTGCTCAAGTAAAGTATAAATAAGCGAAAATTCTACCTGAGTAAAGTAGCTGAGTATTAATACTTAGTTTCTCGGCCCATCAAGGTTTTTACGATATCCTGTGCCAGTGCTCCGACTCGTTAAGAGTTTTGTGTATCATATTTTCCATAACCCTGACCCTTACAGGAGAGACGGCGTTAGACTGGCACCAGCGCGTCGCTTCTCCCAAGTTTCATTTTCTTTCCAGTCCGGTTTCGTGGTCACTGTAGACGCTACTGCTCACTGATCGCAGTCCAACATATTGGATGAAGGCCTTCATGTCAAAGATTGTGTGTGTGTGTGTGTGTTGGGTCAGGTGGAGTTTCCCCTGCAGGACGTGGCGGAGCTGGCCTTCTTCTTTGAGCAAGCGGGCGTGGGCCTGGGCCGAGAGGAGATGTCCAAGGTGTTCCTGGCCATGAAGCAGCTGCTGGACCTGTATCCGCTGCAGAGGTGTCGCTTCTGGGGAAAGATCCTCGGCACGCGGGGAAACTACTTTGTGGTTGAGGGAGAATTCAAGGAGGGCGAAGGGGAGGAAGAAGAGGAGACGCCGGAGGAGGAGGAGCGAGAGGAAGAGGAACAGGAGGAACAAACCGAGTCAGAGGGTTTGGAGCCGGTAAATCACCAGAGGTGTAAAGAGTACCGGACAGCCATACTTGAGTAAAAGTACAGTTACTTACTGTAAAAATTACTCCAATACAAGTAACAAGTCACCAATTTCAAAAAGACTTGAGTCAAAGTAGCAAAGTATCCCGTTTTAAAAGAACTTAAGTATTAAGAAGTATTTTTATCCAGTCTCAATATAGGCCCCCAAAAAAAGAAATGTGAAAACAAACTTGTTTTCCAAGACAGAAACAGAATGTAACCTTTGAAAACTGGTAGAACAAAGTAGATAAAAAGAACAAAAAGTCAGACTGAATCACTTAAATTTGCAAGTAGATATAAAATAAAATGAATAATCTGATTAGTAAATTATACGTATTATATAAAGTGATATATTACATAATAACATTTGTAAAACACATTTTTACGCCCTTAATTCACTTTCTTTTGGTTTCTAATTCACAAATAGCGTCCATTACCTTCAGCAGCCTAAAGATGGCGATATTCACCTCGTCCGCCCAAGAAATTAACCGCGGTATAAATCGATTCCGGCTTGTCGCGCACAATTACAATGTATAACAATAAGTGTTTGTTCAAATGTAGTGGAGTGAAAAGTACTGCTACTCAATCACAAATGCAGTGGAGTAGAGAGTAAAAGTACCCTATATTTTTGATACTCAGTGCAAGTACGAAGTAGCCAAAAACATACTCAAGTAAAGTAACCAAGTACATTTACTCAAGTACCTTACACCCCTATAAATCACACACGCTTGACCACAGAGAGACACCACGTCCTGCCTAAAGCCTCTCGGTTTTCCTCCGGGCAGGACGATCCACCGCCCAAGTCCGCGTACAAGCCGCCTCCCACGGTGCCAGTGGAGAAGCACAGCACCGGAACCAACAAGTTCACATACTTCGTCTGCAGCGAGCCCGGGATGCCCTGGACCCGACTGCCGCTGGTCACGCCCGCCCAGATCGCCGTGTCCCGCCAGATCCGCAAGTACTTCACCGGCGTGCCCGACGCCCCCATCAGGAGCTACCCGCCGTTCCCCGGCAACGAGGCCAACTACCTGCGGGCGCAGATCGCTCGGATCTCGGCGGGAACGCATGTCAGCCCCTCCAGCTTCTACCGGTTCTTAGAGGAGGAGGACGACGAGATGGACGAGCAGCATCAGATCGAGGAGAATCCTGACTTTGAGCCCATCTCTGTCAACGAAATGGCAACCTCTCTGAGCGACTGGGTCCATCACGTGCAGCACATTCTAACGCAGGTAAGAGACCACAGTTACGCCAATCTCTTCCGTCTTACCGCACTCACCCGTTTCACCATTTTAGAATGTCAAAAACTAGGGGTGTGCGGCGACGTGTGTCTGAGTATCATTGTTTGTCAAACTGGTGTCCACAGCTGTTGTCTGGTTTGCTGTCTCCTGCTGTGTCCTACTCTATTTTTAATAAAATCTCACCGTTCCTAGATGCGTCTAGGTCTCGATTTGCCTTCACTAGGTGACAATATAATCATCCCTCTTCCAAATGTCAAGTCAGGAGCAATTAAACTCTTCTTAGTCCCAGACCAACGCAAAGTCGCTATGTGGAGTTGGGAAAAAAGATTCTTTAAAAAAGAAAAATGTCCATTGTTGATCTGTGTTCAGACTATGGGCTGTGACCTAGGAATTAATTCTGTTTTTCCATTAAATGCTTGGGATTTTGGCAAAGACTTGTTTTACTTGAATTGTTAAATCCTTCTGCTGATGGTCAGGTCAAGTTAAGGATTTAGCCAAACATTTTAGGTTTCTGGAAAATCAGATCATCAAGAAAGTATGCAAGTGCTTATGGTCTTCTGAGGAGTGTCGGTACCACCAGGATAGACAGTTTTCGATCTGGTGCCACTGCGTCGTCATGGATGATGGAGCCGCCTCAGGAGGAAGACATCGTCCCGAACCATCTTCACCAGAGGAGACTGGCACCAGAAGAGTCGGGTTTATTTCCTCTCACCCCGCCAGAGAGGTTTTGTTTTCCTAGCCACTGTCGTGATCTAGTCTGAACACCCCTGAACGATGGACATTGATGACTCTGTTCTTCCTAATTTCCGCAAAGCGGCTTTGCGTTGGTCTGGGATTGAGAAAAGTGCTTTATAAATAAACTTGAACTTAATGTGGTGGTCACTCAAAATACTGATTGGTGGGTAAAAACTCCCAAAAATGAAAAATTTGTTGAACCGTTATTTGTTTTTGATTTCTGCACGTGCCAAGTGGAAAGATCTGGAACGACTTGCTTTAAATTGCCGGGAATATACAAACGTGGAGCTGAATTTGAGCTCAGAACACATTCTTAAAAATGGATATAAAAAAACATAACAATAAGGGTATTGACATGTATGAATGTAATATTATTATTATGTAAGTTTACGTTTACGTCGTGTAAGTTTCTTCTGTCATGTAATAAACAAACTTGAATGTGGCAGGGTCGCTGCGAGTGGGTGAACCTGAACCAGAAGGATGAAGAAAATGAGGATGCGAGTGAGGAGGAAGACGAGGAGGATCCAGACGTGCTGAAGCCCGAGTGTGGACCTCCGCTGCTGACGTCTTTGACGGAAGACGCCAGTCAGTTTCAGCCACCTGTTTCTCGCCACTGCCAGATGTTCTAATCCTCTTCTTCTACAGTGATCAGCGAGACTCCGCCCTGGACCTCCATGCTGTCGTCCAAACTCATTCCTCAGCTGGCCGTCGCCGTGCTGCGCTCCAACCTCTGGCCCGGGGCCTACGCCTTCGCCAGAGAGAAGTAAACACGCCTACCAGAGGAAGTGATGTCAGACACTCGTCTCACTGGTCACAGGCAAATTCCAACCAATCACGTTCATTGATCTCATGATCGTTTTGTGCTCATTTCCACACGTTTGTCCACAAACTAGATACTCATTAATCAATGGAGTCTCGTTATCTATGTGCCTTTTTAAATTATTTGATATATTTTATTTAATACTAGTGGAAAATGTTTCCCACCCCCACACACACACACACACACACACACACACACTTGGGCCCGGAGCAGTGGGCAGATTCATGTTTTGCTCAGACCCTTTGGTCCAGAAACTTTGGAACAGATTAGACATTAGTGTCGTGACTTTCTCCAACAGCATTTATTTGCTTGCCTCTGCTGAGTATTTGCACAAACAAACGTGAAGGATACGAGTGTTCTGATGACACACAAACCCTGCCATTGTTGCTCACAGCTGTTTCACTTGGTACTTCCACCAGTAAGATGACAGGCTGCTTTGCCTTTCAGGAAGTTCGGCAACATCTACATCGGCTGGGGTCTGAGGTACATTGGCGAGGCCTTCACGCCGGCCATGCCGCCGCCACCGCAGAGCGAGTATCCGAGCGGGCCCGAGATCACGGAGGCGCTGGACCCCAGCGTGGAGGAGGAGGAGGCCTTCAGAGCCACCCAGCAGGAGGAGACGGCTTCCGACGAGGCAGAAAACCAGGAGGATGAAGAGGAGGAGGAGGACGATTAACGCTCGACAAACTCGTCTTTCCAAAGAAATGACAACTTTGGATTTTAAACCATTTATTCAATATTTAAAACGATTCGAAAATAAATACTTGAATTAAATACAAGTTCACATCATGCTTTTAAATTAACCTTCAAACGTTATCCAAGTTTTTTTTGGCAAATAAAGTTGTGAAAATATCATGGTGTGAATATGAGTGAGCAGCGGCCGGAGACGGTGATGATTTAACAGAACGTATTTTCTGGAGCTGACTGGACTTTTGGGATGAGTGGATTTCTTTAAGGACAAACGCACCCAAGGCAACGGACAGGGACGGTCAGTGGGTCAGCGGAGGTTGCTCTCGTCTGGAATGCTGCTCTGGATCCGCAGTAACAAGGCGCTGTGCCACTGCTCCAGTCTGGTTATAGACTCAAACTCTTGGATCTAGAAGAAAACAGCATCACATCAGCGGAGGTATGTGCACAACATGTGACATCATACACACGACTCACGGCAGCGGCGAATCCTTCAGCGTTTTGCTCTTCATGTGCAGTAAGGAGTTTCTTTGAAGAGAACATAGATCAAGAGCTAATTTGAAAAAGACCCACAGACTTTTCTTGAAAACAATTTTTCAGGCACAAATAAACTTCCTTTAATAGGTTTTCTTGAGCATCATCTTGCTTTCTTGGTGTTCTGACTTTCCAGAAACCTAAACTTCTGGCTAAATGATTCTCCTTAACTTAATACTACTTATACTTCATTCACTTCTTTTAGCAAAAGTAACTTGTGACTCTTTTACATGAATTATAAATAATGGTAAATATTTCTTCTAAATGTAGTAGAGTGTATCTCCAGTAGATGGTGTTGTGATTTCACTTGCTACATCCACATATGGCTGAATTCCTGTTCACATGCTACGTGGACTAGTTCCCTCAAGAGTGGAGAATTCACCATGTTATTTTTATCAATGCTGGCTACGTTTCACTGCGTAAATGACGTTTCTTTTTTATTCAGGTTCATTTATTGATTATGTACATTAGAGCTGCACGATTAATCGTTAAAAGATTACAATCTCGATCCTGCCTCTTCACGATCTGAATCCAGCATTTATACGATTTTGCCTATTATAACTCTCTGATCGATCAGCTAAGTTTAGCTTGATGCGCGCACGAGTGGACGAGCGTTTTGACAGACACTGTTCGTCTCGTCCACTCGCGCGCGCATCGAGCGTTACTTAGCCAATCGATCGTTTAAATATTTTAAAGAAAAGATGATCTTGCATTACTTCTGCCGTATTTTGCGGCGCCTCTCGTTGGCGTGATTTTTGCGCAGCTGCGATCATGCGGTGCTAATAACCATAACCTAGTGTATGTATGTGAGCTGTGCAGCAGACTCAGCAGTAGAGTTTAAAAGAAAAAAAAAAACTAAAAATAAACGGGGAGAATGAATGATTAAATACAACGGTAGAGTATCAAGGATTTTATTCTGAAGTGTGTGTGTGTGTGTGTTCACACTTAGCAAACCACATCTAGCAAACACATACAGTTGAGGACAAAATTATTAGGCCCCCTAAAATAATCATTGTTTGATAAGTATTTAAAAAGTGCTTTTAAACAGAGCTAATGATTTTGTACGCATTGAACATAATGCTGTTCTTTGGAATGTTTATTTTTATTACGTTTAATGGTGATTTTTTTTCCTTTAAATTACTTTTACATTACGTTATAGTTTTCATTCCATTTATTTAAATGTAAAGCAAAGAGTAATATGTGTGTACTATTTTGCTGTTTGACAACCTGATTTTCAGGGTTGAATATTTAAAATAAAAAAATATCCAGAAAGAATCGTGATCTTTATTTTAAGCAAAAAAATCGTGATTCTCGTTTTATCCAGAATCGTGTAGCTCTAATATACGTATATTTTCAACATAGGGAGGCTTGTATGTAGGTTTAAAAATGTCACTAATGTCCTTCATTTCAGGCTGTGAAGGATCTGATTATATCTTGGGCTTTTCACCGGACTGATACTGATTGGCTGAAGTTCTGCTCTGGTTCATCACAAGATTGGAAAAGCCGTCGGAGGCACTTCGACAAGGATTTAAAGGGAAACTTTTGAAATACTTTACTCTTTAAAGAAGGAAGGAAGCAAAGCCCCAAACCTTGAGAAGGCGACACTCTCGAGCGTCTGAGAAAGCGGGAAACATTTCTTCATAGCGCTGGACTGCTAGCTGATGACATCACACAAGAAAATGCTAACTTTTAATGCACACACACACCAGACAGACACACACGAGCACGCACACTCTCTCACACACACACACACACACACACACACACACGGGTGAGGGAACTTCTTACCTTGCAGTTCAGGATATCCACACAAAAGTGACACAGTGCGGCTCTGAAGAAATGGTCCTTGGCGGCGTACTTCAGCAATGTTGTGTCCATGGAGTAAGTTCCAATCTGAACATTCAGTCATAATCCCTGTCTTAGTCAGCATGAAGAACACACCGAGAAACACACCGACACACAAACCTGTTCAAAGATCTCAATGGCTTTGTGGTACTGTTCCAGCTGAGCGGCGAAGATCCCAACCTTCAGAAGACACTTGTTCGCTGCACTAGAGAGAGAGAGACAGAAAGAGAGACAGAGAGAGAGAGACAGACAGACAGAGAGACAGAGACAGACAGACAGAGAGACAGAGACAGAAAGAGAGAGAGAGAGAGAGAGACAGAGAGAGAGAGGGAGAGAGAGACATTAAGAAAAAGAGAGAGAGACAGAGTAAACTTAAAGTGTGTATACATACAGAGGTGCTGTGTGTAGCAGTAGTAGAGAGTGAGTGAGTGAGAGAGACAGAGAGAGTGAGTGAGTTTGTGTGAGTGTGGTGGCTAGAGGCTGGTTCAGTGACTCTACCTGCTGGACTCTTCACCTCGGTAATAATCTGCAGCTTGTTCATAGTGAGAAGCCGCCTGGAGAAGAGCAGAGCTGAGAGTGAGAGTCACCGCCATCTTTAACAGCCGGGCAAGCTTCAGAGAGGCGATAAAACACACACACACACACACACACACACACACACACACACACACACACACACTCTCTCTCTTACTTTCTCAATGTCCAGGAGCTCTGATTCCCAGATGTCAGCCACAGTGGTGTGGTGTTTGGCTGCCATGTTGAATCGTCCCTGTGAAATGGAGGGAGACTGGTTACACTGGCAGCGCTGGGTCACACCAGGAACTCACGCCTGCTGGACTCTCACCAGGTCAGTGTAGATGTCGATGGCCTGGCCAAAGCAAAGCACAGCCTCTGAAAAACAGCCACACAACGTACTCACACTTCACTTCCTGTCACATTACATTTAGTCAACAGAGACACGGTGTGTGTGTGTGTGTGTGTGTGTGTGTGTGTGTGTGTGTGTGTGTGTGTGCCCCAGTATAAAACCCTCACACTGTTGTGTGTGTAGTGTTCAACTGTGTGCTTGTAGTGTGTGTGTGTAGTGTTCAACTGTGTGATTGTGTTGTGTGTGTAGTGTTCAGCTGTGTGTGTGGTGTTCAACTGTGTCTATTGTTCAGCTCTGTGTGTGTGTGTGTGTGTGTGTGTGTGTGTGTGTGTGTGTGTGTGTGTGTAATAGTCAGGGCGTAATAGTCAAAGTTACGATCTGCTAAACAAGTATTTGTCTGCTACACAAGTGGCACATACAAATAAATCATGGAATCATATTAAGGTCATGAAAATAAATGTTTGCCATATGTGTGTGTGTGTGTGTGTGTGTGTGTGTTTGGAACAATAAAGGTCAGTAAATGGCATGTTAAGTATATTAACATATTAACACTAAAAGTATGTTTGTCTTTTCGTAAAGTGTGTTAGGTCGAGCAACGAGTCAGGCGTGAGAAGGTCACCTTGAGCGTCCGCCTTCCTGAAAGCGTTCCCAGCATCGAGGAAACACGTGGCAGCATTGTGCTTACTGTCGCCACGGCAATACAGCTGTGCGGCCCTGCAGAAAGCCTCTCCTGCAGCTGGAAGACAGCCAGACATACAGACAGGTGTCACGCCGCTGCCTTGGAGACCACCAGAGTCCAGTACCGTTCCAGTTCTTGGCCATCTTGAACATGTTGGCGGCTCGCACGTACAGCTCGCAGGCCTCTTCCAGTCTGGAAGAGCTGTGGAAGAGAGGAAGAGGATGAGGATGAGGGGTCTTCCCACACCTGCAGGCGGCGCTATAAGCAGCGCGCACACACACACACACACACACACGCGCGCGCGATGATGATTCACTCCGCCGCGGACGAGATGAAGCAGGAGCCGCGGGAGATCAGCGTCAAGGCCGCGGCGCGTTACTGCTCGGTCGCCTGGAAGTACTACAGCAAAGACGAGAGCAATGGCACCGTGCACTGCAGGCTCTGTCAGCAGAACTTCAAGTTCTCCTCCAACACGGCCAACATGATAAAGCACCTCCGAGTCCGGCACCGCATGAGCATCCCATCCGCCGCCGGAGGGGGAGGAGGAGGAGGAGAGAGACTCTGCGCGGACAACGCCACGGGTGAGTAAAGCCTACGCGCGCTACGTCCGTGCGTGCGTGTGTGTGTGTGCGTGCGTGCGTGCGTGTGCGATCTCACGCGCATTACAATCCAAAAACAAACACGCGCAATGCACAAAGCACATCGAATTATGGTTATTCAGTTATTCGATGGGCGGGTTATTCAATTCAGACGTCAAACAAAAACAAACCCCGATTCCAAGAAATGTGCCGAGCTGTTAAACATCGTGACGCGCAAACCGAGCAACGAAGACGTTCCAAAAACCTTGCTTTTTGTACCCAAAAAACGTCCCGAGCATCGAACGAGTCGTTTTCATCTTCTTGTCCGCCTCGGCCATCAAGGCCAGCGCTTCCTTCTCCTTTCCTGAGTGATCCATTCCGCAATTCTGCAAAGCCCAGTGTAGTTTAGTGCAGTGGAGTGAAATCCAGCTCGCGAGTCGATAGTAAACAACTTAGTCTTTGTTTTATTGGCGCATCATGCGGAACTAGGAAGCAAATGAGACGAGAAGCCTCGGGGATTGTCGTAAAACTCCAGTGTTTTTTTATTTTCTTCAGTTGATCGTTGTATGGAATTCAAGTCGTTTTTATTATCGTATGAGTCGTGTTCATTTCATTTCACTTTAAATTAGCAACATCAGTTAGAAAGAACGACACTAAACGTTAATTCGTTTAATTTGTATTTTTTTTTAGATTGTATAGATTTTACAGTTGCTCCCTAATGATGATAACCTCGGCGCGCCACATCCATTGTTTTGCAGGTTCGTCCCTCCGCATTATTCACAATTAATACATCATATTCGTAAATTGTTCAGCACGAGCATTACTGTATTTTACTGTAGACGTGTGTGGCTGAAGTGTTATTGTATTTTACTGTAGACGTGTGTTGCTGTAGTGTTACTGTATTTCACTGCAGGTGTGTGTTGCTGAAGTGTTACTTTAT
Organism: Paedocypris micromegethes; assembly: GCA_028031935.1. Classification (NCBI taxonomy): domain Eukaryota; kingdom Metazoa; phylum Chordata; class Actinopteri; order Cypriniformes; genus Paedocypris; species Paedocypris micromegethes. The sequence goes on from CM051502.1 coordinate 10,310,476, forward strand.
CTTACTGTAGACGTGTGTTACTGAAGGGTTACTGTATTTTACTGTAGATGTGTGTTGCTGAAGTGTTGCTGTATTTTATTGTAGGTATGTGTTGCTGAAGTGTTACTGTATTTTACAGCAGGTGTGTGTCACTATATTTTACTGTAGTTGTCTCAGGGAGACAATTTTGCCTGACACAATAGGAACTTTGTATTGTAAATGAGTAAAACGATGGAAATTTAAATAATATTTTTAAGCAGTAAATTCATGACAGGCTTGTTTCGGTAAGAAAAAGAAATGATCCCTTAAAATCCCTAAAATTTGTAGATTTTTTTTGTTTTCCCAGAATTATTGTTTGTGTTCCAATTTTGAAGTGAAATACAGTATATTTGCACTAACTGCTGGTAGTATTAACATCTCTCATTCTTAAGATGCTTGTTTTGTTCGCTATTCCAATATTTAGTTTCATTATATGGTATACATACACACACACTTGATTGTGAGTATTGAAATCCTGATTCTTGTTTTTCTCTTTCTTTCTCGTCTAGAAACAAACATCTCTTCTCAAAGGCTTCCAGAGACGCACCCCGTCTACAGGAGAACAATGGAGCGCTTCTACCAGATTTCCGACCGCCGCACGTCCAAAGTGTGGAACCATTACACGCAGCTGAGTCTGCACCGTGTGGAGTGCAACCACTGCAAGCGCCAGCTGTCCTTCCACAACAGCACCACATCTTTGAGGGAACACCTGGGGCGCAGACACAGCATCCGGGAGGAGGCCGCACACCCGTCCGCCACAGCGGGACCGCACGCCCACGTTCAGAGCAGTGCTCACGCCTCCAGATTCGGCCTGGTCTCCTTCCAGCACGTGCCGCCGGTCACAGTCAAAGAGGAGCGGCAGGAGTGCGAGGAGAGCGAGCCCTCGCGGAGCGCCGACGGAGCCACTGCCGACTGTCTGACCCACAGCTTTTCCAGCCGAGTCTGCGGCAGCAAGCGTGCCGAACTCCTCACCAGCCTGATCCTGGAGATGGTGGTCAGGGACCTGCAGCCGCTGTCGATGGTGGACGAGAGAGGATTCAAGCTTCTGCTGAGCTGCTTGGAGCCCGACTACCCCGTGCCGTCCCCGTCCTCCCTGGGCAGCCTCCTCTGGCCTCGCTACCACCTTCTCAAACAGTTCCTCCAGGAGCACCTGCGGAGCGGCCTGGCACCACGCTGTCTCACCCTATGCGCCGAGTACTGGCGGTCGCTGGGCGGCTGTGGAGACGGTCAGCTCTACCTCAGCGTCAGCGGGCATTTTGTGGACGCTCAGTGGCGCCAGGCCCGCTGTCTGCTCCAGACGCAGCCGGTTCTGGAAGTGAAAGGTCACGGCTGCTTCACGGACGCCCTGCGAGCGGTGATGTCCGACTTCCAGCTGCCGGAGGACTTGGTGTTCTGCGTGGTGCACGACCGCAGCGGCACTGACCCAGATCCGGAGCACATGAACCTTCCAGAAGGTTGGATGCCGCTGCTGTGTGCGTCGCGCGCCTTGAGTCTCTGTGTGCAGGAGGGACTGTGCGTGGAGTCGGTCAGACAAGCCCTCGCGGACGCCCGGGCCGTCGTTCTGCACTTCCAGCACGACGGGAATGCGGCGGCGGCTCTCAACCGGAAAGCCGACGCCGTCAGCAAGCACTCTGCCGACCTGGTCCTGAACGACCCGGGCCGCTGGACGACCGCCATCGATATGTGCCAGAGTCTCCTGGAGCTGAAGTGGGTGATCAGCTCCGTGCTGGAGGAGCAGAAGGTGGCAGCCAACCTGACAGACAGTCAGTGGCGTCTCCTGCACGAGCTGGTCCCGGTGCTGCAGACCGTCCGCATGGCCGCCTCCTTCCTGAGCGAGGGGATCAACGCGCCCGTCTCGGCGCTCATGCCCTGTCTGCAGGGAGTCTCGCGGCTCCTGGGGCAGAAGATGGCCGAGGTTAGCTGCCCGGTGGTCCGGGGCGTCATGGAGAGGATTCGGGCCGGGATGGACAGGCGCTGGAGCTTGAGTGACGAGGAGGCGCTGCTCCACTCGCCCGCCGTCCTCTCCTCCTTCCTGGACCCTCGCTTTAAAGAGCTGCGCTTCCTCAGCCCTCAGACGCGGAGCAAGCTGCACGACAGGGTGAAGGAGCTTCTGTCTCTTCAAGCCTCCGGCGTCCCGAGCACAGCGGAGCTGGTGGCGGACATGGAAGAGTCGGTGGTGGAAAGGCCCGACCCGGCGGGTTTTGAGCTGGACGACGACTTGCCGATTGCCACCATGGAGTCCCCCGCGTCGTGTGGCTCTGCAGACCATCGCATCACACCTCCGCCGCAGAGCATGTACGACATTCTGCTGGGCGAGGACCCGACCGAACAGATGCCCGAGATCCACCAGCAGCTGGAGAACTACATCGCGGAGCCGCTGTGCAGACGCAGCCTCTCGCCGCTGCGCTGGTGGTGCAGCAAGCAGCACCGCTTTCCCTCCGTGGCCCGACTGGCCAGAAAGTTCCTGTCCATCCCCGCCACGTCCGTCTCCGCCGACCGGGCCTTCGCTGGCAGCGAGTCTCCGGTGGCGCAGAGGAGAGCCGCGCTGGGGGCCAAACACCTCCACCACATTCTGTTTCTGCATCACAACACTGACGTGGTGGATCTGCTGAGAGGTGGAACCGACACCGACCCGCGCACCAGCGCCGGACGCCAGAGCAGAGACAGTCTGTACCGGACGCTGGTGTCCTACGACGGTAAAGCGTGTGTGTCGGAGGACGAGTCGTGAACTCGCCTCGGTAGCGGTTTGTGTGAGGAGCTGTAAATTTGTTGCGTTCGCTTTGACGTGCAGACACAAACCAGACTGGACTGTGTCCTTCGAGGTCCTGACACCAGCCAATCAGGCTCAGTGGGAGGGGCCACCGCACGGTGAGGTTGGAGCACGCGTCTCTCGCACATGTTTGTTTGTGAGCATCTTCTCTTGCGAGCTGCACGTCAGCCTTCCAGATGTTTCTCTGGCGTTAGCGTGAAAAAAACACCAGTCACTTGTTTCAAACCTTATTTATTTTGTTGAACAATTTTGCAGAAGAACATCTGCATGAACAAGTGCAGGAGCCTTCATCAAAGATTGTTATTCAACCGCTGTAGTTCCGTTTTGTCGTGAACACGACTACATAAGTCACACTTTTAACATTATTCAACCTTGGCTGCATTATCAGAATTGTTATCTGCTCGTTTTCTCATCATTTGTAGAATATTCACCACATAAGCGCTGTAAGTCTATAAATCAATCGAAAGCAAAATTAATGCTTATAATAAGAGACAGAGCATCTGACGCTTTAAGCGTTTTGCTGTTTGCCTTGAGTCTAGGAAAAAACGTGTACTTTTAGTTACAGCTATGTGAAATAAAAAAAAAATTTAATATTAAACCTTTGTGAGTGAATTTAGAATAGAGATTGTGAGCTTAATGAGGCGTGAGTTTGGAGGCGTTTTCTCATACTCTCTGTGAGCCACCGACTTGGTCTGCAGCTAGAAAACAAGGATCAGCTAAACATCTGTTCATCTCAACAGTAGGTTGAGATGGAGTAAAACCAAGGAGTAAAACCTCAATATCAGGTGAATTGTTGGGAAGTTCTTGCCATGGTCCAAACAGCTTCTTCTCTTTTTTTGTACCAGTGGTCTTGACCTGGACCAGAGGAATCGAGATCAACTCCTACAGCAGTTGCCATTTTGACTGAACGGAATCTTTTTTGCCAAGAGAACTTCTTTGACAAAGTGAAAAACCTTCACCAGTGTAGTAGTTGTCAGTCAGCCAGTAATTTTCCTCCTTTACCAGCAGCTCCATATCAGACTGTAAAATTCTGCATTACGTGAATGTAAGCACCCTGCGAATATAAGGCACACCCTGGCACAAAATAAAATTCTACTACACTTTTTTGCAGTTCTGACTTTCCAGAAACCTAAAATTTTGGCTAAATACGTCCCTTAACAATTATACTCTTAACAAGCATAACTTATGACTTTTTACCTTAATAACAGATGTTTCTTGACTTGAAATGGGCCAAAATGGGTGCTTACATTTACGTGCAGTATGTTCAGACATTCTTACGTTCTTCATGTTCAAATTTAACTGAAGAGCAAGAGACAGAAACATTAAATATCCATGAATATATTCAATAATGAAGATAAATTAATCAAATTCATTATCAAAAAATAACTATGACCGATAGCACCAATGGCTCTTTCTGGGTCTCCAACATTAATTAATACTTAAGTGGTCACAGAAAAACTCAACTATTAACAACTTTATAAACTAATGAATTACGGTATCAGGTAATCGTGTGTCCTTGAGTTAACCATGAATATTCATTTAGTTTTGTACAGTATCTCATAATAATGACTTTGCTTCTTTTGACTTGTGATTGATTCCTTTCTTTCTTTCACACACAAAAAGTGTCAATTAGCTCTGAAAAATTAAACCAGATATTTTTCTTAGAATACTAAAGCAACTATAATTTGACTGATAACCGCTGGTTTTTAAAAACACTTTTAACAGACAGAACTAATTTCTTATCTAATTCGTGCTCGCACACAAAGCGGTTCACGAAACTGCCATTGCCTTTAAAATTACAAACACGTTTCTGAAACCGAGCTTTATTTGCTTCACAGACTTGAATTTACGAATGGGGGCGAGGCGGTCACCGTGCCACCTGGCGGCCAAAGTTGCGTGATTTATAGCTGCTCTGTGACGTCAGCACCGACGCACTTTTTCGCCGCTGTTCTAATATTCTATCCTACACATGAGGATTTCCTACATCGCTCTACGCGCATGCGCGCTACAAATACATACACTTGTGCAATGATAGTAATTATTCTTTTAATATCCTTTAAGCGATTACATTTATGCATATATGAATGTGTATATATGTTATTGTATTTGTTTTATAACAATTAAGATAGAACGCTAGGTTTCCTGACTCCACATTAAGCGAGCACGTCTTGCGTTCGTCAGCTTATACACGTGTTTTTCTAGATAAAATTTTGAATATGGAAACTACACTCTCAGGGTTTCTGAGCAGGATTTGTCTTTACAGTCATGCAAATGGTACATTTTGTTACATTTTTCAACGTTCGTTAAAAATGTTTAAACTTCACCAAACTTTGTTCTTTATATTCTTCATTTCATTTAGTATGATTGTATAATTACCACTGTTACATTCTAAGATATAGGATATAAGATATAACTTTCCGTTGATGTGGCCAGAACATGACGCAATTATATATATCGCGCGTGCGCGAAGCGCAATGTAGGAAATCTTCATGTGTAGGACAGAATTTTAGAACACCACCCCGTTCACAACAACACCAAGGACAATCACGGCAAATAACAGCGAGAAAAGAATCGCGATGACGGTCAAAGTTCACATTATTTACTGGTACGTCAATCGCACTTTTACCGCGACCAGTGTGAATACGACTGGTTTTTAATAACGCTTATTCGATCACCAGTCGTCCTACATGTTTCAGTTGTGCGACAAACGGCTGTAAAAACGTTTCAGAATAATCAGTGATGTGTAAACGCCCGTGATTCCGTCTGCGTGTGTGTGATAATGCTGTTTCACACAGTGACGTCGTATGTGTTGTGTTCTCTTTAGTGGCGGATGAGGCTACGGGCCGCAGGTACGTACGTCACCATCATCTCTGTGTTTTTGCTTTCTGAGACGTGACGTCACTCGAAAAACGTGTCGTTAGTGAATGTGGCTTTTGTCTTATTAGTTCACCAAACTCAAGACTCAGCTTGAGGATGAATTCCCGGGCCGACTTGAGATTGTACGTATGATTTTCCATTGTGAAAGGTTTTATTTAGATGATTGGTGTGTGTGTGCGCGTGTGTGTCACGTGTGCGGTGACGTGTTGGTGCTCCTGCCGCAGACTGGTGAGAGCACGCCGACCACCACAGGCTGGTTCGAGGTGGAAGTCGATGGCAAGCTGGTGCACTCCAAGAAGGTATGAACTGCTCATTACACTAGTTCACACTAGGAGTTTGCTGCTTGTAGAGGGTAATAAACTCGTAGTTACTCGCAGTTAAGTACGATTTGTGATTGAGGAAAATCACAACAACTCACTTTGGTTGACAAAAACATTGTTTATTACCAGATAGTATGATGTAACTGAAAAATCATTTAGAGCTGTTGTTTATAAATACTATTATTAATAATTGCTTCACTATTTCATATGGTGTGTGTTTTTAAGAATGGAGATGGATTTGTTGATGATTCAAAGCTGAAGATTATAGTGAATGTCATTGAAAAAATGACGAGAAGCTAAACATAGAGGTAAGAATCTTTCATCACACATACACACACACACACACACACACACACACACACACACTACATGTGAAAGAATGTTATCTTTCTTGGAGGCTTCATCATAATAGTATAAGTCAGATGTTTCATCTTGGCCGAGGTGCAGGTCTCTGTCGAAGGCAGTTGTTCAGAGCATGGATCCATGAGCAATGCAAGAGGCAGACACAGCGTTATAGGTTAACACGTGTTTATTTTGCCGTTCAATGCAATACTGAATAACAGTCAGGAAATGTGGATCTTTTATACCCTTATATTACGTCATATATTGCATCACTATCGACAGGCTGCGAGATTTGTCACAGGATGGGACAGCAACACTAGGCCGTAATCATAATCAAAACATAGATAGGCGTTGGCCTGGTGATACAAAGATGTAACAGGTCTCCATTCGGCCTTCACGAAGTCTCAACCTGAGGAAAATCAGAATAACATTATTAATTACATCACTAATTATAAGTATCAATATAAGTACAATAACATCACTAATTATAAGTTCTTATAGCATAAATATTATCTTTGGTCAATCATAAATTGATAAAGTTCTGAGTTATTTTTAAGGAGCTTTTCACAGTTTTAACTGTCTCTGTAAATCTATAGGAATTATCACTTTTTATTCATTTGGTCATCTGGTTGTTGGTGTTAAGTAAATAGCTATGATTATAACAAGAAAGTTTTAATAAATATAATATAAATAATCAAACAACTGTCAGGATTTCTTTGGAGAGGCTGCAGTGTCCTTGCCAGATAAGACTGCGGAGACGGGAGGCAGAAGTGGCGTTTGCCGTAATTATAAGTTTACGTAAGGATCAAATTGTCCTGGATGGAAATCTTCAACGCACATAAGCAAGAGAAGAATAAGTCAAAACAACTTAAAGATATGGTCACGCATCTGTATCACAATTCAACAGCCTTCAATGAGACAGACAGACAGACAGACGGGCGTCTGACTGTGCTTGGTTTGCGCGGCCTGAAATAAGCTTTTTATATGAGATTAATATTAGAAATAAGATTTAAGTTAAATATTAGAAATATATCTTTCAACATGTTCAATCTTAATCTTATTGTTTTCACATCCAGTCATGTATGATCACTATGACTCTTTCTGCAGTTTTCTTCTCTGCTGGTCTCGTGGGCTCCGCATAAATGATGGCGACTTCCAAAGTGTCTGGTCACGGATGTTGCTTGATGTCTTCTGCTGGTCCTGGAGAAGACCTTCAGTTCAGGATCACCTATGTTAAACTGCTTTAGATTGCTTCTTAAATGATTAAGGGAAGCTAGGGAACACTGGTGCCTAACCTTGACTAGGTTGTGAGTTTTATAACGTTTATAAAAATGAAGTATGGCTGTTTAAAGTTTGCCTATTTGCCAAAACATGAGGAAAAAAAGTGAAAATTGCTAAATTAAAACGCAGGGACTTAAATCACGAAATAAGGTTGATAATTTTATTTAAATAAAAGAACAGCTGCTTCCACATGGGCCAGTACTGGCCTGCGGGCCATAGGTTGGGCATCACAAAGACCACGTCTGAAATAAGAAATTAGAAATTAAGGGTTTCATTTTGTGGCTGATTCCTTTAGTAATGCATTAATGTTTTTAATAATTGCTTTTTAATATGACAAAATAAAGGGAGTGTATGTCTTGAAACCCTGTCCTGCGTTTATTGTTGAAGTGAAACGGTCATTTCTGAAATCATTTATATAACATTTAATGTCAGGCACACTGACACTTCCACGTGCTTCACACACAGTGAATGATTAAGACTGGCATCAAATTAGTGACAACCAGATTTGCGTATGTATTTGTATGTTTTTTCGGTTAAGATTTTCCTAATTAAATTAAGAACTGAGGACTTGATATGCTCATCTTTTTCTGGGTTAATTTAGGTTTTCAGGCTTTAAAGAGATGCAGTCTGCGGTGGAACCTTTGTTGGTTGTTTTTTTTTTTAGGATTAGAAATAAAAAGAAATTAGAAACACTTCTATTTTCATTGAGAAAAGAGACATTCGCTAAACCTAATATATTGCTGCTGTACGTCCATAGAAGCGTGCTAGTTTTTCTGGCATTTTGAAGTATTTGAATTTTAAATTTTGGTGTTTGATTTCCAATTTATCTTGGAGTGGCAAATGTGCCAAAAATGAGAATCAAAACCATCTGTGTTTTTATTTTGAGGGTGGGCTGTTGTGGTTTGAATTTAGGAGGACTCTTCTGATTGGTCCTTCTGTTTGTGTGTTTCTTTTAGATAATTTTTTTTATATTGTTTTTTTTTTATCTATTTTTTGAAAATAATAGGTTATATTTTAAAATATGAAAATACAGTAGTGGTAATATTTAAATGTTTTCTTAATTCTGAGGTTCACCACCGACCATCTGATCTCATCACATCTGGAGTATTTTTATGTGACTGTTCTGTGTTTTTTTGTCAGAGTGATTTTTGTCATCTGTCTAGTGGTGGAAAAGTAAAACTCAGCGTGTGTGTGAATTGGAAGTTGACTGGTACAGTAGTCTCTAGTCTTCAAGAGGATGGGTATGTCTCTCTCTCGATGTTCAAAAAACGCAGCATTGTGGTCAAAGTAACAGCTTGAAAGAGGAACTTTATTGACACAGCGCCAGTGTTTTCCTCTGGCCGTCAGACGTGTATTTCCCCTAAATCGTTGACGATATAGATTACCTAATGATTGTACAAAAGCGCACACTGTGATAACACTGCAGATGATTCATATTCTCAGGCTGTTTGAGTAAAAGGTCGTCTGAAACAAAAATTATTCTGTTGGGTGTGAGGTGAGCCCTGATTCTGCGTCTTGCTTTATCAGTCTCCTGCTATTTATTAGAGATATTCTAATAAATATAATCAGAGATTGTTGACTGTTGATTCAAATTCGTAAAGCTATAAGGTGCACGATTTATAAAAAGGAATAAAAAAGGGATAACAAGTAAAAGATAAAGGTATGCAACAGCATTCTCTTTATCCATGTCATCAATAAAGGACTATAACTATATTTCCATATGTATGTAAATATATTAAAAGGGGGTTAGGATAATACACACATTTATATGTTAAAAATGTTAAAATTGGCTTTTAAATATTTTTCCAATTATTTCATATAAATGCATTTTATGCTGGGTCAGATTTTAGTTTTTATGCGCTGTTGTAATATTTTAAGCTACCTAGTGTAATTTGAAACTTAGAAAATTAATTCTGTTTTATTTAAGTGTGCAATACTGTCAATGTTGTAAATGTTAAAGATTGTGATATTTTTTGTTGCTCAGCTAAAGAAATGAAGTATGTGCGCTGTATTTGTTGAAGTGGGATTGCAATTCATATTAGTACACGCTCGGTGTTGTGACGCGTGATTGCGACACGTGAACCGCATCTGACCTGCAACTCTGGAAACTCTCTGTTTCCTCAATACTGTTGCGCACAAGCAGACGCTCCACCCGCCACATTGTGACACTGAGGCTCACTCTGAAGAAGCCCCGCCCACCGGACTATGGCCGAGACTCCCTGTGGTCCTGCGCTCTGAGAAGCTCCAGCTGGGCAGGATGAGCCAGTCTTACGTGCGACACGTGGAACTATTAGGATTTGAAAAGAGATTCTTCCCCAGCCAGCACTACGTAAGTAGAGGCGTTTGGATGACGGGTGGGCGTCGACCAGTGATCCAGAGGTGACCTGTCCTCAGGTGTACGTGCTGCTGGTGAAGTGGAGCGATCAGTCTGAGAAGCTGGTGTACAGACGCTACCCAGAGGTCCACACGCTGCATGTGCGTAGCTCCTCCGTCCTCATTGTCCACTGATCTGACTTCACGCCAAACCTGTGCAAACAGAACAAAACAGCTACGGTTTGGATCTCAGTGAAGATTTTTTTCTTTCTAGAAATCTTTGAAAGAGATGTTCCCAATCGAGGCAGGAGACATTGATGAAACGGAGCGAACTCTCCCCACGTTAGCAGGTAAAAAGCGACAGGTCAGTGCGTCTCAGGGCAAAGGAGAGATTCACTTTTCAGATTGAGCAGAAATGGTGGTCTTCTCTTCCTCTTTCTGGAGGAAGCACCTGCTTCACGTCAACCACACCAACTGCCAGTTCGATCCCTGTCAGATGTATTTGCGTGGCACACGGTTGAATCTTCAGTGGCCGAGTGTTGACTTGACTTCACTTCATTGATCTTTCAGCAGTGACCAAGACTACAGCCCTTGACGGTCCCAGTCTCTTGAGCGATAGTGAAGAAAAGAGTTGTTGAATTGCAGCATATGTTTCAGACAGTTTGACACCAAATCAGTTCATTACAAATTCCGTCCGCTGCAGATGCATTATACAATCTAACTTGTCTGTCGGACACCACTGCCCAATCAGCTGAATTATGTGAAAAAGTCCATTCACATTTGCGTTTGTCCGCACGTCTGTCAGAGACAAGTGTCACTCGGGCTGTAAGCCAAGTGCTTCGTTTTTCAGGTGCGTGCTGGTGGCAGTGTCGTCTTGTCAGAAGGTTCTACGCTTGTACTTTCAGCTCCAAAATGGCGTGAGAGTCAGAAGACGATGGAGGGGAGGCAGACGAGTCTGTCCGAGTACTGGCGCCTGCTGCTGGTTCTGCCGGCCAAGATCTCCCGCTGCGCTCTCCTGCGAGACTTCTTCTGCGTGCGGCCGGAGGACGAGTCTCCACCAGCCCCTCACCCGTGAGTCCTCTCATGTTCATCATCTGGAAGGACAAGCACATTAAGACTCACTCATTACGGGCCAGCAGACACAAGCCAAGCGAGACCTTCATCCTGTCCTCCAGCGGCCGAGGCAGAAGCGGCACAGCGGCAGGTCAGGCAGGGTCAGGTTAGACCGGCGGCTTCAGGCCCGGGTGTGTGTGACCACAGGTGTTTGAGCAGAGATCACGGGGCCGGTGGTGCTGGAGAGCTACCGAGTGATCGCCGACTACACCAAGAGCTCCAAGCACGAGCTGTCGCTGCAGGCAGGAGATGTGCTGGACATCGTGGAAAAAAGCGCAAATGGTGAGAGTAGGTCGTGCGGAGGCGGTCGCTTCCTGACCTGCTGCTCTCCGCGAGTGTCTCCAGGCTGGTGGTTTGCTCAGTGTGACGTGAGGAGGGGCTGGGTGCCGGTCTCATACTTGGAAGCCCTGGACGCTGCTGACAAGCCCGAAGAACCGGCTCCGAATTTTGAAGGTCTGTGCTTTCCTTCATCACACCACAAGGCAGCATGTTGTGTGTGTGTGTGTGTGCAACAGGAGAACTTCACAAAAGCAGTAGAGGATATAAAGCCGTGGAGGAAGATGAAATGACCCTGGACGCCGGAGAGACTGTGGAGGTGATCCACAAACTTCTGGATGGCTGGTGGGTTGTCAGGTGAGGCTGAAGCAGGTTCCATTCTGTGCGCTGGCCAGTCTGAGTTGAGGCGTCTGTGCCGACAGGAAAGGAGAAGACACGGGCTTCTACCCGGCCATGTTCCTGTGCAGGACTGGAGAAACCAAGGAACCGGGCGATGTGAAGGAGGAGCTCCGAAGGACGACTCCGCCCCCCAGAAGGTAGTTGAGGGGAGTTGGTTCCTGTTCGGTGCTTTGTTCTGCTGTCATCTAGAAATCGATTTTTGCTTGATCGTTACGACCTGGCACCAGAACTTGTCATTTGTTTAATCTGAAATGAAATTTGGTTTAATCTAATTCAATTGTTAGGGGTTCATCAAGTTGATGTTTAAGTTTATTTATATAGCGCTTCTCTCAGTCCCAGACCAACGCAAAGCCGCTATGTGGAATTAGGAAAAGTGTTCATCTTTGTTCTGAATTAGGAAACAGAGTCAATTAAAATGGAAAGAAAATCACTAAAGCGGAATTACAGAGATGTGACAATAACTCGAGATAGACTAAGAGATAAGACTAATTTAAAGTCTTATAAAGAAGACTTTTAAAGAAGAGAATGTACAGTCAACAAACGTTTGGACACAACTTCTCATTCAATGAGCTTTCTTCATGACTCTGATTCACAAATTATTCTGATCTGTGGGCGGAGCATAGCAGACAAACGCACACCACCCCACCCCCCAGGTACACACGTTTTTATTTTTTATAGGTCGACCATCCGTAACGCTCAGCGTGGTTGTTCTGACGGGCCGCGGATCAGTCAGGAATCCTACCGGAGATGCAGCAGACGCTTCCTGCAGCAGAAAGGACGATTGGGTGCCAGTCAGACCACTAGGACTCCAACTCAGTCTTCGCTGCAGACGAACGGTGGTGTGTGTGTCCCAACACAATACTCTCAATTCATGATCTGATCCAACAAATGTCTGGTGACAACGTTTGATTTAGATTGAGGTGGTGGACGCTTTCATGGAATCCGAGGAAATGAACCACACAATTAGCGGTTCAAGTCTGAGGCGTCAGAATCACTACAGTTGTAAAGTACTTGAGTAAACTTTAGGAATTTTTAACTGTACATATATATGTATATATAATACAATTGAATCTAAAAATGCTGAAACTGAAAGAAATTGAAAAAAATTGTTTAGACATTTAGAAACACAAAATGCTTGTACTTCTATTAGCACATGTACTTTATTGATTGCGTGAATTTATTGGGACTGCGTGAATTTTAAAGTTGCTTATATTTTTGGTACTCAGTCAGTACAAGTACTAATAAGTAAAAAAATATTTGACATCATTATGAATACAATACGATTCAGAGTACACAGCAGAGAATACACACACACACACACACACACACACACACACACACACACACACACTGTGAGTAAAAAGTGCATGTGTGTGTGTGTGGTGCTGCTTTCAGGCGCAGAGGCTCCAGTGGTTCCCCCAAGGCCGAGTGCGGAGCTGATACTGGAGCGCTGCACGGAGAAGACCAGCAGGAGGATCAGCCTCCATCAGGCCGGAAACCTCTCGCCCGCTCATTTCTGCGGGTTACGCTCTACCAGCTGAGGACGAGATCATTTGAAACTGGATCATAGTGAAACTCTCGAGACACTTACATCTCAAGTTTATTTTTTCTTTACTTTTATTTGTGTGTTGTGAATATTTAACCAGTCTTTAACACCAATTTAACACCCAGATTAACACCAATAACTGGGGGGTATCTGAAAGTGTTCTCTATTTTTGCTCAGTGTGTTTTTTGCAAAATAAAGGTTTTTGTTGAAATGCCTTAGTTATTTTCTGGAAAAAGTGTTCCGGTAACATGATATAGACAGGACAAATACACCTTCAACTGTTGAGCAGTGAAGATGACATTATTTCACAATTGTGTAGTTGTTTATACATTGTTCTATAATATTGCCCTCCAGTGCATAAATAAAGATAAATAATATTATTCTAATAGCAGATGTTTTTTTTTTTTGACAAACTTATTCTCCAACCCGGACTCGGGGTTGTGATGCTCCAAAAAGCTGAATGCCAAATGGCATAAAGCCATGAAGAAGAAGATTTTCCTCAGACCTATAAGTGCTATAACTAATTTATGAACTCAATGATCAAACATTCTACTCAAAAGCACGTTTAAATGTCTTACTGAGAAGGAAATGTTTGACCAGTTATTGCACCTAAAGTCAAAGAAATTCACTACAAGTCAAGTCAAAGCGTTTTATTGTCATGTGTGCAGGTCTGCACAATGAAATTCTTACTTTGTCATTCTTACATTGAATGCCAGTGGTAAGTAAGAAAAGAAAAGAAAAAGAAAATAAAAACAAAAGTATATACATGCAATAAATAAATCAAATAGGTACAGTGCAACAAAAACAGAATGTGATAATGCACATGTGCAAGAGGTGCAACCAAAAAGGTCAGGTAAAGTGGCACGTGTTCCTTAAAGTGATGTTAAAGTGATGTGCGTCTGATTGTGAGTCGCTGGACTAACAGTTTAGTGCTCTGATGGCAGAAGGGAAGAATGAGTTCCTCAGTCTGGAGGTTCTGCACTCCAAACTCCGGAAGTCCGGGTGATCCTCTCAGCTGTCCTCACCACTCTCTACAGACGCTTGCGGTCCTTTTGCAGGATGCTCTCGATGGTGCAGCTCGATCTTTGCAGACATGCCAAACTTCCTCAGCCTCCTCAGAAAGTACAGCCGCTGTTGAGCTTTCTTGACCAGCTGTGTGGTGTTTAATGTCCAGGTGATGTCCTCACTGATGTGGACCCCGAGGTACTTAAAGCTGCTCCCCCTCTCTACCTCACGTTCTCCGATGAACCGTGGCTGTTGAGGTCTCCTCCCCTTCCTCATGTCCACTATCATCTCCTTCGTCTTCTCTGTGTTGAGGGTGAGGCTGTTGTCTTCGCACCACCAGAAGGTTGTTCTGGGAATTTACCATGTGAATGTCTTTCTCCAAAACACGATTTAAGTTTGAAGTTGATTACTGTTCTTTCTGTTCTGAAGAGCCTGAACAATTGCGATTATTTAGTGTCAACGTGTAAAGCGCTTTTGGCCAGATATTCACATTCGTTCCCTCATTCACTTGTTTGAAAATTTCCCTTGTCATTTTTTACATGGACGGTCGGGTGCTCTTGTCCTTGACTTGTTGTCCTCAGCAATTGCATTTTATTTATTTTTCTTGTTAGGGTTGTTCGTTCTATAACTCTAGGCTATTGTGGTTTTTATAACGTTGAAAAAGTTTTGTTAAATTTGTCAATACAAGAAGGTAGAAGAAAAGGTAAGGGAAAGTTGCGAGCGTCGCCCCCTAGCGGTCGAGCAATGGGCCGTGCCTCGTGAATGACGTCACACGTGACGTGTTACATCTGTCATGGCTGCCTCCTGGCGAAGCACAGATACTGACTGCCTCTTCTTCGCCTCAGAGGCGTTTCGCGCGTTTAAACCATGAGCTTCTGAGTGTCCGGAGATGCGTTTGTATCCGGCGCTGGCGAGGCTTCACCTGGGCGCGGGTTCCCGCGGGTTGAGCGCGCGTGTGAGTGTGAGGGAGCGCGAGGGGCCGCACGTGTTTGTGTGGGGCTTCAGCTACACCGGAGCGCTGGGGGTCCCGAGTCTAGTGCTGCCCGACAGCGGCCGGAAGAGACCCCGGAAGTTCCAGCTCACACCCTACCGCCTACACACCGCACAGAAGGTTTGTCTGTCTGTGTGTGTGTGTGTGTGTGTGTGTGTGTGTGTGTGTGTGTGTGTGTGTGTGAGAGAGAGAGAGAGAGACTGACTGACACTGACACTGACCACTGCTCCGGCGTGTGTGTGTGTGTGTGTGTTGTGTGTGAGAGAGAGAGAGAAAGAGATTGACCACTGCTCCGGCGTGTGTGTGTGTGAGAGAGAGAAAGAGACTGACCACTGCTCCGGCGTGTGTGTGTGTGTGTGTGAGAGAGAGAGAGAGAGAGAGAGAAAGAGACTGACCACTGCTCTGGCGTGTGTAAAGAGGAGAGAGAGTGTGAGAGAGAGACTTACCACTGCTCCGGCGTGTGTGTGTGTGTGAGAGAGAGAGAGAAAGAGACTGACCACTGCTCTGGCGTGTGTGAGAGAAAGACTTGCCACTGCTCCGGCGTGTGTGTGTGTGTGAGAGAGAGAGAAAGAGACTGACCACTGCTCCGGCGTGTGTGTGTGTGTGTGAGAGAGAGAGAGAGACAGAGAAAGAGACTGACCACTGCTCCGGCGTGTGTGAAAGAGAGAGTGTGAGAGAGAGACACTGACCACTGCTCTGGTGTGTGTGTGAGTTAGAGAGAGACTGACCACTGCTCTGGTGTGTGTGTGAGTTAGAGAGAGAGAGAGAGACTGACCACTGCTCCGGCGTGTGTGTGTGTGAGTTAGAGAGAAAGAGAGAGAGACTGACCACTGCTCTGGCGTGTGTGCGTGTGTAGATCTCCTCGGCGGCGTGTGGATACGGCTTCACTCTCCTGGGCAGCAGCGGCGCTGGGGCGGTGACTAAGCTGTGGGGGATGGGCCTGAACAAGGACTCTCAGCTCGGCTTCCAGCGCACGCAGCACGACAGACGTGAGCACCGCGGCAGACAGACAGACAGACGTGAGGACGTGACATGAGGACTGTGTGTGTGTGTGTGTAGAGAAGAGCTACCAGTACGTGCTGGAGCCGTCTCCTGTGGCGCTGCCGCTGCTGGACCATGAGCAGACACGCGTGCTGCAGGTGTCGTGCGGTCGCGCTCACTCGCTGGTGCTCACCGACACAGAGGGAGGTCTGTACACACACACACACACACACACACACCAGACGCGGCGCTGACGTATGGCCTGCAGTCTTCAGCATGGGCAATAACGCTCACGGACAGTGCGGCCGGAGGATCGTGCAGGACGAGGTCTACAGGTGGGTTCCGCTGGCGGCGCGGTGGCGGGCAGCGGCTCAGATTCTGGTTGTGGTCCTGTAGCGGGAGTCAGCTGGTGCACAGGGTGGAGGGCATCGAAGGCCGCGTGACTCAGGTACGGCTCGTCTGATTGGTCCGGCGGCTTCGGTGACGTGCGCTTCCTCGTGTGTGTGTGTGTGTGTGCTGCAGGTGGCGTGTGGGCAGGACCACAGTCTGTTTCTCACGGAGGCAGGCTCAGTCTTCGCCTGTGGGTGGGGCGCAGATGGACAGACAGGTGCGCTTGACCGCCGCCCCCCGCGCAGGTGTGTCCGCTGATACGCTGCTTTCAGGCCTGGGTCATCGGAGCAAAGCCGCCGTGCCGCTTCCTGTGGGCGGAGACCTGGCGGGGGTGGAGGTGCGGCAGGTGAACACGTACGGAGACTGCAGCCTGGCCGTGTCCGCTGAGGGGGAGCTGTTCGGCTGGGGGAACTCGGAGTACCTGCAGCTCGCCGCCGCCACCGACCGCACGCAGGTGTGACGCCATGACATCATCTGCTAGAGACACCGCTGGAGCAGGGTCTTGATCCCAATTAATGCCAAACAGAACAAGTCTGCTTGAACAACATGAATAACGTTTAATATTTATGGGAGGTTTATCACTCCAGTGCAAGTGCCTTACGTTAATGATGTAGACCGTCGTCATGGAAACGTTGTTTTCTCTGTAATGACGGAGCAGTTTTCACACATGTTCTGCTGGGCTTGAAACTTTCTCTTTTCTTTTCTCTTTCCCTCAATCCCTCGGGTGATTTTTCTCTTTCTCGCCTTCTGTTTTCTTCCCCTGACATTTGACCGGCTGATGGAGTTTAAGAAATGTGGCCTAACTTGAGAATAGCTAGAAGTAAGTGACCGTAACTGTGGGAGTGTCTACCTGCTGTGTCTGTAAGGCTCACCGCTAATTCACGAGGAATCACACTCAGTTTAGTGACCAGCCTGAACAATAATAATAATAATAATGATGACACTCCTCTGCTGGACATCAGCAGATATACGCTCTCTTATGATGGGCGGAGCTACACCTTTAGAGCGGTTTCCTCAGAGGTAAACAGGAAATGACTGTCACCCCAGTGTGCAGATGCGGCTTACACGTTGTGAACGTGCGTTTTGCTGTTTCTGCTGCAGATTAGCTCCCCGAGGCGGCTGCCCCTCAGAGGCGTGGGTCGAGTCCGGCAGGCCGCGTGCGGCGGAACTCAGGTGATCGTCCTCAACGGTACGTCTGCGCCCGCTTCACCTCCTACTGCCAGCACAGCTTAGTTCATCTCTAATATAAACGCATTTATATACATTATATAGTCTCTCTGATCTCCCCCCAGACGACGGCGAGGTGTTTGTCTGGGGCTATGGAATTCTGGGAAAGGGTCCCGCTCTGTCCGAGTCGGCGGAGCCGCAGCGAGTCCCATCCTCGTTCTTTGGGAGGTCAGAGGTCAGCCGGCCTGTGAAGGTTTCGGCCGTTCGCTGTGGACTAAGCCACTGCGCCGCCATCACCGGTGATCTCACACACACACACACACACACACACACACACACACGTGACGGATCATCAGCCGCGCGGTTCTGAACGCTGGTGCTGTGTGCAGATGCTGGCGAGCTGTTCGTGTGGGGCAAGAACGTGAGAGGAGCTCTCGGCATCGGGAGACAGGAGGACCAGTACTTCCCCTGGCGGGTGAGACGAGACACACTGAACACTAGAACCGGCCCGGCGGGTCTCAGCTCTCTGTGGCATCAGGTGACTGTGCCGGGGCACGTGACGGACGCCGTCTGCGGAGTGGACCACATGGTGGCGCTGGTCAAGTCTGCACGCTAGTCTCCGACAGGATGACCTCTCTGTGTGTGTGTGTGTGTGTGTGTCTCACTTAAAACTCTGCCCTCAGAGACTGACTCTGTGCCTTTGTCTGTCTTTTCTGCTGATTGGACAACACAGCTGCTGAGACAAAAAACAGAATCATCACAGAACAGTGATGAGAGGAAACACTGACGTCACGGTTCACTGGATCGGAGGAAGACCGAAAAACTGAAGTGTGTGTGTGTGTGTCGGTGTCATGTTCTCGTCAAGCTCGCATGGGTTTCCTCTGGGTCTCCCACAGTCCAGACAGATGTTTCAGGTGAATCTGTGTGTGTCAGAGAGATTAACCATCTTCACAGTAAAGTTCTGGCTTTATTGTTTTCATCACTGCAGAAGCAGATAAAACATCCGATGCTTTAATAAATGCAGCTCTAGTTCTTATTCATAGGTAATTATTAGTAACTTTGGCAAAAACAAAACAAAAAGGTTAAACTGGAGGTGAAATCTTCAGTTGGCACAGAGTCTCGGCGGCGCTGTGGTACGGGAGGAGAGCGAGACCCCGACCCCAGTCGACCTTAAAGTGCAGAGCGGCGGCGGCCTGGAGCCACATTCAGTTAAAAACGGCCCATGACGTCAATTCATCTGAACCGCCGACAGTGAAAAGACCGGAACATAAAACCAGGCGGACCGGGGCAGGAAGTGATGTCAGCGACAATCTCAGCGTCCGGCGCTCTCGTTGGTCCTCAAGGCTCCGATCACACTCTGGATGTTCTCCTCAGGAACCTGCGCACAACATCACGGGCGTCACGCGTGCCAAGTGGCCGCGTCATTGGCTCAGACCTACCAGGGCGTGGTCGAACTTGAAGGTGCTGATGTAATAGGCTGGAATGTCGGCGGTGGCCAGCGGCTCTGAGATCTGGGCCACGATGCCGCACTCGTCTGCGAAGAGAAAGCGTGGTTTAGTGGCAGATTTGGCGAGCTCCACTGATGCCAGCAGCCCACCCACCGAATCCCAGAGGCTGCCCCCCGATGCGGACCATCTTCCACAGCTCTCCGGACGCGCTGGTGAACAGGACGTTGTTGGGAAACCTGAGGAGAAGAGCCACGGTGAGCGTCTCCACCCTCAGAGCGTCAGGGGCGGGTGGTCTCACCGTAGAGTGGTCTGCTGGTCCATCACGAGCGACACGTAGCCCTCGATCAGGGAGAAGGAGAAGAAGCGGATGTGTGCAGAGTCCTCGCCAGCTCCTGCTGCATCTTTGGCTCTGGAATCAGCCACGCAACGCCACATGAGAAGAGCGAAGAACCGCACCGACAGACGAGAGGAGACACCCACCCGCCCGAGTAGAACATGACGTCCATCAGCAGCGTGGCCACCGAGGGCAGAGTGTCCGGGTCCAGGCTGGTGACGCAGAACAGGTTGCTGGGGCTGGAGAGCGGGTGGATGACGGGCCGCGGGACTGAGCACGACACACACACACACACGTCTCACTGATAATGACGTGCAACATTCTTGACGTTTGATGTTGGCGGCGGATCAGAGGAAATCAATCAGGTTATTAGCAGTCTGAGGGGTCAGAATCTCTAGGGTCAAACTTTAAAGTACTCTTTCACTTTGAAACTGCTCCTGCTTGTCTTGTAATCTACATATGAACAAAAAATTGTTCAGCTCACATTTGTAACACCTGCTACATGTTTTTGTTACAAAGAAAATGTTCGGATTAATTTGACCCTTCAGACAAAGTGCTAGTTGCAAAAAAAAAAAAAAAAATGAGTCCGAAAGATCAAAAATGTATTTCTTTGCAACAATGAGACATGATACACCCCTATCTTACACTCACACACTCTCTCTCTCTCTCTCACGCACGCAGTGTATCTTTGTAATATAAACACGTAGCGTGGTGTTACGTTTATGAGAAACTGAATCATTATTTTTTTTATATGACAATTACACCAAATAAGACATACAGGAGAAGTTTCAAAGTGAAAGAAAATCGAAATGTTTTTTAAAGCATTGAAAACCGGTCAATTTGACCCGTACATAATAGGAGGGATAATTGCGTCCAGGACAAACAGAACCACAGAGATTCGGACCCTTCTGGACCCAGGGCCGTGCTGACAGTCTTACCCAGTTTGGGCTTGACGAAGCCGTTGGCGGCGCCGGACGTGTTGGCAGCCACGGTTTCTCCGTTGACGACCCTGAGGAGCGTAAACTCGGCTGACAGCGTGTGCGTCACCAGGGGAAGATCCTTCTCGCGGACCTGCACACAGACGCTCGCATTCTTCAGGCGGAGCTGTGGAATCTGACACGCCCGAGTCGCCTAGTCCCATGACCACCTGACAGACCTCGACCTGGATACTAACACAAGAGCAAACACTGGCCAGAGAGCAGAAGAGCAGAGTGGCTCACCAGGATGAAGTCCGTCTGGTAGGTGGACAGCATGAACACGGAGATGTTGTGGTCAGCCAGCGGTGCGATGACCGACTTGGCAATCTTGGTGACGCCGATGGGCTGCGAGCTGCTGGCGCTGCCACCACCGGACACCACGTTCAGAGCCAACCACGTCGCCTCGGCCACACAGAGGAACTCGGACTGCGGGAGCTCTGAAACACACGGCAAACACTCCTCTGTCTCCGTGACGACACAGCTTCACCAGGGGGAGCTGCAGCGCACCTTTAAAGCCGTCTTCATCCACGATGATGGTGTAGTCCTCTGGAGTCTCGGTCAAACTGAAGAACTTGCATCTGCAAAGAGCCAGAAGTTACCATCCACCGTCACACCATCTTCTCCGCACAGACGTTTACACACACACACACACACACGAAGACTGAACACACAACACGACCGCAACGTTCACAGACGAAAGTCGAGGACACTGGTACTAATTGGAACGACTTCAAGTGATGTCAGCCTGTACACACACACACACACGTGAAGGTTCCCAGTAGAGGAACAGTGTGAGCTCAGAGAAGCTGGATGAGACTTTTATGAACAGATCCACAACTTCACAAAGCTCGGCTGTACAAGTCGGTAAAAATGATGTTGTTATCAACAACATTAACAACAACACAGTCTATATATTATCATACAATCCTTCCGTTCGGGTTATGCGGTTCAGCATCACTGTGACTGGAAGATTTAAAGCGCGCGCGCGCGCACACACACACACACACACACACACACACACGCCACAACAACAACAACAACGACGAAAACAACAAGTCAAAAGGAGCGCTAAACACAAACCCCGCGATCTTCACGTACGTGACGATGACGTCACAGCTCCCCAGCGCCATACAAACAAGACTCCTAGACGTGCACAAACAGATCGGGCAAACTCACTTGGTCTTCGCCGGCAGAAAGGCGAGTTTGATGAGCCCGTGTGTGCAGACCTGGATGCCGTCTTTCGCGATGCTAGCTACTTTTAAACTGTGCTCTAAAATGTGCAGCTCCATCCTTCACGAGCGTCACGTGCCGCGCATCTACAACTAACACTACGGTTTAGGCTGCGCGGATAAAGACGGAAAGAAACAATAAATAAATAAATAAATGGAGTCGCCGGATCCTGAGGACGGGGCTTTAAAACCTACTATCGGACCGGAAAACAAGGCAGAGAGGAGTAAAAGTTGTCTGCCGGGAGAAGAAGAGAAGAAGAGGGGCGGCGGGGCGGAGGTGACCGGGCAGGAGCAGAGGAGCGGCGGCGGCCCCGGGTTCCACTCCGACTCGATCGGAACGGCCAGCAGCTGTTAACGGCGAAACAAACAACCTGTCACTCAGGCGGGGGGCGGGACAAAGCGCCGCCTAATGCATTCTGGGAGATGCAGTTGGGAAATGACGGACTGCTTTCCGTCGTTATTGCATGCTGCCTGAACGATGATTGGAAAAACTCTGATGTTCAGTTTGATATTAAATCTAATATCAGAGAAGGCTGGAGAAACCTAAACCAGGATTGTTCTGATTACACCCCCGTACAAACAGAAGTGTGTGTGTGTGTGTGTGTGTGTGTGTGTTAGTTTGAACAAAGAGGTGAAGTACTGACCACGTGACTGCAATTATCACTGAATCAATCAACGCAACTGAAACACGTTTTGAACATCCGATGCCCTTCTCATGGCTTACAAACGATCATGGCTAATACTGTGCTCTGCATTTATCGCATCCAAGTGAAGTGAACACACACAAACCCAGAGCAGTCCAAGTGAATATAGTGGTCAATGTCTTGCCCAAGGACACTCAGAACCAGCATCCGCTCAGATACAACTTTTAGTGCAAACTTAAACGTTTACACGGGGGGGAAAGGCGCAATCCAACACATGATGGACTGAACCAATTTAGACTTTGTCCTGTTGAGAGGATTAGTGAGATTATGATCGACGTCCGTCATCAGCTTGAGCACATCAGCTCCACCAGCGTGGAACCCGTTCACACCGTGTAGTCAACTGTTAACGTTTGAGGTAGTTCTTCCACCCCGCTTTTCAGTTGTGTATATCTATTAGTTGTATTTAACTTGAACATCGTCTGTAAAGACCATTTTAGGTGCTAAATGACAAAATGCTAAACCTGAGCACTCAATCGAACAGACAGAACCACTACAGGTCAGTTTTAACACATTTTATTAAACATCCTGTGATCAGCAGCACACGTGTCGCCCCAGACGCCAACGTTCCTTACGGCAGAAGGCACGCCACAGAGCGCCTGTCGGGCTTTACTGTCGGACCACGGCGTTAAGGGCAGCCTGCAAATGGCAGTGGCCACCCCCTTTGAAAGTGGTCCAGCTAAAGTAGTCACACACACACATCAGCTTCAAACCACTTTATTTACACAGAGCAGAAGAACGTGACAAGACACACAGCTTAATCACCTGTGGAACAGTCCAGCGACACCTATGAAAGAGAACAATGATCAAAGGAGGACATTACGACTGGAGTAGATGTCTCAACATCTGCAGGGACTCCAAAACATCTGGAGTCACAGGAGCAGGCGTTGACTTCCTCTAGCACTGACATATGAACAGTCCAATCAGATGTAGACTGAACGCAGATACCGCAGTGCACACAGAAGGCCGGACACTCACCCTCTGGTCTCCTCTGCGGACGCTGCTGAAACAAACAGAACAGAATGAGTCACGGCGGGCACCGGTCAGTTCAGTCTCAGTGACGGACAAGCCAATGTCCTGCAGAACACGCCATCAAGTGAACTGGTCAGCGAGATGGACAGAGCGTCCCTACAGATTGTTCTTTGAGGCGTTTCCAGCAACTGAGTCCTACCGAGGGGGATCAGTCGAGATAGACCTCATGACACCAGCGCACCAACCAGACGAGCCAACGTACCTGCAGATCCAGCTCACGCCCAGCAGCGCCTTCAGGCTGGAACGTTCTACAGACAGAGAGAGAGAAGCTCATCAGCATCAGCGGGACACAGCGGGCAGCGCCACGGCACCAGACACATGGTTCAGACAGCAACGTTCTCTTTCACGGTCATAAGAGCAGTTGAACAGTTACGCTCATCACAACGACAGGTCAAGGGTCACGCCGCCGCGCTCCAGGTTCTTACCTCAGCCGCTCCTCACCGCGCCCGGGACCTGCAACAACACACACGTCAAGCTCCACGGTAACACAAGCGGCGCGTGACGTGTCTCTTCTCGTCAGTAGCACCGGTGATGTTCACACACACCGGTGAGTTGCAAGAGAAGAATTGTAGTTTCCGCACTGCGCTCGTTCCTAAGTCCACAGGGACAGAACCGTGACGAGCGCAGTGCCTTTCACGCTTAACTCAGTTCCCTCAACCCTTGCAAAAAAAAAAAAAAAAAAAAAAAAAAAAAAAAAAAAAAAAAAAAACTTACCGCCTCATCCGCTTCGAGTCGACGCGTATGTCCTCCGAGGCTGCGCGAGCGGCGGGCGCATGTCTGTGGCGGGAAGAGAGAGTCAGTCAGGCGGGCGAGCGTGTGGTCAGTGTCGCGGCCGCGGTGGGAAACACGGCGCTTCTGTGGCCACGCGGGAGCGAGAACGAATTCACGGGCAGATTCTGACTGAGATTGTGCGAGCCGACATGGCGCCGCGTGTCTGGAGCGGCCGCGTGAGACGCGTGTCCCGCCACAGAGACACGGTCGCTCATCGAGATGCGGTTTTCTCCTCATTTTACAACAAAACAAAGCTGAAACTTCGACTGACCAGACAAGCTACAAATGACGCGGTAATCGGCCGCTAACACGCCGAAAAACAACCAAACTCACCAGCCTAGCGAAACCCGGAGTGCCAGCCGGAACAGAGCGAGCGGATGCGGCGCGTGCGCCTTTATACCCCGCGCGCTCAACGTTTACGACAGTTTTACGACGATGGTTTTGTCCGTCAACAGTGCCTGTTAAACTACTACAAATGTGTCTTTTTTATTTTTTTTTTTAAGTTTTATAACAGTGTGTGGATATTCTAGACTTTGTCTGAACTCGTCAAGAGTTGATAAGCGTTTGTTGAAAAGATTCTTTAATTTCTTTGCAACATGTTTTACTATTTACTCTGGCATCACTGATTTTGCTGTTTTCTGTTGGTGCTGAAATACAGAAAATTTTCCTTGGGATAAATAGAGTCGTTCTATGATCTGTGTTTGTGTGGGTCGCTTTACTACGCTCGTTATTTAGTGCGCGCGTACACGATGTTTTACTCTCATTTCGAGGCACCACGGAATATTAAAACAGCTTTAAAAACAAATGAAACACAGACTCGTTTTTCCCGCATGTAAAGTTTTATTATAACCCGATGTGTAGATTTTCATTTTCATATTTTTGTTCACATTGCTACTGAAAATCAAATCAATAAATCGTGTTTTTTTTAACGATTAACCATTTCTATAGTAAAGCACTGAAAGTTCTGTTGTCTTTTAAGAAACCATCAGCACTCTCTTCCTGAGGGCTGTTGCACAAAAGTAGAATAACGAAATCAAGGATTTCAGCCTGGTTTAACATAACTTCGTCAGCTCATCCAGGGTTAGTCGCTTGCACAAACGCTAAACTGGGATAAAAACTTTCCGATAAGATAAGCTAGGTGTAGATAGTTGGGATAAGTGAAACAGACCGTGGAATCGCTCACAGAATCACAGAGTGGACAATGGATGCGTGCAGCACTTCTCACCGGAATAACAGCGCCTCCTCATGACCGATTAAACGCGTGAGTAGTCCAAATGACCAGTGCTACTTCATGTAATTATTTGAAAATTATGTGTGTAATTTCGTAATCTATTTTATTTCTCTCCTCATTAAAGAACAAGCATGTCTGGACAAAAAAGGACCTGGCAGCAAGTCAAGATTAAATACAAGAACATCTTTCGAGCTGGCAAGTCACTTGATGGAAGAACATTCATTGGCTTGCAAAAGAATTCATACCCTCTGAACTTTTCCACATTTTCTGACATTTCTCACAAACATGAATATATTTTAACGGAATGTTTAATTAAAAACCAAGACAAAGTGGCATGGCAAAGAAAATCTAAGATGTTATTTTATTTTATTTTTTTTTACAAATAGCAAAACTAAAAAGTGCAGTGTGCATAAGTATTCAGCCCCCAAGTCAATATTTACAATAATTTTGTATTTGTAAAAACAAAAATTGAGCTTATGTATATCATCATTAAAAATGACGCGGAACAACCAACGCACTGATTTTGTAGTGTTAGAATCCCGGAGGAGACTTGCACCAGTGAGCCGGGTTCTCCCCAGGGTTTTTCCTCATTAAAGAGGTTTTTTTTACCTGGCCACTGTTGCGTAAGTGCTTGCTCACTGGTCTTTGTCTTTGTCTTGTCATAACCGCAGCCACTTAGTTAACACCAACAATCCAGACGACAAATTAAATAAAAAGCAACACTTCCCTTACATATTTACATGTGCGCTTTGAGAGAGTTAAAACTGTGAAAAGCGCCCTACAAATGCTCATTATTATTATTATTATTATAATATTATTATTATTATTATTATAAGTTATTTTCATGAAGACTGAATCACGGTTTGTTTTTTCCAAAAGCTGCAAACAGACTAGTGATAAGGTTCAATTATTATTATTATTATTATTATAAACAATGTTCACCAACACTGTGCTTTTCATGAAGGTCCAATACACTATATAGTTATTGTACTAATGGAGCTACGTTTTGGGAGGATTCAGTAATGACAGCATTTTCAATAATTGCAGGCACAAATTAAAGTTATATACATTGTTTATTAAATAATATTATAGTAAAAAATTAACTGAAATTATTTGGTCTGTATTGTTTCTTGACCATTCAACCAGTTATATCATCCGGGAAGATGTCAGCATTGTCCCAGTCAATGTTCACAGCAACTCTGGGAGCCCTTTATTTTCTCAGGTTAGTAATATTGTGCAGCAGTGCTAAACACACATTTCTTATTGTTCGGCAAATACTGCCTTATTCGGGTATTCAGCATCTCCAACAAAACAAAGCAATATGCCACTTGAATAAAGTCACGTTGACTTGCCCTTAAGTCACTGTACCATACACACTGGGTCACTTTTTTTTTGCTGGTTTTTTTTAACAGTTTAGCTGGTTATTGGACACTTTAAACATCTTTACTTTACATGGATCACTTAAGTCACTTTTTTGTATTTTGCTCATTTTATTGTATTTTTTATCTTGTTTGTTTCATCTTAATTTCCTTGTTTTAATTCGTATTTTATCTTTATCTATTTATTTGGCATTTTATTTTATCTCTTTCTCGCATGCACCCCCCCCATGTTTAGTTACTGGACGATTTTAAAAATACATTTCATTGCATGTTGTACGTGTATAATTTCCTGAAATCTAAAAACCTGCAATGATATGTATTCATCAGACATCAGAAAGAACACTTTCATGTAAGCAATACATTGTGTGTACTTTATAATATTATAAGTTATGTTACAGTTATATTATAACTTTATAGTAATATTTTACTGCATGATTAAAATTATGCCAAATGTTTACAGATTACCATTTAATAATTTTAAATCACATGCATTCAGTAGAACTCATTGTGGAACAGACCAGGATTAATCTTAGCCTGTTGTTAGCCTAGTCTGGGGCAGGATAGCTTCTCAGAATAAATCTCCATGGTAACATGCCTTACCTGGCTTTATCCTACTTTCATGCAACTGAGTCAGGGCTAAATTAAGCCAGGATAAGTGGAAAATCCCAGATTAATCCCTTATCTCGGTTTTGTGCAACAGCCCTCTGGTCTGATTTGGCCAAAGATTTTGAGTTTCTTGTTATTTTTATTTTAACTGTAACTGTGTTAGATGTAGTAGCTGTAGATGTAGGTGTTGTAGATGTAGTAGAACTGTAACTGTAGCAAATGTAGAAGAACATGAAACATGAACCCCCACATACTGCCCACTGTAGCTGAACCCGTAGCAGTATAAACTTTTTATGCTAATAATATGTACATGTAGTTTTCTAACGGTCCTGAAAGTTTCATTTATGAACATACAAGAAGTATGAGAACAGGCGACTGATCTGAAAGGATTTGCAATGAGGAAGACAACAAACAGAGGCGGCTCGTTGAGTTTTATATTGAAGAGTACCTGATTTCACAACCTAAAGTAGAACAAGCTTCCTCGGCCATCACACAGCACACATGCAAACATCAACTGAACAATTTGTGTGATAACTGCAGAGTAAAGTGAGTGGTGCGAAACACAGTGTTACCAAAGGCACAATGACGCATCCGACTGAAGCAAGATTCAGATAAAAAACAGGATGATCAGTATACAGACTTTACTATAGAAACCGTTACCTGAGAGATAAAAGAATAAAACAAACTATGTTTATTATATGAATATAAAAATAAACATGAACTTGAACTTATTCACCGCCCCTGTGATCAGATGGAAAAGAACCATGACCTGTGATCAAAAAATCAAAACAAAGATATTTTAATGAGCCCAAGAACATTGCAGCAGGAAATCAGGATGTAATAGATGAAAAACAGACGTAGAAAGGCTAAAGAAGTATTAAATATCACAGTGCCTTTAACATGATTGTTGTCTGACGCTCAGTTTCACTTCACACATCTTAAGTAACAGTTGTATTCTCTATATAGTCTAAACAGAGTTACACCCACAGCACCTAGTAATGACATGCTAAATATGCATTTGATAAACTTTAATAGGACAGTTGTTTAAATAATACACTGTAAATTGTACAACAAAAGTAAAAGACGGAAAGAAACGGTTTTATCAGATCAGTAACTGTACGCTGATAAAGCAGCCACCGTGTTTAGAGAAACTACATTAGTAAAGGTTTAGGACGGTGTGTTTGCTTGGGAATTAAACGTTCCTCAGGAACAGTGAACAGTTGGTTGTCCACATTTGTCCAAAATCTGTAAACAGGGTTTTTTTCTCAGGATAAATGGCTATCAAATCTACTTTTTGCTTTAAAAAAGAAAATGTAACGGCAAAAATCTGTCAAATGCGAAGCAATTACAAAAAACGTATTTGTCAGGGATATAAAATTAATCTCCTAATAATCCTTAATAAAGCACCACAGAGGTGCTGGAATAATGTAAGGATGAACGGGAAAGTGAAAAAAAAGTAGAGAGAAATATAGACAGAGGAAGACAAAGAGAGAGATAGAGAGAGAGAGGAAGACAGACAGAGAGGGACAGAGAGAGGGAGAGAGAGAGAGAGAGAGAGAGAGAGAGAGAGAGAGAGAGAGAGAGAGAGAGAGAGAGAGAGAGAGAGAGAGAGAGAGAGACAGAGAGAGAGACACAGAGAGAGAGACACACACACAGAGAGAGAGAGAGAGAGAGAGAGAGAGAAAGACACACAAGAGAGAGAGAGATAAACACAGAGAGAGAGAGACAGAGAGAGAGAGAGAGAGAGAGAGACACACACACACACACACACACACACACACACACACACACGGAGAGAGAGAGAGGGTGGGGTGTTAGCTGTGATCAGACACTGACATTCATCTGTAAACCAATAACTGAGGGCCTGATCAGCCAATCACAGGTTAGACTCACACAGACATCTTGAGAACAGGAAGCTGTGAACACCACACATTCAGTCGTTATTACAGGCGGGGAGTTCGTTGGTTAACGTGTGCCAACGCTCGATTTTCTTGTCCTTGTTCTTCAGACAATCAAACCAGTGTTTCAGCCTCTCACCGTTGGCGTTTATACCTAAAGAGACGCCACCTGAAGAAAGTCACCTCGTGTTAGTTAAGGCAGCTAGTTAAGCAGATCCCCTACATATTTCAATATGCCAGCTCAAATAAAAAGCACCATTCAATCTGGACGGCGTCTGGACGGGTTAACGTGAAACAGTAACAGGATTTACGATAATCAACCTTGCTCATACCAATGAAGTCGTTGGATTTGCCGATGTCGTAGTCCCACACCGTCACCTCCAGGGTCTTCTTGCTGAGGTCAGCGTATTTGATGTCGTAGAAAAACTCCTGGATCGGTGGAACAAACCGAGTGAGCACGCGACTTTCAGCGCAGACCAACTCAACAACAGCACGAACGTACTTCGTTAAATTCTGGGTTGAGGGTCTTTTTCTTGACCGCAGTCTTGTGCTTTGATTTCTTGTTCTCGTCTGGCTTGAGATAGCTGCACTCAAAAGTAAGAAATGGACAACAGTTTGCATTAATAATTCAAAAAGTAGCATTATTATAACCAAAAACACGTTTCTTTTAGGTTAGAGCGCGACACTACCGGCACCGACCACCAGGGGGCAGCACACTGAAGGCTAAACTCTATTACAGGGATTTTATCCTTCCAGGCATTGCAGGTACTTGCAGAACATTGCTGAACATACATTTAAATGTTTCCTCTGTAATACATCTATCTCTTGTACATACTGTAGATGCCCACGCGTTGTCAAAAATATGTATTGCTCATACTGTGCACCTCTAAAACCACAACGAAATAATTTCACTGGTAATAGACAAGTACTTAAAAGCTCGTTTTCTCCATTTCCATCTTTTACTTGAGGAATATTGTTGAGGTTTAACTAAACATTTACGTTTTAACGTAGGGATCCGAGAATCCGTTGGCGTCCATGGCAGCGAGATGGGCACAGCGGACAATGCCCACCACTAATCCGGACTTCTGAGAGCTGTATTTAAGGGAAATCATGATTCGGCCTCTCTCCTCCAGTGACTTGTCATCCGCCTTGTCAATCTGCGATCAGACAGAAACAATCAAGCTTTGCATCTGAAAGAAAATCAAGCTGCTTTAAGAGCAACACCATGTACTATTGCTATCAACACACAAGTATTACTCGTCTTGGGAAAGCGCAGCATGTTTTGTGTTGAGCTATTATCTCTCCATTCTGGTGGAACATCTTCCTGAGACGTGTTGAGCAGGGATGCGGGAAGTTCATTAGTGTAGCATTACTTCATTGGTCAGGGCCAGAGAGCAGATCCCGTCTCGCTTTGTTCCTTCACGTGTCTTAAAAATCATCGTTTTTCTTGATATACATACCGTATTTTTCGCCATATAAGACGCACCCAATTTTAAAGGAGGAAAATCTAGAAAAAAAAGATTCTGAACCAAATACTGTAGAAAAATATTTTATATCAACTGTATAAAAGTTAACAGCAGTTTAAGAACAATTGTATGCCAAACATGTAACAGGTACAATCAGTAAAGTCAGTAAACAGTGAGGGGTAGGGCTGGGCGGTATACCTGTATTAACGTGAATACCGGTATTGAGATGTGCCACGATATGGATTTTACAATACCGTGGATACTGTGATAATTCATGAATTAGATTTTTATACAAGTATATAAACACCTTAATACAGTATTACACATTAGTTTCGTTACAAGCCGTGGCGGCACGGACATTACTAATCGAACACAGAAAGCAGTGTAACAGACTGAATTAATAGATCACACACGCGACGCGCATACGCGTGATGCTCCGTTGTCTGCGCTGTGCCTTTAAGAGAAGAGCGGCTGTTTTAGTTTTAAAGACGCGCGCGAGAAAAACTGCTTGTTTTATTTTGATCAAAGTTTGTTTTCGTTTGGATATCATGGTTTCATTGTTTCACAAGATTCTGCGCGAGAAAGAAAGCGACACAACATATGTAATACCGCGGTTCAATATGTGAATACTAAGATGCATACTAAGATGGCGGTGACCGCGCTCCGCGGATCTCTGCATTCGCCATATAAGACGCACCAACTTTTCACCCTCAGTTTTGGGGAAGAAAAAGTGCGTCTTATACGGCGAAAAATACATTATACGTATATTTGTATTTTCTGCAAAGTAGATCTTTGCTTTCGTGTGGATCATTTTCCTAGAGACGCACACACCTTTTAGTGTTCCAAGTAATCCACATCAGTTCTGCTAATTTTTGGTGATCCTTTAACACTGTTTTCTCAATGTCTGCTTTTTTTTTATAAGACGTGACAAGAAACAGTAGGAATCACAGATTCCGGACCACTCGTCTCCACACATCAGGGATTCATGTCGAAACAATGACAAACTGTCGCAGCAGCTCTAAAGAGCTTTTTGAAAGCGAGTGAGCGACCTTGTCGTTTTTTCTCGTTATTTTTTCTTAACCACTGACAATTCCGAGGACGGTTATTCTGCTGAGAGACATTTACCTTGACTTCAGAAGCCCTAATCGATTTGATTCCCTACAGCCGCTTCAAACCTTCTCTTACAGACAGTCACAATAATGATTAGGATTTCTACACAACTCACAGGAAGTTGCTTCTCCAAGCAGTTGCTGAAGATCTTGGTCTGGTTGGGTTTAAGTTTCTTCAGTGGGATTCGCGTTTCACCAATGAATTCGTTATGGCGGAATTTATCCTCATCACACACCGAAATCCTGGAAAACAGCAAGATTCACGTGCAAGTCAGCCAGTGTCAGATCTGCATTAGGATGGTTCTCTCTCTCTCTCTCTCTCTCCCTCCTTGTCCGGTCAGGAGTCTGGACAGAGTGAAACTAGGATTCAGTCTCTGCGAGATTACAACTCCTCTCCCATAGTTTCCTCGCGTCTTTCTTCGATTTCATTCTGTCGAACGAGCTGTGAACAACTTCAATTTCAATTTATTCCCAGTCTCAGACCAACTCGAAGCAGATGTGCACAATCAAAAAGAAGACAGTTGCAAATATGTCCACTGTTTGTCTTTACTACGAGTCTGGCTCTGACCAGTGTGCAAATCCACTCTACCTATGTTTTTAGGCACACAACTCATTAACTAACATTAACTCTAACTGGGCTAACTGGGGGCTAACCAAAGACTAACCGTTGGCAGCGCGGTGGAGCAGTAGGTAGCGCTGTCACCTCACAGCAAGGCTCGTTTGTAACTGGAGGTGTAAGTTTGACGTGTAAGTGAGACACCAGGTGGTCAGACTCACTGACCCTCAACACCGGTGCTCCGCAGGGGTGAGTTCTCAGCCCTCTCCTGTACTTCCTGTACTCCCAGTACACGCACAACTGTACAGCCAAACACAGCTCCAGCGGCATCGTTACATTCGCGGATGGCACAACGGTGGTAGGTCTGATCACCGACGCCGATGAGACGGCCTATAGAGACGACACACTGGTGTCAGGAAAATCACCTCTCGCTCAATGTCAGCAAAATTTTTCAATTTGATAATTTTGATCTTTAAACCTTCTGAGTGCCAAAATGAACTCCTCTGGAACACTCAGAAGGTTTATCAGTAATCCACCTGAACAGGGACGGTAAAAGGTGATTTGATGGGCACACAGATGCTGCATGGATTTGCATTTGGTGCTTTTTCACATCTTATTACTTTACCCAGTCAGAATTAAACTGACTGAACTAAGCTGACTTAGAAGGATCTGTGATGGATACTGACCCGATGACCTGTGACAGTTGTGGTCCAGTGGTAGAAAAATGGTAGGTTTAAGTCCCTCTCCGGCTAGTTTAGCAACTGAGTGTTCTGGGAAAGACCCTGACAATTTCGATGTGAAGCCATATTGGCACGCACTCACTTTACTTTACTCTTCTTTACCTCTTATTACCTAAATTATCTTTGAATGCTTCAGTGGCCGCACACTTCCACCTCTTTAATTAATGTTCTCCTCAGTTAATCCTTCAGGTTTCCTGGTCTTGTATGGATTTGACATTTATAGCAGTGCCTTTATTGGTGTGCCATGTAAAATATATTTACACTACAATGTTCAGCCTTTACTGAAGACATTTAAGGCTGAAGACACAGCGACAGACACCGTATTAGGAGGTAATGGATATACATTTTGTTTTTATAAATTAGAGCGATCTGGTGAACATGTCAGTGCTCAGAGTTTATTTATGTGAAGGACAAGAGAACCTGAAAAACAAGCCTATGGAGGAGACTTTTGGTTTCTATGGAAACTGGCCGAGACGACCCTAAAGACAGCCAATGGCGAATCATCAGGTGGGTCTTTGCAGATATGCACTTCTGCAGATGTTTTGTGTGGACACTCGGCCGAGCAGACAAATGCCAGAGACACACACACACACACACACACACACACACACACACACACACACACACACACTATATATATATATATATATATATATATATATATATATATATGTGGTAGCTATATATTTTAAATTATATTATATTTTAAAATTATAAATAATTTTATAAATATATGTATCGTTGTGAATGTAATGTCCCCTCAAAATAATCATGCAAGTATGTGAATATTATGTTAATTTACAGTAATATTAGGACATACTATTGTCGTATTCTAAAAGTGATCTATAGGCTATCACTGTCACAATTTAACAAGTGTTAAACTCTTGAAAGCAGATGTTGCACAAACCTGAGAGTTTTACGAACCATGTCTTCATCTGTTATTCCGTAGTACGTCAGTGTTTCACTCCAGGTAGGGTTGAGGGTGTTGCGGAGGGTCTTGGTGCGAAGCTTATTAGCCTGGGAACACATTTGTTCATAAATAAATGGTTGTTATCCCTGATTTGCACTAATTGCACAGAAAGCCTCAGTCCTGGATTATAATGGCAACACGACACGAGAACCTGATTAGATACGATTGGTAACCACATTTTGCCAGCTTCCATTAGTGTCTCCTGTTTGTCTTGAATATATTTTATATTCGTACATACCTTACTTGCTCCAGGTAGAAGGTGCAGCTTAACATAAGGGTCCGATAAACCATTGTGATCCATTGGTTTGAGTCCCTGAGAGTACAGACAAACGCAACAAAACGACCAAAGATTAGAATTGCATTGCAATATAACACTGAGCGGCATAAAGTCTCTGGATATTGAGATTGAATTGTTTGGACAAAAGCCCCAACAAGGAAGCCCAGACGTCCCTTGCCATTGTCTGATTATCCACAGTCTTGGCAGAAAATGCCCACGGCACTTTCTCAGATATCAGACTCCAGCTAATCAGCGGCTTCGAACCGCCGCTAGTTTTCAAGCTGGTCACAAAGTCTGGTTGACTATGAAGAGCCTACTGGAATTAGGCATGCACTCTTCCCAGAATTTAACGAAGAAATACATTAGTTCCTCGCAGGTATAATCTTCTGGGAGAAATGTCAGAAGCTGTTCCGAGAGGAGGGGTCAGCAGTGTGTCTCCAAGCCTCTAGATGTCGCTTTGTCAGTTACTCTCAGCACATTATTGTTCATTTGTGCTCACAGAATTGTTAAGATTCATGCATTTCAGATGATTTTATTTTATTTATTTATTTATTTATTTTTTTTTTTATATCCTTTTGACATGTATGGAATAATATCGATGCCAAAAATTTCAAACAGACCAAACTGCTTCACATTTACTTTTTTTTTTTTTTTTACTTTTCACTAATAATCTTCTTGTGTTCGTTCGAAAAAATTTTCGCTTCAGATGTTTTCATTTGTTTCATTCTTTTTGAGCTTCACGTGGGGGCGGCTCTTTCTCTGATTGGCTGGTAAACATATGATTGGCAGCAGTTGACCAGGAAGTATGGTGGGAGGTTTAGTGAGAGAACTAGCATAAACCTAGTGAGTAGCAGAAAAGTCCAAACATTAACACCACTCATGTTCTGATCAGAAAGGCTATTCTTCACAAGCGCAAATCCCCCAGACGAACACAAGACATCTAGACTCTCTCACTTTCCAGAGACTCCAAGAAAGCAGGTTACTTTACACAAGCTCCAGCAACACTGAGACCCCTGTCCTTACCTGTAGATCATATTCTTAGATGACGGGAATGGACATTAGTTTTAAAAATTGACTTGTCGTTCCTCAACAGCTCAAAGACACAAACACCATCATGCTGAGTGGTCAAAATGGGAAAAGTATTCTGACAGGTAGTGTCAGTGAATAATTAAAATGTAATACTAATAATAAATGTAATAATTTTTTTCCTCATTCAATAATGTAGACAAACCAATGGTAAAGAACCGTGAAAAAAAACGAGTATCTTACCTTTTTATATTTAGGTACAGGAAGCTTTATGCCGCCATAATAATGGAAACATGCAGTCAAGCCATGCAAAGAGTGAGCAAGCAGGGAAGAAACGGTGAGGAGAGAAACAGAACACAAACGATGAAACAAACCAGGTATAAAACGTAATATCACAGACTATGTTGCCTGAAAAGAAGACACAAAACAGCATGTGTGGAGTAGTAAATGACATTACCCAGAAAGGCACACTATTGAGCTATAGTGAAATAAGGATCATATTTATACACCACTGTATTTCAGAGGTGTGAAGAGTACCGGACATCCATACTTGAGTAAAAGTACAAATACTTACTGTAGAAATTACTCCATTACAAGTAACAAGTCACCAATTTCAAAAAGACTTGAGTCAAAGTAGCAAAGTATTCAATTTTGGGTGTCCAACCCGTGGCTCTTGAGCCTCATGCGGCTCTTCAACTAGTTTCATGCGGCTCTTCTGGAGCTTTCTCATGACATGAGTCAAATATGCACACAATGTTAACTGTTGAAAAATAACTAATATTATCACGTTGGTGTGGTTATTTTAATTAAATCTGGCTGAGCAGAGGTATGTGTGTGTGCGTGCATGCATGCAAGATTTAAGGAATGGGATGATGTTTGTGTGTGCACATGTGTATGATGTGCCTCTTTGCAGCTCTTTGTGGCTCTAACACAGAAAAAAGTGGCTCTTAGTTTTTGACTGGTTGGCCACCCCTGCTCTAAAATCTACCAGGGAGGAAGATCCTTTGCATACTTAGCACCCAAACAATGGAATGCTCTGCCTAGTCAAATTCGAGACTCAGAATCAGTGAGTCAATTTAAGTCTAGACTGAAGACGCATCTCTTCAACGATGCATATATTGACCTGGTATAATAACTTACAGAAAAAATTAATATAATCGTATAGAAAGGCTGCCTAGTGTAGTGCTCGGAACCGAATCACACCTGCACCTCCTAATACTGTTAACATCTTTAATTATGGTACTTCAGGTTTTTCTAATCGCTTTGTTTTTTTTGTGTGTATATATATATACACTCGGTAATACAATTATTTATGAGGTAATAAAATTAGTAAAACACATTCTTCCTCTTCTGAGTATTCAAGGTCTAGTTTGAGTAGCTTCTCAAGTGATTAGGATGGTTTCTCTGCATTAAAGTTATACAAAGAGATGCAGGGTACTTAGTAAACTACGTATAAATTAAATGTAAAAAAAAAAAAAACACATCACAAACAAATGTACTTAATGCAGAATGAATAATTTCAGTGATTCATTTATTCACGAGGCACACAAAAAATTAGGCGAAATTATAGTGATGTCATAGTAGGTTTTTGGCTTGTTAATCTTGGTAACATTATGCTTACGTTATGCATTAAGTTGACAAAAAAAATCACTTTAACATTAAATAGACGCAATGTGTTACACAAAATCTGACGGTGAATTTTTGAAAGCACTTATTTTGGTTGCCCGCGGTAAACAAAGCTGACACTGCACCTTGTAAGAGACGTTCTATTTTCGACAAAAAAATTTTTTTTAATTCAAATAAGGCTATGGATGATGGTCCAGCCCTTGATGTGCTGGGGTTTGCTTGCACTGTACAGTCAATGAAGATCTGTACAGCTTAACTTGACAAAAAATAATTCTAACAATAAATAGACGCATTGTGTTTCATCAAATTTGACAGTGAATTTTTAAAAGCGCTTATTTGTGTTGTCCGCGGTAAACAAAACAGACACTGCATTTTGTAAGGGTCCTTCGGTTTTTAGCCAAAAGAATACATTTCATTCAAATAAGGCCCTTCATGTGTGTGTGTTTGCTTCATAACTGGCGTCAATCATGTCGCAAGTTAAACACCTGGTATACATACATTCACCCCTCTAATTCACGGTCATGTGGTTTCTAATTCACAAATAGTACCTTCAGCAGCCTACAGATTGGAGATATTGCGTAGTCCGCCCAAATAAATTAACCGATTTATACTAATAAAATTAGTATAAATTGATGCCAGCTTGTCGCACACAATCACAATGTAACGAGTAACGGCAAGTGTCCTTTCAAATGTAGTGGAGTGAAAAGTACAGCTACTCAATCAGAAATGCAGTGGCATTTGAGAGCAAAAGTTGCACCTCTGCTGTCTTTATAGTGAAATGAAGCAAGATATTTCAGCAACATTTCCATTCTCCCACTTGTGGGAACTGGTCTAGTCTTCTCCACCCGCACACAAAGCAAGGTCAGGAACTGAAGACTGATGTGTCTGGTGTGAATGAGTCCAGAATTAAACAGCAAACGCCTCTGGAATGAGCCGGAGAACTAGAGAGATGAACCAGTGAAACCAGTTTTAGTGTAATCATTTGTTTTTGTGCAGGGCAGAAGACGAGTCTCGCCATGTTTGATTTATTTGTAATGCGGCGGCGCTCCACCATCCTCACGCCAGCAGGAGGCTATCGACCGTCTAGCTCACGAGTCTGGAATCCTTTCCACTGCCGCTTCATCAAGCAAAAGAAAAACACAGTTTAACCAGCACCGGGCGGCTGCACGAGCCTTTCTTCTGGACGAGACTAACTACATTCCTTTCCTTTTCCAGGGTAAATATCCAGCTTTCCTTTGTTGAGAAGGAGTTTATTTTAGTTTTTTATTCCGGTGGTCTTGTTTGTGAGCTGTTGCTCAACTTTTGGTTTCGACCCTCGTTTTGTGTTTTGTGCTGGAATAAAAGCTCGTCCCTGCCACTGGCTTTGTGTTCAATAAACTGAAATCACACATCAAAACTCATTTCGCCAACATTTATTATTAACTTGAGCTTAGTGCGCCCACTTATTTACTCAAGAATTTAGCATGAGTGCCATTTCATAATTTAATAACCTGCCTAATTTACATAATGCAGATAAAGGATTCTCTAATCGTACAAAGTGGAGCGAGACTGGGCTTGACTGGCACAGTGCCCTGTCCAATAAAAAACCCACAATCTACACAATGTCTTTGACTAGTTTTGCTTTTGAGATTAACTTTTTCAGAGGTGTTTTTTTTTTAAACAAAACATGTGTTTTGTTGTAAACGGAATTTGCCCTGCATAAGATATTTACGTGGATTTTTGAGTTAAATTAATGTAAAATTGGGCACATTTAACCATCACATCACTGATCTACTTAAGTTCTCTGATTGGGAATTGGGAAATAATTGAGTGAAAAAGAGCCCAAGGAGATAACACATTTTTAATCTTGGTACGAAAAGACAAAAATGAGATCCATTGCTTGGATTGTTTGCTCTCTGCGTCAAGTTATTAACACAGAAAATAGGACATGTTTTGCTGTTCTGAACAATGTTAAATATTAAAGACCTCGAAGAGCTGCTGTCATGCAAATCACGCAAACATGGCTACACTGGTATACTGTACAACAATGTTAATAAAGTCAGGAAGGGGTTTGGTGTGACAAGAAAGCATCCAAAAAGTGTAAATGGTTAATTATGTACAGTTTATTTTAAGGCATCTAGACCAGAGTTATAAGTAGAATTGAATTGACATGGCTTGAACGATTGGATTGTCTTTCCGCGTCACTACTGTGGCATCCCACAGTCACGATGCTTCCTTGATTGTGGATTATAGACTTTCTTTATCCTCATCACAGCAGCTTCCCACGGCCACGCCCGAATACAGCGGCTTTCCACAAAGCCTTGCTAAGATGGTCATCCTCCACCGCCGCATGGAGGGCGACGCCGCTTCTCTTGATTTTAATCACAAGCTTCTGAAGTCTGACTTTGTTCTCCACAACAACACTAGTTATCATATTTAATGCAGACATTAAAGACAGACAGGCAGACAGACAGAGCGAGAGAGACAGACAGACAGACATACAGAGCGAGAGAGAGACAGACAGATAGAGAGAGAGAGAAAGAGAGCGTGAGCGAGAGACAGACAGAGAGAGTGAGAGTGAGTGAGAGAGAGAGAGAGAGAGAGAGAGAGGGTGAGAGAGCGTGATCGAGAGAGAGAGACAGTCAGACAGACAGACAGAGTGAGAGAGAGACAGACAGAGAGAGAGAAAGAGAGCGTGAGCGACAGACAGACAGACAGAGAGAGTGAGAGTGAGGGGGTCTCTACCTTGGCTTTGTTTATAGTGCAGTGCAGGGCGTTGTTCTCCTGATCATATAAAAGGCAGAAGTCCAGAGTCCCCAGTGTAGCTACAAGGAAACAGAACACCAACAGTGTCACCAATCAGTCAATCAATTATGAACACACACACACGCACGCACCTACACACGCGCAAACAAAACGTTGTTGCAAATGCCGTTTGCAGTGCAAACAAGAAACAACATTTTTATTGTGTTTAACACTTGAGTTTTACTTCATCATGAACTTATGAGAAAAAAAAGCACACACATACAATGCACACATGTAATGTACTACATACATTACAGATTTACAGTTTTTTGTGGGAAACGCTGCTGAAAGTTAACGTTGATTAAAGTTACAAATGAACAATTCTTTTATTATAAGAAATTATACAGAAAAACCCTCACAAAGACCGAACCATTCCAAGCCAAAAATCATTGATAAAAAAACTACTACAACAAGAACACGATAAAAAGGTATAAGAATAATTAACTAAAGAGATAGTTCACTAAAACCGTGTCTTCATTTCATGTCTTCACTAGCTTTTTGATATGACGCTTATAGTTAAATTCTTCCCGACGTGACTTTATAACCCACTCACGGAGAATAAAACGTCATAATAACCGCGGCTCTACATCCCACAGGATCAGAAGCGAACCTACACAGAAGATTTCAAGGTTCACCACATAATGACTCTATAACTGAACGCTGAAGGACAGGACAATCTTCATCATCAGGTATTCCCATCATCAGGCAGAGACATTAGCAGTGAAGAACACTCCTGGTCTACAGGCCTAAAGTTCTTCTGCAACTGTGTAAAAAAACAATGTAGTAGCCGAGCCGCTGTTTGTAGTCTCTTGAGCGGCTTTAAAATGCAATAATACACAAGTAAATATCAAAGGCATCAGAGGTCAAAGCTCAGGTCAGGACTGGATTCAAGAGGTAGTCAACCAGTGAGACATATGCCAGGCAACATAAAGGTGAAGCAGGTTGTGGACCACAGATAAAAATAACCCTGAGTGAGTGAGATATAATCGGTCTGCTGCTGCTCCACTGTTAAGCAAATAAAGGCCTTTTCATTCAATTCATTCATTATTTACATTACAGGAAACATTAAAACATGAATGCGTTATGTGCTTTGTCAATAACGCAGCGTTGTGGTTTGTTTGCTGCTTTAGGTGCTTTGCGAGAAGATCGGCGTGTGTATACGGAGGCGTTTGTGGTTAAATCTGTCACCAAAAGAAATCACCTTTGTTTTGATGATTGAAATACAGTTGTAGTAGTGAAAGAAGTAGTGGAGGTGTAGTCATCCACGTGACAGAAGAGATGAAAAATAGAACGTCATGAATGTGTGTGTGTGTGTGTGTGTGTGTGTGTGTGTTTGTTTCTTTAGCAACTGAAGAAAAAAAACATGGCCTTTTAAATACAAGAACAAATTAACAAGTGGAGCACGTGAACAGAATAAAACTGATAATTAAAACTCTAACCAAACTATAATCAGGCATTGGAAAGTTGAGCGTAGTTGTTAGTGAGATTGTGTGTCCTGCAGAAGATGAAGGTCTTGAACACAGAGGAACAACAGTATTTTGCCGTTTGACTCTCACACATGTTCCTGCCACATTATATCCTGCTAAATGCGATTTCATCAGTCAGTCCATTAAAGCACAAGAGAGAATGTCCATCCCCGCTAAGCTGAGGAAAGGGGGATGAGTGTAGATGTGGTACTGTGAGGCTTTACATGCCCGTTGTGGTGAAGTTCACCGTATCTCACTCCCTTCTGGCCAAAGCTGAGAGGATTAGAAAGAAATGCACTAGTGCTTTATTCAGGCTCGTGTGACAACAGATGAATTTAACTCAATATGCTCAGACAATTTGAACTTTCATTCATCTTCTACCGCTTCATCCTTTACAGGGTCGCGGGGAGCTGGTGCCTATCTGAGCGTCTTAGGGTCGGAGGCTGGATACACACTCTGGATTGGTGGCCAACCATTCGCAGAGCGGGACACACAGACAAACACATTCACACACTCACTCATACCTATGTGTGAAATTTTCCAATTCCAATTAGAAACGCATGCTTTTTGGACTGTGCATTTGATTTTGGACTACAATTTGATCTTGAAATTCATAAAGGACACAGCACACCCAGGTCTGATGGCCATCTGAAGAAGGTTTGAAGGTCTGAAGAAGGTTCAGTGGTCTATGGCCAGAAGGACAGAAAGACTCAAAAAAAGGCTAAACGTTTTACGCCACTGCGTGAAAAATAAACCGGTCCAGTTTTGCAGCTGAACTTGTGCTTGCTCACCCATGTAGCGTCACAGGAGAAAGACTAGTTTACCAGACGTTGCCTTTCATTCAAGGACAGAAATGATAAAAGTAATGCATCTTTTTTCCACATTACAGTTTTTAACTCAGAATTGCGAGTTGTAAAGTCAGAATTCTGAGATAAAAAGCGAGTTTTATAGCGAGCTTATTTCTTCAGCACATCAAATGCATTGTGTGCGCTCACCAATGTCGAAATTTCTAAAATGTCTACAGGAAGAAGGTCTTTTGCATATTTAACACCAAAACTCTGGAATATTCAGCCTTATATCAAGTCAGTTTAAGTCCAGACTGAAGACGCATCTCTTCAAAGAAAAGCTTCTCTCTGGCTCTCAGAACATTTTAGAACATGTATGATAATTGCATGGACACGCTGCCCTAATTGCTTGCCCAAAATCCGCCCTTAGGTAAACGTTTCTAATTAAATTCCACATGAATCTCATCTATTCTAATAGATTTTTTTTTCTATTTTCACTCCCTTCTTGAGACCTTCATTGATATAAACTTCTATTGTTACGAGGGTTGGTGTTGCTCCTGGAGCTTCCGTTGTTCTGTGTGTGAAGGGCTGAAGTCATATTTAACCTTCCCTAGATTTCTTCTTTCAAAGTCTTCACAATGTCATTTTATGGCTTGGAAATGGTCATTGACATTGATACATTTTAGATTTAAGATGTAAATTATATTACGGTATTTAAACCATGTTTGAATTTTTTTCAAGTTTTATTTTAAGTGTTTATTTAGTGTTGCTTACGTTAATTTACATTTTACACTTCAATATCCACTATTACAAGCGATTGCATGCGATTAATGGCGATTAATTTGATTTGGGAAGTGCAATTAATTAGTTTATAAAATGTATAGAGGGACAGCATATATATACATAAATAAATGTAAAACACTCGGCAGGTGTTGAACTTTTCAGGATCAATTAGCATCCAAAAGGGCATAAAACATCATAAGAGTTTAGTCTCAATCCACGATGGCGTGCTTCTGCTCGCATACAGACTGGATCTCCCACAAGCCCCGCGTCACAGAATCACCCCCTGCTCCTGGTCTCAGTAGTGATGACCAGTAACCGTGTTATACGGCACGTGACCCGGAGCCGTTCTGCACACACAACACGGTGGAGTTA
This sequence comes from Paedocypris micromegethes, assembly GCA_028031935.1. Taxonomy (NCBI): domain Eukaryota; kingdom Metazoa; phylum Chordata; class Actinopteri; order Cypriniformes; genus Paedocypris; species Paedocypris micromegethes. Next base: position 10,353,831 of record CM051502.1, read on the forward strand.
CAACATCTACAACAGGATTCACACAAACTATTTTAATTTGCGAGTCCTGTTTAAGTTACGAATTAGATCCAGGTAGACTCAAAATGTATTTTAAAATCAATTTTGACACAATTTATCCAAGGTTAGAATCCACTCTTTTAAAGACATACATGTGTTACTCTACCATCCTAAAAACATAACTGATCTATCACCACATTGCTAAATCCAACAACAGGCATGAAATCTCTTTTTGTAAGTGTTGGTTTTGTAAATGCACTAATGCAAATGTTTGACCTAGTTGTTGGCGTTTTGGCGTGGAGCAGGAAAGCCGGAGTCTTGACCTCATGCAAATCCCTGAGATGACCGTAATCTCGCTAGAATGGTGACCAAGCATGAAGATTAAACGACTGTTTTACACACGTCTGGACTCTCGTCTCCCTGCACCCTGGTGAGAGAAAGACACGCACCTGTCGTATAGCGAAAATATTTTGGATCTTGGGACGACATTTTCCCGGCGACGCTCTCACGTTATCTAGGACATTCATAAGTCGGGGTACCATTGTATTGTTAATGAATATAACCTGTATTAGTCCATCAGTGAGGAAATGACCATTACTATATTCAATTGTCATTACATGACATGAACGGTAATTCTGGATCGACTAAAAACAAATTCTGTTGCCTACATGTGGCGCACGCCGAGAGTGTCTTGTCACCAACGCATATTATACTAATCCGGGCCAATCAGAAGTCAAGTGCGGCGGCTGCTAGAGAAAGGTCAGAGGTCAGCTGCTACCGGGGAGTGAATTGACCACAGCACTCTAATGATTATTACACCAAACACGTACTAAGAAATTACCCGTGTTCCACCAGTTCCGTGTTTGTGGTTAATTGTTCTATTGGTTTCACTTTAACATTAAACCTTTAAACTCAACTTAGTAATACGTTTTTCAGTCTTTTGAATCGAAAATACTAAATAAAGAACAAGTGTAGCTTTAGCTCACACGCTAGCTACTTCGCACACGTACACTGGTACATGTAAAACTTTGCAAAACTGTAATGTCACACATGAAATGAAATGTGTCAAACTCAGGACTCATGTTCTGTTAGTAAGAAGTTCAAAAAGTTATCAGTGAATGAATCTATAATCACAAGAATACGGTATGTGTTATTATGGGTTATGTGACTGGTTACAAACGATAAATCCGTTTTAACTGTTAAAGATGTTTACTAGAAGTACAGGTAAAGAACCAATCACCATTGGCTGTTGCGTTTCAGGATGTATTAGTAGGCGGGGCTACTTCAGAAAGAGACCGCCCTCTCCACGCTGACACACACAAGCCACGGCTCCTGATCTAGAAGTGTTTGACGTGTGTGTGTGTGTGTGTATGTGTATGTTTTGTATGTGATAACGTTGTTGTGTCTGTCTGGGGTCAATACACTGAATGTCCTGAATGACCACTCGCCTGACTCGAGAACTTTTTTCATCAACCATCATCACACACATTAGAGAGAGAGAGAGAGAGAGAGAGAGAGAGAGGAGGTGGTTTGTGTGTAACATCTGTCTCCAGCAGATTAGCGTGTGCTGTGCTGTGTCGTGCAGCATTAGGTCCGCATCGTTCGCTCCACACACACACACACACACACACACACATGCACGCACACACACACAAACTCCTGCACACATATTGTGGATTAACCCCGCACATGATGGCGCTGGCTAAAAGGTGAAGCATTCGCATGCCACCGCACGACTTAATATAATCTAGTCAGGACGCAGAGATTGAAAACCGGTTTCCAAATGAAGAGACAGTTGGAGGGTGATGATCAGATTTATATGTAGATCATTCCATCTTCAATAAGGCCATCACACAACTGACTTGAGTGACGTCTTAACGCCGCCCGAGCGCAATCTATCAGCACGCAACCAAGTCTAGCTCTGATGGCAGGAAAGCTTTGTAATGGCTGACGGAGCCCAGACTTTTGTTTGTTACAGAAGAAAAAAAACTGTCGCAAAGTGTCAAGAGAAAGGAGAGGGAGCGTTACTCACTAGGCTCGTCTGAATCATAGCCCTCCACATCTGGATCTTCTTCTCTCCTGCTGGTCACCAGTGCGGCGGCACCAAACGCCTGATCCAAGTGCTCCTCATCTTGAGCGGGCTCCACGTGAGGAGCTCCAGACTTGTGGCTGGTGGAGCAGACCTGGAGAGCGGGGGGCACTGTTGGGGAAAGACCCCGCGGGTAACGGGGGAAATAGTCAGAGATCTGCTTGATGGGCTGAATGGGACCTGGACAAACATCAATGGCCATGTGCTCTTGGATGCTGATCGCCGTCTTCTCGCCTTTGTGTTGTGTCATTCACGCAGATCCTTCAGGAGGAGGTGTCGCTGCCCCGGCGCTTTCCTCAGGGCTGGAAGCCAAAAGAACAAGAGAAAACGCAACAACCCAAGCAGTCTTTGCTCTTCTAACGGTGTGTGAGTGTCGCGGGTGTCAGGGAGCAACAGTAGGAATGAACTACATCCTCCAGAACACTGCAGTCATGCCGCCGTTCCCAACACTAACACTGTTACAGGGATGAAAGCATGTGTGTGTGTGTGTGTGTGTGTGTGTGTGTGTGAGCGAGGGGGCAGGATTACACTGAGAAACAGAGGGATTGGCCGATGCCATCGCTTAGCAACAAGACCAGATAAACAGAAAGCAGACATGCAGCTACGTAATTGCGCTACTCGTCCATCTGTCAGGCCGATATCACCAAAATGGTCTCTGATCTCCTGGCAGCCCGCGCTTGTAATACACCGTGGTCACACGCAGCTCACGCGCCTCAAACTCTCGCACGCTCCAGCAACAGGTGGTGAGTGAATTCCTCAAGTCGCATGTGCGCTAGATTATGTGCTAATCTGCTTATGAAGCTACAACAATTAGGTGAAAGCTAAGAGTAATCTAGAACACTTGCTCAATGTGTAAAAACGTCAGACAAAGTGCTCATTAGTTCAGTGTGCATCTAGATGATGCTGATGCCCCACATCCTCATTTTCTGTGATAGCAAGGAAACACCAGTATAGCTGCGAGCACAATGATGCTGTTGCTGGTTCGGTGGAGATTCCAAAGGACGTAGAATTCCAACATTTGCCAGAAGAGGAGTAACATCTGATTGTACAAAGCGAACGGATTTTATCAAATGTAAAATAAAATAAAATAAATTGTCACACAATCTTCCAACTGTTGATGCCCACACAGTCGAGCATTCACCATAGCTCGTTCCCAAAAGTACTAAATCTAATTGTATGCATAAGATCATTAATAGAAAGGAAGTCACACTTTATTCTGTTCTTTACACGTATTGCAATGTGTAACTGATCTAATATCTAACGACGGATCTATAAGGCTATAATGCAGTAATTTAGTGTTTTTTCCGGCTTTTTGTATAATAATAATAATAATAATTGAACCTTTATTAGTCCCTCAGTGGGGAAATTTTTTCTCTGCATTTAACCCATCAGAATATTAGAAATGCCAATAGTGTGCAAATAGTTCTTGCTAAAGTTGTTCAATTTTTTTGAAACATATATAAGAAATTACATATTAAACATAAATATGAAAATATTTTGTTGAAATAAAAATATTGTATTTTAAATTATTTTCATTCTACAGTACAAACTCCAACTTGAAATATTTAGATTTTACCCAATTGGGAAAAACATATATTTTGTTTTTTATTCTAATTTATCAATGTACATCTTATATGTACGTCTCGGGAAAGAGAAACGATTCCCGTTTACAGTGAAAGTGTGGAGCTGCTCACCTCAACTGAGGATATAGTGTAGTAAGACGGCTGAAATTAATAGTTTGATGACCTGCTCCGCCCATCAGACGGGCAGAGGATGGTATGCATTAGGTTTGCAATGACATTGAGTTTTCAAGCCTGTTTTCGATGCATAATTTGAAAAGCATTTTTTAAATGTGGTTTGTTGGACACCGACAGGGCTGTTATTTGTCAATGGTCCGGTTCATTATATTTACATTCCCTACAGCAATGGTCCCCAATGTTTTTTTTGGAGGACCGGTCAACGTAATTTGACCGCGGCCCGAGGGGAGGTGTCAGATTTTTTGTCGATGTCAGATTTTATTTATTATATGACTTTTAACATATTATACTGTTTATTTGTACTTAAACATGCATTCAAAATAAAAACAATTATACCAAAAGATAAATAAAAAGTTATTACAAACTTTTTTTGAGGTTTCTTGATATTTAAAAAAAAAAAAATCAATATTTGCTTTTTGTTTTAAAATGTCAGATACCTTTTTAAAATTGGTCTTGATTATATATATCCTCGTTTATATTTTGAACAAAAACATTTCTACATCTTAAAAACAAAAAACAAGAAAGATTTTTGTTCTCAAATACAGAAGCAACTCTGACTGCGTTGCCAGCACGTGTTTCGTTGCGCTCCTAATTCTGTTATTATGGCGCACAAATTCAACGTATAATGCGCTGAGCCTCTTCACTCTTTTACTGATTCATAATAAAGCATTTCTACTACATCTATAAGTATGCTATTAAATGTCAAATACCTACATTTAGATAAAGTGACCGCTAAAACATGTTTCATTGAGCTTTACATTTAGAGAAAATATTATTAACAGCCAAAACGTCAGATTTCATTGCGCTTAAAAGTTAATACAACAAGATTCTTCATAGGTTTGACTGACAGACGACACGGCAAGTGTAATGTATTGAAATTAAACTTGCTTTTACCTGTAGAGGGCGATGCTCGCGGTGTGTCGTTGCTGATGTACTGTTGCCGCAGAAGTCAGTAAAAAGTACGAGTGAGATGAAACAGACCCGTGTGTTATTCTTGCAATCCGATTTAAAAGTTATGAAGCATATTGATGCGGATATAACAGCAAGTTTTGCTATTATTACAATGGTGTGTGTTATGTGTGTGCCTGAGAGCGCGTGCACGGGAACTTTGGGTGACACGCAAGCGCAACTGGAGATGAGACGCTTCAGATTTAGAGTTAAAATGCAGCCTTTCCTGGTCAAAACGGAAATGTGAAGATTGCAAACAAAAATAATAAATGAACCGAATTCCGTTCGGTTTTGTTTTTCAATAAATTGTAAACCTAGTAAACCAGACATGACAAAACTCATATCCAGCTCAAAATCTTCATCCTGAAATCTGGACGCTATGCCCACACGGCTTTTGCAACAATGCTCCATCAGTTGTTCCTCACCTCAGGTCACACACCACCTCAACTCAAGACTGCTTTGATCACCCCTACACTCAAGAAACCGACAACCTTGCCCATAAACTCTTTGATGACCTCTGACCTTCTTCACAACACCAAACAGCCCTACTAAAAGTGACCAATGGCATACTCGCACTCCTCCACCCACTGCTGCATTTGACACCATCATCCCCACCAAATCCTAATTGGCTGGTTGGCTGTCTGCTCTGGGCTCTGCCACTGTTCTGTCTTGGTCTCTTCTAATCATGCCCATTTTGTCCGGCTCAACCTGTCCAAGACCCTGTCTCAAGTGGAGGAGGACAAGTATCTTGGAACATGCGATTGACCGACGGATCGGTGCATCGACAGCAGTATTGTGGTCAACATACTAGTTTGTCATGGTGAAGAAAGAGCTGAGCAAAAAGGCCAAGCTCTCAATGTAGTTTGAGAGTTTGATAAAGAAATTACTCAAAATCATGTGTGATCGCTGAATCTACAAACACAACACAGGAAGTGACTGTAGTCAAAGGAATGAAACGCCCAACAAACAGAAAATGGCTGCGCTAATCACAAATCTAATGAAATGAATTATTTTCCTGCTTGGTGGTGAAATGAAACAACAGCTGATAACTGACCGAAGAATCGGCGATGCCTTTTGAAGTCAGAAAGTGGCTGGTGAATGGAGGGTGAAGAAAAAATTTATGAATATTGCATTTGATTCAAAGAAAAGAGGCTTTTGCGATCCTCTCTTGACTCTCCGTCGTCTCCCTCGTCCTTATCAACTCCTTCCGTTTGATGTAGGCGGAGGTCTGACTCAAACAGAAACAAAGACCAGCCGCACCGCTGCGTTAATGGGCCACTCCACTTCCTCTCCAGTGTGAAACACCACCGCAGACGCACAGAATGTTTCAGGTGGGAAAGATCTGACAGAAACCCTAGCGAGTCAAGTCCAGCCAAAGAGACCCTGCAGCCGTATCGTCTTCTGTCCATAACTACTGAGCAGATTCGGAGGAGCCGACTCATCTATGGCTTTTCTTCACACAATAATTACTTAGTAAATTGAATGTCATTTTATTTATAAAGCGTTTTTCCCAGTGGCTCCCGCGTGTCTTGTGTGAGCGTCTCTTTACTTCCGGGTCTGTCTTTGCTTGTCCTTTTCATTGGGGGTTTGTCATTCATTAACAATGAATTCATGTTTGAAATTGGAGTGAGGAATTGGTTTCCATTTCTTATTAAAAACTCTCTCAATTCATACATGATTAATATGGTTGTTAAGCTCAAAGGAGGCTTCATTGTTTTTTTTTTTGTAGGCGGATTAGGGTTAGGTGTACTTCCTGTCGATACCTGGAAGACAATATTAAAGGCCCATCACCCCTGGAGAAGACAGCCTTGGCTTTCACTCTTAACGCTTTATTTTGCTATTGCTCTGACATTTCATTATTAAAAGTGTAGGTATATGTTTGTAGGTGATACCACCCAGCGGTGTTTTCTTTGATTATTGTTTTTGGACAGGGAGGTAGGGAAGTTCACTTTGTATCCTTTGTTTTTATAGCAACTTTGGTCTCGGACTAAGAAACGCACTATATAATAGTGCTACACTATATAATATATATACTAACTTCTCCGGGTTGGATTTTAGGGCATTTAGTTGGGGGTTAATAACGGTTTAGTTGTTTTATTTATTTGTTCTTTAGATCTCTGACTTTCTTCCTTGTATTTCCTTATATAAAGATAACAAATGACAAAAAAGATGACAAACAAATAAGAAAAAAAACAATTCTGAAGAAAACTTAATAAAAAAAATATAAATGAATTGTACAAACTATAAAGTATAAAGACATCTTATAACACTTTCAAAAACACTTAAACAAGCTGTGCAAAGTAAAAAAAAGTGAAAAAATATATATAGAAAAAAATTAAATAGCAAATAAATGAAACAAATTGCTCAAGAAAGGGATATTTTACTATATGTAAAAACATATATAAAAAACACAATAAAGCACAAACAAATAAGAAAAAAAAAACTATTCTGAAGAAAACCTAAAAAATATATATATAAATAAATTGTACAAACTATAAAGACATCTTATAACACTTTCAAAAACACTTGAACAAGCTGTGCAAAGTAAAAAAAAAACTTAAAAAATATATAGAAAAAGATTATATATATATATATATATATATATATATATATATAGAAAAACCACACAAATAGGAAAAAGAAAAAAGTAATTGCATTTACAATGAATTGCCTTTGTCTTTTTCCTTCCTTCCTCCATCCCTGTCAGGAGCAAGTTGCAGCCACCGTGTAATATATTTTTCCACCTCTTTCTCAGTGGCGCTCTTGGTATGAACATTTGTTCTCACCGCATCTGTAAACAGTAAACAATGCAGAAAAAGAGATTAAAAGATAGACAGATATACTTTGTGTTATCAAGTACAAATTGTGATAAAAAAAAAAA
>CM051502.1:10361511-10440880 GCA_028031935.1 Paedocypris micromegethes
AAAAAAAAAAAAAAAAACATACATCATGAATGCATATTCTGTATCTGACATTTTGGCCCAGATGAATGTACTAAAATGTGAATTTAAACCAACTTACTGACTACAACAGTCCGAAGGGCGAGTTCACGAAACGACACTTTTTGATTTGCACCACTCCAATTGATCCGTTTAGCCAATGAGTTTATCAGAAGCTTTCCCATGATACGCCACACTGCTTCCTTAGTGGAAAAGCCACCAGTAATTCCAAAGTAGGCTACCTACAAAGCCAAAAAAAATAAATAAGCATATAATGTAAAGAAAAAGAAAAAAAAGTTTGAAATATGCAAGAGTTTGAACATACCAATTTCTTCATTTGTTCGGGCTGTTCCTTCAATTGCGTTTCTAGCCTCTCCAGACCAGATGAATCGGTCAAAGGAAGGTTAAATTCGCTGACATCAGGAATTTCATCCCGCTGCAATGTTGAGCTGTTCTGCATTTGCTGGTTTTTGAGAATTAGGACCAGTTGCTGCTTCATAATCTCTTGCGATTTTATAAGTTCAGATAGCATTGCTGAATAAAAAACAAAAATAATGATTCAGTATACATCGACCTTTAGCTCACTTATATTTACATACATTTATAAAAGTGGGTAGGATACGGCTGAATTTCTCCAGTTGATCTTTACTATCAAGTTGCTATAAGCATTACAAATTGTATGTTGTGAGTACTTACAAAGACATGATGAGTTGCAACAAGTCCTGTCTTGATTTCCAATGGCACTGGAACAAGGACTGTACAAGTTCCTCGGCGCGCTGGACCGCACCGTATCATCTGTGAATCTTGATGGTGTTCTTGATGGTGTTGATGTCATTGGTGGTGGTGGTGACGGTACTTGCGGTGCTGCGGTAATCTCTGAAAGATCCTCAGTTTTCACTGTTTTCCCCACTCTCTTTCTTCCAGAACAGTCTTCATCACTGTCACTATAGTCGTGCCGTTTAAGTCCCCTGATCAGATTAATTTACAAAACAACATGGCAAACATCACAGGTTTGTAATATCAATCAAATAGCAGTGTTTCATGCTAACACTGTACTGTTACACTGCATTTAAAAACAAATTGCAAACAAACCTGTTCTTTCTTTTTGTGTATGATGGGCGACTATCATCTTCCTCCTTCCCTTCCTCCGCCTTTGGAAGTTTGAGTCGAGCTTCCTCATAGGTCTCTGTAAAACATCACATTGCTGTTAACCTCACCCGCAAAAAATTACAATACTGAAATGCTCCGAGAGTTCATTTGAATGGCTATAATACCTGTAGTGTAAAAAATCCGCACCCGGAAGGTTGGCCAAGAATGATGTGGAGATTCTTGCAGTGCGACAGCCTTATGAATCTTAGCCACAGATTTGTATGATGGCCAAGCACATGCACCATTCTGTACCCACAAAGATGGCACAACTTCCACTTCAGACGTCTCAATGAACTCCACAATATGGTACATTTTGCCCAAAGAAACCTTTATAAAAAAAAAAGAAAAAGAAAAAAAAAGACAAAAACAAAATAAAATTGACACAAAAAAAATATGACAAGTTGTTTGTAGCGTTCTACACATTTTCACAGTTATACAATAACATTAAAAGTAATAGAAATGTTTATATCAGTTTAAATGTAGTAATGGCAAACAAGCAAACTTTTCTTGAAAAGGAAGTCTGACATATTTTCTAAGAGACTCATCAATTTTTGCACATTTAAGATCTTGTGAAAGATTTGACACAAGATAAGCTCCAAGCCTGCAAGAATCAACTGGGTAGTCAGACAATCTACTGACTGACTTAAACTGAGCATATGCATCAATATTCTGAATATAGATGTTCTTAACCAACCCAATTTAGCCATCAATTCTGACACAGTTATCACCTTTTGAAACCTTTAGACAAAAATCAGGGACATACATTTCCTTGTACTGTTTCACAACTCCTTTAACAAACGGCAAAATAGGCCCATCACAATGCTCTTTCCGGAAATAACGTTTAGAAATGTCAGTCTTTGAACCACCACTAGATATTTCAGACACTCTGCGTACAATTTGCGCAACAGGAAAGCTTGGCCGTCGGACCAATCTTTTTAACTGACCTAAATAATTCTCAAAAGGAAAGCCAGAAATGCTGTCAAGTGGACCATGACATTTCACGTCATCAGCTAAGTGAACAAGGCAATGCACATTATAGACTATATATTCCTTGCCATAGAGCTGCACAAAGTGCTCTACAAAAGCAATTAGTAATGTCACACATTGCAGAGCATAGAGTTGGATCAATAAGAATAGAAATTGCAACTGAGAGAAGCATAAAGTTATTGTACACAGGAGTGCAGACCACATCATGAAGAACTACAGGTCCAGTGTAGAGTAAAAACTGTCTTAGTTCAGTTGCTTTCCAGCGATTTTTCTCTTCGATTGACCTTGGTTTACGAGCAAATTCAGATGGGACATAATTCTTAAGGGAGACTAGATTCTGAGATAGTTTGACTACTTTATTTGATGGCAAGCGAGTCTTGAGGGGACCACTGGTCCATAGATCTAATAACCTACGCATCACACCAAGACAGACTAAATGCATATAATCATGAGGGAACGACAATACCATGTTTATATCAAGTTCAGTAAGTGGAGATTTAGCTATGTGGTGTTCTTCATCACACATATTTCTGAATGTTTCATTCGTTCTTAAAGCTGCATTGGTCTCAGGGAAAGTCATGCGCTTTTGTATGTAGACGCCAGACTGCACACATTTATCACATGCTGAATAACCAGTACGAGACTTGACAGCCTTAACATACGCACGAGCAGGTGCATCACAAACAATAGAACACATTTTGAGAAACAGTTCTTTCCCTCTGAAAATAAAGCCTGACTGCAGGCTCTTCACCTCTTCAACTAAGCTTTTTAAATACTCTGCTAGAACTTTTGGTTTGGAAATGCCACCAAAAATCCCTATTAGAAAAGGCTTTTTGGTTAGTCCTTGTAATAAGCCTAAAATAGGCCACAGTTTTTGAACTTTTGTGCAGGGGAATGCCATCAAAATTCAACTGCAATGTCAACATATGTCTGTTTGGTAACTGGGGCAATTTTTTATCAAGGATTCCTGACAATGCATTAACAATGCCAAAATAGTAGAAAGAACCTCCAGGTATTTGTTCTATTATATATGTTGTGTTAGTCTTAAGCAGCGTTCGGGCATCTTTTGGAAGGTTTGGGTGCATATACTACGCAAGACTGACAGAAGAGCGGTTAACGCAACCATTGTGATTATGAAGTCTATGGCCCAGTCAATTAAAGAATTTTTAAAAGGTTCATCAACACTTTCCTCAACATGGTACTATTTTCAGAATCACTTTCAGAGCTTTCTGACACCACAGCATCATAATTAACTAAGCCTTCAGACGTCATCATATCATAATCTTCTAGGTTATCAGACTCTTTACCATTATGGGTCTCATTTTCACTAGTTGAGACTTTTGGATAGTAAGGAGTGTCATCACTAGAATGAGTTTGCAAAGACTTCATAATCCGAGCAACACTTGCTCTTGCCCTTTTTCTAATGTTAGAATTCATAGAGTAGAACTCATAATTTTCAGCCACGACTCACAAATACCAGCCTTCTGTGCGGAGTGATCTTGGTCAAGGATCTTGTTGACTGTAAAAAAAAAAACAAAAAACATACCAATTATAAAATGTTTCTTCAATCAGTATAGCATATATAATAAAAAAAAGTTCAGTTACATATTGGATCAAAAACAGTTAAAGTTGTTAAACACAGGCACAATCTAACACTGTGTAAAACGTTTGATGATTGAACATTTTCAGCAGTTTGTGAAGCAGTTAGTAAAGTCTGAAAACATCAAGTATGTTGAAAATGTATCTGCACTTTAAAGCTTGCAATGGACTATTAACAACAATAACAATTCAATTTACATGTTTATAGTGAAATAAGTGTTTGCCAGTGCCATCTATTGTCTCTGATGTCTTGCAAAAATATCCTCAATCAACCACAACAGGTCTGATTTAGACGTCCCTGGCAACGTTTCTTGCTTCAAATGCAAATGCAGCCATTATCAGGCTCGCCAGGTGAGTTGGAAGAGAGTTGCTGAGGTGTGATGGCTGGCTTGTGTGTGGGAAGGTTTTTGCTGTTCTCAGTTTCTTTCACATGCACATGTTTGTCACTCGGAAGGAACGAGCAAAGACAGACAAGTTTGCTGCCATTTCAGAACTCTGGGGATGGTTTGCAAGCAACTGCATTGCATGGTTCAAACTAGGCAGACACATCACGGTTGATGAGCAGCTGTTTCCATCTAAGACTCACTGCAGTTTCTTGCAGTACATCGCAACAAAGCCGAAAGTTTGGGATCAAGATTTAGGTGGCATGTGACCTCAAAACAAAGTACATTTGTAATGTCCTCCCTTACTTGGGAAAAGACCCCAGTAAAGCATGAAATGCTTTTTTAAATAAATGCTGCAACCACAGAGCTGATGTGTGCCATCTCAGATGGGATAACAGTTTCAAGCTTGTGAATCAACACCACCGTCTAGGGTTGGATCAGCCCTATTTGCATAATAAAAGCAGCCGTCCACAAGGTGTGAAGCTGAAGCTAGATGAGGCGGGCCACATCAGTTTGACCGAACCAGTGCAGTGCTAGTGTTAAGAAGTTCTGCTTCAAAACTCATAATTAGCAGCCATGACTTACATGATTTACTAGCCTCTTCTGCTATTCTGCGCTGAGTGATTGTGGTCAAGGATCTTGTTGTTGACTGTCAAAAAAACGAACAAACAATTGTATAAAAATGTTTCTAAACTACAATTAGCGTAGCATTAAAAATAAATCAACAAAAAACAAGAGCTAAACTACCGTATTTACTCGCTTATAAGTCGATCCGCTACTTCAGCTGTGGGATTGTGGTATTTTGTTTAGAGTAGACCCTCGTATAAGTCGGGGGAAAGAAATGAGAAAAAAGTGAAAAGATAGAAATGAGTAGAAACCCAATTTTGCGTTTCATATACAGTCAATTCCGGTTATTTGGGGCTCACAGGGACACTTAAATGACGCCGGGCACACACACCCTTGCAAAATAAGATGAGAAGTAACCCTTAAAATATCATTAAACACGTTTTTTTCCAAACTTAAACATATAACACAGAACTAGAGGGGGAAAAAAACGATAGAACACCTGTTCAGATGCTCTTTAATCCTGTAGAAATAATAAAACTATTCAGACATTCTTGGTGTTAAAGGAAACCTAAAAATTAAGTAACCCATTGTTTAAGTTAGTATTAATCTATTGAAGTTATTGTACGTTTAAGGTTTTATTTGCCTTTGGTATCGTTGCATTATAATTTGAAAGGTTGTGGGAAAAGTGCCCTGCCCCTTTAAGACGAACGCCAATGCTGACTCGTGGTTTGGGAATAAATAAGAGTGTGCCAAAGAGTGTGCAACTGTGCTTATGTGCGCGCGCGTGCCCCGTTTTCTGAAAGATTTATTTAGTTCACGTCATAAATGTTAAATTAATTACCACGCTTGTGTCTGTTGTTTATTTTTGTGAGAAAGGGTGAAATATCTGCGCACTGTTCTGTGTAAAATATTTTCTATTTCGGTAGACCGCGCGTATAAGTCGACCCCCCCCCCCTCACTTTGAAAAGGTTTGAAAAATCCTCGACTTATAGTCGAGTAAATACGGTATTTGATTTCAGAGGTTTGTGAAGCAATTAGTAAAGACTGAAAACATCAATGTTGAAAATGTATCTGCAGTTTAAAGCTTGCAATGGACTATTAACAACAAACCATTCCATTTACATGTTTATAGTGAAACGGCTTGCCATTGTGATGTGCTGCAAAAATGACCTCGCTTGCCCTGATGCTTTATCCGAAATTAGTTATACTGTTTTAAATCTGAATGTATAAGCAATAAAGAATGTGAAAATATGCTTCTAAAAGGTCACGTGGAAATTACAGCGTGAACATACGTATGACTCAGGTATTGTGTGTTAGTAATGTTTGGCTAACACTATGGGACCAACATTTATAACAGAACATATGTAAAAGGAGTCTCTTTCTCCTTTAAAGAGACTTGTACTCAGAATTATTATTGCATAACGTTACTTATGTATAAGCTAATAATTACGCTTATAAATATCAACAGCCATGGTACAGTGTTACAAGTTAATAATAAACTACTAATAATAGCTTAGCCTCGCATATAAGTTACATTTTGGATCAACTCGTTAAATTACTAACACAAACTGAGAACTGTGACAAATGTTTTAGAACAGTAATTTCCAGTAAAAACCTTACCTGTGCTGCTGTAACCGAAATCCGAAACTCCAAAATGTTTTGAGAAAAACTTCTTGGCGCGTTCACCTTTATTGGACGTTCGGTGAGACAGTCGTCCAATCAGTAGCCACCTACTAAATACGTCACAGGAACATCGATATTGCTAGATTGACATTAGCCAATCAGGTCTATCACCGATTCTGCAGAATATAAATAATATTATAACACTAAATTATAAATAATAACACTAAAATAGTTTCAAAATAAGTTTTTGACAAACGTTAAAAACGTTTACTTTGTCGTCGTTTTCACAACCAAAAGGCAACAAAAGGTATTTAATTATTAATTTAAAAAGTATTTTAAATTATTTTACTTGAGCAAATTTCCATTTCGCGCTTATCCGAAAGGATCAGCCTAACATACTGCAAAGTATGCGCGTCTCTTTTCCCCTAGACGATAATCCATTTGTAACCATTTTTTTTTTCCAATTCGTGATTGAGTTGGCGCTCATCCACATAAATTATTATTATTTTTTCTGTTGTACGGTAGATATTTTCTCAAATTACAATTTAACGGGCGCGGCTACATTTTATTTGAATCATAATGTAATCGAGTTTCAGTTAAATAAGCCGAGTCTTTGCCAGAAGCGGTCCGGACCCTACAGACAGACTCGGGCCAGTTACGAATCGGGCCAGTGCTTTACAGCAGCATCTCAGACACATGCGCGAGATCCAGCTGCTTGCCGGACTCGGCCCGGATAACAATCGCCGAGCTCGGGCCGATTACTACATGCTATCTGGGGTGGGCAGTCTAAGTCGTGGGGTCATGTGGGGTTCAGTGTCTTGCCCAAGGACATGCAGTTGCAGAAACAGCTGTTGGGGGATTAGAACCTCTCGGACACGAGTCCAAGTCCCCGATCACTGGACTTAGTGTTCCTGGGCGTTCTATGTAATGTTTAATTCTTTAAGTAATAAAGCTTCAGAGCGAGCCTTACTTTTAAAACTGAAATGAAAAACAAAAAGGACTGGCAAGAATCCTTTGACTAGATAGAAGGATCCATGGAGTAGAAGTAGTTTGTCAATTAAAAAAAAAAAACGTTTTTAGTTACTGGAATAGTCATTTAAATCAATGATAATTCTCAAGGTTACTGGTGCAGTACATCATAACGAGACGCGCTGTGGGAAGTGAATAGTTTTCCATCAGGCGAAGAAAAAATCCTTTACGCATTCAAGCAATCGTGTAATAAATCTATGAAATCAGCATCTTCTGAAGCGACGGCATTTTGAAAAGAGAAGTCTAGCGAAGCGTCGCCCTGTGTGGGTTGTTCGCTGCCTTTTGTTCTGAGACGCCGAGAGAGATAAAGGCACGTGTGACGCTCGGTTCTTGGCCTTGTCCTTCTTGACTTGCTGTTGGAGGCAGGAACTCACTTTTCCCTAATACAGTGTGCGAGACACTGTGACCCTGAGGTGACGCAGGAAGTGTTTTTTCTTTGACAAAGTACGGTAAATGCCTGTAAACCTTCACACAGTTGAACTGGTCCAACACCCGTAACGAACGAACATCGTCCTTCTACTCACGCCCTTTCTTCAGTCCGAGGGAAATACAGGACAACATTGAGTGCGTTGGAACATTTACTCCAGGACTGATGGATGGACAATGGAACTCCCAGCAAAGTTCGGAAAAACTAGTCTATCGCCCCCTAGCGACCGAGGATCCTTATGACGGGTAACACCACCCAGCACCAATTTAAGTGACGTTGTCGTTTACGTTGAAACGATGCCACAGCGGCCTCTGCTGGTGGTTGTGTGTGTGCGCGCGCGCTTTACAAGTTGGGTGGATTTTATATGTCATGTATAATTTTCACATAATGAAAATGAAGGTAAAAATGACATACGTTATGTTTAATTCTGTATATTGCTCCAATACCAATTCATTTTTGTTGAATCGGTGATGTTTGATATCTGTGAGAAAGTATCACAAATATGTATTTTTATAAGATTGTATTTCTTATGAGAAGTTATTAGTCAGTCAATGTTATTTATAAAGTGCGTTAAAAAGAGCGGAGGCTGAGCAAAGTGCTTAGCAGAACAATATAAAATGCACAACCTAAAACGAAAGTATTCAAATGACATAAAATAATGTTTTACATCAATTCTATGTCTTTTCTAATTCTATTACTGGAGGAGTCTTGGAGTTGTCTCTTCAAGGCAGGTTCCTTCATCTAAAAAAAAAAAAACAACAAAAAGCTTGGCAACCAATTAAAAATCTCCGAATAATCCTGAGACCAGGAGCAGCAGAGAAGTATTTGCTCACCGGCCTTGACTTGCATTTGAATGTAATCTGAAACCTCTAGTAGAAGAACCTCTAGTAGAAGAAACCTCTAACAGACCGCTCCAGTGCACTCTCAAGTCAAAAAATACAGCGTCTACACTCTGGTAGAAGGCCACGGTGGCCGAAGGGTTGAAAATAAGAGGTTTTTGGGTATGAACATAACATATGTATAAAAGGATAGCAGAAATAAACAAACTTGTTTATTAAAAACTGGAATCAACAAATTATAAACAATAAAATATGGGGTCACTGTGTTTGTCTCCCTGCCTCGTCACATCCCAGAGCTTAAATATGGACAAAGCAAGTGGAATCACAGCACTCCCTACTGGATATATAATCTACAACATTTAAAAATAACATCTAACCGTTACTATTATTTTTGTACCATATTTGGTCGCTTATGACACAATTGGCTTATAAGACAGACCCTAACTTCACCTGAGAGATTGTCTGTATTCTGTTCAGACCCGCTTATAGGACGGAAGAAAGAAAAACAGGTATTATTGAGACAAAAGTGGAAAAAAAGGAAGGAATCAGGAATCATCAGCCAGAGGAATCTCGTCTCATCTACGTTCAAGAAAAAAAAGATTCAATATTAAATGAACTTTAATGGCAATTTGCAGATTTTACATTCGATTCGAAGAATGTTGAGGAGAAGCTGGAGGTGCAGCAGAAGACTCCGCCTCCTGACGCTCGCAGCCAATCAGAAGAATGAGATCGCTGGCCGCACACCGCACGACTCCCTCTGCTGGACGCGCTCCAGACAGGCACTTGATCGTCTTTGGTTGGCGTGACCCGACATTACAGGAAGTGCCTCCCGCCAAACTCTATCCCGCCGACAGGCTCATCTACAGACACACGGGTTCTAGAGTGGCACTTTCACACTCACACCAAGTCTCACCTTTTCTGGACAGAAGTCGGAGTTGTTCTGCCGAACCTTCCCCGGCCGGCCTTTAATAACTGCATAGCAGAACATGGTGATGACCATCACAAACAGGAAGTAGCTGGTGTGCATGAGGTGCAGGTTAATAAGAGAGCGGTCGTCCTGTTGGAGAAGCAAACACTGATGAGCGTGTGCCGACTCCTCTAACTAGCAGGAAGCGTGTTTGCTCAGATGCGAGTGAAGCTACACACTTCTAACCGTCTTAATAGCTACTGGATTATCACTTATGAAATCTGAGCTCACTTACATTGATTCTGAAATAGATTTGTTGGCTTTTGAAATGCATCGATTAGCCCCTCCCCTCCTTAGAACCCTTAGAACCAGCTCGGGTTCTCTCTCAAGCTCCTCATCAGTTACAGTATCAGACACTGATGAGACTCTGTCGTGCCTACCAGACCTTCTGTGTCTGAAGACAAAAGTTCTTGTGCGTAATGGCACCACAACATGTTGATTATGTATTACTATATATTTCGGTGACTTGACACACCTCCGGCACGATGACTGTGAGCTTGGGGTTGAGGGCATGGTACACCTTCCCGATGGCGCCCTTGTAACACCAATAGGGGTTGTAGTCCTGCGTGTACCGGGCGTCAGAGTCGCGCACCGTGGTGAAGATCTTGTAGGAGGACGAGGAGTTGCTGTAGGTCTCGGGGACACAGTGCGGTGGCTGCCTGCGACACACACACACGCAACTTACTGCCTCTATAGTCGTCTACACACTTGATTAAAATTAGCGAGACAGAGAAAGACACAAAGACAGAGGGAGGGAGGGAGAGAGAGAGAAAGGCAGAGAGTGTGAGAGAGAGAAACACAGAGAGAGAGAGTGAGAGAGACAGAGAGAAAGATAGTGAGAGAAAGAGAGAGAGAGAGAGAGACATAGTGAGAGAGAAAGAGAGAGAGAGTGTGTGAGAGACATAGAGAGAGACAAGAGACATAGAGACAGAGAGCAGGGGTAGACAATAAGGGACATTTTTCACTGGCCCGACTATCAAAGCCACTGGCCCAGGTCGACGCTTGTGTAAAGTGTAAAGAAAGGCGCGTTAGCGTTTCGTGATTTAACAAACTTTTCTTTTAACAAATTATTGCTAAGCAGTTGCCGCCTTTTTTCACTCGTGCTACCTTATTTAATCTTGCATTTAGTTTTTGATGGGTTTTTGATTCGCTAGGAACTTTCTACTTGTATATACCGTATTTACGCGAATATAAGCACCCCCCCCCCTGATTTTTCAATCATAAAAAAAAATTAATTTTTTATTTATTTATTAATTTTTTTATTATTATTATTACGGGACTTTTAACTCAAACCGATCTGGCCATCATACCCAGAGGGTTAACAAAGATGCTTCAACCATTGGATGTGTCAATAAACAAGCCGTTTAAAGACCATCTGCATTGGTTTTACAACAACTGGATGGCCGGAGCTAATCACGAGATGACAAAAGCTGGCAATATCAAGAAGCCAAACTTGGACACAATCTGCCAGTGGATCTTAGGGTGTACTCACATTGCTCGATCCGTGCTTCGGTACGATTGTCACCCCTCTCTACTCCCCTGCTGACCCGCACTCTCAGGTTTTGGCAATCGCGCTTCAGGACGCTTACGTTGCGATGTATTAAGTAATACTAGTAGTTACCGGTAGATATCGTAGTTTTCATCATACTTCGTCACTGTTATAATGTTGGACAGGTTAGTAAAAATCAGAACGAAATAAAAACAGGTTCGTGCGTTTTCTTGGAATCCAAATTAGTTCAAATGTATATGTTATTAAGCATATAGATGGGGACATAACATTCATTATTATGGTGCAACGGTTTCAAGATGAACAGGAAGAGCTGCGCTTTCTGCGGAGCTTCACAGCCTCGCAAAATCAATTGTTTAATAAATCGATCGCTTTTGTTGCACATAAACGTGCTGCCCGTGTGAGCAGGCGCGCAAATTTTCCCGTTTTTGTTTTAATTCGCCGGTGTCAAGATAAAACGTTTTTACCTGGCCATCTGAAAGATCTACGCGTGTTCCTCCTTCGCATCGTTCACTTTAACGCTTTTGTACTTGAAAATTGATAATAAATAATATAAGGAAAGACTACATGTTTATTAGTTAGCGAGCGAAACGATTACACAGAAATGCAGGTAAATATTGAGAAATTGGATTTTTTTACTGGCCACAACGGGCCAGCAGTTGGACCAATCTGGTGGCCCGATTGGTTTTAAAAGTGCGTCCGGGCCACCGGGCCATTTATATTGTCGACCCCAGGAGAGAGAGACAGAGAGAGAGACATAGTGAGAGAGAAAGAGACATAGTGAGAGAGAGACTGAGGGTGAGACATAGTGAGAGAGACAGAGAGTGAGACAGTGTTGCTGACAGACTCACAGTGTGACGGGAAAGACGTTGCTGTTAGCGGTGATGGTCATACAGGAGCTGAAGACCACCTGCTCACAGTGAGCATGAAGGACGCAGTCGTCAGAGTTCCAGGCCGCCGGCAATGCGAAGCTGATGTTCATCTCCTCATGCGCCTCGCGACCTTCACACCAGCACACACGGAAACTCAGGAAGAATCCAGCGGGTGAGATGAGCGGAGACGATGTTTGTTGTTAGTGTGTGTCTCAGCTCATAAACGACACCTTAGAGGACGTGTGTGTGTGTGTGTGTGAAGACGGCTTGTGCTTTATTAACATCAACAGTGTCAAATAACTTTTGTATTCCTGTCTTAGAGTAAATGTTGCAGCAAATGTGTTAGTCGACAGAATAGGAAATATTATTCTTATTCTAATCAGATTTTTGTCAGACATGTGGTAATGGTGTAATGTGAGATCATGGGGTCTTAGAACAAGAAGAAGAGCTGCTCCTATGGCCAGTGTCTAACTGACCTGCTGAATTTTAAACAGCCGGCTGAAGGGTTAAAAAAGGTCACTGGACACCCATGGACAGTCGGACTAGTGAGTATCTCAGTGTGGAGCTTCTCAGTGTAACATTATGGGAAATCGTCAACGTCATGTAGAGAGGAAATGTGTGTGAATGGTCTTTCTGGTTGGTCAGTCCGTATATGGAAATGGAGTCATGTGACTAACGGTATTAACAGACAAGGACTGTATCAGGAGGGGAGGGGCTCGCTCTCATTGCTAGAGTTAGACTAGCAACTAAAAGGCTCCAGTTTGAATCTCAATCTAGTAGATTCTACAAACGAGTGTCCAGACCAGTGTGTGTGTGTGTCGCAGCGCACTGAGCTTGTTACTAGGCGAGCAGTGTGTCACTTCTTCGTCACTCACCGCTCAGCCCCACCTGCTGGCCCAGCACGGTGACGGAGAGGTGGGTGACGTTACGCGAGTATCCCCCGAACGGCCTGAGCGGGTCCAGAGTCAGCGTGATGTACACGGAGATGTTGATCGGACCCGGGTCCTCCAGCAGGGGCGGGGACTGGCTGCTGGTCACGGCGCTCTCCACCGCCGCCACAGACTCGTTTGTCCCGTGTTTCAGTGTCTCGTTCTCCGAGACGCAGAAGTCCAGCTCGTTGAAGCGGAGAAGGAAGGTGTTCCAGTCCTGCGCGAGAGAGAGACAGCGGTTAGCGAGGCGGCGCACACACAGGAGCGGAGACACGCCCACTCACCTCCGCCATCTCTGGCGACTTGATCTCCTTCATCTTAAAGAAATAGCCCACGGTGAGGAAGGCGATGGCCACGGAGCTGACGCTGACCATGAAGATCACCAGCGGTGGCCGGTTGCTGACGGAGACTCGCAGCGCCTCCACGGGACTCAAACACAGCACCTGAAGAGCACGTCAACGCTCCTCATCACACACCACGGGTCATCACGTGCTACATACTTACTCTCCACATAGATAAAACATGTAGAGTAAGTCGTTCTCTCTCTCTCTGTCTCTCTCTTTCCGTTTCTCACTGTCTGTCTCTCTCTCTTTTTGTCAGTCTCTCTCTCACTCACTCTGTCTGTCTCTGATCGTATCCTCCTCCCCTGATGCGGGACAGATGTGAGGAATATCTCTACCTGGTCAGCGCAATACGCGGCAAACAGTGTCGTCAGGCCTCCGTTGTGTTATTACACTCCGTTATTACACCACATATGTGCTGGCGTCTGTTGACAAACATCACGACACGCCGCCGGGAGTGACCGAGCATGACCACCGCTTCACCCGCACTGACGAGCGACACCAGGCCAAGAACCAGTTGCGTGGGAAGTCAAGACTCGCACCGGCACCGACCGTCAGTGCGGATGACGCTCGACCACCAGCTCCCCCGCGGAACCACAGAAGAAGCTCCAACTCACCATTTTGCCCCGCGAGAGCCCGACATCTGAGAGCGGCTAAAGCTAACGGAGACCGGCCCGACAGCGTCCTGGCTGCTCAGCTTCCATCGCCCGCGCGTCCCCGCGGAATGAAATCAGACGCGCGCGTCAGTGTTTGATGACCTGAGCGACAGAGGAAAGACGCGCGAGCTGAGCGCGACAGGAAGCGGACGCTGACGTCACCTGTGTACTGCGCCTGTGTTTGTGCAGGACAGCCAATCGGGTGGCTGCGACAGCTCATGCGCACGCGTGTAAGAAACAGCCACTCTGATTGGTCGAAGCCGTCAGTCAAAGCGCTCGTCCGGAATCGACACGCCCCCGTGACATTAGCGCCACGAGCAAATAAATGGTCGTCAAGCGTTTGTTCCGCATTTAGAGTTCAACATTTCACCATTTGATAGGGCTGTAAACGATCACATTTTCCACTAACGTCATTAATTTCGACACTAAAGCTCTGCAATGTCTTGGGCGGAGTGGATGGAGAAGAACAGTCACAACACGAGACACAGTCTGGAGAATAAAAAGGCTTGTTTTAAAACCAATTATTTGAATTCAGATCATCTTACAACTGTCATTACTACCATTACATCTTTTAGCAGCTCCAAACAACACCACTAATGAAGACTAGATTCCCAACACCGTTGCTGTAAAATCACACAAAATATTTCATGTGCACTGACACAATCTTAAAAAAAAAACATGAATGCAGCGTTTATTCGAAAGTTTGCCACGCTGGCCGGGTGGTCCTGGTGGTTCAGAAGGGGGGAACCACTCTCCTCTTGCGGATACACTCCCAGATCCAGTCGGAGGAAACGGGCTGTGCCGAGCTGTGCTGCTCCGGCTGTGCCAGTGTGTGCGTGGCGGATCCTGCGTCAAATGCGGGCACCAGGTCGCCGTCGTAAGCAACAAAGTATCGGCCGAGCCGGTGGAAGTCCTGCAGCGACTCGGGAAGGAAGAGTTTCACCCCCGTGAAAATGTCCAGCAACGTCTGTAAACAAACTCCAGCTGTTACACGGAACCACGCCCACGCGACAGTGATGGCTTCACCTTCTCAGCGCTGCTCCCCGCGGATGGCCCGGGACTCTGCTCCGCCTTGATCTGCGGCAGATAAAAGGGATCGTGAGTGATGAACCGCGCACACACACACACACCGTGGCTCGGCTCGGCCCAGGACACACACCTTCTTGGCAGAGCTTTGCCCGGTAGACTGTTTCCTTTTTGTCGCAGAAGTCGCAGGCGATGACGATTCTGGTTTGATCTTCTTTGCTCCAGAACTATTGCCGTTTTCTGGAAATATCAAAGAAACGTGTCCTTGATCAAGACACGGAGCCCCACATGCCCACGACTCCGGGTTCGTTTGTGTGTTACTTCACTGTGTGTGTAACTTCACTGGATGGTTAAACGGTGCTAAATTAGTAGGTGCTGAAGGTTGAGCGCTGGCAGAATTAGACCAAGACTGGACAAGAGTGTTAAACCCGTCTCCCTCCACAGTTAAAAGCTCCACTCTGGGAGAAGTTTGGCAAGGCTGTTCTGCCTCAAGTAGATTCTGGTATACGGTTCGACATCTCAGGAGGAGGCGAGTGGTACCCTGAAAAAGCTTTAGAACCTCAAAACCTTGTTCAGGGGTGAGGGGGGAAACGGAACGTGAGACTGACACCTCGATTTACCACTCAATTTCCGTTCCAACCCTCAGCTGTGCTCAAGAGCTCTGAGTCACGACTGAAAGGACAAGCTCTCTTCTGCTCCATATTGAGAGGAGTCAGCTGAGGAGGTTTTGCCTGTCTCGGTGTGTGTGTGTGTGTGTGTGTGTCACGGCAGGCAGGAAGAACATGGATGTGAGGCTGTCTGCTGCATCAGCTCACGCCATGAGAAGTGCGAGAGTGAACCACACCTGCTGATGTCTGGAACATACCCATCTTGCCAGGAAGAGCGGTGTGTGGCGTGGAGGTGGAGCCGCTGCCAGCAGAGCTTCTGTCGTTCGGACCAACACTAATTTCAAAATCGCAATTCTCCTTTGAGACACGGTAAAGCTCCTTCAAAGAGAAACGCAGATGAGGCCAGACCCGAAGCACCAGGTGAAAGAGCGTCACGGTCACGGTACCTTCAGCTGCGGGAGGTTGGTGGCGCTCTTCCAGTCCTTGTCGTCCCGCATGCGGGTGCAGCGTGGGAAGCGGATGGAGATTCCGTCAGCCGTGTGCATTTCCGATTTAGAAAACTCTGCTCCGGTGATTTCCCAGACAGGAGCCATCTGCGCGCAGACACAGATCAATCACAGTGCAGGGCGTTGGGTCAGAGTGTGAGTGGACGCGAGTCTTACTTCTGGATCTCGAATGATGAAGTCAGGGTAGTAGTTCTTGACAATTTTCAGCCATCCCGGGATCTTGGTGGGATCCTGTGGAGACGGCGAGAGCATGTGAACCGGAGCGGCGCGTGTGAACCGGAGCTTAGACTCACTTTGCCTATCTTGATGACGTCCAGTTCCTTCTGTAGTCGCGCCAGCGTGGCATCGTCGTAGCCTCCGGAACACTTGGTCACGGTGCACCACTTCCTGGAGTCCGGATCGTAGCAGCCCATGAGGAAACTGGACATGATGCCACCTGAGCCACACACACACACACACACGCTTTACATGCATGAACACTCGTCATAGAGTCCAGAACCTGCGGCCGGACCGTTGGAGCCTTTGCCGTAGAAGGCGCCCAGAACCACTAGGTCTGCGGTGTCGGCCATCGCTCCCTCGTTCAGGTAATCCTTCTTCACCTTCAACCAGTGACGCTTGCCCGGCTCATAGTGACCCTGTAAACACACACACACACACACGCGTCAGCCACTCCAGCCTGAGACCACTGCTCAGCCTAACCTTGACATCCTTCAGGACCAAACCCTCCAGGCCCTCCCTGATGACACGCGTGATCATCTCTGCCAGGTCCGCCGCTCTCTGACGGGAAAGCCAAAGCACAGCGTTAATAAATACATCCAATCACAAAAAGTAGCCAAGCCTGAACAAAAACACACACACACAAACACTGCAAACCCAACTCTCTCCCACTAGGGACGCTGCAGTAAGTCAGTCAGAGTGTGAGTAAGAGTGAGTGAGTGAGCGAGAGAGTGCGAGTGAAAGAGAATGAGTGAAAGTTGTAGTTTAAAATAGGACCATTTACAATAGGATGACTGAGTCGGTTATAAAGTCAATAACGTTAAGTTTAAATAAGTATTAAATAAGTATAATAACGATTCTACTGAAAGTAGATACAAAGGTTCTGGCTGCAGTCAGAGCAAGATCCTCCAGGCCTGGAGATAAAGACAAATCCACTCTTCACTTACTTTCAGCTTTATACCCTGATACAATCAACGATTATACAATGATTTACAAAATTACAGTGAGTGAGTGAGACAGAGTGTGAGTGAGTGAGTGAGTGTGTGAGCGAGAGTGAGAGAGAGTGTGTGGGCGAGAGTGAGAGAGAGTGTGTGGGCGAGAGTCAGTGAGACAGAGAGTGAGTGAGTGTGTGAGCGAGAGTGAGAGACAGAGTGAGTGAGAGAGTGTGAGCAAGAGTGAGTGAGTGAGCGTGGCGTGGAGGAGCAGAACTCACAGTAACGTGCTTCATCTCAGAGAACAGTATCCTGTTGGGAACTTCCACCATGTTGTCGTGCAGGAACTTCCTTCTCTCACACAGCGGCCTACAACACAACAGAGGTGTTGCTGGGTGCGGCCACATGGGGGCACCACCGAGCCGTCACACTCACTTATCCATTAGACTGACGCCGTTGAAATAAATGCAGTCGAACACAAACAGACCCACTTGAGCGTCCCGAAATGCCGCTTTCTGCGAAGAAGAGACAAACGGACGGTTGAGAAGACGACAAGGGCCGGATCCAGTACACGAGTCATTACAGACACGAGGGGGACTACTCATGTAGTTCAAGAGTTTTCAATTTAGTTTGTTTTCTCTTCCAACCACAAATGTAACCAGGTTTCTCAGGACAGTAAGAGCCACTGATGCTGAAGCAGAGGACGTGTCGGCGTGAACACACACTGTGTTTGTGTGTGTGTGTGTGTGTGTGTGTTAGGGATGCAGCTATTGATTGTTTTGGTAATTGATTGTTCAGACAATAGTTTTTTCTCCCGATTAACCCCCCCCCTTGTAAAAAGAGAATTCGGAGGCGACCGATGCTTTAGAGCGCACGGATTTGCTGCCGTTCTGCACTTGTGATCGCCAATTATCATCGATAATATTGATGAATCCTTGCAGCACCAGTGTCTGTGTGTTTGGTGATGCCCGTATGTGAGTGGACGTTGGCGCTATACTGCCATGATATTTGGTCTATGTGTCGTCCTATAATGTACGACCCTGAGTGCTTCAAAAAGCTCTAAATAGTAAAGTAAATGAATTATTATTATTACTGAATGTGCAGAGGCGATGTTTGGACAGGCCCGGTTCTAAAAGCCAGCGGTGAGTCCAACACACTCACATCATGTTTCATATGATTCGTTTTTGAGACGTGCATTTTACATACTTAATAACATGACAAATAAAGGGGTGACATTTTGAAGGTTGTAAGGAATTCTTGGCAATTTAATCTATTTCACAGAACTAATGCTCTAATGACCTCTGACCTTGTGCACGCCCAGCGTCCCGAATGGCAGCGGCTTGCTGGTGTTGGTGTCAATCAGAAGAACCTCGGCGTCCAGGATCATGCTGTGGCCGCCGGGGAAGGCCTGCGGGATGAACTCCTTGAAATGTGCCACCTGAGAGAGAAGAGGGCGTGAGGCGGGCGGTCAGGTGACGGCGTGGGGGAGGGTGACGCGCCGCTCCAACCTTGTGCGGGAGAACCGGCTTGAGACTGCGGCTGAAGTAGCTGAAGTGATCGTTGTTCTTGTGGACCTGCACGCGCTCTCCGTCGTACTTGATCTCAGAAAACATGCCGTTGGGACACTTCTTCATGGCGTATTCGATGGATTTACAAGCCTCTGCCTGCAAACGTCACAAAACCTCATCAGCAAACACACAGAGTCTGAAGAAGATGTGTGTGTCAGAACAATGGTGTACTGAAGTTGAAAGTGTGCGAGGGAGTTTTTAAAGGAACGTGTGTAATCAGTCTAGCGCCGTCTTAGGCTCCTCCCCCAAGGGGGCAGTCGACCCACAATGCAGTGCAGAGCAAACGGACCAGCATGGGCTGAACGGGGGTCATCAGAGACGCTTCCACGCTCAGGATCTTGCGGGGACCGGTTCCGGCGGCGGCGTCCTGCTGGTTCTGCAGCACTCGCTCGATCACGTCCACCAGGTTCCGTGAGGCTTTGAAGGCGTCATAAGCGTTGGGGTCCACTGCATCCAGACTGGCGTGAGAGAGGATTTATTTATTTGTTTGATTTTTTACGCCATCTTTAGCTTCAATGGCTATATTAATGGCAACATTGTATTTGACAATTTTACTTATTTTAGAAATCAATACATCTCTATCACAGTAGATGAATAGCAATAAAATACACTTTTCAAAATTACTTCAACAAATTAGATACAATCTTTCATGTTGATTTCTGATAAAAAAATTGCAGAATCTTTTGTGGTAAAACATCTGTTAAAACATTTTCTGAATAAAACCGTCGTCTAACATCACACAATCGATCACACTCAATTAAAATATGCTTTACAGACAGTATGTTCCCACATCGATCACCACATGGTTTTTCTTCATCCAATAATAAATATGAATGAGTGAGTCTGGAGTGACCTATTGTTGAGTCTTGTGTTTACAATTGGGTTCACTTCAAAAAGCTTGTTATTTCTGCATTCATTCCATTCGCACTGCCATTTATCTTTTATATATATATATTTATTCCTAGCTTGATGTCCGATACCGGAATCTGGCACTCTGTAATTTCCATGTGATGAGCGTTCTTTGCTGCTCTGTCTGCCATTTCGTTACCGTAGAGGGCATGAGAGAGGAAAGACGCGGCGTGGGAGCTGGACTTTTAGCGGACCAGCGCCGCCCTGCATCACTTACACGTGCTTGGCTCCCGAGTTGATCTTCAGGTCGTGTTTTACCAGGCGGATGTAGCACTTCAGGTCGTTCCCCGTGCACCTGCAGTCAGTCGACACGAGCGGTTAACCCTGCACTACAGCGGCGCCGACACCAGCAGCGACCGACTTCTTAGCGATGTCGTGGAGCTCCGCCTGCTGCTCGTCCTCCTTGGTCAGCCGGGACAGGCGGGTCAGCGACGCGTCCACTTCCTGGAGGGTTAGCAGGCTCTTGGCCGCCGGCGGGAAAGTCTTGCTCGCCTCGAAATACATCCTGACCGTTTCGGAGACGTCTCCCTGGCGCAGGAGAATGGGCGGAAGATGAGATGAGATGAGAAGAGCGCGTGAGGAGCGCGGCACCAACCTGCTCCAGGTCCCCGACCATCTCTTCCTGGTTACAGCTCAGGATCCTGCTGAAGAGCTTCACGATCTGCTTGTCGTTCAGGTTGTAGACGTTCTTCACCACACCGGGGAGCAGCAGCTTCACCGTCAGGTATAAATCGCCTTGGAATTTTTCTGTGGAGATAAACCTGGTTGAGTGGCACGTGTGTGTTGTGTTGAGCAGAGTCACTCACGGCTTGCGGAGCCTCGTCTCAGGAAGTCCCTGATGATCTCGGTCTTGGCGTTGTAGCTAGACTTCTCTGCCACCAGGGCGCAGAGCTTGCGGAACTCTCGCAGGAGGTTGTCCTTGTGGGCGGGATCACACAGCCGAGCGGATAAGCCACCCCCACTGCCGGGACTGGAGGACACAGCTGGCGCGGACACGGAAAAGCACAACTGGGTTCAATATAGGGCTGAGCGAATAATCGAAAAGTACTCATTTATCAAAATCCACAGTCAAAACTTATAATCAATAAGGTGTTATTTGGATTGCTTTGCCTTTAAAACACTATCGCGTGTGATGTGCAGTCACATGACCCCCGCTCTCGCCCATTATTCCTCAACAAGAGCAGCTCCAAGTAAAATAAACCCGTCTATGTCGCTAAAGACAAGTCGAGCGTAGACACTGCACAAAAAAGACAGATCAGTAAGATCAGCTCACGCAACAGTGTTTAACGAGTTATACTCTCATTACGACAATCTGTTGTTTCATTGATACGTTTCACATGCAAATATTTCATTATAAAAGATGTTTTAATCATAAGAAAGTTATCTTATTTAGAAAAGAACTGCTCATTTTCGGTGTTGAGAAAATATATAAAAAAAAAACATTTGTTTTGGGTTTTATGTTTTAGGTTGGTTCTATACTTGGACATGAGACTCGAGTAGACCTTAATTACATTACTATAGGCAGAATTTGTATTTCAAGTGAGAGATTAGGAAACCCGGAGAAGCATCTGCCACTTTTTAATACAGTACTCTCTCTTACTCTCTCTGCCAGCACAAAGCCCCACCCCCTCGCTAGACCAATCAAAGTAAAGGAGACGCAGAGTATTAGCCAATCAGAAGTGGGGTTGTAACGATATTGAAGATAACGCGATATTGCGGTATTAAAAATGTCTCGATATACCGTCGTCGTCATTACGGTATACCGCATTTACTCTGAGGATTTTACCTAAAAATTTCGGGCTCAAAGTCGGGGGCTCGACTCATGCGCAAAATAGAAAATACTTTACTCAAAACAGTGCGTGAGCACAGCACAAGCAAAAGCTCTCCACATCTCGTGCTGCACTCTCTCTCTCTCTCACACACACACACAGGCTGCGTGCGCCGCACGTCTCAGCTCAAGCAGCTCAGCTCTTTAAGGTAAAAGCGTGAGGTTTCACAACTGAACGAGTCACACTCACACGGTGGATTTCAAACGTAGTATTTATTCCCAAAACACGAGTCAATGGCGTTGCTTCGGGAGAACTGTTTCCATTTCTCTTAAAGGGGCAGGACACTTTTCCCACAAATCTTTAAAATTATAATGCAACTATACCAACAACAAATTAAACCTTAAACATAAATAACAATAACTTAAATAGATTAATACAAACCTAAATAAACAGGGTTACTTTGATTTTGTGCTTCTTTTACCACCAAGAATGTTTGAATAGTTTTATCATTTCTATAGGAGTAAAGAGCATCTGAACAGGTCGTTTAAGTTGTTTTAAGTTTTGAAAAAATAAAGTGATGCTATTTTAAGGGTTACTTCTCATCTTATTTCGGAAGGGGGTGGGGTGTGTGCCCGGCGCCGCTTTAGTATCCTGATGAGCCCCAAATAACCAGAATTGACTTTATATGAAACACAAAATTGGGTTTCTACTCATTTCTATATTTTCACTTTTCTCTCATTTCTTTCCCCCCGTCTTATAAGCGGGTCTAAACAGAATACCACAATCTCACAGCTGAACTGGGGGGGTCGACTAATAAGCGGATCATAAGCCAGTAAATACGGTAATAAATGGCACATCTCAGTCAAAAAACAATGCAGCGCAAGTCATTAGCAACTACATATACTATGATGCTTTGCGCTGCGGTTTAGCCAATAGGTGCCTACACTGCACACGCTCCACATCCGCCCAGTCGAGATGGCAGAAAGCAGCGAAAAAACAGCATGAACTCTGAAGAAAATCCCAATGTTGAGATTGCGAGAGCCCCTTCAACTTTTAAATCAGATGTGTGGAAACATTTTGGTTTTGCCGTTTCTACTAACACTAAAGGGGAAAAGATGCCGAACATATTTGTATGCAAGCATTGCCACACTACCGTACAGAGCCAGGTTGTTTACTTTATGGCCGTTATGGTGACAATTTTATTTAATTTTTCGGCTGGCTGTTTTAATAGGCTTGTTAATTTCAGCTTTGTTTGCACATTGAGGAAATGACGTCAGTGACAATTCCTTATTACTTTACAGTTATTATTACTTTACAAAATAATTGCTTGAAGTGATTAGTGTTAGTATAATAGCATATTTCTATTAGTATAGTTAGTATATTGCTGTTTCTGACTGTTTGGAATTAGTGTTACCAGAGTTTTCTATTGTCCTTGTTCTAAAATATGACAATAAAAGGCTTAATTAACACTGGCCAATGATTATTATATTGTCAGCCTTGTTACTATAAACATAATTGGTGAGACATAATTGTGAAGTCTTCTGTAATATCGTGAGCTTCTAAAGGATATCGTGATAAATATCGTATTGTGAGGATCATATCGTGATAATATCGTATCGTGAGATTTGCATATTGTTACATAAAACCTAATCAGAAGTAGGGAAGGAGGCGTGTTCATTGAATGCGTGGAGGTGGACTTACAGACAGCGCTCGCTCACCTGTGAAACCAGAAAACTTGCGTGGAGCGTTGGCGGCGGGGTCGGCGTGTGGCGGCGGGGGCTTGGCCTGGACCCTCTTCTTGGGGCTGGCGTTGGTCTTGGCTGCTAGTTCTGTTGAGGAGACAAGAGGAGCAGAGTGAGCTGAGCGCGGCTCGGGATCCGCCTCCCCTGGGCCGTACCGGACACGTGCTTGTTGACCAGCTCGCGATCCTGGTCCTGAAGCTCCTCCCAGCCCTCCAGCTCCGTCAGGTCCTCGATCTTCTTGGTGGTGGCCCGTGCTCGCTCCAGCTTCTCAAACACACACTTCACGTGGTACCACTCCTTCATCTCCCCGGCCGACTCACTGAACGGGTTGGGCACGATCTTGCCGATCCGCACCAGGCCCTTCACAATCTTGTCTTTGCACTTCTTGCAGCCGGCCGTGCCGCGCTTGGCGTACTCCACGCAGTACCTCTGCTCTGCCATGCTGGGGCTCCACCGGTGGAAGGAGACGCGAGCGCCGCAGGTGAAGAAGCAGCTCCTGGGGGGAACGGAGGCCAAAGCCCTGAAGACTCCAGTAAGAACTTGCCTGCCAACAGTCATAGAGGCCTCGCCATCTTGGAGCCGAACACACGTCACTGCCCAAAATGTGCCTTACGAGAAAAGAGTGACAAAGCTTGATAGATGACACTTTTCTACACTCGGGGTGAAACTACAAGCAAAATGCTGAAGCCATGTGTTCAGCAGGACGATTCTCGCAATACACTAGGCTTGATGAGTCAACACAGGCTTTTCTCTGGTCTATTCTTTTTGGTTGCACCTTTTGCACAAATGTACATAATCACATATTCTGTTTTTTTTTGCACTGTACTTGTTTGATTTATCTATCGCCTGTATATACTTTTGTTTTTGTTTTCTTTCTTACCACTGGCATTCAATGCATGTACGGCAAAGAAAGAATTTCATTGTGCAGAACAACCTGCACACATGACAATAAAACGATTTGACTCGATTATTCTGCCAATTCGCTCATTAGGGAAACATGGTTTGATTTTTAGTAATAACAAGCACTCATAGAATCATATGAAGCTGCTTGATTGGACGAAAGTCCACAAGCTTGTTTGTTCTGACGTTAAATATGAATATTTGCGCTTAAGCTGCCCACTGCTCCGGGTGTGTGTGTCACTTCGCTAGGTGATTAAATGCAGCGACACTGCCCCTAGTGGACACACGTTCTATTGTAAGACCAGCGGTCCCTATCACACCAAGAGTTTGCGAGAGGAAGAACACACAGTAACAGTGAGGCAATCAAACCAAAGCCTCGTGATATAAAGACATACATGACGCGAGTGTGTGTGTGTTACAGAATCAGAACGCGAGCAGAAAGCCGCAGCGTCTGGCGCACGTGATCAGCGAGCGTTAAAAAACACGGGAGAGCCAGTGTCTGTGTGTGCGATAGGGACGCTCAGTCAGTCTCAGTCTCTCACACACTCACACACACACACACAGAGACACACACGTCTGCTGAAGGGGAGTCCTACTCACTCACGCAAACGTTCCACCGCCGACGGGTTTCTTTGTTGATCGGCGTGTGGTTAGCTCGTGTGCTAATGATGCTAGCGGAGCGACAGGAACGCCTACGTAAAGCTTGTTTTTAACAAAATGCAAAACGTTAGTGCGATTTACCAGTTCGAGTTATACAAACAACGCAGTGCCTCAGCACAATTAAACAATTGTTGTTTGCGGTCTCCTTTAAGACTGTTGCGTTTCGCTCGCAGCGCGCATGCGCACAATGGTGCCATAATAAAAGTCTTCTAAAATTGAGCTGTGACCATGTGACGCGATGAAGGAAAATGAGAGACATTGTTTATTTCCTGAAACCTCTCATATACAGGGAAAGCACACTTACCAACGTGTATAAATGTATTTCAATGTTGGAATTATCATTATTTAATTAATAAAGGGATAAGACAAAGCGGCAGAGACTTCAGACTTGACTGAAGCTACATGACGTACGATTACTGCCAAAAATATCAAACGTAAATTTCTACGAAACAAACGAAAACATTTGTTTTTGCTTGCAATATTTATGTTTTCGTTCAAAACTTTTTTATTTCACTTCTCGTTATTTCACTTACCGGCTAGGCAAAACACCAACACACAATAATAATTATAATAATAATATTAATAATACAAACGTTGCAAAACAGCTGAGAAAAGGCTTCCGCAGCATCACAGTTCAGTAGACGATCACTTGTGTGTTTCAAACACGTGCGGCCAGTGTGAGTGCAAAATGTCATCGATATAAATTACTCTAAATGAATAAGAATCTAGCCTTGTTGTACTAATGAACAAAACATTGTAAATGATTTATAATGCCGGGTGTGACCCGCTGGTGACCGCGCCCACTTTCCTCTGATCCGTCAGAGGGTCAGTCAGACTCACAGTTTAGTGCGGCAAACTTTACAGTGATTTTACAGTTTTCTACAATGTTTCTAGTTTACAAAGAATAAAAGAACAGCGATACAGTTTAACCCCAAACCTGTCGTGGGTTTATTCTAGATATACATAAAAAAAACCTAATAAATAATGTCAGAAGATTTCTCCTTTTGCGTTTCAGTTTTTTGCATTGGGACTTCTGGCACTGGTTTCACGTGGGGCGGCCCTGACTCTGATTTACTCGTGAGAATGTGATTGGCAGCTGCTTGACCAGGAAGTGTGGGAGGAGTTTAGCGAGCTTACACAGTGTCATTCACCGCTTTTTTTTTTAATATTGGTATGCAATTAACTGTGATTAAAGTGTTATTTTTGCACAGTTTTGCTATTGTGGTGGCTGACTACTTCAGAATAATAGTAGGCAATTTAGTTTCTACATATCAAAATATTATGAAATTGCGTCAGTTCCGAGAAGGTCCCGAAAGGCGTTGTTATAATTCAGTAACTAGAATATATAACATGAGATGTGTGTTAACTAAATACCAAACACAGGCAGCGAGAGCGCAGTCATTGTGTTTCTGGTGCAGTGACGTGGATGGTGTTGTGTTGGACCAAAACTCATCATTGCAAACAGATAATCACCCCAACGATGAGGATGCTCCAATTCTGAATCAAACTATCACTAAACCTGCACTTACTCTTTCTAAACCTGCACAGAATGCTGCCAATCACATTCTCAGAGTAAGCGCCGCACCCTCGTGAAACTAGTGCTAAAAGTCCAAATGAAGAAATGAACGAAAAAATCTGCATTAAAAAAGATTGCAAGCAAAGAAAACAAAATTCTCCGAAATTTAAAGTTTGATTATGTTCCGCATAGCGGCTTCAAGTTGGTCTGGAACTGAGAAAGGTGATAAAAAATTAAACTTGAACACTAATCGTATTCCATAAAACGAGTGGCTGTTTTACAAAATGGCAATATTCATGTCACTTCACTTTTCTGAAACTGCAGAAAAGATTATTATAAGAATATGTGAGCTATATTTCTTGCGGCCGCTGTCATGTGGGAAGCATCAACTGAAGCCCTTGACGCGGCAACACTTCCTGAATCATGATCCTTGTTCATCATGGACGCAAAACACAGCACCAAATCCTGTCAAGCAGAAAAACTTGATTGAACTTCAACTGTGTGGATTGCAGGCGACATTGTGGAAAATATGCTGCGTCTTGTAGAATCTCTGTGTTTTAGGTGCCTTTATTTAGTTTGTTTCATTCATCTATTAATAATGATTTGTTTCTTACCTAAAAGAAAGTTACGTTTTCTACTAATAACTTCATTTATTATGTTTTTTAATAGAATAAAATAAAGATGATTCAGAAAGGTAAAAGGCTCAATTATTATTTTTTTTAATTGATTTATTTATAAGGATTTATAGGACATTGAGTTTTTAGTTAAGTTTCTTATTAATTAAGATACTTTTCAGACACAGGAATTAAAAACTTAATTTACATATTTAAAAAAAAAAGTACGTTGTGTTTATAGCAATGATATGTCATCGTGAATGGGATAAAAAATGAACAGAAAATCCCACCGAGCGAGGAAGAGGAATCTTAGCTATTTAAAGAGCCCGAGTGTCCGGCCGTCTCCTCACGCTTCATCTGATCTACATGAATTATTCATCTGTGTGCGGATATTCACCCTGCGGCTCTGAGAGCTTGTAAACTCACAGCGAAAGCACATTTACTGTCGGTTGAGTTGGAGACTGTCGGACTCTCCATCTTTCTTCAGGCTTAGCTTCTGTGTGCTCTCAACACTAAACGTTATTTCCAAAGTTACACATCGTACGACGTTCAAGTCTTCACCTCTGATTCGCTAAACGTTAGCGCGACAACAGAAGAACAAGCAGCTCCAGGAAGACTCGTTTCTTTAGTAGACATGAGCGGAAACACTGTACAACAGTTTATTGGAAGGATCCATCAGTAGCTCTGTACACTGGAGGCCAGAAGACAGCGGAGATGTTCTACCGGCTAGGCAAAACACCAACACACAATAAAAATTATAATAATAATATTAATAATACAAACGTTGCAAAACAGCTGAGAAAAGGCTTCCGCAGCATCACAGTTCAGTAGACGATCACTTGTGTGTTTCAAACACGTGCGGCCAGTGTGAGTGCAAAATGTCATCGATATAAATTACTCAAAATGAATAAGAATCTAGCCTTGTTGTACTAATGAACAAAACATTGTAAATGATTTATAATGCCGGGTGTGACCCGCTGGTGACCGCGCCCACTTTCCTCTGATCCGTCAGAGGGTCAGTCAGACTCACAGTTTAGTGCGGCAAACTTTACACTGATTTTACAGTTTTCTACAATGTTTCTAGTTTACAAAGAATGAAAGAACAGCGATACAGTTTAACCCCCAACCTGTCGTGGGTTTATTCTAGATATACATAAAAAAAACCTAATAAATAATGTCAGAAGATTTCTCCTTTTGTAAGTAAAAAAAAAAAAACTGAAGATTGTTCCACGTTTGCATAGTATTTTACCGTTACAGGAAGTTTGACTTATTACCGTCTAAAACGATGCCATAATGTGAACAGTTTTGTGGTTTTGAAAATGGCATGTGAAGAAAAGCATAAGGCAAAAACACAAGAAACGTGTGAGTTAGTCAGAAGATCCGATGATCTGAAAACAGAAAGAGACAAAATGCTAATGCTAAAGCTAGCACCGGGGGGGCGACCCCTGGTTCCGCTGGGCCGGTGGAGTAAGGCATGTGTATGGCATCAGAGAGATCTGATCTACTCCAACCAGCGGGAAGATTGGCTGATTGATTCTGAGCGTGTTGAGAAAACAGAGATGTTCCTGTCAAGTTACTCTGTTGTTCCGTGAAATGGAATTGAAAAATTCAGTTGAAAAAGTCAAAAGGCATCCTTGTTGTGAAAAAAATATGCTGAAGACGAGTGGACACAGTGGCAGCCAGTCCCTCTCAAACACACACACACACACGCTCTCAGACGGCCTCCCTGCTCGTGTGGACATACTCCGCCTCCTGGAAGCCCATGTCCTGACACACCCACTGAATGTCCTCCGGGTCGGTGACAGGAACAGAGTTGTAGGGCGTGTCCTCGGCAGGCAGGGTGAAGGTGGTGAACTTGACCCGCTTGCGCTTGGAGGTGGGCGAGCTGCTGCCCTCCTCCCCGTGCTCTTTGGCGGAGCCCCCCGAGCTGCCGTCCCCTCGGCCGGAGCGGGCCTGGCTCTGCACGCTGGTCTGGGAGCTGGTGTTGCTGTGCTGGTCTCCCTGGGCACTGGCGAGACCCTCGTCTAGGGCGTTCTGAGAGGAGAGGGCGCCGTGTGGCTCGCTGGTGCCCAGGAACACCCAGTGGTGCGAGTGGTCCACGTTGGCCTGGCCCTCGGGTGGAATGCGCTTGTGGCGATACTTCAGCACGAACACGATGCAGTTGATGAGGAAGACCAGGATGGCAAGGCAGAAGACGCCGAGCAGGGCGTACATGCCGATCTCCAGGTCGCTCATGTTGCGAGGACTGTGCACAAACTCCTCGGCGTAATCCTCGTCCGTGGGCTCCTCGGGACCGCCCGCCGTGGGGAAGTTGGTGTAGTCGATGGAGACGCTGGCCGGCTGCTCGTTGGATTCAAACTGGGCGCGGTCTGCTCCGGGGTGGGCCGCGGGCGCTCTGGTGTGGGCAGACGGTGCCCCTCCCTCGTGCGATTCGCCGTCCTCTTCAGAGGCCTCGTCTTGACCGAAACGCACTTTGACGAACACGGCGGACGAACCGATGACGCTCTTGCGCTTGCTCTTCTGACACGTTTCGGAAATGGCCATCTCGACCTGAACGACGTCCCCCGAGCCCTCGCCTTCGGCCACCAGGACCGGCCAGCGCGGCGGTGGCAGCTGCGGAGACACGCTCACCACGCTGGTGTCGGCTGAAGAGGCGTTGAGGTTGTAGTCTTTAGGGTCGTACAGGCTCAGCGGGGCGGCGGTGTTGTCGCTGAAGAACACCCACACAGACAGGCAGGCCTCCTGCAGGGAAAAAGACCAAAAGTCATCGGTAAAACTGATCTAGACAAAAGCGTTTCACAATAGTGCTGAATAGAGAATAGTGCTGCTTTAGACAGAGTCACTCCACTAACACAGTCCTTCTGAACTAGTAAAGACAGAATATGTGACAACCATCTGTTGGTCTGACAAGCAGAAGGCAAAGAAAACAAGTGTCCGCTTTTTGATCAGTTAAACTGCGTCTTGAGCTGGGACGGTCCCAGGAACAATCGTTCAGAGGTCTGGTTAATACTGTGGATGCAGAAAAGGGTTCAGATCTTTGAGCTCATCTCAAAATGGAGGAAAAACTAAACTGTGCCCAGTTAAACTGTATTTTAATTCCTTCTGCTTGAACATATGTAGTCTCAATAAAGTTCAGCCTCAGTTAATCTAAAAGAGCTTCTACGTAACGATGATT
The DNA here is from genome assembly GCA_028031935.1 of Paedocypris micromegethes. Lineage (NCBI taxonomy): Eukaryota > Metazoa > Chordata > Actinopteri > Cypriniformes > Paedocypris > Paedocypris micromegethes. The sequence goes on from CM051502.1 coordinate 10,391,543, forward strand.
GGATTAGATCCACCTCAGACCCACTTACAGCCGGACAAAGAGTGGAATTCCCAGTTCCCAAGGCGACGCCCAAAGTCTCTAGACTAACACAACACCGACTGAGGGATTCTGGAATTTGATGTACTGTAAAGTGAAGTTAGTGAGGAACCAAATGAAGAGTCCAGTGCTCTTGGACATGTTTTGCATGTTTGAAAAGTTTGAAATGATAACACAGGTTTAATAAAAACATAGGCACCAAAGCAAACAAACGAAAAAGATCGGATGAAACGGAGAAACACAAAAGACGACGGCTAGCCGGGGAGCAGACGGGGATGCCAACAAAAACCCTAACTAAGCCTGTCCTCGAAGTATAACAAAACTAACCCTGGCTACCGAACATAAAGTAAAAGTGAGTCTTCCGCTCCGCTGTCTTCCCTCCCTAATCTAAATAACTGAAACAAACTGTGAACTACCAAGAAACATAAGTACCGCCTTTATGCGTCTCTCTGCACCAGATGAGGGGTTTGCACCCTCGTTGTCTGATATGTTCAATGAAATCTTGCAAGAAAGTACCACTAATAAGTAGGCTATTATGTTTTTAGGATACTTTATTGATGACAGATTGTAGTCATATTTCTGCAAGATATTTTACTTTCATAAAAATGCTTATTTTTTATCCACTGGCCTTATTTAAACACAGTCTCAAATCTTTCTCAAATGTCAGATGACAAGCTCAACAGCGACCTATTTATACTATCATTAAGACCTGCAGACAAATGTATCTTTTGAGATGTTCTGAATGCATGTACATGTACACATGAGTAGGGTCAAGTTAAGCATTTTAGTTTGAATTATATTTTATACTCTTGAGTGTTGCAATATGCTTAATAAATATTTGCATAATTTGCAACACATTCTGTTTCATTTATTCTTTGAAACTTCATAATTAATTTATGCAATTGCTATGCCTTGATTTTAGTAAAGTTAGTACACCATCATAACAATAAATGCAAAAGTACTACTAATAAATGCCTCAATTTCTTTCGGTGTTTCAGATTTCGGCAAGGCTTTCCTCTTTTTCGGTTTTCGGTTTCGGCCAAGAATTTTGATTCTAATTTTCACTATTATTTATTTATTTATTCATTTTAAAAGAGTCCAAGACTAATATTTGTTTAAGTTTAATAAGTTAAACATTATTGAACTTATTTTATTACAGGAGTTCATTTTGCACCATTGACGCATGTTAAAGCGTTCATCTGTGTTCACCTCATGTCTGAATTTGTCTCGAGGCCGCACCAACTGGCCTTATTTTTTAATAAAATCTTTTTTAAACATAAACGGTTCAAATTTATGCAACCTACAGTTAATAAATTGGTTTGTTAATAAACTGTTGCTTACTTTTGTTCTCCAATTGATCTAGCCTTTCATACATACCACACAACGAAATAGGTAAAAGTATTCATGTTTTGTGCTGATTTTTGTATCGGATTTGTATCGGTATCGGTGGCTGCAATGTCGGTATCGTATTGGAAGTAAAAATGTTGTATCGGGACATCCCTAGTTTCTAATAATAACCAATAATGGCAGACAGAGCTTCAGAAGCTTCAGAAGCGTGAGAAGCGTTTAGCTGGTGGCTTCACTCTTCACTCTTCACTCTTTATCTACGACTGGATGCTGCTCCAGATGTGTGTCAGACAGGACATGGTTAGACTCTTCACAATGGCCTTCAGCCGGGGCGATGGAGCTATCGACGATCCCTCTGTAAACACCTGTCTGTTCAGACAAATCACGCTCTTCTGTCGAAGCAAGAAAACAGCATCGGATGAAATCACAACGAAATGAGGAATGCAAAAATAAGGCAGTGAGGTGACGGCAATATGGCCACTAGGGACCATACTGAATTTGTGCTCTGCATTTAACCGATCTTTAAATTTAAAGATCGACGTCTCCTCAGATTCTCCGATAGAAATCCCAGGATTTTCTAAATAACGTGTAAGCTGACGATGACGCTTGATCCTCCATGATGACTCAACTCATTTCCGCCGAGGAAAGATTAGTCGTGAGACGCCACCAGACAAGGCAGATTTGTTCTCTGAACACCACGAGAAGAAGGACTCAGATGCTCTACAGCTCTTAATACATCACAATTAATCCTGCATTTACAACTCTTGCGGGAGATTAACAGATCAGTTAATAATGGGATTTATATTTTCAATCGGACAGTGTGTTTGATTTTTACTCCATGTTGTTTTTCGGCAGACGTCGTGGTTTGGCATTGAAAGTGTAACTATAAAGACATTCCTTCCTGTTGAACGTATAATACAAGTCTTGGGAAGGCCTGGGTGTTATTTCTAGTTCTGTTCTTATTAACGTGACATAATTTGCAGCACAACACACATCTTCATGTTTCTTTCACCTGAAGATAGTGTGTGCTGAGATCAGACGACCTCTGAGGTCACGTCACGTGTAGCTACGTTAGCCATTAGCCACTGTGTTTCGTCATCTTCATCTTCAAAGATGCTCTGACATTCTGACTCCGGCGCGGCTGAAGCTTCTTGTCAAGATGAAGGAGCTCCAGTACATCACAGTGTGAATATTAATCTGAAGGTGACATGTTCTCCTTGCACCGAGAACAAAGTTCCCACTTTACAATTTCAGCATCTTAATGACTCAAGGAACAAAGGCAGCGGAACTAGGGTTATCCAGAAAAAACACACATAAGGTTACATTTAGTTGGAATTGCCATTTCAGTGATGTGGAAGTGACCTTCCTCTCTATAATCTCTTGCACTGTTCACTCGGCTGCTGTCGCGACTACAAGCACTTGCAGAGGAATTCCAATTCATGTGATTAATGTGCCATGTAAAGTCCAGACACGGACAAATAAAGTCGACTGACTTTATCCACCACTACTGGGCCGTCTCTCTGCTGGGTTTGGCTCTGACCGCACACTCTTCAGTCTGCAGCAGTGTTCCTCAGGGTTCTGTCCGGGTGCCGCCTCATTTTATAATCAATCTCCGCCCCCCCCTCACATGAGACTCTGTGACTCTCTCTCTATCCATCTCTCTATCTGTGAGAAATGATTTATACTCTTATGCCTTTATATTTTATTTCCATTCCGTTATAATACATTTATGCTTTGATGTATTGCATGTATCTCGTGTTTCTACTTTACTTTCATGTTTTCCTCTGTCTTAATCATGGCAAATGGTTCTCCTCTATGTACTGCTATTGAGATTAAATTCATTTGTTACATGCTTTAATCTCCTGCCTCCGTAATGTCGCTCCGGCCGCCTTGAGACACGCCACTACACGAAGAGAGAGGGAGGAGCCCACCGCGTGACCGCCGCGAAGATGTCTTATCGAAGTATAATAATTCAGAAAGCCTCCAAAATATTAACAATCTTACAATGTGGTGTCAGAAGTGGGATAGTGGAGGAGGTGACACACAGATAAGAGTTTCTCAAACAAGCCTGCAGCTATCAACCTGCGAGTCACGTGAGTGTTCCAGACACAGAAGAGGTCAGAGTCACGTGAGTGGTCCAGAAGAAAAGGTCCCAAGACTGAAGGGGGATGGTGACAGAAAGGAAAGGAACAGCCAAAGAGAAAGATGAACCGCCATGCCAACAAAGAGGAAAGACAGCCCACAAGACAGATGGACTGAAGGACTGAGACTTGGACAATTTTCAGACTGATAGTTAGTGTGTCTGTGTCTTCAGGGATTGACCGGTCTCATTTTTTTCTTTGGTTCGTCTGCTTTGCTTGAACAGGTTAGGGACAGAGCTACACAAACGAAATACAAGTCACTGATTTCACTGCACACGTTTACAAGACACAGCAAATCTGTTCAGTGCATTTATAATAACTTATTTAAAACTTTTTTTATCTGCGACGTAGCAAAATTTGTCTACAGGAAAAGTGTGAATTTACACATGAGTGATTCAGGTGCGTCCATTTTTCTCTTCGGAAGATAAACAGACAGGCGTTTTGAAATTTAATTAATCAGGTTCCTCAACAAAGAGTTAAATGTTTATCAGATTATTGTTTATTGGGTTATTATCAATTATCGGGTTATTATTGTTTGTCAGGTTAATGTCACTATCTGGGGTTATTGACTATCTGCCTTTTATTTGAATTTCAGAACTCAACAGAAAAGAACATGTTCTAGAATCCAGCCACACAACTCTCACTGGGAAAAACTCCAGGGAAGCCCAGGGAAGGTCTAGTCTAGCTGTTATTATTGATAAGATGAGATAAATCTTCTGATTGGAAAAATCCACAGTAGAGGTAAAGGTCTCGTGACTCTCCTCAACGCTATTTTGCCTGTGGCCAAATTATAAATCTAATTTTGAACTGCGACCACGACCAAAATTTACGTTTAAAAGATTTATTTGCTGAAAGAAATGCATTTCATTATATGTTCCATGTTTGTTTGTCATGTCTGAAACGTTTTGTCACAAAATTGGTACCAAGTTAGATTTTGTTTTTTCTTTTGAACTTTGAAGTGGGGAATTTTTCAAAAGATGTTTTACATTTTTGTTCAAGAAAGGCCTGAAAAAACTATTTTTTAAGTGAAAGAAATCTCTCTGGATTGGTGACCAACCATTCTCAGAAACAACCCCCCCCCCCACACACACACTTTCTCAGTCACAACTAGGGAACATGCATTAGAAAACATTTGCATCTGTGAGAGGTGCAAGGAAAAATGTTTGAAAAAAAAAAAGAGTGAAGAAAACTAAAATCTTGTTTGCATTGTCATTGCCAACTTAACATTTATTTCCCTCTACAGACGCCCACCCCCCCTTTCCCTCTCTCTCTCTATCTCTCTTATATTAGTGGTTCCTCAGTGATTGTGCGCAAGATTAGTCAAGAGATACAGACACAGAGACAGTCTGTGTTTTCTCTCTCTCTCTCTCTCTCTCTCTCTCTCTCTCTCTCTCTCTCTCTCTCTCTCTCTGGTCCTTTGCAATGTACATTGTTTGATTTAAAACAGTGTGTGAAAATTGAAATCTTCTGCTGTTGGACAGATGTGTGTTTTTGTGAAGGTCAAATTCTTCCTTTTATCATAGACCCTCGTTTCCCCCAGCAATTATAATCCAGACCAACCATGACGGCAGCGGCGAGATGGTTTCTCTACCTGCTTGAATGTGGAGAGCGTCTGCAGACCCGTGGCTCTGGCCACCAGCGTGTGGCTGTTCAGCGGGCTCGGCTGAAGGTGAAGTGCCAGTCCAGAGATGGCGTGAGCGCGTAACTCCTGGACTGACACTTTCTCATCGATCACAGAGAACGGAGCTTCTCCCAGAACAGCGTCCACTGCCAGCGGAGACTCCACCTGCGAGGCACAGAACCAGAGTAAAGAAGGGAGTGGAGGGCGAGGGCACGCGAGTACAGGCAGCTCTGCCATCCCAAAGACACGCATTCTGCTGTTGGATAAAAGCCACTGCAGCTAATGTTGCTTTTAAAATGCACTATTCTTACGTCGCTGAAGTGCTTGTGCTCCACTTCATAAAAGCCATAATCTACTCCATCTAATTCAGGGCTTTCTGACTCCACAGCTGAATGGATGATGAGACAGTTCACTGACCACTCAGAGCAGAGAAGACATCACTGAAAGAAGCGGTGCGCGCGCCTGTGCGTGTGTGTGGCCTGGACACATCAATAGCAGTCGATCGCACTAAACATCAGTCTGGCTTCTGTCACCACTCTAAAACTCTGGGCAGCACATCTGATGTTTTCTGGTCACCGCACACATACATACACACACACACACACACACACACACACACACGCTGTTCATCAACATGACAGTGACTTTTAAGTCAAGGCAAAGTCATCTGGCAAGATGAGAAGAGAAGTACGAGTGAACCCCTGAACAAATGAATAAAATGCAACTTTTTTTTTACCTTTTCACACATGTGCTTTGAGACAGTGCGAGTCAAAAGTCAGAATCAGAATCAGATTTATTGCCAGGTTTTGTGTTTTTCTTGTGGTCTTCCTAGGCAGCCATTTGCGGCGCCAAATGCACTGTAACCCAAAGGCACTGCACAATTTATTCTTCTTTTCCTCAGACACTAAACCATTTTTTAATACATGAACGGTTTAACTGTTTATTTAGCTGTGCGTGCGGTACAGACACACTATTGCCACGCCGAGGCCCCTTCCCACTCTGATAAAAAAAAAGCAGGGAATAAAAGACACCCAGACTGGCCTTTAGTGCGGACGCTCCGAGGTCTCGGGCCACCAGCACGGTTCTGTCCACCAGCTCCGCCACCCGGCCGTCCACCACCTTCAGAGAGTCCTGGACCAGCTCCGTCACATCCACCTGCCACTCGGGACCCAGCATGGTGATCATCTGGCCGCTGCCTTCAGTAGATGTGGTGTGGAACTGGGTCAGAACCTTGACCTTTGCCCTCTGGTACTGCAGGGCACATCCGCGGCTGACCCTGCGCTCGTCCTCCTCGTCCTCCTCGTCCTCACTGTCCCTGGCTGTTCTGCTGGAACACGTGTGGTTATCTTACTGGGATAGACACGGCGCCTGAAATCATGTTTCTGCTGTGAAAGTGAGAGTGACTGCTAAACTACTGCTATACGTCAGGCATGCACAAGAAAAGACGCCGACTGGGAATAACATGGCACAAACATTAACTTGGGCTCGTGTGGTGGACGGGTTGTGCCAGTGGTGCCAGCCGCTCTGCAGTGTTGGTGGTGGAGAGACCTAAGTTCCTGCGGTGAGGTTCTTCTGTTTCCTCTAGCGGTCTAAACATGGATGGCCTCTAGAGAAGCGGGTGAACGTACTCTCCATCATGCCAGCAGTCTCCCTCCTCCTGCTCCTATTTGTTTTACCTCGCCAGTGTGTGTGCCCTGAGTGCTTTTCCTGTGATTCTGCAACTAATTGCCAGCAACGATTCTTGCTCTTAGTGTCTGGTTCTGTGCTGTAGTGTTGTGATGATCGGCGTGGTGCTGAGACTCTGAGGCGTTAGAGGTGTGGTACCTGCGCTCGGGGAGGATGGGCACTCTCCAGCCCTTGATCAGGCTCAGCTTGGGGTCGGACAGCTCCACCGCCAGCGGCAGCCTGGGCACCCACACCGTCAGTTCCAGAGGAGAGCTCAGGTGCTCGTAGCTGAAGATCACGCCGGCATTCATCGAGCCGCGAGTCTCTTTGCCGTTCACAAACACATAGTCGCAGTTCATGGACACCTGTCGGAAGAGCAAAGTTATCGGAACGGGACTGATGGACACCACGTGTTTCTGACAGTATCAGTAGCAGTAGCATTGTGTTTGTACCTTGACTATGTCGTCATTGAGTGATTTGCACTGCACAAAAGACGAGACGTCGGTGACGGCTCCGTTTATCTCCACGGAAACCACCTTGACCGGCAGCGCCACAGTTCTGCCCGTGAGAACCGCCGTGTTAATGATCTCTGTGTCCTGGAACACACATGTCCACGTTCAGTGGTAAACTTACAACATCTCACAACATGGAAAGTGAGGAAGAGCTGAACTTCTCAACTCAGACACTGAAGATGAGAAGCTTAACAGATTGGAGGAAGATTGATGAAGAAGACTCTTTGCATGTTCTTAAAATTGTTCCAGATGCAACACACTTGTCATTATTATATATCCTGCGTATTTGCCTTTTAAACTCACTTTTATACTCACTTTTTTCATTCATCTAATATGTAAAAAAAGTGTGTCAATGGTTAAATTTACTGAAATAAACATTGCAACAATTATTATACAATGTTATTTAAAATACCTTTTTCATCTAAGAGAATGCTTGAGTTAATTTTTTTTATTGCAATGAGTATTATTAGTGTCGTAATAATTACAGCAAACAACAGATAAAATATTCTCTTGTTCATTTATTCATATAGCATTAAGCTGAACAAAAAGGTATACTGCTTGAATTTCTTCATTCAAATTTGTTTTTTCTTTAGAATAGTAATAACTGTGTTTATCAGACGCTGGAGAGAATGGTGTTAAGAGTGTTTTTTGAGAATGAATAATAATTCATTTTTTAATTCATTTAATTCATTTGGTGCCTTTTGAGAACCTAAGCGTCTCATAAGACACACACACACACACACACACTCCAATTCTCCTGAAATATGTGTTTGGACTGATGGAGGATCCAGAATCCCCTAGTTTTCAGTGTATCGAATTATGTGTGAAAAGAATGACGTTGATTATTGCCGCGTCTTAAAATCAGGTGGTGTTATAGTCTGGAACATACGGTAAAAACACAGTCATGAGAGTCTGTTTGTAATCAAACTCATAATCAGGTGGACCTTGTTGGTTTGGACGCTTTTATGTCATTAAGTCGCATGTGTGTGATCAATACTAGTCATTGTGTGCTTGTGTGGTCTGACACGGCTTCAGTTTCTGCTACTGACTTTAGCTAAATCAATGTAAAGCCAAAGCGGTTTTCACTGGGACTGAGATCAGTTCTGTTTATCAGATGATGGTGCCTGCGAGGCTTTCTACATGATGTAGTCTTTACCATCGACAGCGGAATGATGGCCTGGATGTCCTTCTGCACCACCGTCAGCTCCGTCACCACCTTCTCCGCCTCTGAGGCCGGACCCCCGCCTGGGTACTCAACGCTCCAGTTGATTCTCCTGGTGACCGACTGGCTGGTGAAGTTCTCCATTTCAAAGTCCATTTGCAAAACCTCAGTGTTGAAATCCATGTTCCTGAAGAGAATTGCAGGAGAGCGTCACGGAACCAACTCACACAATACAAACAGCAGCTGGAACTGCCCCCAGTGCAGACCCTCTGCCACCGCCATCCCTACAACAGCGGGCAGACTGTGCCAGAATGCTTCAGGGAGTATAGGTTACTCAACTGATAAGAAAATCGATCAATCCAAGAAAAAACACATACAATATTGCTGAAAATGTTTAAAATGTGTTTTTTTTTTCCTGGCAGACTACAAAGCGTGAGTAAGACCCAATCTGGACCCCTGACATCCGAGAACCAACGTGCCCTTCACTGAGTGTTCGTGTGTGTGTGTGTCCACTAGGGGCCGTATTGCATTTAACCATCAGTGACACACACACACCCGGAGCAGTGGGCAGCTTAAGCCGTGGTTTCAGGTCCGTGTCTTGATCAGGGAATCAGTCGAATTGGGATGATTAGATCCTGCAACTTCTTGGATACTTGTGGATAAGTCCAGTGCCCAACCACTGGACCACCATTGCCAAGCAATCTGCCAGCGAAAGTTGCCAGCGTTCATGATCCTGGGCACGACCATCATGCAGGACGTTTCCCCAAACACAAACGTCACAGCCACAGTCCAAAAAAAAGCTCATCCACAACACTTTCCACTTCTTGCACTCTTCAGCGAGTGACCAGCAGCTCTTCTGCTCAACTGTCCAGCAGAAGAAAACGACGTTGTCGGCGTCTGTTGCATTTAACACAGAAGTGGATTGGTTCTCAGGGCGAAGCCCCTAGTGTCAGCACCACATACCCCCTTCAGAGGAAGACTTTCACTTTTCTTTGTTTTACACTTGTATAAAACCAACAAAATGTTACAATCAGTCAATCGATCCTTTAGTCAACGGAACCCAGTTCCCAATGTTGTTTATGTGATTGTGATGAATATTTTTGGCATGAGGACGGTGAGAGGTACAGTACGTGGCTTTATCACAGTTCTGCGGGGAAAGAAAAGAGCGTTTGACGGATGTAAGTGAACAGAGAGATGAAGGACGAGGGATAAGAGGCTTAGAGAGAACAAAACAGCAGGTTTAATTCAGATAATCCCGCTGGTAATCTCGGTGTCAACACTTAATCAACGTGCCGTGACCTCAGCGACTGTTCAACACGGAAGCAGCGAGCGTATTGATCAGGCTTTCATATGTGTGTGTGTGTATGAGGTGAATCTACAGCACTGCCCTGCAGCAGGAAGGTGTTTCACACGAGAGCGTTTCAGTCTCTTCAGCGAGCGGCAGCTGAGCAGGACGGGCTCTTACCCTTTGGATCCTTTGATCTTGTTAGCTTCCACCGTAGCGATCGAATGCTTGGCCCCCGACTGCACGTCCCACTCCATCTTCCACTGCTTGCTCACTGACCTGCTGCCCAGAAGCGTAACCCCCTTCTTCGCCTTGACCCTGCGAGAGGAACCACAGCAGATGTTCAGTGTCTCACTCACATCTGTAATCGTCCTGTCTTACTGTCGCTCACAGTCACAAGTGCTTGGCTTCGTTTACTCGCCTGTTGTCATGGATAAAACGGTGAATGGATTGAGGAAAATAGTTTGAAAGAATGGCTTTTACTTTTACCATTGTTACTCTTTTGCTTAAAGGTGCATTGATTGGTCAGATGCACCACGACCCAGACTCCTGCGTTCAGCATCGGCTAGGGAATAAGTCATTATTGCGCGGAGGATTTAGGAGTGAATCTCGGACATTCTGCAGGGACGCGACATCTGTCTGGAGCTGAGACCAAAATGAATTTGTCGTGTTTGTGTCAACACAAAGATGAAGCTTTAATCTCCATATTATCTTCTCACGCGTGACCGTCTGCAGTGTGGAGATGCTAGATAAACCCTCCACAGAGGATCAAGCACCTGATGGAGAATCTTTACAGCAGCAATGGTTGAGCAAACTCCATCCTAAACATATGATAAAGTAATGAAACATATGATAGATCAGTGATTGGGCCGCGAGCACCTCCTAGAGGGCCGCAAGAAAAATATCAGTTCTGTGAATTTGGGCCGCGAGGTCCGTGGAACACAATGCAGTGAAATTAAAGTGAGAAATTAACGTATGTTAACCTATGTAACTAAATCTATGTTTGAGCGGCGTAAAAAGGGTTAATCACAAGCGCGCGTGAGCCCCGCCCCCCAGTTCCGCTGCAGTAGTGATGGAAAGTACGGCTCTCCTCCAACGCACACCGTTCTCATCACTACACATCACTACAACTCAGCACGGTGAGACCGACACGTCAGCCGCGTGTATTTCAGAGTGAACGAAGACAACAAAACGGCGGGACGTTTGGACCGGTGTTCTGAAAATTCCTCCAACAGCTCTGAAGTTCCTACACTGACGTCACTGATCAGCTGTTCCTAGCTAGCGCCCTGCGCAAGCGCGTTATAACACGTCAAAACAGAATACTAATATAAATAACTACAAAATATGGTAACATTTTACGATTATCTTGCGTACAGTTATAAGTGTCCGTGTTCATTTAGCGCGTTTATGTTTATTCATTGATCCAACGCTACAATATCAAAAGTACATACAACAAAAGTATAGAATGTTTGTACGATCAAGTAGGAGAAGAAACGATAGATATAATGAACTTTTTAACGATCTTGTAGCGCGGAAAGTAGAAAAATCAGAGCGGAGTACAGCTGAGCAGTGACATAGTTTTAATGCGCACGCGCAGCGCGATGGCTAAGAACAGCTGAGCGGTGACGTATGTTCTAACGCGCATGCGCACGTGCTAGCTAAGAACAGCTGAGCGTGACGTATGTTCTAACGCGCATGCGCACGTGCTAGCTAAGAACAGCTGAGCGGTGAGGTATTTCTAACGCGCATGCGCACGTGCTAGCTAAGAACAGCTGAGCGGTGAGTATGTTCTAACGCGCATGCGCACGTGCTAGCTAAGAACAGCTGAGCGGTGAGGTATCTTCTAACGCGCATGCGCACGTGCTAGCTAAGAACAGCTGAGCGGTGACGTATGTTCTAACGCGCATGCGCACGTGCTAGCTAAGAACAGCTGAGCGGTGACGTATGTTCTAACGCGCATGCGCACGTGCTAGCTAAGAACAGCTGAGCGGTGACGTATGTTCTAACGCGCATGCGCACGTGCTAGCTAAGAACAGCTGAGCAGTGAGGTATCTTCTAACGCGCATGCTCAGCGCGCATTGTAGGAACTTCTGAGATGTAGGAGGAATTTTCAGAACACCGGCAAGTTTCGATCAGCGAAATTGTCCAGTCTCAAAAAGTAGCACGTTTTACTCAAGTGATTTAATCAAGCGTCTAAAATCCCAACACAACAGCGAGTAGAAAAAGTTGGCTTCTAAACACTACTCACAGGTCGCCACTCGTCCCTTAAACCAAGGAATTGTCCCGTATTTGAGGTTGAACGGGACAAAATTGTTTGAATGCTGGACTGGTTTTGTCCCATATTCTTTATCATTTTTAAAGCAGCGTCTCATGCATGGTGATAACAATGGATTTATTATCAATGTAATATGTACTATGATTTGCTTGACAGACACGTAAGCACTAATGTATTACAAACATTATTATACTGTATACAACATAATGCCCATTTGTACAAAAATAAAACTAGTAAATTGCAACTCTATATTTATATTTTTAAATATTTTAGCCACCCTTTAAAATACGATTATTATTATTATTATTATTAGAGAAGTCTGTTGACTGCATTTAATTGAAAGACAATTGTTTTTACTTCCCAACTAACACCATTTTTTAATAATAAGATTAAAGCTGTTTACTTGTTGTAAATTAAAATTGTGTTTTTATTAAGTACTTTGTATCAGTATTGTTGAGTAATGAAAGGCAAGTACACATTTTCCAAAAAAAGTGGTATCGATGCATCCCTATCGGAAACGTTCTTAAAAATGAACAAATGAAGATGAAAGTTAAGACCTGTTTACTAATGGCAAAAATATCAAATTGTGTTATATACAATATTTACTGTATATAACTACATTTTAGCTTCTTGAACTTTGTAAGTTCAAAGTGTACTTCATATAGTTATCAAATACAACCTAAATAAATTTTGTTACACAACAGACTGCTCTCCCATCCACCCCACCAACTCCATTGTGAAGTTTGCGGACGACACCACCATTGTGGAACTGATCTCACAGAACAACGAGACGACCTACAGGGAAGAGATCCATCCATTCTCTAACTGATGCAGACGCAACAACCTGGACTTAAACACCACCAAAACAAAAAGAAATCATCCTGGACTTCAGAAAGTCCAAACAGACTGAGCACTCAACCCTCTGCATTCACGGAGAAGATGTTGAGAGGGTGGAGAGCTTCAAATTCCTTGGCCTACACATCACAGCTGACCTCACCTGGACTGCACACGTCTCACACCAGGTGGGGAAAGCACAACAGAGACTGTACTTTTTCAGGAAGCTGAAACACGCTAGGCTCCCTCAGAACCTACTGGTCAATTTCCACAGATCAGCAACTGAGAGCCTGCTGACCTACTGCTGCACAGTATGGTTCTCCAGCTACACGGAGGAGAACAATAAAGACCTCCAGCGGGTTCTGAGGGCTGCTGAGTGTGTCATCGGCACATCACTTCCCTCCCTCAGTGACATCTATCACAGCCGTCTCCACAAGAAGGCCCTGTCCATCACTACTGATGCCACACACCCTGGAGACCACTTATTCTCTGTTCTGCCCTCTGGACGGAAATTCAGATTAATAAAAACCAGGACAAACAGACTGAAAAACAGCTTTTATCCACAGGCAATCAAATGCCTGAATACATGAGCACCACGCTCATGTTGTTACGTTAATGTTGTGATATTGTTTTGTGAAGCACGTTACTGCTGTTATGTCGTGATGTTGATTTGTTACCCGTTGACGGTTTACTTTGCTGCTAGTGCTGAGTTGCCAAACTGAATTTCATTGTTCTGACAATGACAATTAAGCTCTCTAAGTCTAAAAATAATGATTTGGATTGGCTGAAATGAATGTGTTTGTTTTAATGGGCCGGCCCCGGGACACTTTGAAGTGGACAATTTGGGACCGAGTTAAAAAAATGTAAAGAACCCTGTGATAGATGTTAAATAGCAATCCGATAGAATCTGAACTAAATAGCACAAACATCTGTAAAGCTCGACAAGATGGTCATCGGATTCTCCCAAGATTCATCATGGGTTTTGAGTCTGAAGGCCTTCACTCACTACCGTATTTGTCTTTACCCACAATTACACACAATGACTTTGCATCACTATCGCTTGATTTTTGGTCATTTGGAACTTGCTAGAAGAACAGACATAATTTAAATTTGTAAGTGTGGTTCAAAGTTAAAACTGCAGTGCTTTTTTACAGCTCTTGTGGAGACCCCCAGGGTTCGGTCTCGGGCCCTTTGCTATTCTGACTACACAGACAGTGTCACCTCTACTTGTGACATTAATTGTTTCTTGTAGTAGTTACGTAACCCGACAATTCCGTAAGTAGAGACGCATTGTTCATGTACATGCCTTAATCCGTTCCAAGCCCCTAAATAAATCAGACATACAATTTCTTATAAAACATGAAGATGCATCAAAACATGTAAGAAAAACATGTTACAAAATAATCACAAGTGTGCTGAGCCCTTTCCTCTACTCTACTCTACATACGGATGGTGAAGTTTGTAGAGACTCAGAGACTGTCACCATAGTCACACTATCACCTGCTCTGCAACACAACACCTACGGGACGGTCCCATCTGAATGACCAACATCTCGGGGAACAGGTCAAGGACTTTTATACACAGCCACAGCCTGGGCCCAATGGCTGAATCCACGTTAGCACGTCCCACGTTAACGTCTCATAGCACACACCGGTTGGGAGCATCAACCTACATTTAATAATAAAGCCAAACTGTAGCTGACAATAATAATACTGACATTATCATGATGCATATTGTGGAGTAAAGGTAGAATTTCCTTTGAACAATAATAATATTTTGTATTATTATTTGGCTTTGTGTTTGTTTCTAGTTTCTGTTTTTTCTAGTTTCTGTACTTTTTTTGAGTTGAAAATAATAATAATAATAATAATAATTCATTTATTATATCACCTTTCGAGACCCCCAAGGTCGCCTAACAAGGGAGGACAACACACACCGGCAGGAAGTGAAAGATCTCCACCGCATTTCATTCCATCCTTTGATAATGCAATCTCTAGAAATACGTTGACTATGTTATTATATTAAAAACTCACAAAGATTTAGTGATAAATTCGAGAGAACGAGTCGTCTGTCTGTGTGGAAAACATCCCGAAGCGAAGCAGACGAGAAGGTCTGGACCTTCAGCTTCACGAACAGCACCCGGAGCGACGGGCTTCACTTCTGAAGAGATCACTAGTGCAGAAGAGAACACACCAGAAGAATCGCTCCCATCGCACTAAATGAGCCCAATCTAGGCCGAGCTCATGATACATTTACGCTCAGCAGATGTCAATTAATATACATTATGCTTTTCTTGGAAAACATAATCCCTTATACAATCTCTTAATGCTGGAGACTGTCCTGGAAATATGTTTTAGATCCGGTGTGTACTTGGAATTTTTTTTTTACCCACCATAAGCGGTTTTTGCTAAGCATTTCATACAGCAAATGACAAACACAGGGAAACACACACACACACACACACACACAAGCACAAACATAAACACATGTGCGGATGCACACATACACACAAGCAAACACAGAAACACAAAAGCACGCATACACACACACACACACACACACATGTGCACACACACAAACAAACAAACAAGCAAACACACACAAGCACACATACAGACATGCACAAACAAACACATATGTGCACGTACAAACTCACAAACAAACACAAAAACACAAAAGCATACACACACACGCGCACCAACATAAGCATACGTGCATGCACACACACACACACACACAAAAACAAGAACAGAAATACACACAAGCACGCACACACAAACACACGTGCACAAACAAACATGTGCGCACACACACAAACAAACACAGAAACACAGACATACACGCACAAACACGAGCACACACACACATGGAGAGACACACGCAGACAAACAAACAACAACAGACTGACACAAACAATTGCACACACAAACACAATAAGACACACAAAACGCAGACATACACACACACACAAACACAAAAGACACACATGCACACATACGCACACAAACAAAGACATGTGCGCGCACACACACACACACACAGTAGCTGCGCGGCGTGGGCACTCACTTGATGGTGAACTGCTGGATGGTGGCGTTGGGCGCCAGGAGCAGGTGGGCGCTCAGGGTCTCTTTGGGCTTCAGCGGGCGCTCTGGGAGCCTCAGGATGATGTTCCTGTCCAGATGTTTGTCCACCACCTGGAGCTCCTGGCTGGGCTGGTACAGGCTGACGCTGCCGATGCGGAGCAGGGGCTGCGAGGGGGCTGTCTCTCCTCTGCGCAGCTGGGTCTCGCCGCAGGCGTCGGCGCCGTCTGGCTCGTGGAGGGTGTAGTACAGCTCCACCAGAAGCGTCCCGGCGTCCGCCCTCTCGCCTCCTGACGACTTCCTGCGGCCCAGAGGAGCCACGGTGACCTGGAACCAGGAGGACGGGAGCTGCAGCTGCGCCAGGCAGAGCGCCAGGTCGCCCCGCAGCCGGCAGAAGGCTTTCATCTCCCGGACGTCCCGGAAGGCGTGGAGCCGCACGCACGGAAGATGGTCCCGAGAGCGGAAGTCGTCCCAGTCTCGCCCGGCCACGTAGAACAGCACCTGCACTAGCGGACTGCTGGCGAACACCCTGGGCTGCACGATGAAGGCGCGCACCTTCCAGCTGAGCGTGAGGCGGCCGGGCACCAGCAGGGGTCCGGGGGGCTGCAGGAGCTCTCTGCTCAGCGCCCGGTCCTGAGTGAAGGAGCCCAGCGACACGTTCACCGCCGGCAGCTCCTTCGTCTGGAACACCACGAAGCTCTCGGAGCGCTGCAGAGGGTGGTCTCGCGGACCGCCGCGCTCCCGCAGGAAGAAGGCCAGTTGCGTGTGGGACAGCCTGATGGTAGCGGGTAGATACACGTCAGGGGGGTTCGGCGTGGCACCGGGAGCCGGGAGGATGAGTCGGGCGTCTGGAGCGGCAGGAGAGATTCTAGCTGCGACTGTAAGAGAGCACACGAGAGAGGAAAGGGTTACAGGCCTGCCGGTCGCAGCACGCCGGTCCTGATGTGACGTGACGAGAGTGAGAGAAAAGAATCGTACTCATGAGCACCAGACCCAGCGCTACATCAGCCTGGAGCCCCATGGTCCACTCAAACGCTATGACCGCGGGATCACAGAGTCGCCACAGACTCCGCGGGCCCGACGGCGTGCGGGAACATCATCCGCTCACTCGCTCGCTCCTAAACTAGCGTCTGCTCCTCCGGGAGATAAAGCGGCTCGGCCGGACGTGTTGGGGCAGACGCCGTGTTTCAGGGGGCAGGGTTTGGGGGAGGGACGCGGAGCCGTGGGCGGAGAGGGGGATTATCACCCCACCTCCCCCGAGCCGCTGAATGGAGGAGCTGAAGAAGAGGAGGAGGAGGGTGGTGGGGGAGGGTCTCTACGTCACTGTGTCTTTCAGCAGACGCTTCTCACTCACTTATCCAGATCCAGATTCTGCGTATCAAACGCTTTTCAGTCGGCTTCATGTGTCACTCTCTGACCAAACACACACACACACACACACACGGCGGTTACGATACGAGCGGCGGCCAGTAATACTCCCTCTGCGTCTCAGGTAACCGGACACCAGCAGGAAGTGAAGACCATCTGAGACAAAGACCGACGGCCAGAAGCAAACACAACACGCATGTGAAATCCAGGGAGTTTTACCCAACACGCGGCAATACAGTAGAGGTGTTCATCATCGGGACAGTGACATCATCGCCTCTCACAGCCAGTGCACACCAGACGCTTCAAAACTCAACAGAATGAAACACATCAACTTCAGCAGTTTCAAAGCAAAAGTCAAATCAAAATCAAAAGTCAAATCAAAATCAAAACAGCGGCAAGACCTGCGAGAGAACCTACTAGAACACACACACACCCACAGCGCGTCCCAATCACAGACACGCCAATAGTAAATTGTTGTGAAGAAAGTGTGTAACACACACACACACACACTTACTGGAGGAGTGCCCCCCCCCGTCTGTCTGTGTCTCTCTCTCTTTTTCTCCCTCTGTGTGTCTCTCTCTCTCTCTCTCTCTCTCTCTCTCTCACGTTTTGTACTGTGTTCTTTTCCACTTCACACAGCCCGAGACCGGGAAAAGCGCTTTATATATAAACTGAACTTGAACTTGGAGGTGGACAGTTTAACTCCTCTGCGTTTCACCCAGCTTATTTCTCATTATGAGCATCACGATGACCTCAGCAAACCTCAGGTCAGCAATAATACCCAGAACGACTAAAACTACTTACGTCTACGTCTAGACTGTAAAGCCATCTCTGTAGAACGAAAAGCGCTGCCCCCTGCAGGCCTCGCAGTGTTCACTCGTTCCCTCTGTCGCGTGTGGCTTGCACAACAGTGTTTGTCGTTACACACTTGAGATGGTCACTGTCTGGGAAAAGCACTTTACATAAGCGGAGCTGGTGCAGGAGGAGGAACTCTACATGCAAGAACAGGCTTTTCAAGAAAAGAAAGAAGCACTCAGCATCTCTCTCCATGGCAAGTGACAACACCTCGAGTGAAGACTCCAGGAAATGTGAGCGTTATCTACCATACGAGAAGATCCACTTCAGGAAGCAAGTCATCCATGAAGCACAGAGCTTGAGAAGTGACAGAGAAATGAGGGCGGGACACAATAAATACAGGGCGGGGCAGGCAGCGACTGGTCAGAGCTATAAGAGCAGCTCCACACATGATGAGAAGCACATCTAGATGTTTGGTGGCGTGAACAGCTGCTGCACTAGAATCTTTAACCGTCGAGAGAAGCACATAAGGCTTTCACTTGAAAACCACAGAGCAGCAGCCAACTTTAATCATTCATTGTGAAAATCAAGAATAAAATCTGTATGGTTCGGAACACGTTTTCCAATAAATCTGTGTGTGTGTGTGTGTTTCAATGAAAACTGAACATTTACATAATTACATGAATTAATATATAATAATACCAAGGCATTTTATTTGTTTTCACTCTCTGAGAAGAATCTGACTGACCAGAAGGTCGTGGACGCAGAAATCCAGCGCTCGTCAGGCCAGCGGACGCTCCAGGAGCATCATGTCGGCCTTGTCTTCCGCTGCTTAGGCCAGTAAAAGGAAACAATACAGTGAATTGAGAGCAATGCGTTCTTGATCGTTCTTCAGAGAGTTGCAGGATAAAAGGATCATTTCTCATGAAACATTGAAGAGCTTGAAATACAATTTAACGACGACAAACAACAATAGGGAGAAACTTTGAGGAAGCTCCTTGTAGTGACGGAGACAACTGGAAGCATTAGAGGTATGCGGGCTAAACTCTTCAGAGACCCCCGGACACTTAGCTAGCCTCCATTGTGTTAGCGCTCTTCACCACGCACGCTAATGGTCTCTTCTGAGAACTTCACTCCAAGCAAGCTGAAATCCAAACAACTCATCTGCTGAATTATTCATTCCCTTCAGAGAGGGGAAGATGGAGACGAGTCTGGGGACCAAGCAGGGTTTAGGTTCACTCTTCTGCAAGTGCTTTTAAAGCGAGGAGTTTGTTCTTCAGACTGGACAGCTGTGAAACTCTTCTGCTTCACGCTCCTGCGGCCGGTCGTGTGTGAAGCCTTCGTCTCCTCATCTCACCGGTCCAGCTGGTACGTGATGCTGATGTTGGCCGGAGCAGAATCTCGCACTCTCAGACTGATCTCACACACATCAATCAGGCGGACGTGACCTTCATCAATGTCCTTCTAGTCCGCTCAGAGGTCCGTACCCCACACCGGCGGGTTTGACGCTGAAGCTCGTCTGGGTACGTGTTAAATGCCGGGCACAAATTCAGTGTCAGTGATGATGGCGGTGACTCCCCAGTGAAGAAGACGTCCAGTCATGTGGGAGAACATAGATGCCTCCACAGAAGCCGCGGAACTGTCTGGAGATCAGGTCAGTCTGATCCCACAAGTGGAAAGTAAGTGGACCCAGATCTCAGCGCAAAGGGTGTCGGTGCCAGCAGCCCAGAGGCGCTTCTGCGGCTGAACCTTGACAGGGCTCCTCCGTCGGTCCTTTCAGGAAGCTTAGACAGACCGTCTCCTCACTCTACCTCCAGATGAGTGACGAACCTGTTTAAGCCCTCAGCAATCTGATCAAGTGGAGCTCAGTGGATCGGCGCGTCTCAGGCTGAGACCAATCCTCCGCTCTTCATCCCCTCCAGACGTTCAGCAGGATCAAGTGGAGAATCTACAAGTTTTGTACGCTAATGCTCCAGTTGCTCACAAAGCTTCTGAACTGATTAATTATTCTTGACTCCAGGCGAGATCAGTCCTTCCCACAAAAGCTGACGCAACAATAAAACGCTTCCTGCTACTGATTCCTACTCATCTAAGTGTGTTAGGTGAAGCCTTCACCACAGTGAACAAGGCCTGACAGACATGTCTCAATTGATGCGTAAAATATCTTGATATTTTTATAGACATTGATTGGTTTCTCAATCGAAATGTTAAATATGATTCCAAATGATTAGTGGCAGTCGTGGTCCAGTGGTTGGTACTTTGACTTGTTGCAGGTTCTAGTCCCGGTCCAGTGGGTTCTACAACCGAGTGGCCTTGATCAAGACCTCCACAAGCCCCCGACAGTTTAAGCTGCCCAGTGCTCCGGGTGTGCTTAACCCTCCACTGTGGCCTTTATCTTTAAATTATTCAAGTAAAGTGAGGTGATGGTGTATTTCGATGGGCGTCGCAGGTCTGTTTCTGCATTGTGTTGGTGACGTCAAGCAATCGGAGCTGGAGCGTGTGTGTGTGTGTGTTGTCAGACCGGGTTAAACACGGTGTGTGTCTCTGAGCCTGAAACATCTCACCCTCGTCTCGCCGCTCTCGCAGACTAACTCGCTGTGACACGGACTCCGGACCGCACAGACTGATTCCGGCCAATTAAGCTGCTTCACTAACCCAGAGTCCGGCAGACTCATCCACAAAAATAACAGTCAAACCAATTAGCAAAATCGTCTTCAAACGCGGCGCAGAGATACGCAAGCACCTCACGTCACCGGAGATATCACGTCCGCTGCCTCCCTTTCTAATTTTACCTTAATCAAACTCCAACAGACAGGGTGAAACGCTCTTCCACAACAGCTCCGGGGCAGAGAGAGAGCGGGAGCGAGCGGCCGAACCAAACAATATGAAAAATTAGATGTAAAGATAAAGACGACGCAAACAACAGTCACTCAACCTCATGTGAACTTACCATTGGCAATTCTCTCTCTCTCTCTCTCTCTGTCTGTCTGACTGACTGACTGACTGACTCACTCACTTTCTCTTTCCACATTTACTCGCTCCCTCTCTCACTCACTCACTCTTTCCACAGTTACTTACCCCCCCCCCCCTCCTCTCCTCTCCTCTCTGCACTTTCTTGTTACACACACACACACACAACACACTTGTTGTCCGGATAGTTCTTCAGAGCACACGTCTTGTGGCTCCAGGTGTGTGTGTGTGTGTGTGTGTGTGTGTGTGTGTGTGTGTGTGTGTGTGATTAGGAGAAATGTGTGGACTACACACACACACACACACACACACACACACAATAATTCCTGTGAGGTTTTGAAGCTTTTCTCCTGGACTCTAGAAACCGCTTGAACATGGCCAGCGATGAAAACTCCTAGATAACTATAAGACTATTAACTACTAGTAACTACTATTAGATGAGCTCATTTCACTAATGACGTGACATAGAAACTTGTCCGAGAACAGAAGCCGCTAAACACTGTCAGACGCGTGCGAGGAAAGGAACGTGTGCACCGAAGGATGTTTTGCACAGATTTTCTTTGTGAATGTAAAGTCACCTTCAGCTCCCAGGCCGGAGTTTGTGCCCGGACACACGGGCACGTTTGCTTCTAATCTCCGCTGATGGCCGATCGGAGCAAAAGAATTACAATGCCAGGAAAGATTATTGCGAACGATCCAGTGAAGCCCGATTTCCTGAAAAAAGCAAATCCCCGCTACACGACGGCCAAAGAAAGCGGTCTGGGTGGCGAGGTCGCGTCAAACATCATGGCACTGACGGTCAGAGCAGATTCTAACGGGACCCCCACACCATGGCTTGAGCTGCCCACTGCTCCGGCCCCCACACCGACACACCCACTAGAGTAGTGAAAATACCTCACTTTACTCTACAGACCAGTACGACAGACGCCAGAGCCGTTATAGGGCCCGCACCGTGTGTTATACACCTTCACCCTGATGATGCCGAACTAGAGAGGTCACTCAGCGCACGTGTCGACTGTCACAGTAACACTAAATCCCACTCCTGTACTGCTAGTTAATCAGGGCGTGGTCTCGACCACAGCATGTCCTCTGGCCAGTGATCAGTGAGCCAATAAGAAACCAGCCACACACACAGGCTTGTGGTCATGCACTCGAAGCAGATGTGTGTGTGTGTGTGTGTGTGTAATCCATCTCTGAGAGGTTAATACGAGACCCTTTTCTCGATCAATAGCTCCTGCTCCAGCGCTGCGTCGTCCCCCGGGTCCGTCCGGGAAGAACTTTAGCCGTTTCCCCCTTCACTAATAGTTTTAGGCTTCACTTTGCCATCCATGCCGGCTCTTTACCATCATTAATTTTTCAGAAATGCCACTATATTTATTCACATGTGAGTGTGTATATAAATAAATGTAGAAATATACATGTACACACACACACACCGGGAGAAATCCTAAAGTCCACATCAAATCTCAGAACGCAAAGTTTTGTGTGTGTGTGTGTGTGTGTGTTACTTCACTGGATGATTAAACTTCAATCCCTTTGTTGACAAACTTTTTCTCTGCGTTTATTTCTGGGAATGTTCCGGTGGTCTGCAGTGTGACAGACGCTTCTCACACGTTCTGGTGGTCCCAGTCCCACAAACCAAACATCTCCAAACGTTTAAAGCTGCCAGAATGAAATCAGCATTCAAGTTACAGTTTTCAACGCGTTCATGGCTCTGAATATTTTTTCCTCACATTTTCACACGCACGTCTGTTTTCTGCTCTGTGCGGTTGAAATCTCTCTACACTTAAACCATCCTGCTAAACGGCGGTTGACCAACATATGTTTGTCGTATCAGTTAGATTATAATGTCCTGATTCAACTCAATTCTCAACTGGGCTTATCTGTGAAAAATCCATTAACAAAGATTGAAAAGTTAGAACATCTGGATTGGATTGGGACGTTTTTAAGAAAATACTTTCCTGAAATGCCTGTTCAAACTGATTTGCGGTTGGTGTGAGAAACAGAAACATTCTTCCGCTACGCATGAACTTAAAGCTACTGCGAGTAGTCAGATGTCTGCATCAAAAAGCCTAGACCTGTACGGTCAAACTCAGAACCTGAAGATGAGGTTCCCCCCTGCAGCACTGACACGACAGTTAAACTGACAGTTTAACCTGATCCTGCACGACAGACTCACGCTTCTTCATCATTACTGAAAAACTTCAACATGAATCATTTTGACCATTTTGATTCACAGACCACAACATGATCAAGGAGGCAACATCAATCGCTTGATGATGGTCTCCAGAATGAGCAGAGAGTAAGGAGAGAGTAAGCAGAGTGAGTTGAGAGTGAGCAGATAGTGAGTGGAGAGTGAGAAGAGAGTAAGCAGAGAGTGAGCAGAGTGAGTAGACAGTGAGTGGAGAGTGAGTAGAGTGAGTGGAAAGTGAGAAGAGAGTAAGCAGAAAGTGAGCAGAGTGAGTTGAGAGTGAGCAGATAGTGAGTGGAGAGTTAGAAGAGTGAGTAAAGTGAGTGGAGAGTGAGCAGAGAGTAAGTATAGAGTGAGCAGAGAGAGTGGAGAGTGAATGGAGGGTGAGCGGAGTGAGCGGTGAGAAATCAGAGTGATCAGCGTGAGTGGAGAGTGAGCAGAGTGAGTGCAGTCAGCAGAGAGTGTTACAAAGTAGGTAATAACACGGAGTAACACACAATAATGCTCAGTAACGTGCAGTAAAAGACGGTAACGCGCAGTGACGCTGCTTGATCATTTGCTCAAACACAAAGTCAATGACAGCAAACCGTCAGTCGTCAGTGTTGAGTGACTCCTAAGCACATTATATGAAGCCGAGCTTTGATCCCAGAGACACTTTAATCCTCTTTTCAGTGGCAATCTGGCATGTAATCTGGCTTAGCAATCTTGCTCTTTTCACACACGCGCACAAGTCCGTCGTTGTTCTAGTCAAGTCGAGAGAAACTGCTTTCTTCACTTCCCTTGATTAAATCTGCTTTAGCGCAGAACCAGTAATGCACGCAGAAACAAGTGGAAATAATGGCCAGAATCTCGTGATAATCTCTCATGTTTGTGTGGCTTTCACCAGCCAGCCACCATCTCTCTGCCCACTGCTCCACCGCGCCGCCCTCAAGCTGAAAGTGACTGACCAGTAATGTTTTCTTTGGACTGTGTCTGGCTAATCTGGGAGTGGAGACTGGAAAGGAGTGAGAGATGAGTGTGATAGGAGAGGAGAGGAGTGAGAGACAAGAGAGGAGAGAGAGAGCAGAGGAGTGAGAGCAGAGAGGAGAGTTGTCTAGAAAGTTCATGGGTCAATGTGATCCGGGAGCCTTTTTTTATGCATATACGTGTCAGAAACCAAAAAGTTCCAAACAAAAACAAAGTGTGTGTGTGTGTGTGTGTGTGTGTGTGTGCGGGGGTGTGTGTGTGTAAAAGCAGTGCTCAAACATGATGCCTCCCTTCGCCTTTCTTCACCCCCCCCCCTTACGTGATGGTGGATAGATAGATTTTTGACGGATTTTTCCTGCTAGAGCAGATTATTTTATGAACTTGTAATATATTTTTTGTGAGTACATTAAGATGTGCTTTCTCTACATTTCAATTGTGCAGTTGGGACGTGTAAGTGGTTTGTAGCCAAAGGAAGAAAATGCGAGAATCTCCCCTTTACATCTTGACTCAAACGTTTTAACCTTAGACAATCTGAACAGTTGCTTTTACTGTTTTTAGTTGTCCTTTTAGGACCCTCTGTGTACAGCACTTTGTTGCCAACTACAGTTGTTTTAAAGTGCTTTAGAAATAAAGTTGATTGATTGATTGATTGATTGATTGATTGATTGATTGATTGATTGATTGATTGATTGATTGATTGATTGATTGATTGATTGATTGATTGATTGATTTGCTCTATCTCTTTGAATTGATTGGTGAAGTGAAGTCACCTGAGATCGATTAATCCCAATTCAATGGTGGTTCTCACTAATATAAAGGTCTCGAAACTGCGCATGGCACTGCTTACTGATCATTGATCAGGAGAATGCAGTTTTTTTTTATTTTTAAAAAAATATTTTAAGTTTAATTAACTTGGACACTAGTGCAAACTGGTAAATTAATTGAAACTATAAATAATTTTAACTTGAATGAACTTTTCATTTATGCGTTTATTGAGAAAAGGAGTTAACTGTGAAAAGCGCCCTACAAATGCACTGAACTTGGACTTTTACATTTTTTACTTTTACACTTGAACATTTAGTGTATTTAACTTAAAGTAACAATTTAAGTTTTTCAATTTTTTAAATTGAATCTACTTTAGTTTTCATTAAACATTACTCAATTCTTTTAAGGCAACCAGAATACACACATTTACAACTTAGTACAATAACATAGTCGGGCTTACATTGTACTGTATAAAAATACATTTTATACTGTATAAAAATGAGAACACCATAATTTAAACCGGTTAAATTGTTTAATTGAATGTTAAGACTGTTACATTTTTTAACTAATGCCCTAATTTTAACTTTGAGTCACTCATAAATTTAGAGTAAACATTGCTACTAAAGTGATATTTTTAAGTATTCTTAAGTATACGTTTTTAAGTATACATTATGTCAGGACGTACGGGATCGTTCTAGCTGAAAAACCAACCAAGATTGGACGCCCCTGGTGAGATATGCAAGTACATGTTTTTGAACCTGCTTTTTATTATATCATAATAACTACAAGTATATTGATTTAAACGCTTCATGTTTGGCTTTGCTGTCATTTTACTGGCCACGTTAAAGTAGAAAGCTCGACAGAACGCTCCAGAGACGCTGGACAATCACGTGCATTTTTTAACCACCAATCGACTGAGGTATTTAATTTAACTTAGCTAATAGTTAGCTTAGTTAATTTAACACTAGTAATAGTACATATTTCTGAGTAGATGTGAAAAGTGTATTTTCAAGAACAGGTTTTTTGGATTTAAAATATTTTGTAATCGTTCTTGCCTGCTTGCCTTCAGCTGTACGTTAATTCTTGGATTGAAACATTATTTTTTATAATATTATATAATATAATATTTTTTTAACAAAGGCTCAATTCTTGGATTTAAATATTATTTTTTTTTACATATTAATTTAATAGTAAATAAAAACTCTTAGTAAAAATTCTGTATGTGTAAGTATGTCAACATTTCTGTGTGTGCTTCTGTGTTTTGAACTCAAATATGTATCAGGCTATGAGTTATTCCAAAGGTGTTTATGTCTTGAATAAAAATGTTACCCACGAGTATTAAAACATAGTAACTTTACATCTCCAACAGTGCCCTGTACTTGGAATAAAAGAAAGAAATTATTTAAATTTAGTGTAATTGTAATTTCTAAGTAAGTTTACTTGAAAAATCTTGGGTAATCAGTCTCCACAAGAGTATCGAGTACTCAGAACGTATCCGGGTTTACAATGAGCTTGACGAACAGAAAAGGAGTAACTGTTCTCCAACTTTTCCTCCAGTTGGCAAAGAATGTTTGTGACTCTACCACAGAGTTTAACGATTGTAAGGACACACTGTGAGATAAAAGAATTCTTGAAAACGTAATACATTTCTGTGAGGAAAATTTTATTTATAAAAGTTTTATGGTCAATCGAATGCGGTGGGAGTGCGTATCTGAGTTCACGAGGGTCCGCTCTACTCAATACGAGGCTCCGCTCCACACAATACGCAGAATTCCTCTGTTCTTCTGTCAGATTTGTTACGTTTGGCGTGTTGATTTGTTTCAACACGCCAAAGAGGCTCGTTATTAAGTGGTTGATTATGCCTGTTATGTAAAGATACGCACATGTGTAAACCATACAAATGCGGCTGAAGTGAGTCTCATTTACGGGGTGGATTGGTGAGATGCTCCGACCCGGAGGAACGGGTGGACAGTACTCGGTGTGTCACACATGGAGCAGTTACGTTAGAATCGATTGTAAGGAAAATATATAATTTAAAGTCTCAGTGCCACAGCAAAAAACAAACAAATCAAATTCTACAGGAACATGACACGGGTAACTGGTGTTTTGTCGTCATTGTTCACTCGTTTATTTACAATGCACTTGTGCTGAATGCAAATGCAAATCCTGAAGTTGACGGTTTGAACATGTGTCGTGTGTGTAACATGCGGACGCGCCGTCACTCGTCGGGAGCAACAGACGCCGGTGAAGTGATAAACACCGAGACTCACCGCACCGCACGGTCACTCACTCTCTCTGACACTCACTCACTCACTCTTTACGGGCCTTTGCGTGCGTGAAACGAAAGTCCCGAAGCGCCAACCACGACCGAGCGAGCGACCGAGCGAGCTAGCGGGCTGACGGACGTGTGAAGCGGCCTTACCGTCTAACACGAGCAGCAGCAGCAGCAGAGACGCCGTCACCCCGCCGCCCGGAGCAACAGACACCATCATCGCCCCTCAGGAAAGAAAAGCCGCGCGCGCCACACCACAGTGACGCATCTGACGGCGGTCCGTTCGTCCGGGTGAAGCTTCAGGGTCCGCGGTCCGGGCGGGTTTGTTAGGCGGCGGCAGAAGCTTCAGCGACAGACTAACACAAGGCGGGTTCTGCTCCGCTCCGCAGGGCGTCAAGCGCGCGCCGCTCTTCTGCCTGTGACGCTTTGGTTTATCGGAGTAAATATGTGTGAGCCATGTTGACGGAGACGCGAGATGAGATGAGCTGAGCTGAGCTCCAGCACTTTCTCCTCTGACGGTGGAGGCTCAGGTGTAGTTTAGCACCAGCGCCGAGAGCTTCTGAGGAGCAGAGCAGCACGGCGCTTTCCAGTGGTCATCATGCAGCTGAAGCCCAAGAGTCACGTGACTCTGACGTCCTCATGCGGCCGCCGTTTTTACGTTTATATAAATCACGTCTCTGTCCTTACGTGTCATTGAGAGAACTAATTCAATTTCACTTTTTTACAATGAATACTTATGTTAGATGGATAGGCAGACAGATTGGTGTGTGTGTGTGTGTCTGTGTTTGTGTGTGTGTGTGTGTGTGTGTCCGTGCGCGTGCGCGCTTGTGAACTATAATAAAAAATACATATTAGCGGTAAAAAAAAAAAAAGATTTTTTAATTTAAATGTATTAATTACAGTTTAGACGGCAACAATTTGTCTTTTTGAGTACCATCCATGAAAAACCAATTTACCTTTACTCTGAATATTTATTGTGAAATGTTTATACAGTAAAAATGCTGAAAGACAGGCATCTGTGCTTGATTTACAAGCATCTTTCAAAAGGAAAGCGTCTTTGGAGGTCTGGACAAAGCTGGGGTCAGTCGGTGCCTTCAAATATGGCCGGCCTGGTGGAGACAATGAAGAGGATCTAAGCTCAGAAGGCGTGTCACTCTTGCGATCCGGTGACTCCATCTGCTATTGTGCTTTTCTAAAAGCCAGTGAGACTCGGCTATGTGAGGAAGCCCCCAAACTCCATCCTTCACCACAAAAAAACCTGTCATGTCATTGAATCCATCCTCGTCCACCTTCTCTCACGGCCTGGAGTCATTAGGAAGTAGGTTCAGCAGCTCCTTTCTCTCACAGTGAAAAGCCTGTAGCTCTTCGAGTTGACCAGCAGACCAGTTTTTTGCAACAAAATGTACGTGACATTGCTTAGTGGCAGGTAAAGATGTCTCCATCCCTCCCTCAAAAGACTCCCTGCACTAGATCTTCAGGAAGGTCCAGGGTTGTGACATCACACACGTCCGATGATCCGGCAGAAGCCATCTCGGGGAAAACTCCAAGTTACAGAATTATATCACAACAAAGTTGGACAAGTGTATCTCATAAAGTGACTCACTCTCACTCAATCATTTTCTCTCTCTCTCATTCTCACTCACTCACCCGCCACTCCTCTGACGGAGACCAGAATCCACACTGCACTTATAACTTTTGACTTTATGGAACGGACGCGAACATGGACCTTTCAGTCTCAAGTGTCACTTAAACACAAAGAATCTGTCGGCTAACGCAGAACACGTCTACTGTATTTGCTACAATTAGACATACAGTATATCCAGAGTTACAGTGAACTTGATGTAAAAACAAATAATCTGTGGCTCAAGTCTACTTTTTAGTAATTTCTTATTACTGTTTCAAGTTAAAAATCTGTAAAACTGTTGAGCAGGAAATAAATGGCAGAGGGTCCGTCGCACCCGATGAGGGCGCCGCTAGTTCCCGGAAGCCGTTCACTGGGGCTTATGAGGGTGGCACACGTACGGGCTGAATTTCATGTTGTGTCTTTGTTGTTGTTAATATCACAAGATGCCGTTCACACAATAATAAGCAAAGCCGAGTGGCGTAATTCAGAGGAAGTCGGCGTTTGAAATGATTATAGATCATGTTGTTACTCACCGTCAGCAAATCCCCCGACAACCTGACGGGGGCGCGCAGGCTTCAATAGCTGTGGTTGTCATAGCAACCCCCCCCCCTCGGGGTGGTGTCCCCGCGGCGCTTTCACTCGTCCACTAAACTATCCAGGAAAATCACATTCACGTTTAGAAGGCGTTTAAACGACAAACTTTTAGTTGATTCTACTCAAAATGTCACCAAACAATGATATTAATTTCACTTGCGTGCAGTATAGATATAAACTTTGGTTACGTGTACACAATATATCTCTTAGTAAACCCCCTGACAAGTTGATTAACCTTATGGCATCTTCAGAAATTGGCAGCCATTTTAACTAGTTAGGTGAGTATATGTTCACCAGACGATTTTAACTAGTTAGAAGGTGGGTAGAAAAAGCAAGGCTATATGTTGAAAAGTTTATTTGTCGATAAAATGTTTAGTTCGTCATAATAGAAAAAGTGACAAGGCCTTTAGTGACGATACAAAAGTCTGACAACAAACCGATGCTAACGGATAACGACGGCGTTTCTGCACACGTGCAACACTAGGACAAACGTTACGCTAGAACAGTCACTAACTCCTCCAGACTGGCACGACCGGAAGCGCTGGCGGTGGGCAGAGGGTCGAGGAGGCGTGTTCATTTGTGGAATTCACTGAAGCATCCTCCTCGGCACAGGTGCACGTTGCATATCTTGCAGCCGAACACGCTCTCATGCCGAAGACCCTTGTTTGTGCAGTTTCGGCAGCGGCGCGAGCGCTCCGACATCCGCTCCAGGCGGTGGCCGTACTCCAGGGGCGAGTCCGCGTGGCGCTTGCGGGCGGCGCGCTCCATCCCTCTCGCCCCCTGGTAATCGCCGATCAGCTGCTGCGCAAGCCGCACACGGAAATGGCGCTGCGTAAACTGTTTGCCGCTGAAGCCCGCCAGCGGCAGCCCCCCGCGACTCTCGCGCAGGACCACGTAGGCGTTGACGACGCAGAGGTTCACATAGAACCACAAAAAATAGCGCCACCACTTTTTGCAGGGCCTCCCCACGTCATAGCTCTCCCGCAGCCGCTCGGCCAGGTCGACGCCCCTCCTGTTCTCCTGATAGAGCAGCAGGGGAAGGGGCCGCGGAGCCCCCAGCCCAACCATGCTGACGCAGTCCCCGTTGCCGGCGTCTTCTGTTTCTCGCTTGCCAGGCCCGATGCCCACGATGCCGGGCGCGGCGTTGGACGACAAGCAGCTGACGACTCTGACGTCCCTGGCGACGGTGGCCACCAGATTGCCGTGCTGACACTGGTAGAACTCGCCCAACACCAGCTTTCCGACGTTGTGCGGTCGGAGGGCGTCAGGGTACCCCCGGCGGCACGGGTCGGTGGGCCCGCAGGAGTACAGTCCTCGCTTCAGGAGCTGCCGCAGCAGAGATGCAGAGGTGAAAAAGGCGTCCATGAATAGGTGGTGGTGCTGCCCCTCCAGTCCCCGCGCCAGCGACAGCGCCACCTTGCGGCCCAAGGCTGCGGCCGCCGCGTCATCGCCGGGTTTGCCCACGTGAATGTGCGTGCGGTGGCAGTAGCCCGTTCGCGAGTCACAGAGCGTCCACACCCTGAGGCCCTTGCGCAAAGGCTTGGACGGCACGTGCCACGCGGGCCAAAACCGTCCCTTGGTGGCGACGGCGCATTCGCCGATGGCCAAGCATCGATTGGGCGGGTAGGCATCCCACATGGTGTTTCCCACCACGTCCAGCAGAGGGCGTATTTTGTAAAGCCCGTCGTAGCCCGGCTCGCCTTTCAGAGGTTCAGTCTCGCCGCCGCACAGGCGGAGGTTCCGGTCGAGCTTCTGGAAACGGTGAGCCGTCATGGTTTTCTTGAACCCGGCGTTGCCCAGGAAAATGTCGCTGGCCCAATACATGGCAAAGTCGGGCAGCTGATTGATTCCCGTGAGAATGTTGAGGCCGACGTACGCCTTCATCTCTCTGACGTCAGTGGGGTGCCAGTGCGTGTCCGAGCGCCCGCTTCTCCGCTGCCGACAGAGGGCGTAGTTGTTTGTTTGCTCCACCATGTGTTCAAACAATGAGTCCGGGAACAGCAGCCGGAAATAGTCCAGAGTGTCCGCGTCATCTCCCAGCGAGAGCCGAGGGCCGCCACCGCCGAACGGCTCTATCGTCACCAGCTGGTCCGGCTCCCCCCAGAACCCCGCGGACGCGCTCTCATCAACATCCTCCTCCTCCTCCTCATCCTCTTCCAAGTCGGAAAAATCGATGTCCGAGTCGTCGGAGGAGGCTTCGGAGCAGCCGTTAGAAGTGGCGTAGCCCTCCTGCTCTTCCTCCTCCTCCTCCTCCTCGTGCTTGATCCCGTTTCCCGCGACTAGAATGACATTGCAGCCGCCCCCCTCGACGCTGTATGTGGCGTTGTCCGCAGCGCCGTCCGCCCGCTCTTCCTCTCTCTCCGGCTGCGGCAGCAGCTCCTCTTCCTCCTCCGCATCAGACTCGGACTTTCGGAACGGAATCTCGAACCACTTGACGTCGACGGGGAGAGTGTCCGGCCGCTCCTCGCTGTCGGCTACCCCGCCGCTCTCTGTGTCCGCGCTAGTTTCCACAATAGTAAAAAGCTCGCCTCCTCCTCCTCCGCCTCCTCTTCCTCCTCTTCCTCCTCCTCTTCTTCTGCTCGCCGCCATGTCGGGATCCTCAGGCGGCCCTGCATGAGTCCTCGCGTGTTTCGGTCGAGCGCGTGTGCTCGCGGTGGTTTCCGCTCTGGCTCGGGCGGCGCAGTGTGGCCGCAGACGTCAGGAGCTGATGATGCAGATGCTCCGCTCACTCCGCTGTTCACTCTACGCTCTCCCTCTGCTCACTCTCCGCCGCGGCGCTTCCGTCTGTAAAGTTTCCCGCGCCACTGTGAAGTACGAGTTCCTCGCGCGATGTTCCGTTACTATCTGTTCGCGCACCTGCTTGCGCCAGTCACTGTTATTATTATTGTTGTTGTTGTTATTATCATTATTATTAGTAGTAGTAGTACTACACATGCGGCGGATTCATTCTTTATCATAATAATATTATTAGACGAGAACAGGCCCGTTATCCCTAATGAGGCATCAGGTTTTTTGTAATTCAGCCAGTGTTCATGAGTCTGCTGGGCCCGCTAGGGTTTTGTTTATTAAAACAAATTGAATTTAGCTGATGGTAACTTCCTTCCAATTACAAGTCAAATAAACAGCAAACATTGCTGTTATTAGTTCTTTCCTTTTTCTCATTAACCATGGTATTTATTTGCCTGTTCACATCAGCCTATACAAAACATGAGGGATTTTACTGTGTCTGTTGCATAATCATCTCATACACATGATGCATATGTATGGGTTTATAAACACTCTCAGTAGCCACAGAAAGGAGAGATAGAGTGAAGAAGGAGCACAGGACCAACACCTTCATCAAGCAGGTTCAGTGGGGATTTGACAGAAGAAGAGCCGCTCGTATAACAGATAACGCGACTGTAATTATGAGAGGTTTTGCTTCACTCTTCTACAAACTAAAAGCTGCAGAGGCAACTAAAGATGTAAAAACACAAACACTTTTCTAGAGCAAAATGAAACACACGAACAGGAAACAGAAGCTGATTAACACACGAGGGAAAGCAAGAATAACGCAGTAATTACAAAATATGCACCGGCTCTATAGAATAAACGCATACAAACGCCCATTTTAAATCGCAAACAATAGACAGTGTAAACACACAGACACGCGCGCGAATCTCATTCTTGAACTAGTTCGTGTACGTCGCTAGATGTCGCTGTAACACAAGCCAAAGAAGATTGGTTTAATTTACTGTACTTATTAAAGTGGTTTACAAAAACCATTTCACAACCAGAGGTGTAGAGAGTACCTGAAAACCATACATGGACTAAAATATTAATCCAAGTGTCATATATTCCAAGAAGCAAGGATGTTCCACTCAAGCAAAAGTGGCAAAATATCCACTTTAAAAGAACTTCACTATTTTACTTTGTACCAAGTGTAAAACACAAGAAACTTTGTTTTTGAGGACTTTATTTCATATTTTTGAGAACTTTATTTCATTTCTATATTATTTCCTAATATAGAAACAAAATTTGACACCTCAATGTTAAAAATATAAGAACAAAATAGATTTAAACAAGAGAGAACAAAACGCCAGTCTCGGTCAAACTCAAACGTGCAAAAAAAAGGCACAAACAAAAAAAGTTGACTTTGATGTGATTCACCACTCAGTCTCAGTGGGGAAACATTTTTATTCAGCTTCAACAGAAGCCAGCAAAAACAAGTTCCTGGAACTTACTCAAGCTCTTTTTGACCTGAAAATGGTTGATGTGATTGAGCTGATAAACAGCGTCCAGTACCTCCAGCATCCTGCAGATGGCGATATCACCTTGTCCGCCAGAGAAATTAACCGGGGTAGGAAAATATGCCGACTTGTCATCACAATGTAATGAGTAACGGTCCATTTAAATGTAGCGGAGTAAAGATACAGATGCTCATTCACTAATGTAGTCAAGTGGAGAGTAAAAGTTGCTTATATTTTTTATCTGTTTAATCAAGTACTTTACATTGCTGTCCCCGACCCACGTGTTGATTGCACAAATAGAAGTGAAGATGTTGGCTGGGTGTAGCTCAGCTGACAGTTCCGCAGAGGTTTGCTGTCACTGTTCTGTCGTCATCAGTGATGTCATTCCATGATTGAGGTCGTCGTGAGTGATGTCGTCGTAGGTGATGCTTGTGTCAGGATTGCAGTAGATTCGTTCATTATGTTTGATCGTGTTGCTTCATTGATTTTTCTTGAGGAACTGGACAACTTGAGATTCGAGTGAAAAGATGACAACTACAGACACACTATTTCACGAGAAACACAGTCGGCGTGTAGAAGCTCTGATCCGCTTTCTCTTGTTCTGTTTTAGCAAATGTTTGGATGTGTGCTGTGATGTTTATTTATTTACAGATGTGCGTTTATATATATTCTCTCTCTCTGTCTTTCTCTCTCTTTTTCTATCTATCTCAATATCTATCCATCCTTCCATACATCCATCTATCTCTCTCTCTCTCTCTTCTCTGCTGTTGGAACACAGATGCAACTCCTCGCTGTGGGTCTGATAAAGCTCTTTTCGATTCCAGTCAACACAGAAACAATGAGACCATCATCACCACCACTAACATCTTTATTGCTGAGATGATTCTGGACACTCTCCCGGAGAAGGTCGGAGGTCAGAGCCTCTCAGAGTCGTGACGGGAAGCCTTTCTCCGCCAGGATTTCTCCAAAGAGCCGAGCTGCTTCTTCAGCACATCCGCGATGGATGGTCAGGCCGAAGCCTCCGTGTCCGTAGTTGTGAATGACCTGGAAACACACGGCGCGTAAGAGGCCTTTTCCGGAAAGCTCTGCGTGTGAGGAGGCAAACCTGGACAGAGCCTGATGCCGACGGCACAGTCTCGCGCTCCAGTCGCACTTCTTCACGCGCGGGTCTCAGGCCCGTCCAGTCCTCCACGATCCGCGCTCGCTGCAGAGAAGAGTTAGCGGTTAGCGGAGGAGCCGCGGCAACTGGGGGAGGAGGAAGTTACCTGAAGACTGGGCTCCAGTTTGCAAGCAGCTTCCCAGATTCCTTGATGGTCAGTGGAGCAGTTCTGGAGGTTCCAGTTTCCCACCTGAAACACTCCTCCCACAGTGACCAGTCGACTCCTGCAGCGTCCAGGACACCAGTGGTTGGGCTGATGGGCCAGTGTGTGCGCGCTGCGTCTTACCCCGGTATGATGTAGGGGGAGTTATAGACCCCCGAAGACTCGTCGTGTGTGAGAACAAAGTGTTTTAACCAGGGCGCGTCCACCTGTCATTGGCACAGAGGTGACATCACCGGCGAGTGACGGCACAGAGCTGATGGTGAGTCGGACCTTGATGATCTGTCCGCGGCCCGGCTGGAGTTTGGGGTCCGGCTGCAGGTCCCCCGATCGGACCCCAGAGCAGTTGATGACCACGTCGGCGCCGGCATCTGCTAACTGAAGGATAATGAGTGAAGCTGGGTCGTGTGATCACGTGACGTACCTCGCTCACCTCCTGGAATGAAGTGATCTTCCGCTGAAGGAACTGGACTTTCCTTTTGCGTAACCTGCAGAAGAGCACTGAGACTGTTAATCATTGTCAAAGAGAGTCACTCTGTGACTTTGACGTGCACACAGCGAGAAATCTGTCGAAGAAACGCAAACGCACAACTTCACGTCATGTTGTGTCTGCGCATTTGACTCTGATGCAGAAATGATTCATATGTTTTACTGACAGTGAGTTCTGCGTTTATATCAGAATATCCTCTTCAGAATTGCACTTTAACTGCGTTTTATCACCTGTTATAAATGTGTGTGTGTGTGTGTGTGTGTGATATGATAACAGCCAGCGCTCACCAGTCCATCAGCCACGGCAGGTACGACTTTCCCTCAATCATCAGCGACGTGTTAAACCAGCCAAAACTAACAGAAGACAGAGCACAGCCTCAACACACACACACACACACACACACACACGTGCCTGTAGTCCGGGAACATCTGCAGCTCTCGCTCGGTCAGTTGGCGGAAGCCTAGCACCGCGTCTTTAAAGGCCGGATCCTGACACACAGTTGCGCGTGAGTGGCGCTCGGCTGCCGTGAGAGGTGTGTATGTTTGTGTGTGTGTGTGAGACGGGTTCTCACGGGCAGCGGTTCCAGGCACAGGTTGTAGCCGGACTGCAGGAAGATGCCCATCCTCACGGCCTCTGGAGAGCTGAGGAAGCCCAGCAGGTAGTCGAACGTCTCTCGGTTCCACTGGCTGGAAAAAAGGAGACTGTGACCCGCGCGGAAGAGGAAGAGCGGCGGCAGCCTCACGTCTCTCGCTTCCTCCCCCCGTCGTCCAGGTATGGCTGCCAGAGTCCGGCCGCGCCGTCGCTGGTGGTCAGCGGGGTGAAGACGTCGGCGTAGACCTCGATGAGGAGCGGGCTGACCGCACCGTGGAAGCGCTGGTAGATGCTCTGAGCCGTGGAGAGGCCGATGACCCCGGCGCCAATGATGCACACCTTCATCTCCGCGTCAGAGCAGGTGTGATGATCCTCTAGTGTAGGAACCAGAGAGAGACAAACTCACACACTGTAACAGCCGGGACGCTTTACTAAAGTTTACGTTTAATTTATTTTATTTTTAACATTTTATTTAACAGTTAGCGTAAGTTAACGTACCAACTTGCGGTGAATAGTTCAAAGTGCACGGCAAATGTTTGGAGTCGCTGCTGCTGCGGAGGTTGGACACACGCTCACACTGACTCCGTGCCGCGGACGCTGGCGAAAAGTCGGCGACGATACTGAATCGATGGAATGATTCGAATCTTTTGATTCGGTTCAGTCGAGTAGATTCTTCCCACTGGCGTTCTGGGGAAAATCACGTTGAAGAAAATATTAGGTGGCGTTCAATATTGCTATAATATTAAATGTGTGTGTATACATGTGATTGCGTACGCACGCAGAAGTACATTTTACCCACAAACTTGGTCACTCAACTTGGTTCACAAACTTGGTCACTCAAATTTGAAAAGTGACTCGCTTTGTTAGGGGCGTGTCCTTTACCAG
Source organism: Paedocypris micromegethes (assembly GCA_028031935.1). Classification (NCBI taxonomy): domain Eukaryota; kingdom Metazoa; phylum Chordata; class Actinopteri; order Cypriniformes; genus Paedocypris; species Paedocypris micromegethes. Next base: position 10,428,560 of record CM051502.1, read on the forward strand.
CGAGTCATCCCAATCACAGGCCGCATGACGAGCATTACTGATTTCTATTGGTCAGATTAATTGCCAGTCTCTCTCTCTCTCTCTCTCTCTGCTGTAATCCTCAAACTGTTGTACTTTGTACATTTGGTCTTAATGATGTACAGTTCAGATTTACGTGTGTGGGTGTATGTGTTTTTCATAGTTGTAAAGAGTACCAGACCATACTTGAGTAAAAGTATGGGTACATGCTGTATAAGATACTCCAATACAAGTAAAAAGTCACCAATATAAAAAAGACTTGAGGCAAAGTATCTTGTTTTTTAAACAACTTAAGTATTTTACATACACTGAATTTATTCTGAAATAAAACTAAGAAAAGTAAAAGAAAAACCTGTATTCACGAGGTTTTATTTTGTAATACAGAAATTAAATTTAACATTACCATGTTTCAAAAATGGTAAAACAAAACAGATAAAGAACAAAAAGTCAGTCTCAATAAAACGTGGAAAAAAAAAATTCCGAGCAGACATTGATGTGATTCTACTGAAGTCATTTAAGTCATTGCCTACAATATACATTACATTTAATCACATTGCGGCAAAAAAATTAAGATAAAATACAGTGTCACAGTGGTTTTTGCCATGTTAGGTTTGGTAACATTATAATGCCATTGTAAAGTCAGGGAAGATCTGTATAACTTAACATTAAATTCACTTTACATTAACATTAAATAGACTCTTACCTCAATGTGTTTACTCAAATTTGACGGTGCTTTTATAAAAGCTCTTTTTTCTATTGTCCGCGGTAAACAAAGTAGACACTGCATCTTGTAAGAGTCGTTATGTTTTTCGCCAATGTTTCTGTCAACTAAGGTCATGAATGATCATCCGTGCTGGTGCTGCTTGATGTGCTGCTTTTGCTTCATCACTGGCTATGAGCCCTGTCGAGATAGTTAAAATTCTGGTAAACATTCACGCCTCTAATTCACGTTCATGTGGTTTCTAATTCACAATTAGCTTCCAGTATCTTCAGCAGACTACAGATTGCAAAATCGACTCGTTCGCCCAATAAAAACCGATTATGGTTTGTCGCGCACAATCAAAATGTAATGAGTAATGGTGAAAAGTACAGTTACTCAATCAGAATCGGTGTGGAGTAGTGAGTAAAAGTTGCTTATATTTTTGATAACCATACTTAAGTAAAGTATTTTTTATGAAGTACATTTACTCAAGTACTTTATATCTCTGGTGTTTTTATACAGGCACTTTAGTCTGTGCGAAAACTTCCATCACAGACCAGATCATAAAAAGATTCATGAGGATGAAAAATGTATTGTGTGGGTGAGGTGAGAGATGCGGGCTCCGACCTCGCCGCTCCACACGTTCTGGCTGCTTTCCGGGGTTTTACCATGAGTGTTTCCTGTTATGATGGTTTCCATGATGAGCAGCAGCAAAACAGGGACATTCACTGGCTTAGTTCAAACTCCGGCCTTCTTTTGTCCTGCTCTGCTGGCTTCACGCTACACACGTTCTTTACACTACACATTTGTTATCATACGTTTTAAGTCTTTTGCTTAACAGTTTTTTTAAGCATCAAGCTTTACACTCCACACTATATGGAATGCCCTTTTTCACACTTTGTCATCTTCTCTTTTGGCATCTGATTCACAGATAAAAAATTTTTGTTCTTTAAAGACTATTTTTTTCCCAAGAAAAGTGCTATATAAAACTTGTTTCAGAGTGGCATGTTGTGTTGAGGTGTGTGTGTGCGCGGCCCGGCAGCTGAAGACAGACGGACTGATCTGAAGTGTCACGCTGAGAGCTTCACCACTCCTTGTACTCCTTGTATTGACTGGTTGTCAATAGGTAATTGTGAGGATTGTGTGATTGTATTAATTATCCTGCAGTCAAAGGCCTGAACCCACTGTTGCTGCTGGCAGCCGTATCTTTCTGGGGTTTGCTGAGGAGCGGCGGAACAGCAGCGTCTTGTGAATGCAGATAATCGCATTACACACCGGTGACATCACAAGAGCGCAATATAACGCTCCAGCCGAGGCCGGAACACACAGAGAAGTTCTGCGGAGGATTCAGCCGCTCTGTTGGATCAGTGGAGTCCGTTATAACCAGAGCACATATAACAGTGATATAAGAACAGCGCTCACACACACCTCCACCAATCACGGCTCTGGGATCAGGGTCTGGTTCTGTCCAGTAGTTTACGGTGTACACTGTAATGTGACGCTTTTCTAGATCACTGCCACTGTAGAAAGACGTGTGTTTTAATGCCTATACGTACACAGGCAGTAGAAGTAACCGCCGATTACAAGGCGACAAACACGGCACTTGTAGTTTTAACACACATACACACGCGTGTGCGTGAGAGAGAGACGGCTGCATGTCTTCAGGCCGGTGCAGGTGACCGCTGGCGTGAAGCAGGAGACTCGCTGCAGAACCTCGTGACTCCAATCACTGGCTTTCCGGCTGATGACACAGTTCACGTACTAAAAGAAGCAGGAACAATCCGTGGCTGTGTAGACGCGGCACAGTCACAAGACACATGATCCGCAGCAGCAGAAGCTCACGCCACAAACACAGACACTGTGTAGCTCCGAGGCGATGGCTGTCGGTGAGAGTCTGTGATCAGCCAGTAACGTCTCACCCTCGGAATGGGACAGATCCAGGGCACGGAGGACGAGGAAACGGAACCGAGCCCAAGTCCTGAGGAAGGAAACCCAGCCAATGAAAGCGGCAAGGAGCAGCGTGCGAGTGGCGGAAGGCTGGACGAGGGCCCGGAGTCAGACGCGCCGCTGCAGGGTTGGGATTCTCGTGATAAGAGCTTCGCCCCTACAGGACGGCGGCTGGAGGGAGGGGACGGCGGAGCGGGAGGCAGGGCGTGGACCACACGCTCCCACAGCACCACACGGGAGCACGCGCGCCCAGCACAGGCTGCTGAAATGAGCCAGCTCGAGTCCGGCGGTGGAGCACAGGTGAGTCACGCCACCTCAGAGGAGCCACGACCCAGCTCTCCCAACCCAGACGACGACCATAATGCCGCTGCTTCACAAGACGAGAGCCCAATGGACGCACACGCCGCACCACTGGCCGGCGAACCAAAGCCTGCCACTGAAGGAGTCCATCCGAACAAAGAGAGCACCGAGGACGACGCAGCGGGAGTCCTGAGGAAAGCCCTGTCTGGAGAGCCAGCGCCAGGTCAAGCCGAGTGCGGTCCAGAGGCAGAGCGGGAGGAGCTCCACGGAGCACAGGAGGGAAGCCCACCAGCTGAGGCTGACAACGGGACCGGAGGCGGAACAGATCCGGACGTGACCTCAGCGGTGGAAGGCTCAGTGGTGAACTTGACCGGAAGCTTGAACGAGAGAAAAGTGGAAGAGGATGAAGGCATCACATCTTCTGAAGACGTCGCAGGTGCTTATTCTTCTCGCGACATGACACCGCAGGATTTCCCCTATTCAGCCATAGAAGAAGAGAGACGTCCAGAGCCCGGCGTGGTGAGCATCTCCAGCCCTGAGCTCGGGTGTCAGCAGGAGAAGCTCGTCTCTCAGCCGGACCTGCTTGTGGAGACGTCAGCAGCACCGCCTGAGCTCACACGAGGGCCAGAGGACAGCAGCACACGCAGCACACCTCATGATGACCGCGCTCCTACTCAAGCTGACGAGGTGGCAGGGCATCCTAACCAGACGGTGGCAGAGGAGACCCACAACGCATGTGCTGCGGCGGCACCAGACCGTGATGAACCTACAAGCGCTCCCACCCAGGAGGAAGATGAGACGCCGTCCACTCAAGCTGAGGAGACGCTCACCACAACGGAGGAACATCTGGTGCGGCTTGACCAGGAGAACCAAATGACCACGATAGCAGAGCCGACGGAAGGTCAGAAACATGTCTCTGAGATGATCAAGGAAGCCATGGAGCTGCAGAAGAAGATGAAGGAGTGGACCAAGCCATCAGAAGCCCGGGCCGACCTGGTCCTAGACCCAGCACAGTCTGTGAAAGTGGCGCAGATGAAAGCAGCCTTTGATTCCCCCAAAAAATCACCCGACAAAGGACTAGAGAGGAAGCCTTCAGTGAGGAAAGGTACCTGTCTTTCGGTCTCTCTACACACACGCACACGCAGCTCAATGATGAGTTTCAGCTCAATGACGCCATCTTGTGGCCCACAGCCTGACTAACAGTCTTCAAACCCCCTAGATTCGTCGCCTTGAGTCGTGGGAGTGTGCGGCTCCATACGTTCTCATACCGACACTATCGACCTGCTGACGTCACTGCTTTAATAACCGGTTCCGCGGGCCGGCGCCGTCACGTAAACCACGCTGCAGTTTCATACCTGCGTCCGGCGGGAGAGGGCGGGGCCACGACGCGTCTGTTTGATGATTGTGGATGCGAGGTGTCAGTCAGTTTAGTCAGTCCAATGGCTCAACTCGAGGCGGGGTCTACGCAGACTGGGCGTGGCTTGCGCCACGTCCGTGCGGAGCGGGGCGGAGTGAGACACGAGTGAGGCGGAGGCTCGGGGACGGGAATCTTTCGCGCGTCACGGCTGAAGAGAAGCGGCGCTCCACACGGAATTACAGTCGGACGTGGATTCGTCTCGCCAGCGGAAGCGCAGAAGGTGACGCGTGGGGCGAGCCGGACGGCCGGGACTCGGTCCGCACACACACACACACACACACACACACACACACACACACACACACTGTGCGGTTCCGCCCGGGTTCGGGCCGGTGATTCGGTCTAAATCAGGTTCCAGACGAGATGTTTTACAAACCTTCCGCTCTGTGACTTGTTTAGACTCTCCCTCACTCACCCCGCGTGTGGCGACTAGTTCTGTTTAGTTTAGTCGGTTGATGTTGTGTTGATCTGATCAGTGATTAATACGCGTTACGTAACGGCGAGTTTGAGTTTGGATGAGGAGCGTCTGTGGAGATTTGACGTGTTTCACGCTGGACTGAGGGAAGAAGACATAAAGTTTGTTCTGCAAGAAGTGACCAATCGTACGGACCTTGGCCGCTGCTAATGTGTCAACGTGTGGAAGATTTAAGAAAATACACGCGTTTTAAAACTCTTTGTCCACTTTTTGGTTTCGGCCTGGTGACGTCACCAGTTCCTCCGCACGTGCTGGTATTCACACGCAGATTTGTGTGCGCGGTAGACTGTAGTGTAGTAGTGTAGTGATTCTACCTCCTCCTGTCAGACACACACACACACACACACACACACACTGCAGGAGAGAGAGAGACAGAGAGTGCGTAAGATGACACATTGATGGAGTACATCTTTCAAAACTCGTTGTGAAGAAATCTCATGCTGTTTGCTGACATCATCAGTGGTTGACCAATCACCAGTCACCACTGCTCCAGGCGTTGTTTGTTGCTTGAGTTACAGAATATTTAGATCTGAACTCTTGGACGTTATCATCTGAGCGTCCGCGGCGTTGTAAGACGCAGGGTTTGACACGCAGTGTTTACGAACTCGTTGGTTTAGTGTCAAGCCTCAGAAGTCTTGTGACACCAGCTCAGTGGAATTTCACCGTCTATCTTCTACTACTGCCAACTTGCTCTGGCTTCTGTAACTCACTTCCTGATGATCTTTCTAAGAAGGTGTGTCTGTGGAGACGCTATCAAGTGGAAAAATTCTGTCGCCGTGGTGAAAATAACAGACTGTGTGTGAATGGCCGCTCACTGATAATAGAAATAACCCATTTTGAGAATTTCTTTAAGGCAGACACACACTTCTGATGTCAATTTGAGATCAAAATGAGAAGTAATAGAAATCATTTGACTGCCGAAGTGAGTAAAGCACTGCACGGTTTAGTTTCCATGGAGCGTTTCGTTTCACAACCTTTATCAAATCTCAGATGAATGTTTTTGTAGGACGTTCGATGGGAAGTGACATCTCTGTGCTGGAACGTACGTGTTCCACTTCAGTTTTTTTTTACTGGCACTCGAAAACCCTCACACACACACACACACACAACCTGCTGGTGGAGCTACAGGAATAAGGAAGGAGATTAGAGAAGCATTGAAAAGTGTTTGGTGCATGTGGCGTGCGCTGGATGACGGGTGGGCTGGACGTGGGCATGTCGGGACTGGAGCGTCAGGGGAGGTGGTCGGAATGCTGGGCCAGGGCCACATTAGCGTGAAGTATCAGGAAGCTGTGAGATAAAGAGAAGTGTCGGTGCAGACGGAGGGAAGTTCAGTCTGTAGTAAAGATCCTGTAGTCACAGCGAGAGCGATGGAGGTCTCACCAACACGAGGTAAGACAACTCAGACTCTTGGTTCTTCTCAGATGGTGATGTGGTTATAGACCCTGCTCTCCAAATGTGTTCTCCTGCTGATTCACCATGTGATTCACACTCAACTCCACAAACACACCACCTGTAGATTAAAACTCATTCCTGTCTGTCTCTCTCTATCTCTCTGTCTGTCTCTCTCTCTCTATCTCTCTGTCTCTGTCACTCTCTGTCTGTGTGTCTCTCTATCTCTCTGTCTCTGTCACTCTCTGTCTGTCTCTCTCTATCTCTCTGTCACTCTCTGTCTGTCTCTCTCTCCCCTATGCAAACATCTGGTTTGGCTAATGCTAACACTGCATGTTGTGTTTGGTTTAAATCAGCTGAATCCTGCAGAACAGCCGTCACTGTTCACGCCCTGTCCGACAGGAAGTGTTATCACGCGTGGGTGGGACCAGCTAATGATTGACAGGGCCCGGCTGCGTGATGAGCGTTTGTTCTGATGTAAACACACACACACACGTCGCGTTAGCAACATCCCTGTCTGTAGTGTTTCTGACTGAAGGATTTGACGAGATGTGTTTCTGCAGGTTTATCACAGTTGCATTCCTGCTTTACTGCTTAGGGCGGCGTTCCTCTGACACACACACACACACACACACACTGACAAGCGCTGGTGTGCGTGTGTGATCAAAGTTATTAAGGATCAAAGTGGATCTGGTGCCGGTTCTGGAGCTGATGCTGTAAAGTGTTGCAGCGTTTGCTGATGACTGACGGTCTCCACAGCGACAGTTGTTGAGTGGTTCTGCTGGTTCCTGTTGACATCATCGTGGACTCCACTGCTGTAATAGACGTGGGACTCTGGCAGGACTTGCACAGCCCTGAACGTAAAAGGGAAGCAGAGTTCTGGCCTGGTTCCCTCTCCGTCCCGTGTCTCTCAGACTCTCGTGTAGCACAAGGAGAATCTTCCTGAGAAACTTCCATTGGCTCAGTTTGTCTTCCTCTGACGTTTCTTTCAGAATGAAGGTCTATTAGTGCTTTTCCAAATGCATTGATACATTAAGTTCAGTGTTCCTCGGCGGCTCCTTCACCCCCAGCGTCAGATCCTCTTCACTGCTGCCGCACGCTGATCTACACATCTAGTTCTTTTCAATGGATGAAAATCGTGAAGAAAAAGTGAAAAAGAATCAAACGGTGCATTTAAAACGAAGGTTTTTGATCAAGCTGAAGCAAACAGCCCCAGACCATCACACCTCCACCACCATGTTTCACCACCTTCACTAATGACTTTTTTCATGTATTTATGTGGTGGGCGTCACTGATGTCTAGCTTGTTGTCCATTAAGCTTGAGCGTGTGACAGACACTATGGCTGACTGAAGTTGCTCTCCTCTCCTCTGCAGATATGTTCAGGCGCGTTGTGCGACAGAGTAAGTTCCGGCACGTGTTTGGCCAGGCGGTGAAGAACGACCAGTGCTACGATGACATCCGAGTGTCCCGCGTCACGTGGGACAGTGCCTTCTGTGCCGTCAACCCCAGGTTCGTGGCCATCATCGTGGAGGCCAGCGGAGGAGGAGCGTTCATGGTTCTTCCTCTTCACAAGGTGAGCGCCATGCCACGCTTTCGGGGTTTCAGCCAGTGACTCTTCTGTTGTGTGCTAAGCTCTGAAGAGTCTGTCCCTTCTGACCGCTCTGCATCTTCCGATGTTTTTATTTGTCTCGGCCTGTGATTGGCTGGTTTTTTCTCCGAGGGTGTGTCCAGCTGTCATGACTCGTGAGTGTGGAGCTTCTGTTTGTGTCCAGTAGTTTAAATAGATGTTGTGTGTGTGTGTGTGTGTGTGTGTGTGTGTGTGTGTGTGCATGCGTGCGTGCGTGGGGAGAGGAAGAGGAGAGCCGCGGGCTTCCTGGATAAAGCTGAAGTCAGGCCGGTGTTTTTCCTGCTGCAGATTTCACCATATATGGTTGTGCTGGGCTCGCGCCTGTCAGCCTTCCAGTCCCTCTTCCTGCTCCCGCTTCATTGGCTGAGGCTGAGTGGATTGTCCAGTGTTAGGGCCAGTGTTGTGAGCGGTCGGTGGCCGGTCATTAGTGCTTCTGTTCGGTAGAAGAACTCTTCCTGCCCAGACATGAGAGGAATGCGCTTCCTGTGCAGGTGTTGCTGCGCCGCGGGGGTGGGGTCATGTGATGTCGCCACCGCTCGCTTCGCTCTTAACGATCGGGTCATATGTGCAGAGGTCAAAGGTCATGACCTGACATGCATCATCGGGAGTCGGACACAACAGCTGCTTTTTCTCATGTGCGCCGGATAATAGTGTGATTATGTAACATGCTTGAAATGGTGTGTGATGATGTGTAAAACACCTTCTGTCCTCCATTCTGTCTGGGTAAAAACGGCTTTACACACTCTGTTTTTGTGTATTGGTCTCTCTGCCTCACTGTCTTCTCTCTCTCTCTCTCTCTCTCTCTCTCCAGTCGGGGCGGATAGACAAGGCTTACCCTACAGTGTGTGGCCACACGGGACCAGTTCTTGACATCGACTGGTGTCCCCACAATGACCAGGTCATCGCCAGTGGTTCTGAGGACTGCACTGTGATGGTACGGGACTGACTAATATTGGTTAAAAATTACTAATAGTTAATAAGAACTAAAATGATTTATTACTCTCATTTATAAATTGCCACACTTCCTTTCGCGTGTGTTTAGAGGTTTTCCATTGAACCTGCCTTTCTTTGAAAAGTTTTCACTACGTTTCGCTAAGGTTTGTTTTCTTCAATGTCAGTCGTTTGTTTGCGCTGAGGACCGGCTACTACTGGAGAGCCATTAGTTGCTTGTAATGCGTTCAAACTTATAGGAGGCGGGTGTTAAAACGAGACAGACCACGAATAGAAAAAATGGTTTGTTTCGAATAATAACAACTGTGTTCTTATCATTAGTATAAATGATTGCTCTTGCGGCGCTGAACTGGAGCTTTTGCTTTAAGTTCAGTGTTTGTAAGCGTGCACCAGGAGATCAGCCACTGGTTTGGTGTCTAGTGAGGTCAGAGGTCACATGTGCCACAACCCAATTGTAAACAAAAGACTCAACTATGTTTTTGATAACCGAAAGGATCAAGTTGTTTTTGTCACTCATTCATATTTATTATTGGATGAAGAAAAACCACGTGGTGATCGATGTGGGAATATACGGTCTGTAAAGCATATTTTAATTGACTGTGATCGATTGTGTGATGTTAGACGACGGTTTTATTCAGAAAATGTTTTAACAGATGTTTTTAAGAACGTCTTACCACAAAAGATTTTACAATTTTTATCAGAAATCAACGTGAAAGATTGTATCAAATATTTTGAAAAGTTGTGTATTTTATTGCTATTCATCTACTGTGATAGAGATGTTTTGATGTTTTTTTTGAGTAAAATTGTCAAATACCATGTTGCCATTAATATAGCCATTGAAGCTAAAGATGGCGTAAAAAATCAAACAAATAAATAAACGAGTCACATGTGCCACTGTTGTTGTCGGCGTCAGGTGTGGCAGATCCCGGAGAACGGCTTGGTGACGTCTCTGGCTGAGCCTGTGGTGGTCCTGGAGGGTCATTCCAAACGAGTGGGCATCGTGACCTGGCATCCCACCGCCCGCAATGTGCTGATGAGCGCGGGTGAGACGCGACACTCCCTCCGCCGCTGCCGGGGCCTTGACCTCTGACTCTGCCTGGCAGGCTGCGATAACGTGATCATCATCTGGAACGTGGGCACTGGTGAGGCGATGATCACCCTGGATGACCTGCACCCCGACATCATCTTCAGCGCCTGCTGGAACCGCAACGGCAGCCTCATCTGCACAGCCTGCAAGGACAAGCGTGTCCGCGTCATCGACCCGCGCCAGGGGGAGCTGCTGGCGGTGAGTGCGCGGCGGCCGGCGGCTGTGGCGCTGGGGCGGGGTGACGTCTGCGTGTGTCTCGCAGGAGAAGGACAAGGCGCACGAAGGCGCGCGGCCCATGCGTGCCATCTTCCTGTCGGACGGCAAGGTGTTCACCACCGGCTTCAGCCGCATGAGCGAGAGGCAGCTGGCGCTCTGGGATCCGGTACCTTCGCTTCACTCTTCTGCGTTACCCACAGTTCCTTGCGTCGTTTCAGCTCCGGTGAATGAGGAGGAGTCTGGTCTGATGTTGTTACGTTTCTTCTCTGCAGGACAATATGGAAGAGGCCGTGGCTGTTCATGAGATGGACACGAGTAACGGAGTCCTGCTGCCCTTCTATGACCCCGACACCGGCGTAGTCTACCTGTGCGGGAAGGTTTGTCTCTTTCTCTTCTTCCTTTCTCTTGTCTTTTTATTATGTCTCCATGTCAATCTCTCTGTCTCTCTGCCTCTGTCTGTCTCATGTTATCTCCATATGTCTGTCTCTTTCTCCTCTGCCTGTCTAACTTTTTCTCTTGTCTTTTTATAATGTCTCTCTCAATGTAAATTTCTCTGTCTCCCTCCAGTCTCATGTTATCTCCAATTGTCTGTCTCTTTCACCTCTTCCACATCTAACTTTATTTCTCGTATTTTTATTATGTCTATCTCATCCTCTCTTTTTTTTCCTCTGCTTCTGTCTGTCTCCCTCTCTCTCTCCATCTGTCCTGCCAGTCTGTCTGTGTCTTTCAGTCTGACTGTGGCATGTGCGTGTGATGTGTTTGTCAGGGCGACAGCAGCATTCGCTACTTTGAGATCACGGATGAAGCTCCGTTCGTTCATTACCTTAACACCTTCAGCACCAAGGAGCCGCAGCGGGGGATGGGCTACATGCCCAAGAGAGGACTGGATGTCAACAAGTGTGAGATCGCCAGGTGAGGCGCCCGGTCCTGCCCGGCCATCGGAGGGCAGCACTCGCTCACTCACTCTCACCTCTGTGTGTGTCGCCAGGTTCTACAAACTACACGAGAGGAAGTGTGAGCCAATCATCATGACCGTGCCGAGAAAAGTGAGCAGCTCGTTCCCCCTGCGGATAGACACGCGTGTTGACACCAGCACTTTCTCCCCGTAGTCGGACCTGTTCCAGGACGACCTATATCCGGACACGGCGGGACCGGATGCCGCCCTGGAGGCTGAAGACTGGTTTGAAGGGAAGGACGGAGAGCCCATCCTGATCTCCCTCAAGCACGGCTACATCCCGGCCAAGAACCGCGACCTCAAGGTTGTGAAGAAGAACATCCTGGACAACAAGACCAGCAAGAGCGTGGAGAACTCGGGCCACGCTGTCAAGACCTCCGCTGCCGCTCCCCCCGTCGTAAGCCCAGTGTGTTACGTGTTCACCGCCGGTCTGGCTGACACACGTGTGTGTTCCTCCCGCAGAAGAGTGAAGGGAAGATGGAGGAGGTCCTGCGAGAGGTGCGGTCTCTCCGAGAGCTGGTCAGCAGTCAGGAAGCCAGGATTGCCAAACTGGAGGAGCAGCTGGCCAGCATGTGACCTTTGGCTCCCCCCCCTGAGTTTCAGGACGTGTCATTGACCAGGTGGGCGGGACCCGTTGCTGCCAATCACTTTGACGGCGTTCCGCCCGAGCTCCGCCTCGCAAAGACTCTGATCGACATTCCAAGACAACAAGTGATTCCCTTTCCAGTTGCTGGCGCGCTCACGGCCACGCCTTTCCTTTTATCCGCTTCTCTTGAAAGCTCTTAACTTTCCTTTTTTGTTTTTTTTTTCTTATTAAACATCGTGACACAAGTGTGCGTGTGGCCCGTTCCATGTTCCTGCGGGCGCCTCAGCGTTGCTCTCGATCCGCGGCGAGTCGGTCGCCCGCTTGTCTTTCATCAGCTCATCACTTCCTCTTCTCTCGTCTGATCAGATGCTTGTGCCATTGTAGAGGAAGCACGCTGAACCTGTCTGTCTGTCTCCCTCTGTCTCTCTCTTTCTCTCAGTCTGTGTCTCTCTCTCTCTCTTTCTCTCAGTCTGTGTCTCTCTCTCTCTCTGTCTCTCTTTGTCTGTCTGTCTATTTATCTTTCTCCTTGTGTCTCTCTGTCTCTCTACTCCATTCTCTTTCTCTTCTTTTTTCTTACTCTCTTCCTTTCTCTTTCTCGGGTTCCTCACTCTCTCTCTCTCTCTCTCTCTCTCTCTCTCTCTCTCTCACACAC
>CM051502.1:10440889-10487444 GCA_028031935.1 Paedocypris micromegethes
GTGTGTGTGTGTGTGTGTGTGTGTGTGTGTGTGTGTGTGTGTGTGTGTGTGGTTTATTGGTTTGAGGAACTGGTGTTCGTCACAGAGAGCGTCCGCCTCGCCTTGACTTCCTGTGTTTCAGATCGACGGCTGCTGTGTTGATCAGGCGGCTGTGGTTCGGATGATGGCGTCGTGTTCTCCTCTGACCCGAGATCGGACAGAGATGGAGAACGCCGCCGCCCGCCGGGTCCTGATGCTGCTGGCGTGCGCGGCTCTGCTCTGCTCCGGCTCGTTAGGTCACGACGCTGCAGCTGCAGACGGTGGCCAGAACATCAGCGTGGCGGAAGCTCGGCATCATGTCAGCAGCGGGCCTGCAGGGGGGCGGAGCCTGGCTCAGGAAGCAGCCCCCTCCTCCACAGCACTTCCCCTCCCGCACACTGGAACTCTTCGCTCTTCTCAAGCAGGAAGTTCTGCCTCGCCATTTCCTGGTTCTCTGGAACACATCAGCTTCAGCGAGCCGCACCCGCCTTCCCGGGGGTCTAGCGAGAAGGGCGGAGCTGAAGACCGGTCCAGAGCCACCACCACCCGGGGGTCTAGCGAGAAGGGCGGAGCTGAAGACTGGACCAGACCTACCACCACCTGGGGGTCCAGCGAGAAGGGCGGAGCTGAAGACCGGACCAGACCTAGCACCACCCGAGGGTCCAGCGAGAAGGGCGGAGCTGAAGACCGGACCAGACCTAGCACCACCCGAGGGTCCAGCGAGAAGGGCGGAGCTGAAGACTGGACCAGAGCCACCACCAGCAGGTCCAGCGAGAAGACTAGACCCGGAGCCGCTCCTCGGCGAGACGCACTGGTGGGCCGCTGTCTCCTCACCATCGCCGTCATGGCCGCCGTGAGCAGCGTCTTCATCATCAGCACCGTCTGCCTGGCCACCAGACTGTCCGAGTTCAGACGGCGCGGGTGCGGCCAGCCGCAGGACACTGAGATGGTCTGTATCTCCGCCCTGATGAACGACACGGACCACCCTGTTCCCACCAGACTCCCGCGGAGCAACGGCGCGCTGATCCCTGACGGAGACCACCTGACGCTGGATAGCTTCCTGAATGAATGAATGAATGAATGAAGACTTTATTTATCCCACTAGGGGAAATTTCTTTGTTTGCAGCAGCAACATTTGAACAAATAAAAACAGTAGAAGAACAGTACTCTACTTCCTGCCGCTGTAGAGCGTGTTCTATAATGCGCCGCCTACACTATAGATTTCTCTTCAGGATTTTGTGTAAAGGCTAAAACATAAATAAATGTGAATGTGAGTTTGGTTCCGTTTCTGTTGAGTTGTGGTTCAGGTCCACTAGGGGCAGTGAAGGGACACACACACCTGGAGCAGTGGGGTGGGGACTCAGAGGCTGTGGTGTGGGGGTCCGTGTCTAGCTCAAGTAGAACCAGCTCCCTCCTCTGGCCGTGTGTGTGTGACGTGTCGTGGGAGGGTGTGTGCGTGTGACGTGTTTGTGGTGGGGCGGGTGTGTCCTCCTGCTGTGCTCGTGGTCCTTCAGCAGCAGCTCAGATCTTCCTCCAGCTCTTCAGCGCATCAGAGCGAGCCAGCAGACGTGTGAGTATCTGAAGACGTGTTGGTGTGTGTGTGTGTGTGTGTGTGTGTGAGCGACCAGGTTCTTCTACAGTCTCAGCGTTAATTTACTTCATTTGCATTTATGTACAGTGACTTCCAGGACGTGGGGCATTAGTGTGTGTGTGTGTGTGGGAGTCTGAGTGACTTATTCAGAGTAATTGTGTGTGTGTGTGTTATTGTCTGTATGCGACTTTGTGTGTCTGTGTTTGATTCAGAGTTATTGTAAGTTACTGTGTGTGTGAGGGTTACTATTTGTGACTGTGTGTGTGTGTGAGGCAGAAATAGGCCGTAACTACAGGCCGTGGCTCCTGCAGTAGATCCGCTGGTTTCTGTGGTCGACCGGAGGCAGGAAAATTACAAAGCAGTACAGATTCCCTCCATCTCCACCCAAATAATAAGAGTGTGTGTTCCAGAAATAAGCCTGCGTACACGTGTGTGTGTGTGTGTGTGTGTGTGTGTCCGTGCAATCAGAGACTGTAACAACAATGACTTTGTTCCTGTTCAACAAAAAAAAAACTTTAAAATAGATTTGTATCTAATTAGCTAATCTTTATTTTTTCTATGGGAATCAAACCCATTTGTTTGATTCCCACTGGCCGTGTGTGTGGGCAGGTCTCTTCAGGAACTATGTGGGTCACTCTGCGCCTCGTCCTCCTGCTCCTGACGCTGTTCATCAGCAGCGGATGCTTGGCTAAACCAGCTCCAGCTAACGTGACGATGGAGGAGGAGGGAAGCGGCGATGAGTTCATCTTCCCCGTCGTCCGGACCACCAGCATCCCTCCGTCCACCTCTCCTTCCCCCAACATCACAGCCACCTTCGTCCGCATCAAAGACTTCCTCTTCAACCAGGTGGTGGACTTCCTGAAAGAGAACCTGCTCCTCATCATTGTGGTGACCTCTCTGTTAGTGGTCATCATCTTCATTGTCTGCTGCGCGTCAGCGATGAGCCACAAGCGCAAGTTGGAGGTCTACTATCCCCCCAAGACCCCTGCGCCGCCGACCTACACCACTCACACCAAACCACCAGCACAGCGCGGGCCAGAGAAGATCCTGCGAGAGCCGTCTCCAGCGCTGGTGGGGGGGGAGCAGGAGCTTCAGAAGGTGGAGATGCGGAGCAGTGCTGACCCACAGAAAGCGGATCCACCGCCGAGTCAGCATCCTGTCTGCACGTGTCACTTGCGGAAAGTGTGAGAGCAAGAGAAGGTCTGCGCCCAAACCTCAACTAGGGCATATTTTTGGAAAGAGGATTCCTTTTGTTTCATAAAGTGTTTAGTCAAAAGTTGATTGAATTTGGTCTTTTGTTTGTGTATTTAGAATTGATAAAAACACACACACACACACACACACACACACACACACACACACCATTTCACTTCAGTGTTCTTCTCTTGTCATGTCAGCTTCACTAGGGTTTGTTTATAACACAATGATTCTTCAGACATTATTAAGAGTGTGTTGTGACTGTGTTAAGACTCTGTAATAAACCTCTTGACTCTTGAAGGTGTTGAGTGTGATTGTTTCACTGATGCGCTTCACAGGAAGAATCACTGCTGGACACTGGAGTAGACGGAAGACACCGACATTCACACGCTGCTGGAGGCCAAGACCGTGTGTGTCAGAGGGCTAGTCGGGAATCATGTGTGTTTGTGTGTGTGGTGAATGACGTTTGTGAGGTGTCACAGACGTCACAAATCCTCACATAGTCTCTATTGCAACGCAGTCATGATGGTGATGAAAGTTGGCAAACCACTGTAAAGTAAAGTGCAGTAGAGTAATTAGTTTGAGTAAAGTAATAATGTAAGGGCTTCAGCTCAGGAGAGTGAAAGCAGAGCAGCGTTCACACACACACACACACACACACACACACACACACACACACACACACACACACTCAACAGGGGTTTGGCGTTTATCCGGCTTCTGATCTGCTCTGGCCTCGTTGATGCAAAACGACTTCAAACCCACAAAAGTGGAAGAAACTGCAATTAAAAGCGGTACTGAAAATAAACCCAGGCAGCTCTGACCCTGAGTGGAGGAGAGTTCCCCGCACAGCGCCCAGAAGATACGGAGCTGTAACACTAAACCTTAAGGCTACATTAAACTTTGATAAGGCTCTGGAGCTTCAGGCCGAGCGGGGACAATCTCCGGGCCGGAGCGGGAATGCTGAGATGGGTCGGGAGCGGTCGGGTGGCTTACCGTGAGCGTCTGACGCTTCTGCCCGTGAGAGAAGAGCGACATGCGCCGCCGCGCCCTCTTCTGCGTTCTGTGGCTGACCCGCTGGTGGCTTCACGCCAGCCTGCTTCTGCCCTCCTGCCCGCGAGGCTGCTGCTGCTGCTGCGCCCGTCCCGGACCCCTGGTCCTGTGTGAGGCGTTGGGGCTCCACACGCTGCCTGGCGCCGTCCCGCTGAGCACTTCCGTCCTCTCCGTGGCCCGCAACCGCATCTGCAACCTGGACGACGTCTTCCGGCCCTACGCGCACCTGCACGAGCTGAGTCTAGGGCACAACCTGCTGGCGCGGGTCCCGCGGGGGCTTCCGGCCAGTCTGGAGAGTCTGCGGCTCCAGGGGAACCAGCTGACCTACATCACCGCCGGCGCCCTGAGGCAGCTGGGCAACCTGACGCGCCTGCACCTGGAGCAGAACCGCATCCGCGCCGTGCAGCCGGGGGCACTGCTGGGCCTGGAGAAGCTGAGGGTGCTGTCGCTAAAGGGGAACCGGCTGTCCCGCCTGCCCCCGGGTCTGCCGCCCTCGCTGACGCACCTCGACGTGTCGGCCAACTGCATGTCGGCGCTGGACCTCTCGTCTGTGGGCGGCTTGGTGAACCTACACGCCCTGAGGATCAACGCCAACCGCCTGCGCTCCGTGCCCGAGCGAGCCTTTGACCGCCTGCCGCTGCTGCGCTCGCTAGAGCTGGACGACAACCTGTGGGCGTGCGAGTGTGACATCACGTACCTGTACCGCTGGCTGCTGACGCACCGCCCGCGCCCGCACGCCGACCTGGTCTGCGCCGCCCCGCTGCACCTGGCGCAGAAGACGCTGCTGGCTCTGTCTGTCGTGGCCATCTGTCCGAGCGTGCGGCGACCTGGTGTCAACTCCACCCCGGCACCAGAGGAGACTCACTTCCTCCGCTCGTGCAACTGGAGCCGGTTAAAATGGCCCAGCGCTGTGGTGTCGGCAGAGGCGGGTCGGTCCAGGTCGTTCCCGGGGTGGGACGGAGCCGCTCTGGACCGGCTGAGCTTCGAGGACTGCGTCTCACTGCACTTCACCTCCTTCCTACCCACGTCCCCTCCCCAGCCCGACAGCGAGCAGAACCTCACCGCTCAGAAACCCGCGACCCCTGGAGCACCCGCTCTGACCGCTGCCCTGACCGCTGCCCTGAGCGCCCTGTGTGGGCTGACCGCGCTGCTGCTGCTCGCCATGCTGGCGCTGCTCAGAAGCCTTCTGCTGCGGAACCAGAGGGTGGCGCCACTGTCGCCGCGAGCTGAGTGACCAGCCGGACCGCGTTCACTTCTTTATTCACAAAACATAAATACAGCAGCGTTGGAGCGTCCAGGCCACAGACTCTCTTTGCACATTACATCTTAATGTCGCATTTTTCCGCCAAAATAAAACGAGTCTTCCCAAAGCGTCTCCAGTTCTTCCTCTATCTGGTGCTGGTGACGCTGCCCACTGCTCTACTCGTCCTCCTTCTGCTTCAGTCTGTAGTCAGCTAGAGCCGCTTTGATGGCGTCTTCCGCGAGCACTGTCGACAGAGAATAACACGGCGGTCAAGCGGACGCTCTCACTCCGGCCGGCGTCTCTACTCACTGGAGCAGTGCAGCTTGACCGGCGGAAGACACAGTTCCCTGGCGATCTCCGTGTTCTTGATCTTCAGAGCCTCGTCCAGCTGCGGAAACACCAGACGTGTTGTGGGCACGTGACGGCGTGATGAGGACGGCGGCCGATGACTCACCGACTTCCCCTTCACCCACTCCGTGGCCAGAGAGCTGGAGGCGATGGCTGAGCCGCAGCCGAACGTCTTGAATCTGGCGTCCACTATCTTTCCATTGTCGTCCACCTTGATCTGTTGATGTGGAGAAGAGGGGGGGGGGTCAGGTCTGATCATGCGGAGGAGGTGGGGCATTAGCGAGTGACCTGCAGTCGCATCACGTCTCCACAAGCGGGCGCTCCCACCAGACCCGTGCCCACGTCACGCGCGCTCTTGTCCAGGGAGCCCACATTCCGCGGGTTTTCATAGTGATCCACCACCTGACCAGACACACAACACGGCGTTATAATCACTAATCAAACTGACGGAAGAAGTCAATAAAGAACCTCGCAATAATCTGCGATACAACGCAAGCGCAGTGAATATTCACCTTGAAACGCTGAACTAACAGTCTTTACCTACGCACTTGTTTTGCAAACTTAGCTTAGCAGCAAGGCTAACGCGGTTGTTGTGATCACGAGTCCGAATGTGTAACATCTCCAGCGGGAGGTGGAGAGTCGTGACACGAACCTTTTTGTGATACAAGCCTTTGGGTCTGAGCTCCGGAAATCCGCGCAGAAGAGCAGTGGAGCCGCAGCGTTTGGCAGCAGCCACTGCAGCTAGCGCCATGTTGTCTGAATTACTCCCGGTGAGCGGCAGAGGGCGCCAGTGTACCGACACTATCCACACACACACGAGCGGCGAATATTCGCTGGTCAGAGAATCTACATAATCTACACTTCAGTGGAAAAACTTTAATAAGTCATAATTTCTCAATCATTACCCCAACATTCAAACACACGGTCAAGAAACATAACTGAAAACTGATGGTAAAAATAGAGCGCTTTGGTCCTCGTTTTTAAAGTAAATGTAACGAACATCTGTTAAATTTGATAAAATTGTAATGCACACACTTTTTTGTTAGTTAGTTTGTTTGTTACATGCGAAATTCGGTCTATTTCCCAAATTCGATTTATTCGATTTGAGGCAAATCAGCAGCACAGACGCTTTTATTTTGGACGGAACACACGTCAGCGCGAGTCAGGTCTAAGCCATTCACGGCCTTCTCCCTGCTCCGGGCCTCCTTCATGTGCGCACCAGCCCCGCCCCTGTTTCCGGGCAGTTCGGAGACAACATGGCGGAGGCGAGTAACGACGAGCAGACGTCTCAAGATATCGAAGAGGAGTCCGAGGAGAGAGAGATGCAGTCGGAGGAAGAAGCGTCTGGATCCGAGGAGGAAGATGACGACGAGTCGTCCGCGGACGATCGGGAGAATGAAGCGGAGATCCAGCGACTGGAAGAGCAGGTGAGGAGGATGAATGAGGAAAGTTCAGTTCCCGGACGCACAGAGACGCGCACCTCTCTTGACCAAAACAAGCCCCGCGTGTGTGTGTGTGTGTGTGTGTGTGTGTGTGTGTGTGTGTGTGTGTGTGTGTGTGTGTGGTGTGTGTGTGTGTGTGTGTGTGTGTGTGTGTGTGTGTGTGTGTGTGTGTGTGTGTGTGTGTGTGTGTGTGTGTGTGGTGTGTGTGTGTGTGTTGTGTTGTGTTGTGTGTGTGTGTGTGGTTTGTTTGTTTGTGGTCCAGTGGTGGGGACTTGGACTGGTGTCCAAGAGGTTTGCCGGTTCGAATCCCCCCTAGGACTGGTTCTACACGTAAGTGTTCCTTGGGCAAGACACTGAACCCCCACATGCCATTTCGGATGGGTCAAATGCAGAAAACACATTTCACTACATTGTCACATACATATATTTACACCATGGTACACAAATACAATTTAAATGAGAGTTTGAGAGAGGTAGTGAGAGTATGTGAGAGTATGCCAAACCCTAAAAAGTAAAGTGAGCACTTGACGATGACGCTATGACACTGAATCTGTGCATTTAACCTTTCCAAGTGAAGTGCGCACACAAACCCGGACCAGTGAGCAGACTTAAGCCTAGGCGTAGGGTAGTGGGGGTCAGTGTCTTGCCCAAGAAGCAAATGTCAATAACCTGCATTGTTCCCTAGTTATCGATCAATGTGTTTGACTATAACTGCCACGTGGACCTGATCAAGCTGCTGCGGAAGGAAGGGATGCTGTACAGACTCCGCAAAGCCCGGCAGAGGATGAGCGAGCTGTTCCCTCTCACTGAAGGTGTGTGTGTGTTTGACTATCCATAACCGTCTGTTATAATGTGGAGACAGAAGTGTGAGATTGTGTGTTGTGGGCAGAGATCTGGCTGGACTGGCTGAAGGACGAAATCCGCCTGACAGAAGACGAGTCCGGCCGGAAGAATATCTGCGAGCTGTTTGAGAGCGCGGTGAAGGATTACGTGTGTAAGTCTGAAGAGGGCGGGGGTCCGGCAGCGAGGGCCAGGGAGTGAAGCCGCTCTCTCCGCAGGTCCAGACGTCTGGCTGGAGTACGGACAATACTCCATCGGGGGGATGGCGGGGGCCGGCGGCGTGGAGCGCGTGCGTGCGGTGTTCGAGCGGGGGCTGACCGCTGTGGGCCTGCACATGACCAAAGGCTCTTCAGTCTGGACCGCGTACCGGGAGTTTGAGAGCGCGCTCCTCTCCGCGTCACAGGTGCCTGAGGCCCGCGTGGTGCCACAGCTCTGCTAATGCCGCCGTTTCCCACCGCAGCCGCCGCCCGGCAGCGTCCCGTCACAGGAGCAGCAGGAGGCGCTGAGCGTCCAGCAGGAACGCGTTCACACGCTCTTCAGACGACAGCTGGCCGTTCCGCTGATGGGTGAGAAGCAGCCGAGAGCTGGTGCCAGAGGTTCTCCCTCATCTGTGTGTGTGTGGGGCAGATATGGAGGAGACGTACGGCGAGTACTCAGACTGGTCAGAGGATGGCGTCCCTGAGGTGGTGACGCAGCAGTACAGACGAGCGCTGCGGCTGATGGAGAAGTACAGGCCGCACGAGGAGGCGCTGGTGTGTGGACGTGCTCCGGTCAGTGTAGACCAGCAGATGAAGAGCGCTGTGGTTTCCCGCCTGCAGATGGACGCCGAGCCCCCCAGACTGGCCGAGTACCAGGCCTACATAGACGTTGAGATGAAGGAAGGCGACCCGGCTCGTGTTCAGATCATCTATGAGCGCGCCCTGGCCGACAACTGTCTGGTGCCGGACCTCTGGACCAGATTCACTCTGTACCTGGTGAGACGCCGCCGGGCGCTGTGATGGTCAGTGGGACGTCTCCTTCCTTCCGTCTCCTCAGGACCGTCAGCTGAAGATGAAGGATCTGGTGTTGTCTGCTCACCATCGGGCTGTCAGGAACTGTCCCTGGACCATGACCCTGTGGAAGGGGTTTCTCCTGGCTCTGGAGCGGCACGGCGCCGAGCATCACACGCTGACCGGTGGGTATCTTCTTCCCGCTTCCCAGAGGCGTGACCGCGTCCCGATGCGTCTGTTTCTCGCTCTCAGAGGTGTTTGAGAAGGCCCTGAGTGCCGGCTTCATACAGGCCACGGACTATGTGGAGATCTGGCAGTCGTACCTGGACTATCTGCGGCGGCGCGTGGACTTCAGTGCAGGTGAGACGCCCCTTGTTTCTCTTACAGCCACTCACTCGTCCCCCTCTAACTTCACTGATGACAAGTCATGACAAAAATGACAAAGCATATAACGCAATCATGTTTTACTAATGTTTCCTGTATTGTGAAGTGTGATGTAAGTGGACATATCGCACGCGTGATGACCGTGTCTCTGTAGGCCGGAGCAAACGAGCGCTTGCCACTTTTCGTGATTATCTGAGGCGACACTCGCACTACTGTTATTATACAGGTGGAGCGCCTGATGTGCGAAACACTGCTGACGTGTCTCCTGATGCAGTGTTGGGTGTAACTCGTTACAAAGTAACGCATTACTGTAATTAAATTACTTTTTCACTGAAAAAGTAAAGTAACGAATTACTGTTCATTTTTAAGTACATTTTAATGTACTTGCATTACAATATAAAATAATTAAATTCGCTGAATCTCATTGTTTATTTTTTTAATTTATCTTCTTTTTGTAAAAGTTTTATTTTCCGCTTTAAAATCGTTTACGGCTGGTGCACGTGATTCGCGACAGTTTGCGACGGTCGTGTTTAAAGTGGCTCGGTCAGACTCGGTGTGACTCGGCTCCAGCAGCTAGTGACTGTTTTCCGTAAAGACAACACGTATTCAAGTCACTTCGCTGTTGTGAAACACGCGGATATGAACATTACAGTCATTTGTGAGACACTTTCTGCGGAGAAAACACTGTCTGCCGCTGTTAATAGTGCCGCGAGTATCAGAGCTGAAGCGCTGAAACGGCAGCTAAACACAGACGACACGGAAGATGATGAACATTGGAAAAACTCCTGCTGAGCGTCTGAACTTGATTTAACTTGATTTAACGACAGCTGAAAGAGTCTGACTTTGTGGTAAAGACGCTGCGTCTTGCAGAATCGAGCCTGAATCTTTTAGCCGCATTTATTGTCGCAGAATGTATTTTGTTTTTCGGAAATGTAGTTTCTTACCTAAAAGAAGGTAACTTTTACTACGGAGAACTTTATTTATTATAGAATGTTTTATGGAATGTAATAAAAATGATTCAGAAAACTAAAAGGCTCGATTATTTCATGTTTTACTTTTATATTTTTAAATAATTCGTTGTTTGAAGGTTTATAGGAATTTAAAAAAGTAATTGGTTAAGTTACTCATTAGGTAATTACGTTACTTTTCAGACACAGTAATTAGAAAAGTAATTTAATTACAAAATGGTAAAGTAATTAGTAACTAATTACTTTTTTAAAGTAACTTACCCAACACTGCTCTGATGTCACTTCCTGCAGAGGGCAGCGGGGCGCTGGAGGAGCTGCGAGCTGCTTTCACACGCTGCCTCGACTACCTGAAGAGTGACGTGGAGGAGCGTGAGTGTGTGGGACGTTTCCCGCGCCTCTCCGCGCGTCTGACCGGGGGTTTCCTCTCTGCTCAGGCTTCACCGACAGCGGCGACCTGTCCTGCGCGGTCCTGCAGGTGTGGGCGGGGATAGAGGTGAGCAAGCCCCGCCCTATGCCAGTGGCGTGTGCCAGCGCTTCACTCGGGTGTGTCCCGACAGGCCTCGCGCTGCAAGAACATGCAGAAAGCTCGCGAGCTGTGGGACCGCGTCATGACCAAGGGCAACGCCAGATACGCCAACATGTGGCTGGAGTACTACCAGCTGGAGAGGTGCGAGGTTCCCGCGCCGGGCTCCGCCTCAGAGGCTTTCAGCTGCGTCTGTGCTTCAGGTCGTGCGGAGATGCGGCGCACTGCAGGAAGGCTCTCCACCGGGCGGTGCAGAGCACCTCAGATTACCCCGAGCACGTGTGTGACGTCCTGCTGGGCTTCGAGCGGGTGGAGGGTGAGTGCGGGCGGGGCAGCGTGTCGCGGGCCGTCTCCTCTGACGCCGCTTTGTCCTCAGGCTCGCTGGAGGACTGGGACGTGGCCGTACAGAAGACCCAGAGCAGACTACAGCGAGTGAACGAGCAGAGAGCACGAGTGAGTCCCGCGCCAAATACACTCAAGCTGGCACCGCCCATGCCGAGTGTGTGTATGTGTGTGTGTGATTCGTCTCCAGGCCGCTGAAAAAGAGGCTAATTTCACCCGACAAGAGGAGGAGAAGGCGGAGCACCGGAAGAAAGCCCAGGCAGACAAAAAAGCTCTGAAGAAGAGCCAGAGGCCCAACAGAACCGGGGACAAGCGCAAAGGCGGCGAGGAAACCTGGGCGGAGGACACGGGTAAGAACACCAGTCTGAGCGCATCAGGACCGCCGATCTGACCGCGGTTCTGGCCCATAGACCAGCCCAGCAAGCGGCTCCGAGCGGAGGAGGAGCTCGTGGCCCCGCCCGGATTCCACCAGCGCCGGCAGCAGGACCCGCCTCCAGAGCAGCGCGACGACGACTGCAGCGTGTTCGTCAGTAACCTGGCCTTCAGCCTGGCGGAGCCGCAGGAGAGGCTGCGCTCGCTGTTCCAGGCCTGCGGGAGCGTCCGGCACGTGCGGCCCGTCTTCACCGCAGGAGGAGCCTTCAGAGGGTACGGCTACGTGCAGTTCCACGACAGGCAGGCGGCGCAGGCGGCGCTGAAGCTGGACCGTCAGGAGCTGGATAAGCGGCCCATGTTCGTGTCTCCGTGTGTGGATAAACACAAGAACCCCGACTTCAAGGTCAGTCCGGCCGCTCGTGTGGCGTGGTTAGTGGTGACCAGTGTTGTGCACGTTACTTCGAAATTGTAATATGTTACATATTACTTATTACTGTTTGTAAAAAGTAATATATTACATTTCTGAGACAATAATATTGTAATGTAACTTATTACATTACTTCTGTATTACTTTTAAGTTACTTTCACCAAAATAGCTACAGAAGTGAACGTCCTAAAATAACAAAATTTACCTTTTACTTGTACAGTAAAGTACATTTATGTTACAACCAGTGATAGTTATGTAGCTTAATGACTATGGCCTATCCAAGCTACCAATACCAATATACATAGTCTATAATTGTGGAGTGACCATATATTTAGATTTCCAAAAAAGAGGACAATCAGTGCGGCCTCGAGACAAATTCAGACAGGCGTCTCGGAGATTGATGAACATGCTTTAATGTGCTTCAATGCTGCTAAACTATAACTTTCTATACTATAACTATAAAAAAAATCACTCAACTTAAAAAAAACAGTGAAAACGTATATGTAACAATCTTAGTCAGACTTTTTTGAATAATGAATAATGTTTGAATTTGAACGTTTTTAAAATTTTAATTTAAAAATACTACGGGACAAAAGTCGTCCCATACTGTTTCAAAACGAGACGCGCAGTTTCATTCTCAAAAATTTTGTTCTCAAATAATTTAAAGCACTGTTTGCGAACCTAGTATGTGGTTCGAACCACGTGTAATGGTCCTTTGAAGAAGAGGGAAAACCTGACATTATCGTGAATTGATAAAATCCGCCCGGATGTCTGGGGAAAACAGAATGCTTGGGAACCCTAATACTTAACATTAATGTGTTAAAAGTATGGTAGATATAAAGCGATTTTCTTCCAATATCTGTTAATAAATAGATTCAGACACAACATGACTATGTAAACTTCAGTGCGTTTTATTAATTTTGAATGACTTGCCACACAACACTGTCCTGGATGGCACCGTTCCAGGTGTTT
The DNA here is from genome assembly GCA_028031935.1 of Paedocypris micromegethes. Classification (NCBI taxonomy): domain Eukaryota; kingdom Metazoa; phylum Chordata; class Actinopteri; order Cypriniformes; genus Paedocypris; species Paedocypris micromegethes. The sequence goes on from CM051502.1 coordinate 10,453,599, forward strand.
TTTTTTATTTGCTATTGCTGTTTTTTGATGTCGACAGTTTTTTTGCATTCACACAGAGGTTGCATTTCACCACAATGTTCTTACAAAACTGAAACAATGCGCATAAGACCATCACGTGAATGTACCTTCGGCTGTTGTTCATTAAATGTTCAAATTTGCCGCGAGTCCGCGACTGGCCCTGTGCAGGGCGCAGACGCGAACCAGGCGGAGCCAATAGCTGCACACCTCGAGCTCAGAGCCAATAGCTGCACACCTCGAGCTCAGAGCCAATAGGTGCACACCTCGAGCTCAGAGCCAATAGGTGCACACCTCGAGCTCAGAGCAGCGTTACAAAATACAACGCTCCACCAGCGAAAGGCGAGACGAATGACTTGCGTATCTATTTACGAACAGGAAATATTAAATTTTTTTTAATAACAAAAACAAGATTTATTGTCTTGAAAGTGAAATATTTGATGTAACGCAAGCGTTACTTGCATGTAACGTGTAATATATTACTGAAAATACAATAAGTAATAGGTTACACTACTGCGTTACATCAAAAAGTTATATATTATTGTAATATTCTCCCAACACTGGTGGTGACCTCTGGTGTTCTCGGCAGGTCTTCAAGTACGAGACGTCTCTGGAGAAGCACAAGGTGTTTGTGTCGGGGCTGCCGTACAGCTGCGGCGCTGAGAGGCTGCGGGAACTCTTCCAGGAGCACGGCGCCATCAAAGCCGTCCGTCTGGTCACCAACCGCGCAGGAAAGCCCAAGGTCTGCTGCTGAGCCACGCCCACTCTTGCTCGCACTGCTGCCCCCTCTCTTTCTCTCCCTCTATCCGGCTCCATCTCTCTCTCGCAACCTCTCTTATTCTCCACTCTACCCAACCCCCGCCCTATTTGCCACTCTCTCTTTCTTTCTCCTCTTGTTTGTTCTCCTGCCTCGCATTGATCTGTCTCTGTCACTTTAACTCAAAAATGTTCATCTCTCTTTCCTGCTCCATCGCGACTTCTCTTAATCTCCCCATTGCTCCTCCCTTTCTCTTTTCTTTTGTTATTTCTTTCTTTCTCCCCTGCCTCTCTGTCTAACTATGTGCCACTTTCCTCTGTTTCTTTACCTGGTTGGCATGTCTGTTAGGTTTGGCTATTTCGGGTAATAATTTAACCATTTACTGCGTTCTGTATCAATTTTGATACGCTTTGTTTAGTGTCAGATTACAGGGCCTTGAATTAAAATTATTTTCCAAAAAACTTGATCAATTCAAACATACACTTGTAATACATAATTTGATCACCAGGTGGCAGCAGTTATCTGCTCCATTGCTTTTCCACTAGGGGAGCCGCTCCAGATTTTGAAAAATTGATTTTTTTTTCAGATTTTTATGAAAAACTAGTTTTGGGGGTTTGTTTGGTGAGTTGCTTGAATGTGGCGTGGTACATTTTTGTGATTAATTTTAACCCCTTCCTTTATTACACAATGTATCTTCTGTTGATACGTTTAAAAGAACATTAAAAATTCTAATTTTTTAAATGTTTTTATTAGAAATATTACGTTGAATCGGAAAAAAAAAATGTTTAAAGTTTACTGTCTGGTAGCCAGCAGTTTCTCTCTCCGGTGCAGATTCCGGAGACATGGTAGGGAGCAAGAAAACCAGTGTTAGAGTATAACAGAGCAGATCTCTAGCATATCTGACATTCTGGGCTTTGGGTTGACATCTTATAGCCAGATGTGACTCATCAATAGAACATATGTCAGTCCCGGTACATGCAGACAGAACAAGGTGTCACGGAAAACAGAAAGGCGCGAATAAAATACGTAATTTAGTCAGCAGTTTCATAGTTACTCTTATCCGGTCAGGTGGCCTCTGACGAGGCTTCAAGCTTATCAAATCAGAAGAGCACGAGCTGTAGTCCACGTGGAGAGCAAACAGTTTGGTTACAATCAAGATTAACATTACTCATCAGGATTCTAAATATAAGAATACATAAAATCTACTGAGACTATAAGGAGAATAAAACAAAAGCACAAGGGTATGAATTCATTCTCACAATGTCGTTGTGCTTGCGTGGGTTTCCTCCGGGTCTCTGGTTTTTTTCCCCAGTCAAAAACATGTCTGAGAAATTTGAGCTCCTCAGATGATTAAACGATCAATCGGGGCGTGTCCTGAGCGGAGTGTGTGTGTGTGTGCAGGGTCTGGCCTATGTGGAGTATGAGCATGAAGCTCAGGCGTCGCAGGCCGTGCTGAAGATGAACGGCACCACGGTGGAGAACTTCACCATCTCTGTGGCCATCAGCAACCCACCGAGCCGCAGGAGCAGTGACGCCGCGGCCCCCAGTGCTGCCCCTCGCCGCCCGCCGCCCGGAGCGTGAGTCCTCTACGGTGACGCCAGCGCCACCCTCACGTCCTCTCACCACCCTCTTGCTTTTCAGAAGAGGAAAAGGCCGCAGTCAGGTGTGTCTGCTCCCCCGCGCACTGTCTCGAAACTCCGCCCCTGCCACCAAAGCAGCCAACGGAACCGCCCCTGACATGCAAGCCACGCCCCTGTCCAACGCAGACTTCGCCCAGATGCTGCTGAGAAAGTGAAGGCGTCTGTCAGGCCGTTAGGTGTAGTAGCCTTGGTGCCGCTGACTAACATGTGATCATGTGTTTGTGTGCGGCGCCACCTTCAGTGTCCGAGTAAAATTATCCTTGTTTTAAACCAGTTGTCTTTTTTTTTTAACATATTTATCTTTGAGTAAGAGTTACTAATCCGTGGGACTCGTGTTTACTGCTCCCCGCAATCAAATAAACCCGCGGCTCAACACGTCCTGTGTGTGTTTGTGTCTAAACAGAGAAATGAAAAGCGATTCATCACCACACGGCTGTCTTTATCACTTCACACTCACGTTTCACCTCATCATCATCATCATCAAAACACACACAATAAATACTTGAGCGGCGTATCAGTCGGGTCTCTGGGCGGGGATGGTGCGCTCTGGGCAGTGCCCGGGCAGACCCACGGCGCGCTCGGCGGTGGCGATCAGCAGCGTGTCCAGCGTCAGCTCCGTGCACTGGGCGATGAAGCGGATGAAGGGCCGCACGTCCCCCTCGTTGGCGGTGTCCAGGGCGGCGTAATACTCTGCCCGCTGCTCCTTGCGGATGGTGATGGGCGGGTAGCTGGCCTGCATCAGGATCAGGTTCATCAGCAGCCGGGACGTGCGGCCGTTACCGTCCACGAAGGGATGCACGTGCACCAGCTTGTAGTGTGCCAGCGCGGCGAACTCCACCGGGTGCAGGTGCAGCGCCTCCTCCGAGTTCAGCCACTGCACCAGCTCCTGCACGTGGCGCCGCAGCTCCTGAGGCGGAGGAGGGACGTGATGCCCCACGAACACCTGTGTGGAGCGGAAGCGCCCGGCCTCCACCGGGTCCACGTATCCCAGCACGCGGCGGTGTATCTCCAGCAGGTCGTCCACGGCCACGGCGCCGGCGCGGGACAGCAGCGTGGTGTTGATGTACTTCATGGCTGCGTCCACGCCGATGGCCTCGTTCTGCTCCCGCAGGCTCTTGCCCGCCACAGCGTAGCGCGTCTCGATGATGTGGCGGATCTCCGACAGGGTGAGCGTGTTGCCCTCGATGGCCACCGTGTGGTAGATGTGGTGGTAGTAGGTCTCCTGCACCACGCGCCGCAGCGCCGAGTTGCCCTTGGGGATGGACATGAGCCGCCGCACCTTCCCGTCGATGACGTCGAAGCGCCGCTGGTCGATCTCCTCCACCAGGGGCAGCGTGCGCACTCGGCTGGCCAGGGCCCTCTGGTTGCAGGGCGAGATGGCCAGCGCCCGGGAGTACAGGTGGTCGGCCTGCACCACGTCCTTCTCCTCCTCCAGGATGGTGCCCAGCTCCGTCAGCGCTTCCACCAGCGCCGGGTTGACGTTGAGCGCGTGCACCAGCAGCTTGTGGGCCTTCTCTCGCTTGCCGTGCCGCCTCATGTCCTGCGCCTGGAGCAGAGCGGCCCGGGCCTCCAGCTGAGCCTCTGCGGGGGCAAACGTCTCCGCTCACCACACGCTGATGGACGTGAAGGGTGTCGTACCTCTGCTGGGCTCCAGCCGCTGCGGCAGCACCTGCAGGTCGGTGAGGGGTCCGGGGGGGTCGCGGGGCACCGGGCGGGAACACCTCTCCTCCACACCGGCCGGGGGCAGCAGGAGCAGCAGCAGCAGCGGCGGCCCCGGGGCCCCGAGCAGGAGCCGGAACAGCGCCACCTTCCCTCGGTCTCTAGTACTGACGACAACAACAACAGCAGCAGCAGTAACAGCCTCGTCCCTCAGCAACACAGCACGCGACCGCGGGAAGATCTAGTGACTCACGCATCTCGCGAAGCCTCGTTCCCCAAAACACGCACGAGCACACGCGTCGAACTCCCGTGTTGCTTTATTCGCTGACATGTTCCGTGACAACATACGAGACACACACCGGCATAAACGTTTTCTCTTCCGCCAAGCGCGCCGCCCGCCAACAACAGCGACCATGATTGGGTGGCGTTTTCTCGTACGTCGTTTGTGATTGGTCAGATAGGGTCACGCGCTCTTTAAATTCGACACGGTATGTAAGTCGTAGAACTTCCCGATTGGACAAACCGAACCAATCATAAAACAGCCAGCTTTCATTAATGAATAGATTTTCTAATACATCAACGATTGTATCTCTTGAATTGCGATTTTCGGAAATACATGGAATGTAATTTGTATGTTATTAAATCGTATAAAATGTATCTGACCACAACTCACAATTCACCGGGGTATAAAGTACCATTTAACCGAACTGAAACGGAACCATAGCCGCGAACTGTTATTATCTGAAGTTCGCGTCACATTATTAGTAAAACCCAGTTCTTTTCCGCTGGGAGACAGATGAAAAGCATTACCATTTTAATCCTTGTGGTGGCGCAACCGTTCCAGTCCCCGGGACGGAAATAAAGTTGACGGACCATCGAAATACATTTCCTTTGAACTTATCTTATCCAATTTGTGTTAAGATGATAATATTCATCGGTCTGAAAGGTGCGCGGGCGCGTGTGTGTGTGTGTATGTGTGCGAGCATCTGTTGTTTGCGCGGGGCCGAATCCGATCTGAAGCTTTAACCAGATTAATCGTAGAGTTTATCTTAAATTATTTAACCGATCTGATTTTTTACTGATTTATCTTAATCTGTGTAACCCCGGGGGGAAATAAGCATTTAATTTGGTTTCAGGCCAGATTAACAGCACAGATTATATGGAGCCGATCAGCCAACACTGCTAACTCCAGCCGATCTTCAGAACCAGAGAGAAGGATGAAGTGGGACTGCTCTGTCTCCAGCAGTGAAGGTTCTGGATCCTTTGTTCTTCAGGGACTTCACATGGGTTCCTCTGAGAACCGTCTCACTTGTTCCCTTGTAAGTGACACACACGCGCACACACAGATGTTTTGCCCGTGTTACCTCCAGTATTGTGTGTGAGAGGCGAATCCGGAAGTGAAAGTGTGTTGTTGGGAGGAAGATCACGCGCTTGTGTGTGTGTGTCGCGTGTGCAGTGATGCCGCTATTGCCCAAGCGCTGGACGTCCTTCATAAAGCCGGCAGCGTCACAGCTCTTGTCGTCCAGTCCGGCAGGGGCAGGTGAGGGCCGCGCTCCTGTGACCTTCACTCGCTCTGGTCAGCGGCGATGGATTCCCCCGACACGGAGCTGAACCTTTACGATTACGAGGATTTCGCCAACCGCACTTTCAACTATTCCCCCGGAGAGGAAGTGGCGTGGCGAGCCGAGGGCAGCTGCTTCTCTCAGGCTCCGTGCGTCCTGCTTCTGCTGACCGACGTCCTCATCTGTCTGCTGGGCCTGGGCGGGAACGGCCTGGTCATCTGGATGGCGGCGTTCTCCATGAAGCGCTCCGTCACCACCAGCTGGTATCTCAGCCTGGCCGTCTCCGACTTCCTCTTCTGCGCCTTCCTGCCGCTCAACATCGTCTACGGCGTCACCTCCCAGTGGACCTTTGGACTGTTCATGTGCAAGTTCTCGTCCTTCGTCATGTTCCTCAACATGTTCGGCAGCATCTTCCTGCTGGTGGTCATCAGCCTGGACCGCTGCGTGTCTGTCACGTGCCCGGTGTGGGCTCAGAACCACCGCAGTGTGGGCAAGGCCTCGGCGGTCATCCTGCTGGCCTGGCTGCTGTCGGCCGCTCTCAGCGTGCCCTCCGCCGTGTTCCGTGACGTCCAGCTCCACCTGGGCACCAGCAGATGCCTGAACAACTACACGTGGGGACCGCACAGCCACCGGAGCGTCGCCCTCAGTCGCTTCGCCTTCGGCTTCCTGCTGCCGCTGCTGCTCATCACGCTCTGTTACGCCGCCATCGTCCTGCGGCTGAGGGCCAGTCACATGGCCAAGTCCAGCAAGCCCTTCAGGATCATGACGGCGCTGGTCCTCACCTTCTTCCTGTGCTGGCTGCCGTACCACACCTTCGTCCTGCTGGAGCTGAGCCAGGTGCTGCCGGTCGCCGCGCTTTCTCACGGCCTGAAGGTGGGCACCACAGTGGCGGCCGCCAACAGCTTCCTCAACCCGCTCCTCTACGTCTTCGTCGGCAGCGACTTCCGCAAGAAGTTCAAGAGCTCCTTCCTCTCCAAGATGGAGAACGCCATCGCTGAAGACGGCCGCACCGTGAGCCGCTACCTGTCTCGTTCCAGCTCGGTGGACGCCCGCGCCTCGTCTCACCTCTGACCCGCTCCTTATTCAGAGAGACATCATGCTTGAAGACTCTTGGGGCGTGATGCTAAGGAAGTGGGTCTGCACTGGACCTGAGCGAGGCAGGTGTGTTGAATCAGCTGATCAGGGTCTACGGGGGTGTGGCCTGCTGCGAGTCAGCTGATTCTGATTGATTACTGTCGATGGAGAAGAGTCAGACGCTCACGTTTAGGTGTCGCTCTTTTCTTCTTTTTAAAGTGCTTTTCCACATTCAGAATGTTCCGTCTGCCTCGTTCTGTTCTGTTCTGTCTACGCGGTAGAAAATTATACATTACTGACCAACATCTCCAAGATTCACTGGAAAAATAAACATATCATGATACTTTTTGAATCCCACGGCTCAAATGATCAGAAAATGGAATTAAACTGAAGAATTTATTCACATCGCACACACGCGTCTCACACACTTATGCTCAAGAAGCGCCTTATACTAGATACAAAACCATTATGACTGACACACACACACACTCCTCAGGAAGTAACTCTGCCAAAGGACCAGAGCATTACAAAAATATATGTCTGTTTTTACATCGTGTATACACACACACTAACACTCTCTCTTTCACACACACACACACACACACACACACACACACACACACACACACACACACATACAATCTTTGCTCTATTCATTGGAGGATCTAAATTGTAAGGTCATACCGGAGCTCGGAACACTGGACAGGAGGTCAGGAGCGTCTTCAGCAGGTGTACAACCATCAGTGTGTGTGTGTGTGTCTGAAAAAGCTTCCGGAAACATGTTCCTTTGGCTGTTTCAGGCGAATCAAACCACCTGAGAGGAAGAGAAGGATGCTGGAAGTGTGTGTTTTACTGTCCGCCTATTAACCAGTTAGCATAGCTATAGCGTGTGGTGTCGCTAGCTCGTCAATGTAACTCACTTTTGTTGCAATCTAGACCGCAGCAGGTTTGTGTGTGTGTGTGTGTGTGTCCGCTCTGCTCTTCCTCTTTCTGGGGAAAAACCTGTTTAGTGTTTGCGTAAGCAGGCGTGTTGTCAGCCGGGCCAGTACTCGCGCGGGACGCCGGGCTGGTTGCGCTCCCTCAGCGCCGCGTCCACCGTCTGGATCATGGCGTGGATACTGCGGTGCATGTCGGGCGTGTACGGGTCGTACTCCAGCTTCCTCAGGCCCGAGCGCTTGAAGTTCCCGTCCTTCTGCCCCTCCACACACAGCAGCCGCTCCTGCGACACCTGCAGGCCCAGCGCCCGCACCATCTGCTCCAGCTGCGAGAACAGGTCCCGCTTCAGCTCCTCAAAGTGAACCACATGCACCCTCCGGCCGTAGCTCAGCCAGTCCAGCGTGTGGGAAGCCCACCAGGGGGCGTAGTTCTTCACAAACTCAGGCCACTCTGAAACAGACGCGGCACATGAGCGAGGGCGGGGTCACGTGACATCACGGAGTCCGACCTTTGCCCCTCCAGTGCGCCTGCGAGGCGAAGCCCACGTGGCCGCCGTACTTGCGGTTGAACTCCGCCATCAGGGCCTTGTAGGGGTTGCGGATCAGCAGGATGCCACCGTCGAAGGCCTCGATCTCCTTCCTGCCACTCTCGTGGGTTTTGATGCAGACGGTGCGCCCGCTGCGCCAGTGATCCCGCTCTCCTTTAAAGCCTGGAGGACAACGGCGGGAGTGAGTGGAGGCGTGGTCAGAAGGGGAGGGTGGCTCCACCCACCTTTGTTGTACAGCGACCCGTCAAAGTAGTAGCTGCCGGTGTAGAAGCCGGTGGCCAGCTCAATCAGGTGACGGGCCCATGTGTTTCCTGCCCCGGGGAAACTGGCCAGTGCCAGCAGACGCCTGGAGCGTGCCGGGAGGAAGCGGCGGTCCATACAGCGGCTGTCTGCGGAGGAAGCCACGCCTTTACCGCATCTGGACATCACTGTTTCACTAACACAGCTCCTGCTTATTTACTGAACAACACACCAGTGTGAGACGCAACATGCTGGATATACTGTACACGCCAACTACACATCGTCAACATGCTAACTACACGCCAAGTACACATCATCAACATACATCTACCCACCGAATACACGCCAACTACACATCGTCAACATGCTAACTACACATTGTCAACAACATATCATGAATGTGTCACCTACACACCGACTAAACGCCAACTACACATTATCAACATGCTAACCACACACCAACTACACATTGTCGACATGTCAACTACAGGCCAACTACACATCGTCAACATGCCAAATACACATTTTCAACAACACTATCCTCAACATGTCAACTACACACCAACTACGCATTGTCAACGTCACACGTCAATTACACACAGACTACAGAGCCAACGACACACCAGCTGCACATTGACTACACACCAACTGCATGCTAACAAACACAGAAAACATACCAACTACAACAGGCGTGTCAAACTCATTTTCACCGAGGGCCACATCAGTATAATATCTGTCCTCAAAGGGCCGGATGTAACGTATAAGTGTAACTTCATGTAATCAAATGTAATGTACAATAAATGTAACTACTATAGACACCTGGCCATCCAGCAGCATCCGCGATCACTGTCCCTGGTCCTGAAATGGCCAGGCGTCTCACACAACTCATTAAGTAGCATAACTTAATCAAGCGACTATTACGGTTGCGTAGAAAACCTATGTTTGCTTGTTGCTCTGACATAAATCTTTTTTACATTTTATTAATAATTTAAAAATAAATTATTTGCATTCTAGCAAGAAAAATAACATAAAACTGTAAAAACACTGCCACGGCTTTTGTAGTCAAATGGGCATGGACGTGGGAAATGTAGCTCTTGGTCAACGCACGCTCTTAATTTATTTTTTGGTATTTATTTTAAGACACTCAAAATTGTTAAGCTCTCGAGGGCCACATAAAATGACATGGCGGGACACATCTGGCCCCCGGGCCTTAAGCTACAAGCTAACTACACGGCAACTACATTAAATTACACGTCAATGACACATGACTACAGGCCAACTACACACCAACTTCACTGCAACTACACACCAAATACACAGACTACATGTCAACTACACACCAGTTACACACAACTATACACCAAGTTACACACTGACTACACGCCAAACTACATACTGACTACACTCATAATACACGTCAATTACACAGTTGTAAACAATTATCTGTCTATCTCATCAGTCCTGTAGTGAGTGATGCATGAAACACTTCATTCACAAGGCAAACACTTCATTCACAAAGCAAACGCTTCTTCACACACACACTGTGTTTTAATAAGACTCTTCAGGGAACGACTTTCACACAGGCGTCAGCGACATTTAACCACTGAAAGTCCAACAGAAGCAGAACAAACGAGAGTGTTGTGTCATGTCTAATGAGACTGTCCTTAATTACACACACAGTCGTTTCAACATTCACACACACTCACACACACACACCTTGCACTTGAGTCTGGTAGACCAGGAAGTAGAGAGCGTTGCCACAGCTCTGGAACGGTTCCCCTGCGCAGCGCTGCACACACAGATCTTCCTCCTGGTGTTCGTGGAGTGTGAAGAGCGACGTGGGAAAGCCGCAGTGACACGTGACTCCAGCCAGAGCGGCCAGAGAGAAGTCCTGCGCGGAAGAGGAGCAGCGGCGGTGACCACACACACACACACACACGCGGCACTTTACCTTCTCTGTGCACGTGTCCACACACTTCTCCACAGACATGTTCTGAATCGTGGCACTGACAGGAAGCGCCAGGCTCGTGTTGTCCGGCCTCTTAAAGCAGCCCTTAAAGATGGCACTGCCGTCTGCCAACCAGCACCGTACAGTCAGGAGTGTGTGTGTGTGTGTGTGAGAGAATGAGAGAGTGTGCGTGGGTTTGTGAGTGTGAAAGTGTTTGTGTGTGTGTGTGTGTGTGTGTGTGTGCGTGCTCACATCGTCGTGCAGACTCTGGGCTCAGCTCAAGTCTGTATATTGAGAGGTGATTGGCTCCTCCGCAGAAGCTGCTCTTCTCCCCTTTACACTCCATGTCACAGCGGCTCTCAGACACGTTATGCCCCTGAATCTTGTGGCCGCAGTAACACTCAGCACCAAACTCCAGCCCAGCGAACAGGAAGCCTCTGCGTTTGAGTTCGATTCAGACAGGAGAAGTTAGAAACATTAATGTCATTAAAGGTTCTTCCAGTATTATTGGGAGTCAAGAAATAATGAGACGTGCTTGAGACATAAAGATGCGTATTACAAATGGAGAATTTTATTATGGGCTTAAAAGACACAAAACCGAGAGCTAGTGAGACATGATTCAGATCTATTGAGAAATAAAAAGACAAACGAGATGAATTTGGAGGATGAAGAGGCAAAATTGAGAGAAAAAAAGAGACATGACCAAGAAGCCATAATTTAGAGATTTAAGAGGAAAAAAAAAAATCAAAGATTGTATTTGTAAGAGGTGTAAGTGAAAGATAGATACAGAACCGAGAGATAAAAAGAAGTAATGAAAGAAAAAAAAAGAGTAGTGTGTCAGTGTTTAAATAAACAGATGCAATTAAAAGATAAAGAGAGGTAACCGACTGATAGTTCAGTGTCATGTCAGATGGCATAAACTGCGTTTAATAATGCTTAGTATTAGCCCAGTCCTCACTTCATTTCACAATTCCCCAGCTGTTTGTGAGTCGAGCGAGAGGGAGGAAGACAAGAGGAAGAGCAAACAAGCGTGTCAGCAGAATGAAGAGTGAGAACATACACAGATCTGATGTCTTGTGTGTCATGTCTTGACCTCATGTTAGGATGCTAATCCAGTGCAAGACACACACACACCGTATGGTTACATATAATATATATAATATAATAATATAATACAATTCTCTCTTTTGCACTAGAAATATTAAAATGTATTGACAGTATATATATATTTAACCTGTTTTGAATCCCATAAAGCGGCACAATCTGTTTACTAGACTCTAGTAGAACGCCACCTCTAATAGAGCGCCCCCTCACCAAAGAGTTAGATCGGCATGGCGTTGTATTAGAGGCTTTACGGTGTGTGTGTGTGTGTGTGTGTGTGTGTAGATGGACAGACAGACAGATATGAAAACACAAGCAGGTAGACGGCTGTATTGGCTAAACGTGTGCCTGGGTGGATTTACCTCTCTGCACAGTTGTCTTGACAGCGGAACACCGTCATTTTTTTGTAGTCAAAGAAGGAAATGCCGCGCAGAGCCCGTTTCTGCGTGTCGTCCGCATAGCAGCCGATGTACTTCGCTAGAAAGACAAACCGACACTCGTCAAGATCCAGTGACAGTGAGGCTGCAGCGCCCTCCAGTGGCAGTGCCGAGTCCCACACACCTCTCACTGTAGTCTAGTGTGTGCGTGTGTGTGTGTGTGTGTGTGTGTGTGGAGCGCGAGCAGTCAGACTGATGATGTCCTTTACGTCTGTAATTAGACGTTCCGCTCGACACGTCACCACAGGTGTTTTCACTGTTATAAACTCACATTTCACTCAGGTAAGAACACTGACATGTATCTGGGAATCATTGGCGCGGTGAAGCGGTGCGTGTCCACAGCAGAGCATTAAGGTAATTGCTGGGAGACACTAATCTGCTCCGTTCTCTCGCCGTAAAGCGGATGAAACCTCACCAGCGCGGGAGATCATGACGGCGCTCTAATGCTTTTATTGTCCAACGCGTGTCGTCACACCCCTGTCCCGAGACCCCGCCCGCTCACGGTCTGACCCATCAATCATTTACCACACACTGATTGGCTGCGACAGCTGATTTACATAAGAGCTGATATCTGAGACGATCTTTAATGCAGATTACATGACTGAACCGCAGCTGCACACGCACACACACACACGCATGCACACACTCGCACACACACGCATGCACACACTAGCACACACACGCACTCTCTCACAGACACACACACACGCATGCACACACTAGCACACACACGCACTCTCTCACAGACACACACACACTCGCACACACACGCATGCACACACTCGCACTCTCTCACAGACACACACAGACACACATTCACATCATAATGGGGCCCCACATTGACTTATACACAGAACTACACATTCTCTCTCTCCTCACTGCGACTGAAGCATCAGAATACTCCTCTTCTCCTCCTTTACTCTGACCTTAACACACACGCAGTTATAACCTCAACGCCAAAATCACACCTTCACCCTCAAACAGACCTTTACAGTTGTGGAGCAGTTGAAAGAGCTCACATGTGTCCATAGAACACCACTATTTGCAACACACACACACACACACACACGCCGGTTTTGAAGAGGAAGACCTGACAGAGCGACAGAAGCTTCTCCGCACCTCTCTCGTCCTCCGTCTCTTCGGCTCCGCGCTGGCGCTCCGCTCTCCCGGTCCAGGCCGCAGGCTCCCGCGGGCCGCCCTCCTTCACCCAGGGCGGCGCCAGTCTCCTTGGACTCCGCCGACCCTCTCTGAACACCCGGCCCACAGTCCCGGGCCGCTCCGCCGAGGTTCCCGCGCCTCCTTCAGGGACCGGAGGCTCCCGGGGGCCGGAGAAGCCGGAGTGGAGGAAGAGCAGGCTGCCGGCAGTGAGGTAGAGGAGGATGAAGGAGAAGCAGCGCAGGGGCTTGCGGCGGAAGTAGCGGTGTATCTTCAGCAGCGACCGGGCCATGACGGGCTCGCCAGCCACGCACATCCAGGCGCCGCACACACATAAAGCGCAAGCTGCTGGAGGCCGGTGAAAGCTGAAAGACGATCTGCTCCGCTCTCGCCGCGTCACCTGACTCTCCCGGGGCCGTTTCCAGCCAAGCTGTCAGTCGCCGCCGCCGCGCTGATTCCGGATCAGTCCCGCACTGAGGAAACAGCAGAAACACGGCCGCGGGTCACGTCATGGCAACCGCCGCTCCGAGTCACGCACGCATCACTACCACATGTGTGTGTGTGTGTGTGTGATGGAGCCGGGCTGGTGAAGGTGTTCGGCTGGAGATTTGTGTTGCCGCTGTATATAAGATGGTCTGACCTTCACTCCACACACTCGCCACCGTCTGAAGATCAGTGTGTGCGAACATTCCTGCGACGGGGCTCGAGATCTGAACTCACACACACACACACACACACAAGCTTGTCTGCAGAGGAGAGTGAAGCCACTTCAGGGTTTCCTGGTGTGTGTGTGTGTGTGTGTGTGTGTGTGTGTGCTTCCCTCATTCACTTTCCTCACACTCACACTCACAGGAAGTGGAGGAATGGAGTTCTGGACCGGATCTGGTTCTGTGGGAGTGAGACAGGCGTTTTGATGGATTGGGTCAGTGGGTGCGAGCGGTTCTGGAATGTTCCAGAGGGATTAGTCTGACCCGCTGTCTCACTTCCTTTGTCTGTTTCTCTCTGATGAACAGAAGCGGCGGGATTGAGGCTAATGGACTATGTAATATCATAAAGATTACAATCCTCTGCTTTAAGCTTCATTACTAAGCCAGAGCTGTTGTTCTACTGCTGATGCTGCACACACACACACACACACACACACACACACACACACTCTCTCTCTCTCTCTCTCTCTCTCTCTNNNNACACACACACACACACACACTCTCTCTATCTTTCTCTTTCTCTGTTTGTGTAGTTGGTATCTCCCCCTCTCAAAATATTGATCTCTCTCTCTGTTTCTTTCCCTCCCTACCTCACACACACATACTCTCTCTCTCTCTCTCTTTCTCTCTCTTTTTCTCCTCCACATTCCCGTGTGCAGGCGAACGTTGCTTCTCTTCAGTCATCGGAGCTCAGGACAGTCATTCTGAAGAAAAGCTCTTTCACAGGAGGATGAGAAGAGGCAGAGTGTGTGGTTCTGAAACACTCCAGCAGAGAGAGAGAGGGGGGGGGTGTCTGTCTGTCTTTCTCCATTCCTCTGCTGAAACATGATCTCACATTGCCACTATTGTGGTGGGAAACCATAGCACTTCCGGACGGGATTGCGAGTGGGAGCGAACACTGTCGGACCCCTGGTCCCTGTGGCCCCTGTGCGGGACCGTGATCTCAGGTTCACACACGACTACAATGACCTTCAGTGAAAGAGAACAAGCACAGGTCTCTCGGCCCCGCCCGCTAATTACTGTCTCACTGCCTCTGTTCTGCGTTCTCGTCTCTCTCTCTCTCTCTCTCTCTCTCTCTCTCTCTCTCTCTCTCACACACACACACACACACCTGAATCACACACAAAATAAAAACAAACACACAAGAATACACTCTCTCTTCCTCCTACAAACACACACATGCACACGAGAATATCCACAAAGAAGAGCTAACACACATACAAATACAGAAGAGAAAACACATTTTGAGGCAGGACAAAGGTCCCTATGGCATGTAATGAAGCATGCACACACACACACACACACACACACACACACACACACACACACACTCTTCCGTCATAAATTGTACCGTGCAGAAGATCAGACTGATCCAGAACTCGCCTGCACCTAGAGATAAGACAGGAGATGTAAAGTAAAGTAAACTCAGCCATATTGACAATCTCGTTCACTTTACTTTACATCTCCTTTCTCATGAGGAGCCTGGCGGCGAGCTGTGGGTCAGTCTAATCTCCTGCAGAAGAGGAACCAGGCCATCACCTCACTCAACCTCTACACAACACAACACAAGCAATAACAAGCTCATCAATCACGGAGAAGCTCCTTCCTGTTCCTCCTTCAGAGTGTAACAATGTTCCGCAGAGAAACACACACACACACACACACACACACACACACACACACACACACACACACACACACTTCAGAGTAAAGCCGTCCACAGACACACTAACGCTCAGGCAGCTGATAATGACACACACACACACACACGCGCGCGCAGACGGGCGGACATGAGCGTTTACCTGCCGGTCAGTGAGCGCCAGAGCGCCGGAGGCTCCGCGGACTCGCGTCATTGATCTTCCTCTCCATCACCGGCTCAGATTTCCGCGCTTCTCGGACTTTTCCGCGCCTCGTTCTTCTCAATCTCAGCTGCCGCAGGACCCGCGCGCTCGCGACCCCCGCACCGACACATCGCGCTGCACTGATGCCGCTCCACTTCCCCGCCGCTAGACTGTGTATCACTGATGTCGTCAGGAACCGGAGCTGTCTGTCTGTCGGTCATGTGCACGGCGCGCGGTCGCCTGTCTGCGCCTGCGGTGCGTGAAGCGCGTGTTCCCGATGCCGCGCCACAGCGCCACCTACAGTCCGCGGCGCGCAGCGTCACAGCGCCAGAGTGAGTGAGTGAGTGAGTGAGGTTTTTTTTTTTTTTTTCTTCAGTACACAAGTAAATGCAGCTTGAACAGAACAACCAAAGAGGGAGAAACAAATACAAAAATAAACAAAATAAAATAAAGTACCATTAACATATAACACAGGGCTGCTCATCTTAAATCAAAACGATTCAATAAGGACACCATTTCGTCGGCTCTTGGGCCACTCACCCGTTCCAGTGAACTACACCAGTTGGACACCTCCACCTTCAGATGTTTGAGGCAGGGCTTCACCTTTAGAAATCTGCATTTGTGTATTACAAATTTCCCCAACAACAAAAGATTATTTATTAGATCATTTATGTTTTTTTCTTTAATAAACATTCCAAATTTCACGGATGTTAATTCCAAACGCAGTATGAGGATATTCCTGTCTTGTAACCAGCTCCACACGTCGCTCCAAAAGGAGTTGACACACTCACAATGAAAAAACAGATGATCCAAGTCTTCAATTTCTTTTTCACAAAAGGTGCATTGATTTGTGTCTATATTAAATTTGGAATTAACTATATTAAATAGAAATTCGTTGGATGGGTAAATTTTGTTCAAAATCTTGAAGTGAATTTCTTTCACTTTAGGTGGCAAAGGAAATGAGAGCGAGTGAGTGAGTGAGTGAGTGAGTGATTGAGCGAGCGAGCGAGCGAGAGAGTGAGTGATGCGTCATGACCAGAGCCGCACATCGCCATTTATTGATAAAAGTAATGAAGCGGCTGGAAAAGCGACAATGTCTGACCCAGATGATCAGACCCATCAACCTCCAGCACTAACAACTGATGTCCTGCACACACACACACACCTACACACACACACACACACACACACACACACACACACACACACACACACTCGTTCACGTTTAATGACTGTGACATGCAAATGTAACTCATGTAACATTAAACGGAAGCACTTTCCTGACCATCTGAGGAACTTATGCAAAAGGTTCCATGCTTCTGTCTGCACAGCCACTTCATGTTTCTCTTGTGATTGACGCAGATTCAAGTTTATTAGGCCTGTGCACGTGCTGCTGTAACGAGGCCGAGAGGATCCTGGGAAATGGAGTGTCTGTGTGTGTGTGTGTGTGTGTGTGTGTGTGTGAGATCCGGTCAGAATGGAACAGGCTCCGGGAGAAGAACAGCTCGTTGTGTCTGCTCGCAGTCATGCCAACCTCACTAGAGCGACACACACCTCTGATGGACACAAATAGACGGCAAGATGAATGATTTATCAGATGCTCGCAGAAAAAATGGTGCTTGAATAATTTAAAGACATATGAAGTCACTAGTGGAGAGAATAAATCACGTGACTGTCTGAGGATCTACTCGATCTCCTGGTGGATCTCCTCTCTCACCAGAGGTCACGGGGACACTGAACACTGGTACCAGAGGACAAGGGACACTGAACATGGGCACCAGAGGAAACGGGGACACTAAACACTGGCACCAGAGGTCACAGGGACACTACACACTGGTACCAAAGGTCACAGGGACACTACACACTGGTACCAAAGGTCACAGGGACACTGAACACTGGCACCAGAGGACACGGGGACATTGAACACATGACACCAGAGGACACTGAACACTTGCACCAGCACCAGGGGTCACAAGGACACTGAACACGGGATACTAAACACGGGCACCAGAGGTCACAAGGACACTGAACACGGGCACCAGAGGTCACAAGGACACTGAACAGGGGCACCAGAGGTCACGGGGACACTGAACACGGGCACCAGAGGTCACGAGGACACTGAACAGGGGCACCAGAGGTCACGGGGACACTGAACACGGGCACCAGAGGTCACGAGGACACTGAATACTGGCTCGTGAATCTGGGGCCATCAGGAATTGATTTGCCTTCATGGAACTTCCATAGGATTCCAATGGATGAGCCATTTGTCTTTTATACATTTTGCTTTGGCCCGGGCGGCTAACAGACTCAGAGATGTTAAACTGATTTTTAACATCTGCAGTGAACAGGTTAGGATTATATTTATGTATATTTATTTATAGACTATGTTTTTGTATATTGTGTCTTAGTCTCTCTCACTTTTGAAAGATGCAATTTCCCCACTGTGGAACAATTCCCCACTGTGGGACTAATAAATGCATATTCGTTCATTCATAAAGGCATTTTGATTCAAACGTTGTGTTTCACTTTTCCATCTTGGACAGAGATCATTCCACCATTGTTTTCCAAAGTTTTACGCGGGTTATTTTGTAAAATTACTGGCAGTGACTAGTGCACAAAATGTCAGCCAGTGTTGAGGTTTGCTGAGACTTATTTACAAGAAATGTGCAAATCTGCAAATTTTCATCACTATGTTTGCAATTTTAAAAAGTGCGCGATTAAGCATTATTTGCTGTGAGTAAAACATTATTTTGGACAAAAAAACGATTGGAGCTCAAGTGTGTGGGAAGTTTTTTCCCATTTGCTGGGATTTTATGATGGCCACATTTATATTAGCAGTGAGGCTGACAGCCCCCCCTCCCATTCAGACCTAGCCACGCTAGTTAGCTAAACCCCTTTTGTAAACAAGCTGAAAGTTGTATGGACTTAGCTGGAGTTTTATGATTTATGCAACTGCACTTATTAATTAACAAAACATAATCAGAATTTAACATAATACTCAACAAACCTATGAAAGTAATTATGTTCGAACAAAAGACCTTTTTTGTATAAAACTACATTTTTGTATAAAAGTTGCGCTTAATGTGTCGGCGCGACATCTAGTGGACAGAGCTCCACATGACAGGATTGTAACGTCGCGGGAACACTAAAAAATGAATCATGAGGCTTGTAATTTTCATAAAAAAAGTATGTGATTGCTATAAAGAATGTGCACGTGTCCTTGAAAAAAATGTTGTTCTGTGTTTTTCTTAAAATATTGAGAACATTTTGGTAAAAACAAATTAAAGTGTACATTTCACCTCTTTTTTTTTTTTTTTTTTTTTTTTAAACCAGTGCAATTTTTGGCGTCAATTTAGGAAACCATTTCGGCTAAAAAATTGAGAAAACGAGAATTCACATTTTTTTTTTTAAAGAGGATTGGTTCAATTGGTTTGCAGTTTTAATTGAATCAGTCATATGACTCGCGACACGTAAAGTGATCAAATGCCATTTTTATGAACAGCATATGAAGAGTGAATGTGGAGTCCATTAAGAGGACAGTAGACACTTTTTAAACTTTAAAACAAAATATAAACATTTGTACATTAACTTTTACGTCATAAAAAGGATGAATTGAAGCGATTTATCTTAAAAGATGATAATACATTAAATAATGTAACTAACCGTCTCACCATCAATGTGTCTACTACTCTTCAGATTGAGGCTCAAGGATTTCACACTGTTTAAATTTTTGACCATGTGAGGCTGTTGCTTCCTGACTAATGAGTTATCTAATGATAACTCTTTGTGAGGAAAATATGAAAAGTTGCTCTTCTGCCAATCCAGTCTTTAGTATTCTAACCATCAATAATCCAAAAAATAGAGAAAATTGGGTTTTATTTTCTCAAATTAAAAAGCACAATCCACTAAATTATTAAATTAATTGTTAAATTAATAATGTCAGGCTGAATATTTCAAGATTTTTTACTTAATTTTATCAAGCGTGCTCTGAGAAACTACTGAAATATAATTTGTGTAATATGTTACCAAACTTTTTTTTAAGTAAATAGCACGTCACATTTCTCACAGTGTACTTTTATAAACATGCTCAGCGACCGGTCCGTAACCAATAACCTCTAGTACCAAAATACTAATTTTGATGTTTTCAACAACTGTTATTTAACGCTTGATATTATATGTACTATTTTATTATTACCACTGTACTGACCCCCACCCACACTCCATCTCTACACACACACACACACACACACAGCAGGCATCACATTTGTCACACGTTTTATTGGAACAAGATCATCATTTCACCTGACATTTACAAAGTGTAAAATATAAAAACACGTCAAGTGATGATGATGTAACTAGAGTGACACGCGTCGTAAGGAAGCAACTACGCTTATGTAAACACCACAGAAAACCCAGAACATACAAGTACTATCTGATCCTTTACTTCCTGTGAAAGGCACTTCAAATCTTTCACAAAATCTCAAGAAATCTCATCATCAAGAAAATATATTTTTCAGTGGATTTTAAAAACAGCTTCAAGACTTTTTGGTGGATCTTTGTTTCTGCAGATTTGTAAAACTAGACAGAATTAGCAGCAGTAAAAGAAAAAGAGAAGCGAAACTGAATCCCTCCATCACACTACAGTATGTTCTCAGCTGAATGCTTGTCTGAGACCGGCTCAAGATCCACCAGCGGCGTGATGGAGACTTTCAACCTCTGTGAGAGAGAGAGAGAGAGAGAGAGAGAGAGAGAGAGAGAGATTTTGTGTTAGTGTTGTGTATGGTAAGTGTGAAAATGTGTGTATGAAGAGGGTGAGTGTGTGCGTGTGAGTGAGAGTGTGTGCGTGTGTGTGTGTGTGTGTGTGTGTGCGTCTGTGTGTGAGTGTGTTTTTGCATTTGTATGTGTTTTTGTGTGTATGTATAGGGTTAGTGAGTGTGTGTGTGTACCTGTAGCAGGGAGCCTTCAGTGGAGCAGAGTTGATGCAGAGCACCGAGTGGAATCCAGATGATGGAGACGAGTGAGATGAACCAGCCGAGCACTTCAGCCCAGAGCGGATACGTGTAGAACTTCCCGTAACGAGCGGGAGAGTAACGGACACAGTGGGACACCAGAATCCCCTACACACACACACACGACAGCTGAGTCGGGAGCGTGTGTGTGTGTGTGTGTGTGTGTGTGTAAGCGTTCCTCACCAGCACCAGCATTGGTGACAGGAACTGCCAGCACAGCCTGAAGAGGAAGTGAGGTCTCCTGCCCAGCATCTGCTCTACCATCACGCTGAGACGCCTCACACCTGCACACACACACACACACACGTGCGTCACACTCTCCTTGCCACACCATCATGGCACCGCACCTACCGAACACCACCGTGACAGAGAAAACCTCGAAGAACGCCAGGAACATCAGGGACACCTCGGCAGTGTAGTGGTCTACCAGATGAAACACGTAGATCCCACCCTGCGTCAACACATACACACACACAGTATTGGTGTTGGTCCAGCATGTGCGTGTGTGTGTGAGTGTGTGTGTGTGTACTCGGGTGATGTGAGGAATCCCCAGCAGGAAGCTGCAGACACACACAGACAGCACCATCATCTCCTTCCTCTTCAACACGGGCAGCAGCTTCTGACCAAACTCGTCCACTATAAAGGTCACCGCCACCTCCACCATGGCAAACTGCTCACGCAAACATTCCCGTCACACACACTCCAGCTGGGGGTGTGTTCCGCACCTTCTACCTGACTGTCCAGGCCCAGACACAGCAGCATGATGAAGAACAGTGGCGCCCAGAGCTGAGAGACCGGCATAGTGGACAGGACCTCCGGGTAGACCACGAACACTAGACCGGGCCCTGCGACACACATACAAACACACACAGACATCACTGAAGTAGAAGGTAAAAGTATCTGCTACACTGTAAAAAATGTGACGTGCTATTTAGGTAAAAAAAAGTGTGGTAACATATTACACAAATTATATTTAAGTAGTTTCTCAGAGCTTACTTTTTAAGTAGAACATACTTGATACAATTAAGTAAAAAATCTTGAAATAATCAGCCTGACATTATTAATTTAACAATTCTTAGTGAATTGTGCTCTTTAATTTGAGGGAAAAGATTTTTTTTTGATTATTGATGGTTTGAATGCTAAAGACAACTAATTGACAACATTTCCATATATATTTCCTCACAAAGAGATTCCACTCATTAGTCTTCTCTATCTGTAATAAGACCTTTAACAGCCAGAAAGCAAGAGAGTGAAATCCAGCCTTAACTTCATTCTGAAAAGCAGTAGACACATAGATGTTGAGATGGTTTTTTGCATTATTTAAATATAAATTGTCATTTTTTAAGATAAATCGCTTCAATTTATCCTTGTTATAACGTAACAGTTAATGTAAAAATGTTTTTGCTTTATTTTAAAGTTTAAAAAAAGTTAAAGAACTGTAAGCAACACATGCAAGCTTCTCATTGGCTCTCCCAAGAAACAAGCTCATGTGATGATTTGGAGCTGCTGATTCTCCTAATTAAACACTGTTCTCTTAACGAACTCCACATTCACTCTTCATTTGCTGCTCATAAAAATGGCATTTGATCACTTCACGTGTTGGGATTCATATGACTGTGACTCAATTAATACCGCAAACCAATTGAACCAATTCTCTTAAAATAAATGTGAATTCTCGTTTACTCGATTTTTTTGCCAAAATGGTTTCTTAAATTGACGCTAAAAATTGCACTGGTTTACTTAAAAAAGAGGTGAAATGTACATCTTAATTAGATTTTACCAAAATGTTCTCAATATTTTAAGTGAAACACAGAACAACATTTTTTTCAAGGACACGTGCGCAATCTTTTTAGCAGTCACATAATTTTTTTAATGAAAATTCCAAGCCTCGTGATTCATTTTTTACAGTGTACGCCTTTTTACTCAAGTAAAAGTGCTGGTTTGATAACTACATTCTCAAATGTAATGAAAGGGGAAAATTGCCATTGAAAACGACATTTTAATTGTACAGGACTATATTGTTATATTAAAAATGTTGCCAAAAACGTTTTTTTCATTTGATTACGCTGCAGACACATTAAAGAAGCCCATCTGCGCGCTACTAGTCATTAATGTGTTTGAGTTCTTTGAGCTATTTACTGGCTGATGCGCAGGTGCTTAAAAACCACCATACAGGTGTCAAGTTCACCGTAACCGGATGGCGCCAGTTTTCTGGATGCTTTTTTTTAGATCGATGACAACACAGGAATAAAACGAACTGAAATGAAACAGATGTAACACAGCTATCTTTGAAATGTAAGGAGTAGAAAGTACAGATATTTGCATAAAAGTTAAGGAGTAAAAGTAAAAAGTAGGTGAAAAAAGTATTGCATATTATATACGTATATACGCACACTATCGTTCAAAAGTTTGGGGCAATGTTTTGTCAATGAAAATAACTTGAAACTAATCAGAAATACACTCTACATTTCTAATGTGGTAAATAACTACTCTAGCTGTAAATGTCGGGTTTTTGGTGCAATATTCTACATAAGTGCAACGAGGCCCATTTCCAGCAACTGTCACTCCAGTGTTAATGGGACAATGTGTTTGGCTAATTACCGTATTTTTCACCATACAAGACGCACTTTTTCTTCCCCAAAACTGAGGGTGAAAAGTTGGTGCGTCTTATACGGCAAATGCAGAGATCGGCGGAGCGCGGTCACCGCCATCTTAGTATGCAATACCGTGGTATTACATACGTTGTCTCGCTTTCTTTCTCGCGCAGAATCGTGTGAAACAATAAAACCATGATTTCCAAACGAAAACAAACTTTGATCAAAATAAAACAAGCAGATTTTCTCGCGCGCGTCTTTAAAACCAAAACAGCGGCTCTTCTCTTAAAGGCACAGCGCAGACAACGGAGCAGCACGCATATGTATATAAATAACAAAGTATTGTTACTCAACACCTCTGACACATACACATACACACACAGACTCCAGTCCCCTCGGCCTGAGGAAGAAGAGCGCCTCACACTCACCCTCAGTGGCGATGTCGTCCACCGGCAGGTGGTGCAGGTGAGCCATGTAGCCGATAGCGGAGAAGATGACGAAGCCGGCCAAGATGCTGGTGGCGGAGTTTGCCAGGCAGACAATGAAGGTGTCCCTGCACAAGTGACGACACACTCTCACTCACACACACACACACACACACATGTGCGTGCATCCTGCCTCACCACTGACCTCAGGATGTTGTTGTTGAACTTGTTGTAACTGGCCATTGAAATCATGGAGCCGAACGCGATGCCGATGGAGTTGAAGATCTGCGAGGCGGCGCTGACCCACACCTGGAGCGCGGGCAGACGAGCGTGAGGGTCAGACCGGAACCGCCCTGACCGTCACCTCACCTGAACCTCCAGCAGGCGGCTCCAGTTTGGCGTGAGAAAGAACAGGATCCCGTCTCTGGCGCCGGGGAGCTGCACGTTGTTGATGAGCAGAGCGAACAGGACGAGGTACGGGAAGGTGGCGGTGAAGTAGACCACCTGTGAAGAGACCAGCGGTAAGACCACCCACAGCCTGCACCTCCACACACACACACACAGACGGAACCTCTGACCTTTCCCGTGGACTTCACCCCTTTAAAGATGCAGAAGTACACGATGGCCCAACACATGAGGAGAAGGCCCAACAGTTCCCAGCGAATCCCTCCCAACTGCTCGATCCCCGACGTCATCTCCAGCACCTTCCGGCTAAACACACACACAGAGGAAGATCCATCACCCTCCATCAACCTTAACAAACCCGACAAGAGTCAGTGACCCCTGCTGACCGCCGGCTCAGAGCTTATCAGATGCCCCTGACACTGAGTCACGATCCAGAGGTCATGAGCTCGATCTGTCACTGGGTGTTACAGGTTCTAGACTTGGTCCGGGTTCTAGAACTGAGTGTCCTTGATCAAGTCATAGACCCCCACATGCCCCCGACACCACGGCTTAAGCTGCCCACTGCTCCGGGTCTGTGTGTCACTTGACAGCGTGTGGTTAAATGATGAGCACAGTCTCAATACTGCCCCTAGTGGACACACTGACACTTTCAAAAAGTTTTCCAAAAAGAAGAGAAGCTGCCATCACCACCTCCGGCTGACCGACACGGCTCCTGTGTCTCTCTGTCTCTCTCTCTCCCTGTCTCCCTGTCTGTCTGTCTGTCTCTCTCTCTCACCCTCTCTCCATGTCTGTCTGTCTGTCTGTCTCTCTCTCACTCTGTCTCTCTCGCTCTCCCTCCCTCTCTCGCTCTCTCTCCCTGTCTGTCTGTTTGTCTCTCTCTGTCTGTCTCCCCACCCTCTCTGTCTACTGTCCGTCTATCTCGCTGTCTACTTACTCGAAGAATTGCTGGCTGGCGGACTGCAGGTGCGTGGCGTTGGCAGGGAGACCGGTGGAGCAGTTGTGCATCTGGTTCCAGGTGTTGTTGCAGCTGTGCCAGGGCGGCGGGCGGCTGAAGGAGTGCAGCAGGTAGTACAGCGCCCACGTCATCAGCACGTTGTAGTAGGTGCAGAGAACATAAGAGATGACCACCGTGGCCAGACCCACTCCTGATGACAGACGGGACGAGAGTGAAGACCATCATCTGCTTCTCTTCACAGAGATTCGGATGTTTACAGGAGCTTCCGCGGAGTTATCTGCTCGGAGAGACAAAGCAAAGCTTCCGGACGCACTTGTCCTTCTTCGGTTCAGACTGGCCCGCAATGACCTCACACCCACACACACACACGTCTTCTGTCTGAGCGACCCCCACTGTGACCCAGAAGATGGCGGTGTTCTAACACTCCTCATCGAGGTTTCCAGAGCAGGACTCGGTCTGATCCGGGTTTGGATGAGCTGTTTTAACCTCACTATATCGCCATTGTCCAGTTACCCCCACCCCTGTGAACGGAATGTTGGTGGGTTGTTTCGTTCGGGAAAACAGGAATGTTGCTGTTGTTGGCAGATCCCGAGGGATTCTTCTCCTTCAAGTGTGATAATGTGTGTAATAACAGGCCTGAGCAAACACCAGCTACACACACACACACCACACACACTCACCTGTGAGGAACAGAAGAGCTCAGAAACAACTACCTGCACTGTGCGTCTAATCACGGACGACCCGAGCGATTTGACCGGGTAGAGTATCTCTGTCTTAGAGGAGATAAAACACAACTATGGAGAGAAGTCTTTAGTTAGAAAGTCTGTTAAATAATAATGAAGGAAAATGTGATGAACGATGATGGCTGGACATACACTCAAGGGTGTGTGTGTGTGTGTGTGGTTTAGCAGATTTGCGTTGGTCTGGGACTGAGAAAAGCCCTATATAAATCATCTTGAACTTGGTTGCATGTGTTTACCGGGATTGTGGATTCATGGTTTAAGTAAAGTAGGTGAGAGATCAGCCATCACCGGATCATCAGAAACAAAGAACTTGTTGAGCAGAACACACAACACACACAAGTTTAAGACGACAGAAAAGAAACTACAGTTAGAATCACGCCCAGCCGCAGAGTACCAGACGCGAGCGATCCTCACGACTAATGGACCAAGGACACGCTTCACTGCTGCTCAACAGATGGAAACGGGACGATGGTGGGAGACCTTCACCTTTAAACAGAGGACAGATCCTGGCCAGCGCGTGGACCGGGCCGAGGCCTGTGAACTGACCCACGGTGAACTCCATGAACAGCAGCGGGATTCCACACACAAACAGCATCAGCAGGTAAGGCAGCAGGAAGGCACCTACAAACATCAACTCTGAGAAGTTAACGTGAGCCCTCATACGCGCCTAACGCTTCTCTGCCTTCAGCAAAGGGCAGGAAACGACTGATAAGGTGGGTGCCAGTTGCGTGATAAAGCTCAAGCACTACGGTCTGCAGCGACAGAAAGAAGATAATCTACCATACATTTCTCCAGCAGAAACACGTCTGAAAACCGTTGATCATGTGAAACAAGGGCTGAACTTTAATCTGTTCTGGGAAACACTGTGTGGGATTGTTTTACACGATGAAGGCAGAACATCACTGTGTATTGTCTAGCGATCTACTCAACACAACGTGTCAGCTTTCGTAGACTTGCAACAAACCGACGAACGACGTACAGGCTTCAGTAAACGTGAACACGTCGGAAATCGACACTTATCAACAGAACGGACTGAAGCGGCCAGTCTTCCGCGTGTACTCGTACTATACTAACACGTTTATCGGGCGCAACTCAAACGTTTCGGGTGACCTTTATTTACGAGACACGCTTTATTCCCGCCGTTTAGACCATTTGGTTAAAATTGTTTTTTTTTTATTATCTACTTCTGTTCTTCAAAAAGCATGTTAAAAGTGAAGTGACGTCACTCACCGCCTCCGCTCCGGTAGCACAGGTACGGAAAGCGCCAGACGTTCCCCAGACCCACGGCGTAACCGACGGAGGCGAGGACGAACTCCACCCGCCGAGCCCACGTGCCTCTCGGTCCCGCGGCGTGCGGCTCACCTGTCGCCGGCCTTTTCGGAACTTCGACACCGGCCGGTACCGCGAGCCGGAGCTCCAGCTCTTCATCTCCCCCCGCACACTTATTCTCGGTCCGGTTCTCCGCTCCCACTCCCATCATTACCGGGTCCCGTGTGTCAGTAATTTACCGCCGAGAGCCGATATAACGGTCCGGACCAGGACAGCATGTGAGGCTGCTGCGGTTCGTCTCCGTTGCCGGGATGGGCATTTACACACGCGCGCGCACACACACACACACACACACACGGCGCAGATCAAAACAGTGTCGTTGTGAAGCGCGGCCGTCGTTACACTCGCTTATTATATGTTAGTTACACAATTATTGAGACCTGCCCCCTCAACCATAGTTTGCTTTCGTTACCCCTGCCGGTCCGCCCCCTAGAGTGACGTCAGCGACAGTGGCGGCGCGTGTGGTTTAAAGGGAGCGGGGAACCTGTCGTCGACGTCCGCGCGATCATATGTTACACGTTTGTTTCGCGGCATGAAGCGTGTTAAATGACACGGTCAGTGTGGTGACACGTGACCAAGTCGCGCTGAGTTCACGGTGAGTTTGCAGAAATGAAAGGGCGGGAGTCATTTGTTATTAGGCAAATATAGAGGAAGACACGTTTGGACCAGTGAAGCTGCTGCTGAACACACCGAGAAGAGCCAATGCTCTAATGATAGCATTCGATTATTGAGCTAAATTAGTGTCACCCTTTTTCATCAGATTGATTATGATTTGTTTTTATCGTTTGATTTTGTTGTCGTTTGTTTCGTTTTTTTAATGCTGAAAAGACTTCTACTTCTCTTTCGTCTTTTCCCTTATCAGGGGGGAATTTAATCTATCAATTTAATCTATCCTGAGCATCTTCCACCCTGACCCCAGCCAACCTCTTGTCCTCTCTTACAGCATTCATATATCTCCTTCATCCTCTTGCCCTTTTTCCTGGCAGCTCCATCTACAGCATTCTTATACAAATATGTTCACTATCCCTCCTCTGAACATGTCCAAACCATCTCAGTCTGGCCTTTTTTTGTTTTGTTTTGTTTTTCTTTATTTTGTTGCTAACACAGGTAACGTGAGCTGTTCCTCTGATGTGCTCGTTCCTTATTCTGTCCAACCTCGTCACTCCTATGGAGAACCTTAACATCTTCATCTCTGCTGCCTCCATCTCTGCCTCCTGTCTCTTTCTCACTGCTACCGTCTCTAGTCCATAAAGCATAGCTGGTCTTACCACTGTCTTGTAATGTACATCTTTCCTTTGAGTCTTGCCTGAATTCTTCGCAAGCTCCATCATCTGTGTTCCTCTCTCTTCTGGCTGGAGAAAGTGTTGACTTTTCCATTTCCATCCTCTTAGCAAAGTCTACCACCATCTGTCCTTCTAGAATCCTTTCCTTCACACCAAACCTGCCACCACCTCACCAACATAACCATTGAAGTCTGCTCCAACAACCAGTCTTTCTCCTTTGGGAATACTCTCTATGACCTCATCAAATTCACTCCAGAATATCTTCTTTTCTTCTAACTCACAGCCCACTTGTGGAACATACCCACTGACGACATTCACCATCACCCTTCAATTTCCAGCTTTAAGCTCATTACCCTGTCTGAGACTCTTTTCACCTCTAGCACATTGCTCTACAGCTCCATCTTCAGGATTACTCCTACCCCGTTTCCTTTCATATCTACATGTTAATACAGTTTGTATCCTCCAATACTGTGTGCTTTACTGCTCTTCAACCTCATCTCTTGCACACAGTACATCTACCTTCCTTTTCTCCAACATGTCTGCCAGTTCTCTGCCTTTTCCTGTTAAGAGTCCCTGTTCACAGAGTGATGTGGCTAGATTACTCCTGTGGCTAGAAACCGCTGAAAAGACCATTCATAAAATTCACTTGTAAGTCACCCTTGTAATGTTTATTACCATAATGTTAAATAAAGCTTATACAGAATTATATCAGTACATTTTACTTAAAAAAAGGTTGTAAGGTCCAAGATTGTTACCGTTGAACTCACTGCACACTGATGTACACACACACACTGAACTCACTCTACTCACTCTGCTCTTGCTTTTCTTGCAGTGAGGAACATCTGATCACTCAAGACAAGGAAAGCTTGGACATCCTGACTCCTGGTCCTCACTCCCTGTGCACTATGTGTTTTGCATGTCACCTAACTATTGTTGTGCTCACCGAGAAGGGAACTGGAAGGGTTACTGGACCTTACAAACCAACCCACTGCGATGGTCAAGAGCCATTGGTTGACTTCTGCTGGTCTGTTCTCTCTCTCTCTCTCTCTCTCTCTCTCTCTCTCTCTCTCTCTCTCTCTCTCTCTCTCTCTCTGCTGGTCTGTTCTGTCTCTCTCTCTCTCTCTCTCTCTCTCTCATGCAATTCTAACAGAGAGGTGGATCTTTCAGGAATTGGAGTTTAATGGGGAAACGGTCGCCTCTCGTGTCAGCCATCAGGTGTCGCTGCAGCCCCGCAGACGGCCGCTTGTCGCTCTCCAGACGCTCCTGTTTCAGGTGATGCTGGGTTTGATCCCTTCCGGTCTCCGTACATTTCTCCAGTGTGACGTCATCCACTCGGGCGGCCGAGCGAGACAAACTTTGAACTTGTTTGGAAACTTTACGTCGGCTATTTCGCTCGACGTGTCTTCTGACTTTCATCAGCGGCTCGGCGTCATGGATCGAACGCGGCGCATCAATGACCCAGGACTGTTCTGACCCGCGTCTCAGCGCCAGAAACATGGAAGAAAGCGAAGGTGAGTCCGTGTGTTTACGTGTCTGCTCGCGCGCGCTTCCCGCTCTCCGCTCTCCGCTCTCGGATCGTTTTCGCCTCGAGACGTCAGACTCTCTTGTACCTAAACGACACTGGCGTCATCTCTCTTCACTCTGACCCACAGACGCGGCGCGCCGGACCTGCTCGGGCTGCGGAGGAACCGTCCAGGAAGACTTTCACGTCAAAGTTCTTCAGGATTCCTGGCACAACTCCTGCTTCCGGTGGGTTGAAGCTCGTGCTCCACTGTCCGCTGGTTACCTTTGTTTCCTCAGGAGTCTCGTTTGTAAAGAGGAATTCCCGCCGGTGTTCCTCTGCTTCTCCTGGACTGTCTCCAGACAAGCACGTGCTGGTTTCTCCTCCAGTCCGACCACATTCTTCTGCAGCTTGTTTTCCACCGAGGAACATGCTGTGACTCGTCATCTTCTGCTGTTCCTCCAGGAAGGCGGAGGTCTCCGTCTACACTCCTTATGGAGGACCCAAGCCGCCACAGTCAAATCTAAAAGACAACAGAAATCATGGTGGTTAGATAGAGAGATACACACAGGAATAAATAAATTACAAAATGACTGGATAAACACATTTATTTGAAGAAGAAGAACCCACTTGCGCTAAAGCTGGAGAATGGTGGCATGTTACTGATGTGAAGTTCAATTCTTTTAACTGACCCGGATCTTTAATTCTTGAGCAGTAAAGTGTTTGAGTAAAGTTCATCTACAGCATAGGTTGTGGCTCTCGAGCGATATAGTGTGCTGTAGTAGTTATGCCACAAGCAATTTAAACCACGTGAAAATCTAACCAATTCCAGCACCTCTTCATCTTATACTGGTTTTGGCCAATATTAACATTTTATATTTAGTCCACTGTTTGATTAAAGGATGTTTAACTTTTATAATTTCATAAAAATGCCATATTCCTGGCCTCGTGTTCTCATACTGTTTGAAATCACTATGAGCAATGAGTGGTTAGAAAAACAACTGCCAGTGACTATATTTGACAAAATCTGATACAATGTTTGCATTTCATCTCCTTTAGATTTAAAACATTAGAGTTGAAGTAGCAAACATTTCTGAAATGTCCGTTCTGCTTTCCAGTGGAACATGATCTCTGTCGCTCCTGTCAGATTCACTCATTCTCACCACTACATGTCTGCTGTTCGGGACATCAGCTGATGATGATGGCGATTGGCATGGGCCTGTCTCTTGCCTCCAGATGTTTCCCGATTGAAGTGTGAGGCCAGAGATGCTCAAACAGGTCTCCGCTCTTCATTGTTGGGGTTGTCTTCTGTGATTCTGCAGGTGTTCCGTCTGCTCGGACCTGCTGACCAACTGGTACTTTCAGAAGGAAGGACGGCTCTACTGCCACAAACATTACTGCGAGAAGTTTGGTGAGCTGTGCCACGGCTGCTCACTGCTTGTGACCGGACCAGCCATGGTGAGGAGCGCTGTCGCTTTCTCAAGTCCATGTTCAGGTCCAAACGGCAGTGTTCTGGTGTGCTGTAGGTGGCTGGAGAATACAAGTATCACCCCGAGTGCTTCATGTGCTTGAGCTGCAGGGTGGTGATCGAGGAGCGGGACACGTACGCTCTAGTGGAGCGCAGCCAACTCTACTGGTGAGGAACATCTCAACACGCTGTGGGCCGCAAGTTTGGGCAAAGGCCTCTGTGTGTACTGCTGTCCGACCCTCTTCCTCCCTCTCTCTCTCTCTCTCTCTCTCTCTCTCTCTCTCTCTCTCTCTCTCTCTCGGCAGTGGGGGATGCTATCAGCAGCTGGTGCTGACGCCCGTGCGGGAGAAGCGCGGCCTCCCTCACACCGTCACTCTGGTCTCCGTACCCGCCGCCACTAATGGCAAGCGCGGCTTCTCGGCCCGAGTTCTGCGAGACTGCACTGGTGCCACGGCCAGCGTTCAGGTCAAAGAGTGAGTGGAGTGTGTCTGTCCTCGTGGAAGCCATCAGGAAGGCTTCACTGTCACTTTCCTTCCTTTTCCAGAGTCCGAGGGATGCACATCAGCCCAGAGGTGCGGAACGCCATCCACGTCGGAGACCGGATCTTGGAGATCAATGGCCTTCCAGTATCTGCTCTGATGGAGGAGGAGGTGAAGTGCTGCTCATGAGCTCTCATCGCTCTTCACATCACCCTGACTCACGCTTAACACTTTAGACTGAAATACACACACACAAACACACAGTGCTGTGAAAAAGTATTTTTTGAAAAAAAAAAAAAAAAAAAAAAAAAAGTTTCAGATCACTGTCTTAGATTTTTTTCTTATATGAAGGTCATACCACAGCATCTCGATCGGATTTAGATCCGAACTTTGACTTGGCTTAAGGCAGCAAGCAGGCCCAAATCATCACACCACTACCACCATGCTTTACAGTTGGCATCGCGTTCTTTTTATCAAACGCTTTGCCATTTTTACGCCAGATGAAACGGGCTGCACACCTTCCAAAATGTATCGGTCAACAAAATGCTCCTTCAGAAGTCTTGAACCATCAAGGTGTTTTTTATAGCAACTTTGTGATGGTCTGGAACTAAGAAAAGCGCTTTATAAATAAACTTGAACTTGAACTGTGCAAAAAGCACTTTGTCGCAGCACTATGTGCACACACACGGCATCACGTGCTTCGAGTGCCACTGACGGGCGCTGGTGCGTTGGCGTCTGCAGGTGGAAGATCTGATTCACCGCAGCAGTGAGTCTCTGCAGCTGCTGCTGGAGTTTGACCCGGTACGTCAGCGCTTGGACCGGCTGCACCTGAGCTCCTCACTCCATCAGTTGGGGGTCCCGGCAGCGTCACGCATGCGCTTGTCCTCGCCCGCGGACGGCGAAGTGGAGGCCCGCGACTCTGTGGACAGCAGGACGCTGAAGCGCCGCTCCCTGAGGTCAGTAAAGGTCGCCGACACGGGAACTTGCCCTCTGTGACGCGTCTTGTGCTCCTCAGACGCAGCAACAGCATCTGCAAGTCTCCGGTCTCCAGCTCTCCTAAAGACCCTCTGCCGCTCACGCGGGACATCGGTCGTTCGGAATCCCTTCGCTCTCCTTCCAGCTGCTCGCACAGGATCTTCCGGCCCTGTGACTTGATCCACGGGGAAATTCTGGGCAAGGGCTTCTTCGGACAGGCCATCAAGGTTTTCTACCGCAATCAATGCTCTAAATCATTGTAATAACGCATGACAGGCGGCGTGGCCTTTAACTGTGATGCTGCAGGTGATCCACAAGGCCACTGGTGAGGTGATGGTGATGAAGGAGCTGATCCGCTGCGATGAGGAGACACAGAAGACCTTCCTGAAGGAGGTGCGCTGCCCCAGCTCCTTCCGCTGAGCACTTCCTCCCCCTCATCCCTGTCTCCGCCCCAGGTGAAGGTGATGAGAAGCCTGGTCCATCCGCATGTCCTGAAGTTCATCGGGGTTCTGTACAAGGACAAGCGGCTCAACCTGATCACGGAGTTCATCGAGGGGGGAACTCTGAAGGACTGTATCCGAGACATGGTGAGTGTGTTCACTCGCTCTCCCGCTGCTCGTCTGTCTCACGCTCCGTTTCACCGTGTCTCAGGATCCGTTCCCATGGGAACAGAGAGTTGGTTTTGCCAAGAGCATCGCGTCTGGAATGGTGAGTGACGTACATCTTCCCGAAGAACAGCAATTACTGTCCCATTCGCTCCATACCAGCCCAGTTTTTAGATAAGATTCGATGAAGGAAGTCCTCCAGTAGACTGCTAAGTTCCTGCCGCGTCTCACTGCGCGTCTCTCTTCAGGCTTATCTTCACTACATGAGCATCATACACCGAGATCTCAACTCTCACAACTGCCTGGTTAAACTGGTAAGAGACGCATGCCTACCCATGATGCCTCGCTGACTCAGGCTTTATAAGGGATGGCATTACTCACTGGTAGCCCGACTGGCTAAATTAATTAGTGCCGAATGTGCAATGTTCTAAAAAAGCTTTTTTTTTTTTTTTTTTT
>CM051502.1:10487454-10501248 GCA_028031935.1 Paedocypris micromegethes
CTAACTGCAAAAAAAAAAAACATGTTACATAAGTTAGTGGAAAAAAAAATTACCATTACAAATAATAATAATGAGTATTTGTAAGGCGCTTTTCACAGTTTTAACTGTCTCAAAGCGCACAAGTGTAGAGAATGAGAAGTGTAGTACAAAAGCAAAGCATAAAAACTGAGTTTATTTACCTTTGCGCGAGAGCGAGATCAGAGACGAACGGAGGACGACCAACACACACTAGTTACTGTTCTGCTACAATTCCTAGTGGATGTCACTTTGGAGTTGTTTTTGTCTTATCACGCAGAAAACTGAAGCTGTCTCTGATCTCCTGCTTGGCTTCTATCAACTTTATGATTCTCCCGGGCCTCGTGGTGAAAAAGTGATCAGGATTTCCGTAGCATTAGAGTGACGGCTGTGCTGGTGTTTATTCTAGGTGTGTGTGTGTGTGTGTGTGTGATCAGGAGCCACTTTAAACCTCTGAGGTCACAAGTGTTTCATGACCAGTCGCCATGGAGGTTTACAGAGAACGGGAGGAGTGATAGACACAAACACACACACACAGCTGCACACACATTTTAATTTCTGTTCTATGACTTGCAGGACAACACCGTGGTGGTGGCAGACTTCGGTTTGTCTCGTCTAATCAAGGAGGAGAAGGTCAAGCAGCCGCCGCCAGATAAACCGACCAATAAGAAGCGTGTGTTCAGACGCACGGACCGTAAGAAGCGGTACACGGTGGTGGGGAACCCGTACTGGATGGCGCCGGAGATGCTGAATGGTGAGAGTCCAGCGCTCTGATTGGCTGGTCCAGGGTCATGTCCTGCATGCAATGTTTTGATAAATTATTTCATTTTATTTGAACGGTTGATTTAGTAAGTCACTGTGTGTGTGTGAGCAGGTAAGCGCTATGACGAGAAGGTGGACGTCTTCTCCTTCGGCATCGTCCTCTGTGAGGTGAGATGAGTGTGCGTCCGAGCGCAGGCGGTGGCTTGATGTTCTCAGTGTTGCCTGCAGATCATCGGCCGCGTTTACGCCGACCCAGAGTGTCTGCCCAGGACGCTGGACTTTGGACTCAACGTGCAGAAGTTTGTAGAGAAGTTCCTCCCGGAGGACTGTCCTGCAGCATTCTTCCCGTTGGCCGTGACCTGCTGTGACCTCTCACCCGATCACCGGTGAGTGAGTGAGTGAGTGAGTGAGTGAGTGAGTGTGTGTGTGTCTGTCTGTCCTCACGCTGCTCTTCCTCTCAGACTGGCTTTCCAGAAGCTGGAGGACAGTTTTGAGGCCTTGGCTCTGAACCAGGAGCTGGGCATCCCTCTGCCCGCAGAACTGGAGGAGCTTCAGCAGACGTTCCTGACCACGTACGGGTCCAGCCGGAGCTAGAGCCCCGCCCAGCCGAGCGAGAGCAAGAAGAGTTCAGCCCGATTCTTCTGAAACATGTAAATAATACAGTAATAATAAATGCACTGGCTGAAGAAACGTTGGTCAGGAGTGGCTGCAGAGAGCTCGAGGGAAGCCTTTAATTCCAGTGATGACGGCTAGAGAAGACC
The DNA here is from genome assembly GCA_028031935.1 of Paedocypris micromegethes. NCBI lineage: Eukaryota > Metazoa > Chordata > Actinopteri > Cypriniformes > Paedocypris > Paedocypris micromegethes. The sequence goes on from CM051502.1 coordinate 10,488,993, forward strand.
ACACCCCCACCCCACTGATCCTGTGTGTGTGTGTGTGTGTGTGTGTGTGTGTGTGTGTGTGTGATTCTGTAAGGTCTCTTTTTGTTCTGACATAATTCTTGAATTGAAAACACACAACACGTGAGTCCACCATGCAGCCACTGGTCCTCCCTCGCCCCCCCTCAGAGGGGCCCCGCCCCTGATGCACAGGAAACCAGGCGGGCATCTGTTCCGTCGTCATGCATCACACTTCAACATAAAAGCGTCTCGTCCCACTGTCCTCAGGCCCCCGGCGTCCCCGCCTGCCCCTCCTCGGGCTCCTGCGCAGGGGTCAGCGTGTTCTCCTCCACCATCTCGCAGACGGGGTTGGCGAAGGCGGAAAGAGGAAGAGTGACGCGATGCATTTCACGCTCGTAGACCCGCTGCTCGTGCTGCCACCGGAGGTCGCGACCCCTTAGGGGAGGAAACGCACGTCACCGAGGGACAGGAAGCAAAGCCACAGCGGCACTGACCGTTTGTACAAGTATCCGGCCGTGATTCCGGCTCCGAGGAGGACGATGATGGCCATCATGAGCACGCTGAGCACCGCACCTGCAGAGCACAAGCCTCTGGTCAGACGGGCGTCGCCCCCATCACACCACACCGCTCCTACCCAGAGTGCCCAGGTCTTTCTTCCTCTGGGTTCTGCTTGTCAGCGGCCACCGGGGCCCCACCGAGGGCTGAGCGGTCGGCGGCGTCACGAGGGCGGGCGTGGTGCTGGACGCTTCTGAAGGGACGAATAGCGACACAGAGTTTGAAGAGTAAAGCGAGTGACCACTGTGATGACAAACTTCCTTTCCCTCCCACCAGCTACACTTTCTGAGTTCTGTCAACCAATCAGCAGCTGATACCAGCGAGGCCAATCAGAACGCAGCGTATCAAAGTCTTACACCTCGTGCTTTGTTAACTGATTATTTAATTAAGTCATTCAAGAAAATCAGAAAACATTTAACCTAGTAAACAGTTATTCACAAATGTAAGGACAAATAAGTGTTAGTAACCTGTCTAGCCTACATTAATTTAAACAAGTGAGTATGGCTATTGGGGGCCGTGTTGAGACTGATCTGCATTTACCATCCAATGAACTGACAGACACAAACCCGGGGCAGTGGGCACTGTGAGAGAAAAAGTGAATGTGTGTGTGTGTGTGTGTGTGTGTGTGTGTGTGTGTGTGTGTGAGAAGCAGAGAGACATGGGGGAGGGGCATCATTGAGTGACATACTGTAAAAATAATCACAAGAACATGTTATGGAACGTTTACACGTGACTGCTGCTCGTGTGGTTCGCGCGGCGAATAACGTTCCAAGAAACGTAATGAGATTTTGTTTTACCGTCAACCGCCAAAGTCGCGCTGAGCGCAGCGAATCCGAGCACCGCGAGCAGACCGAGCCGCCGCCGCCACATCCCGCCCGAGCCGCGGACTGATTGACTGCCGGACAGAAGGAGCGCGAAGGCCGGTGTGGATCCGGAGACGGTCAAAACAAACAGACGCGTCGGTCCGGAGCGCGCGACTCCTCCGGGTCCTAGAGCCGAGCGCGCGCGAGCCACCGGTGCACAGGCGCGACCACGACACCTTCCGATGTGTTTATAGTCCGCGTGTCATTGTGGAGAGAAGATCCGCCGAAGCAGCTGCGGAGGAGACGCTCCTCACTGCGGGGACCCGGAGTCTCTGAGGAACCCTTGTGGCTCAGAGGGAGAAGACCGACCGACAGACACATCAGGTGAGACTTCAGGTCCAGTTATGAGTGCGAGCAGTGGAAACATCTCATGTCGTGTCACTTTAGTTTGTGCATCAGAAGCGCTGGTCAGGACGTTTTGTGTCGTTATGTTACAAGATGATGCTTCTGGCTAAAGTCAGATGCTGGAAGTTCTGAGGCCTTGGCTGGAACGATCAGGCTTCTGTCATTTCACTTGACTTCATTCACTGTGATTAAGCTGAGGACCATCTCCTCATCTGCACATACACATTCATGATGAAGATGAAATGTTAAGAGCGTTGAAGAGCAGGTGAAGAAGCCGCGGGGCAATTTCATTACATCCTGCAGAATGAGAGACTGGACACGGCGGAGCTGTAATGCCACTTTATTTCTACAAAGATTAAAAATGTTAAAAAGGCGTGTCCGTGTAAGGGCCCTGAGGAGCGGCCTGACCTCACACACCCTCCTCCACGTCGGTAAAAACCTGCGGAAGAAAGACTCCGTGCAGCAGGAAGCGTCTGTAGAGGTCTTGCAGGTCTGCGGATAAGCGGGCGGGGTCGACCAGGAGCTGCGCCAAGTCACAGTGCCGACACGCACGGATCAGAACCAGAGCCCGGCAAAACAGGCCAACGACCGCCTGGTGGAAGCGGGGATTCAACAGCAGAGTCAGCCAATCAGCAGTCAGCGTGTCCCCTACACAACCAATCATCATCATCATCATTATCATCATCACTGCAGAGACGCGACTGACAGTCAAAGCTGAAATACCCAGCGGAAGCTCCAGACACCGCGCAACATTCTCCTGCACCGCCGCCGCATTGTCGCGAGCCCAGCGACTAACGTCTGCCGCCAGAGCCGGGGATTCTGGGACACGACTGACCAGGCGCAAGACGTATGAGAGCAGGAAGGGCTCGGTGAAGACGCTCCCCTGGTCTCGCTCATACAGACTGCAGGAGACAGGAAGGAGACACGTCAGGAGTAGGAGACACGTCAGGAGGAGGAGCCACGTCAAGAGGAGGAGACACGTCAGGAGGAGGAGACACGTCAGGAGGAGGAGACACGTCAGGAGGAGGAGACACGTCAGGAGGAGGAGACAGAGGACCCACCGTTCGCCCGCCGCTGCAGTCATGGCCGCGCCCAGGTCACAGTGAGGCAGGTGTGACACCAGAGCCTCCAGCGAACCCCGCGTCTCCCAGAACTCCTCCACCAGCACCTCCAGCACGACCTGCAGAGCCTGGTTCCCCTGCGCAGGGCGGGAGAGGTGGGCGGGGAAGACGGCAGCCGCGGCCCGAACGCGAGGACTGTCGTCCTGCAGCAGCCAGACGCACGTGCTGATCAAGCTGGAAGACAAGATTCACACGGGACGCCACATCTACCATCAGCTGTTGAGCAGGTGTGTGTGTCTCCCTCTCTCTGCTTGTGTGTGTGCGTTATGATAATGATTTATTCTCTCTCATTTGCCCGCTGTATTTGTAAACTGTTTCTCCAGTTTCTCAACAGAGAAGGAGGAACTAAGTGGATCTGTTGTGTGACGTTGAGTCAGTAACGTCCTCAGGTTTCCTTACGTTGAGCTACACGACGCGAGAGCTTATTACCGCACACTGAGATGTTTGTGGTTGTGGTCCAGCAGGGCGGCGCCACACAGACCCAGAGCCTGAGCACAGGCGCTTCTGAAGGCCTCGGGAGCGTCAGGACGCCGATGCTTCTCCAACAGCTCACACCAGCGCCAGAGCAGAAACGAGTCCGCACTGAGAGACACAGAGATGTGAGCGTGACATCACCGGCCTGCTGCAGGAGGAGCGGCGTGTGTTCACCTGCGGCACAGCAGCAGGCCGACAGCAGTGAGGGCGGTGGAGATGGGCAGTGATCCTCCTCCGTCTGACTCCAGATCAGCCAGCAGCAGCTCCACACACTCCCGCGCCTCTGGAAACTCCTCCTGCAGCTCAGTCAGACTCTCAGGCCTCAGAACCTCCACCAGGGCCCTCAGGAAGTCTCCCCTGTACTCCGCATCCGCGTCCAACAGCGCCGCCTTCAGGTTGGCCTGGAAGAGACCGACTGATGAGAAATGTCAGGGTGTTCTTTACTTTCAGCTGCGTCTGATGTTCTTTACCTGCAGTAGTGCGGTGACAAACGGCCGGCGCATCCGCGTCTCTGCGACACACCTGACCACCGCCAATCTGACTGCCGCGCTGCCACTGGCCAGACAACGCCACAGCGGACTGGCCTCCTCAGCCTCCTGACACAGGAAGGCCACTGCCGCGTCCCACAATGCTGCAGTGCCCACCTACACACAGCACACGTCCTGAGGAGGCCAGAGAGAGAGAGAGAAAGAGAGAGAGGGAGCGAACCACACACCTCCAGCGCATCCGGCCTGCGCTGAATCTCCTGCAGGAGGAGAGCCGAGAGCCGAGCGACGAAGGAGTCCGAGCAGCTGCCACGCACCAGCCTCACCACCTCCACATATGCCAACCGCACCAGCGGGCAGCGCTGCCCTGAAGATGCCAACCACAGCTTGTCCTCGAGGTGTTTCACAACCTCACCCAGAAGGGAAGACGGGGCGCTGCAGAGAAATTGAGAACAGTCGCTTGACGACTCCAGAAGGACCGGGGAGACTGATGGACTCTCACGTGTTCCTCGCCAGCACCGCCCGGATCTGGAGCAGCTGTCCGTGCGTGCGATTGTGGCAGGAGCAGGCCGCCGGGCATTCTGGGAGCTCTTCCACCAGCCTCAGTACGACGTCCAGACAGCCACTCGCCGGGACCAGTGCGACTAAAACTCTGGACGCCATCAGTCGCACGGCGTAGACCGGGCAGGACGCCAGGGAGAACACCGGGGGCAGGAAGTCTGACAGGCCACTGCACAAACACACAAGAGCCGCATGACGAACGGCGGTGAGAGCGGCAGGCCGAGTGCGTACCGTGTGTGCTCCTTGGCGCCAGGCTGGAGTTTGGCAAGCAGGGTGAGCACCGGGTACAGAGACGGGTGGAGCCGGGCATCCTGGGCATCTCTGGCCGCCCTCTCCAGAGTCTCCAGCAGGAAAGGCTGCAGAGTGGGGTACAGGCCAAAGAAGGCCGCGGTGGACATCAGACCCTCATCACCCGCCGGGAGCGGACCCAGCATGCGGACACAGAGAGAACCTGCAACCACCAGCATCACTGAATGTCGCCCCACTTACGAGTGTACCCCACTTACTGTAGAGCTGCAGTGCCGCGTTCCTCATGGCCCAGCAGGGGGAGCTGAGGAGCGAAAGGGACAGCACGGCCATGACGGGTGTGTGCTGCAAAACGCACACGCTCAAGCTGGAACCCTTCACCAGCGCTTGCAGCGCGTGAACAGCGCACACCTGGACAGACACACACACACACACACACGTGTGACGTTTCTCAGGTGACGTGATGGTCTCATCGCTTCACCTGTGGCAAGTCCAGCGTTTGGTCCCAGTCATGTGGAAGAGCAGCACCAGCCGCGCGCGTCAGCGAAGACACTGCGTGAGCCAGGAGAGGCCGAGATTTCCCAGAGTCCTCGGCGGATAGAACACCCAGGATCAGCATGGGCAGGCCGGCGGCGCGGCGTGTGACGGAGGTGGAGCGCGACTGCAGAGCACACAAGCCCTGGACAGCAAGAGGACACGGCGCTGCACTCGTGTCCCAAACAAACACGCTGACCTCCTCTACCTGCTGCAGCAGAATGGCCGGAATCTTCCGCAGGTCTGGGTCCGAGCTGTTCAGGAGACTCCTGCAGAACCTAGTGAAGCCGACGCTGCAGCCCTCCACCGCCCCCTGCAGACCGGAGCACACGTCAGCGCCAGCGTGACGAAGAGGCAGGCGCGGGGGTCTGCGCTCACCCAGTGTCTACACCTCAGGATGATGTCCTTAAAGAGCTTGGAAGCCCCTCGGAGCTCCTCCACAGTGAAGGACACGTCCTGGTGCTGAGCCGACAGAACTCTCTCCACCAGAGCGCCCAGGAACATCCCGATCTCCTGCAGGAAGAGCTGACATGAGCAGCGGGCAGATGCTGCAGCGGCGGATCCTGACTTCACACCTTCAGCGAGACCCAGCAGCAGGTCAGGACCAGACTGTGTTCCTCAGAGAGCAGCACCCTCTCTTCGCCATCCTCGTCAATCACAGACTCGATCGCTTTGCCCATCTCACAGAAAGACGGCGCCACTTCTGTACCATGACAACGGCAAATGAGCAGAGAGGAAGAGCAGGAGAGGATGGAGCGAGGCTGAGGCTGTACCCGTCTCCTCCGCGTCTCCGGACAGCGTGTCCAGCAGCAGCCGAGTGATGTCCTCCACCAAACACAGCAGACGCCTGGCAGCCATCTGCTCGAGCTCCTGCAGGACTTCCGGGAGCCCCCGGTGCAGAGCGCTGACCACACCTGAGAAGCGAGGAGACCACTCTCTAAACTCACATCACCTCTGCTTCCAGGAACGCTCACCGTGGATCGGAGAAGAGCGAGCGGCGAGCATCATGTTTCCTCGGGCCTGGAGGAAGTGCTGCTCCAGCTCCTTCAGCAGGAACATCACGATCAGTCCCGCTGAGCTCTTCTCGCCACGCTCGGTCGCGCCACCTGCCCTGGGAGAGAAGAAGGGGTCAGCGTGAGGCAGACCTTTCCGGTCGGGCGAGGATCACATCGGCACACTTCAGCAGCAGCAGCTGGAAGAGAAGCGCCGCCGTCTGGGCGTGTTGCACTCGTGGGCTCCTCAGCAGCCGCTCCGCTCGGCCCCGCAGCACGGCCGTGACATCATCAGGCAGAGACGGAGGGAAGAACTTCACCAGGATCTCAGCAGCCAACTCTCTGACCTGTAGGGAGAAGATGCGCTATTCCAGCCGTCGCCTCGCACGCGCACCGCATCTCTTTCACCTCATTGGTTGAATCCTCCAAACAGCCAATCAAGACGAGCATCTTTGACTTTGTAAAGAAATCCCACTTCCCACGTTCCTCGGCCCAGCTGATGAGAGCCGACACAGCGGCTGAAGGAGAAGGCAGGAGAGTCATTATGCCGGCCGCTCTCACCGTCGTCCATGAAGGTGTCTTCAGGTACCAGGAGGTTGTCCCTTCTTCCTCTCCGTACTCCAGGAGTCGCTACATGTCTCCATCACCACGGACAGCAGGAGCAGAGCGCTCCTCTTACGCTGGTAGCTGCAGTCGGGACTCAGAGAGACCAAACACAGTCGCACCAGCCAATCGACAAACGCTGCGGAGCAAGCGCAGGAACGTGACGGGACCTCGGTTCTCCCGGACTCTGGGTTGGATAAGGCTTACCGACTCCACGCTCCAGCTGCTCCGTCACGCCGTTTCTCGTGTCACATCTCTTGAGGCCAGACAGGCAGCTGTCCCTTATTCGCCCCAGAAACTTCTTCAGCGAGGCCTGAAGGTTGTGTCGAAACAGAGACGATTCGCTGCCAAGGTTGAGCGGGATGAAGCGCGTGAGCTCTGCATACTCCAGGAACAACGGAGGGTCCGCGGACCTCACGCTGCAGCACAGCACGTTTAGAGCGGCCAGACGCACACTCTCGTCCCGAGAACACAAGCACAGCCGCAGCGTCCGCTGCACACGCGGGTCGTCCGTTTCCAAAGGCGAGCATCTGCTCCTGGAGCGCTGGACGCTCATCACGCGGGCCCAGGCATGGAGATGCCCGGGGGCCGCGGGGTCTACGGCCGATAAGAGCGCGTGGAAAGCGCTGGGGAAGGTCTGCAGGGTAGCGGGCAGAAGATAACTGGAGGCGTTGGTCCTCAGCTGAGACTGCGGTGAGGTCAGAGCCTGCAGGACGACGGCGAGCCAGCGCTGAGCCCAACGCCGAGCCTGATCCGCCTCAGAGGAGCCTGCAGCAGCGTCCTGAGCCAGCTCACGCTTCTGCTTCTGCAGGAGACACCGGTAGACTTCTGACGCTGGTGGAGAGAGACGGTTGGTGGAGAGGCATCGGAGGAGATGAGAGGGAAGGGCTGGGTACTGCTGCAGGACCTTCAAACAGAAGGAAGGACTCGGTCACTCACTCACTCCAGGGTTCCTACAGTTTCTGAAAAGTTCGAGCACTTTCATGGTCATCGTTCAAGCTTTTCCAGCACCTGGTGGTTGTGGTCTACACAAACTACCGTTCAAAAGTTTGGGGTCATTTTGGGGTCATGTGCTTATTTTTTAAAGAAAAGCACTGTTTTGGTCAATAACTACTCTAGCTGTAAATGCCTGGTTTTTGGTGCAATATCTACATAAGTGTGACGAGGCCCATTTCCAGCAACTGTCACTCCAGTGATTTAATGGTACAATCAACGTGTTTGCTAATTGTTTCAAAAGAATAATGGATGATAGTAAAAGCCTTGTTTGATCATGTTAGCGCTGCTGGAAATTGTTTAGCTGGTTAAAGAAGCTACAAAACTGACCTTCCTTTCGGCAGATTGAGAAACTGGCGTCAACCAAACGCTCAAACTGGCCAGAAATAGAGAACTTTCATGTGAAACTCAACAGTCTGTTCTTAGAAAATAAAGTGTGACATACAATACATAATTGTCTAGGTGACCCCAAACTTTTGAACGGTAGTGTAGTTAAAGTAATGACTAAATACAATTAAAATGAAACGTTACCATTTAAAATCACATTTTTAAGAGATATTATACAAACAAAAACAAAGTTATACTTTGAAATAGAAATTGGACAAGTGTCACTGTATGTCTAGTCGACTGTCAATGTTAGTTTGTGAGTAGTCAATGTAAAACAAATGAACGAAATGAATGAATGAATGAGAGCGGGTCAGTTAAACCAGACGGTCCGACAGCGTCGCACACACAGGATCAGCGCGGCTCATCCACTGCAGTTTCATTTTATTTGTAATCCTTCTTATAAAAGGCAAACTATTCAGTTAGTGAATAAAGTATAATTACATTTTCAATGTAATTTTCACTTTATTTAAAATTTAAGCATTTTGAGGCTTTAAAAACACAATTTCAAGGATTTCAAGCACCCGTAGGAACCCTGTCGCTGGTTTATAGTTCTACTGCGAGCTGATTGGACGACAGAATGTGAAGACACGAAATGCGACGAAACGGAACCTGACATTAAGCACACAATGTCGTTTTTGTGAAAGAGTGTCATAAAGTTCAGTTTTGCTTCATGCGTCTCCTGAAAATATTAGGAAGCAGACGTTTGCTGCTAATGCGGTACAGCGCAGCCTCCTCACCTGCTCCGTTCTCACATACGGCAGCATGGCAGTGAGGGCCAAGTACTTGGCTTTGGACTCCCAGGGAAGCTCAGAAATCCTCTGCAGAACTTCCACGTAGAGACTCTTCTGATCGTTCTCCTCCTGGTAGATCTCAAACAGCAGGCCGAAAGCTTCTCGCGCCTCCTCCGCCACACCGTCCATCTAGAGGCACGACGTAGAGGAGGAGGAGAGCGTCGCAGGAGATCAGACGAGAGGTGTCAGACTCACCGGGCTCTCGGCGCTGCTCCACACCAGCTCCATCAGCCTGCGCTGCAGCTGCACGTCACGCCGCTCGCTCTCCTTCACTCGCTTCAGCCACAGCCTGAAGACTGAACACCGGCCGTGACGCGCGGCGCAAACACACCTACCCGTCCCACAACTCAAACCTTGGAACACGTAGTAATGACAGTCCAGCTTCTCCTCACAGAGGCCTGAGATGATGCTGAGCAAGTCGTCCAGGAGACGAGTCTGAAAGGTCCAGAGGAGCGTCAAAGCAGAATCGCGCCTGTACCTGCAATCGTCTTGCGCTGACGTCTGTCGTCTCAAATGATTCGTCTACTGCTCAGCTTCCGTAACATGAACGAAAGTCAAAACAGTGATTTGAAGATTCGAACAGATTGGACATATTAGAACACCAACTTTCTTCCCTGGCACTTAATTTAATCATTGTGAGAAATGATTTACACCTTTATGCTTTTATGTTTTATTCCTATTCTATTGTAATACTTTCATGCTTTGATGTGTTTCTTGCTCGGGTTTTAACTTTGCTTTGATGTTTTCCTTTGTTTTAAATGTTTCGTTCACCGCGTGAAACTGTAAGCTGTATGTCTTCCGGGTCAACGGTCCAGACCCCCCCTCGTCAGCGATGTTCGGACGCCCAGAGAAACACGCGTTATTTACAGCTACCTCCGTGCCTTTTGTTACGGACCAGATGAAAGACTTACATGTGGCTCCCCGGTGCTCTTTCGTCATTGGATCATTCAAACTGCTACCTCGTCTCCCTCGTTTGGCCATTGGACCAGGCGACCACCTCCATCTCCCCCGCTTCTTTTGATCTATATCCCTTTGTCTTACTCCTCTGGCTGCTCTCTCGTCATTGGAGAATCAATGTTACATCCCACTGTTTGAATCTGTCTATAAGTGAAACTGAAACCTTGCAACTTCAGTGATGCTACGCAGATACTGGATTAAATCCATTTGTTACATTCTCCTGTTTTCGCGTCATCACTCCGGCCGCTTTCGTCATCATTCCGTGGGCACCTTGGGAAAGCCGCTACACGAACAGAGAGAGAGGAGCAAACACCGCGAGACCGCCGTGACAAAGTCTTTTCGAAGTATAATAATTCAGAAAGCCTCCAAAATATTAATAATCTTTCAATCATCAATAATTCTGAGTGCACTAATAACTAGGGAAATAAATAATTATTGATGCTGTATCAGAAGAGGTTAATGCGTGTGAGGGCGCGGACGGGTCACCTGTGTGTCGGGGTGGAGCGAGAGCAGGACGTCACTCCTGCAGCCAGTCAGCAGACCCCTGCACACCGCCAGTCTGTCCAGCCCGTCCGGACCCCGGGGAGCGCACTCCACCTGCAGCTGACCCACGCTCAGCCTCCACGCCGCTGCAGGACAAGCACACGCGTGGAGCAATGAGACGACGGCGCCCCCTGCAGGGGGTGAAGGTGACTGACCTGTGTGTGTGACCTGCAGCAGACTCCAGGCCGCCGCCGCCGCACCATCGCCATCCCCGCACGTGTTGACCAGCATCGCCACCGCCGTCCCCGCCAGCAAGCGCGTGTCTCTGCTAGACACCTGAGCGAGACGGCCATAGCTCAGACACATGACGGACGCATGCCGGGGAGGAGAGGACAACCTTTCCGGAAATGACGCTCATGAGGAAGTCCAGAAGATCTCGCACACACGGGCTTGCAGTCTCTCTGCAGAAAACCAGCGGCGACACTGTTTCAGGAAGCCACTGAAACACCTGCAAACACACCTGCAGAGGAGAAGCGCCGGTCAGCGGCCGCGGTGGAGCAGTGTGGACGCTTCTGACCTTCACTGTCTGCTGACACAAGGCTTCATCACAGGAGACGACCGGAACCAGCGCAGCCAGTTTACTCAGCAGAAGGAGACAGTTCTCCCGCAGAACCTCCCGTCCCACGGTGCTGTCTTCCATCACCATCCCCACTGACACACACACACACTCACTCACTCACGCTGACACTCACACACAAACACACACACTCACCCATCTGAAGATCTTCTGAGGAGAACACCTGGGCAGAAAGCGTGTCCGTCAAACCAGCAGGACGAGCGGCGAGAGACTCAGACTCACCTGCTGGGGACGCAGAATCGCACGCAGAGCTCCACCCACCTCCTGTACCACCTCCGTGCGGTTCCGCCGCATCAGCACCTGCAGCATCTGGTGCAGAAGCGGGTGAGACCGCGCCCGGGCGAGAGAGAGAAAGAGAGAGAGGAGCGGCACCTGCTGGAGCCTGCGGCGGGCGGCTGAGGAGTTCCCCGCTGACCGCTGCAGCCACAAGAGGAGCCTGACCAGCGCACATACAGCATCGGGCGGCAGCTGACCTTCTGTAATCTTCTGCAGCGTCTGTAGCGCCTCCAGCAGCGCCGCGTCCCGCCTGCGTTTGCCTTGTCCACTGACCCCACACAAACACACCCGATCACACTGCGGCCTCACAACACACCACACCATCATCACACACATTCTCTCGCAAACATGCTCATGTGCTGCACACGTACACACTCTTTCGCTTTGACGGACACATACACTTTATTTCAGACTCTCTCTGACTGCTAAAAAGTTAAATTATTTCTTTTAGCATTTTTTTTGGAAGGGTCAAAAATTATTGCCACTATGTTACATTATTTGCATTTTGACGGTAAAAGTTTTTTATTATTACTATGATATTCATGTCCATTTTGAACAAAGCAGACAACGCAGAGGAACTATGACAAAACTGCCACAACATTTAAATTTGGCTTTTCAAGATTGTGTGCAAAACAGTTTGTGCAGCAGCTCCATCAGTAGAGCTGGTGGTTACAACACCATATCACGGGTTCGATTCCCAGAAGAAACTGAAGAGAGGAGGAATCCACTTTACTGGAGTGGTGAATCCTGTGCAATAGGTTTATCTGCACTTGTTCCACGTTTTTGCACAGTTTTGCTGCTCTTTGCAATAAATCTACCTTAAATAAATGAAAAATTATTCACGTTGTTCAAACGAAATTGGGTTTTTATGCAATTATTGGCATCAGACGCATATACCTAGGCCAGTTAACTTCAAAAGATACTGGTCTTATTGTCTACCCCTGGACACGCTCTCT
>CM051502.1:10501260-10517050 GCA_028031935.1 Paedocypris micromegethes
CTCTCTCTCTCTCTCTCTCTCTCTCTCTCTCTCTCTCTCTCTCTCTCTCTCTGTCTGTCCAAAAGGTGTCTGTTTTATCACACTTTTTCTCTCCGACTGACACTCTCACACGCACGCGCACACACACTCACTCACTCACTCACTCTGCATACGGTGTAAGTTGTTGTATGAAGCTCCTCAGCGCCGATTCGACCCCTGACGTGTCCTGCCCGCCTGAAGTCAGAGAGCGGAAAAACCAGTCAGTCTGTTCCGAGAAGCTCACGGCCATCATTCAGCGCACCACGCCGGCGTGTGTGTGTTTGTGTGTGCGCGCGCTCGCGTCAACACTAGCCAAACGTCACACGTGACGTCACATCCTAGACTCACGCGCCAGCCGTCCTCCAGCGCCCCCCTCCGCCCGGCAGAGAACGCACACACACACGCACAGTCACACGGGTTGGATAATGTGGCGAGGAGCGACGATATCTGGCTGATTCGCGAGATTGTGGGTGATTTTAATCGTTTTGAGATTATCGGAAGCGATGTTGTTGTTGTACATCACGTCCTCCGCGCTGCTGTGCTTCCTGATGCTCCGGTGGCTGAAGCGGAGGAGACGCTGCGTGGATGAGACACGGCTGGACGGGAAGACGGCGCTCGTGACAGGTGCGTGCGTGCGGCGCATGCTGCTGCGGTGGGTTCGCTAAGCGGCGGCCGTGTGTGTGTGTGTGTGTGTGTGTGTGTGTGTGTTTCAGGCGGCAGCTCCGGCGTGGGGAAGGAGGCTGCCGCGGCTCTAGCTCAGCGCGGTGCGCGCGTCATCATCGCCTGCCGTGACGCGGAGAAAGCGGCGAGGTCGGTGCGGGAGATCCGAGCGCGGAGCCGCAGCATGAACGTGCTGCACATGGAGCTGGACCTGGCCAGCATGAGCTCGGTCCGGGCCTTCAGCCGAAGCTTCCTGCAGCGGGAGAAGCGCTTGGACCTCCTGATCAATAACGCGGGTGACGTCACGCAGCCAATCTACGAACTCAGTCTAGTACAACAGTACAACCAAGTACAACAGTATACGAACTCATCACTTTCTCATCATTGTTCAGTTCCAATCCGATCAGATTGAATTTCAATTGATCAAGTGAGTCAACAGAAATCCCCAGGTTCAGGTGAAGTTTGAGATCTTATCGATCTGATTCCATAACTCCAGTCTCCTCAAACTGGAGCGTTTTTGTCCAGTTTTTGGTCCATCATGTGGAAGTGTGCCGGTTTGCTCCACTTGGTGGCATTAGAAAGAAATGTTTGAGGAGGATTTCAGAGTAAAGTTCTGTCCATCATTTACCAACAGAAAGATCTGTCATTAAATGATGGACAAATCGATTTCCTTTTTACTGACATCAGATTCAAATCTTGTTCAGTGTTGTTGCTGTCAAAGCCGCTTATAACCGACCTTTTGCCCCTGCGCAGTAACTGCTGCTCACCTTGCCACTTTCCTGTTCCACCATTTTGCTTTCGAAAACACATCTCGAAAAACTGTACTCGGAGCAGCATGTCTATCATCCCTCCAGCTGACGTGTGTGTGTGTGCGCACAGGAGTGCCCGGTGTTCTGGACTGGACCGACGACGACTTCTCCATGTGTTTCGGTGTTAACCACCTGGGGCACTTCCTCCTGACCAACCTGCTGCTGGCGCGGCTGAAGGAGTGCTCGCCCAGTCGGGTCATCAACCTGACCTGCTCCAGCTACCGCTTCCAGAAGCTTGACCTCCACGACCTCAACTACAACCTGGTCCCCTTCTTCACCTACTGCCGCAGCAAGCTGGCCAACATCTACTTCACGCAGGAGCTGGCGCGTGTGGCGCGGGGCGACGGGGTGACGGTGGTGGCCGTTCATCCGGGTGAGGCTTTTGGCAGCGGTGCCAGCGAAGCCTCATCTCAACTCAACGCTTTTGTTTCTGCTCAGGCTACGTGCAGAGTAACTGGACCTGCCACTTTTCCGTCCTGTTCCGCATTCTGGCGCGGCTCCTGATGTTCCTGTTCTTCGTCCCGTGTGAGGCCGGAGCGCAGACGGTGGTTCACTGCGCCGTGTCGGACGACGTTCTGACCCACAGCGGCGAGTATTTCACCGACTGCAGGCCGGAGCCGCTGCCAGCCTTCGCCAGGGATCCGGCAGTCGCCCGGAAACTGTGGGAAGCGAGTGAAAGGCTGGTGAGACTGACGTGACGCTGACCCGCGGTGCTGCGTGTCGCTTTGACGTGTCATCGCAGTGATAATAAACTGGTAATAAACACTCACCGGCCTCAAAGCCTGACACGAGTGTTGCTCGTGGGTCCGATACCCTGGGAAGTTGTTGAATTGTAAAAATGGAAACTACAAGTAAGTGGCTTTGGATAAAAGTGTCCGGAGTAAGTGAAGTGACAGGTAAGGTCAAGTAAAGTCAATCCGCTTTCACACAGCAGAAAAACTTCAGAAAATGTTTCTTTGGTGACGTGCAACATAATGCAGCGCTGAATATTATCGCTGTGTTGTAGAGGTGAGTACGAGTAAACTCACTCTTTATTCACAAAGCAAATGAATAAAAAAACAAGAAGATTCTTCCCTGTAGTAGTTTAATTTGGATAAAATAATCTGATAAATGCATAAATGTGACATCCAGGTCAACAGCAACAGCATCAACAGAATTCTATTACAGGGGTGTCACGAGACGGCACAACCACCATCATCATCATCATAATCCAGACCAGCACTATCAGATTAAGAGAGAGAGAACCTACTGATCAGTTTCCGTCATTACTCGGCCGGTGTGTGTCAGTTATTTTCCAGAAGCTTCTTCCCTCAGCGCAAACATACACACAACGTTTGATTTTTGATCAATTGATTTTATGTGACTATTAAAGTTGAAGTCTGTGTCCGTTTGTACCCCGATTTCTAGCGAGAGAGACTGAAGTGACTGATGACACTGATTGTGAGAATGAATTTATACCCTTGTGCTTTTATGTTTTATTCTCCTTATAGTCTCATTAGATTTGATGTATTCCTATATTTAGAATCCTGATGAGTAATGGTAATCTTGATTGTAACCAATCTGTTTGTTCTCCACGTGGACTACAGCTCGTGCTCTTCTGATTTGATAAGCTTGAAGCCTCGTCAGTCGTGCGCCGCCGTCATAGAAGAAGTCTTTTGACTTAAATTAATAGCCGAATCTAACACTGATAAATGATGTTCTCTGTGTTTCTGTGGACCAAAGACAACAATTTCAGTCTTGTCTGAATTTAGCTGGAGAAAGTTGTTTTGCATCCAGACACTAACGTGTTTAATACAGCGACACACTGAATCCACAGTTCCATATTCACCTGCTGTCAGTGACACTCAGATCTGAGTCATGTAATTATGATAGGACACGTTATCAACTGCCCTAACGGCATCATGTAGAGGTAAACAACAGGGGTCCCAAAGTAGAACTTCTACAGAATACCTTCGTCCTTCTAAGTAACATTTAGACAAATTAAGAGCAGTAGCAGAGATTGTAACACTGTTCAGATGCTCATGATTCACAGTGTCAAACGCAGAACTGAGGTCCAGCAGGATCAAGACAAGGGACGCAGAACGAATCTGACGCACAGAAACCAAGGGAAGATGGATGTTCATCAGTCTGGTGGTGGACTGAAGCTCAAGTTCAGTTTATTTCTCATTCAAACACAGACTCTGTGAAATCAGAAAAAGAAGATGGTTGCAAATATGTCCGTTGTTCCTCTGGCTCTCACCCACCGAGGCAGCACAGGTCAGGCCACCAGACGCAGAACGCCGCGGTGCAGGTGATACAGGAAGTCTGCATAGGAGGCGCCACCGTTAGGGCTCTTGTCCTCCACTAGGAGGCGCTGCAGAGACTCCGCGCCCTCCCCCTCACGCATCAGCTCTGCCTGCAGACAGTTTAAGCCAATGAAAAGGCACGTCACCTCTGAAAGGAGGCGGAGCCGTGTAGGAGACCTGGAGCGTGACGGGCGCCGCGGCCTGGAGGGAACGCAGAAGCGCTCGGGTTCGGACCGACAGTGACGTCTCCAGCGCCGGCAGAGTAACCTGACACCAGCACACCTGCGGTTATGCTACACGCACACACACACACTGACCCAGAGTGTCCCACGTACCTGTCCACACCGCAGGCCGGAGAAGGATCTGCAGCTGAAAAGCTCCAGAAGGACATCGGGGGGAACACGGCTGCCCACCCACAGGAGCAGAGCCAGCGGGCCGCAGATGAGGTACAGACCCCCGGGGTCCAGAGCGGAGGCGGAGCAGCGGCGCAGGCCGGCAGAGAGGGGCTCCGGGGGAC
The DNA here is from genome assembly GCA_028031935.1 of Paedocypris micromegethes. Lineage (NCBI taxonomy): Eukaryota > Metazoa > Chordata > Actinopteri > Cypriniformes > Paedocypris > Paedocypris micromegethes. The sequence goes on from CM051502.1 coordinate 10,505,550, forward strand.
CGACGCCCTGCGTTACAGACCAGAACACGTGCTGCTCACCTCACAGACCATGCGGAATTACAGACCAGCAATGAAGTACAAAGAACACATTTATGGGTCAAACACAATTTTTGGATGCTAGTGCAAAGTGATATTGAGTTCTGGAAGGGAGATACAGGTTTTGTTTGTCTTTAGCTTCAGAATCTAGTGACATGAGGAACTGGCCCAACTCGAGGTCTCAAGCGCAGGAGGAAAAAGAACTCCTTCCGACCCGGGGGAGACGCTTCCGTGGGGCTGGCACACACAGCAGCTCTCTCACCACTGGCAGAACTCGCGGGTAGAAGTGCGTGACGGTGCTGGGCGTGTCCATGCAGACGAGGCGGCTGCGGAGCTGCAGACGCTGGTGGACGGAGCTGCGCAGGCCGGGCAGCAGCACCTCACTCTTGCGCAGGCTGTTGACGTAGACGGGCAACGCCTTCAGAAAGCGCGGCAACAGCAGCTGAGACACAGAAGAACCAGACGTGAGTGGCGACGCGACGCCAGACAGAAGTCCGCTGGAGAACCTGAGCTGGAGATGCGGAGGACGAGAGCTTCCTGAAGCAGGCCAACGCTTCTGTGACGTCTGTCTGCAGCTCCTCGCGTAAGGTGCCGACCGGACGCTCCAGCGCTGCGGAATACACTGAACACGCACGCCGCCATCAGCAGCTGGACCAGTGGACAGGCCGCCGCCGCGAGGTGGCACCTACGCTTCTTGCAGTAGAAGGTGAGCAGCGTCTCGGCCTGACTGCTTCTGAAGGAGTCCAGCAGCTGACGGGTGGCGGGCAGAGTGAGCGTGTGTACCCGTGTCCGGCTCTCTCCACACCAGCTCACGTACGACAACACAAACTACAGTCAGGAGCAGACGCAGCCACTGAAGGCCTCCATCACTGTGTGTTTGTGTGTGTGTGTGTGTGTGTGTGTCATCGGTCTGACCTGCAGCGCCACACCTCTCGCTTCATCCAGAGCTCTGACGTGACTGAACTCAAATGCCAGGGTTGTGCGCCAGTCAAGCGCTGCCATGGCCACACAGCCGGAGTCGAAGAGGAAGGTGCCGTAACTAGCAGAAAGGCGCATTTCTTTGGAGGCAGAAGGTCATCAGCATCAGCATCAGCATCAGGCCTGGAGAAACACACCTGCACTGACGAAAACTCTGAGCTGAGCTCTGAAGGCCGTCTGCGTGCTCACACTGCGGGTCAGGTCCGCTTGGAAGCGCTGCTGCTCCGCCTGTGCCTGCACACACACACACACACACGCTTCATATCAGGCTTCATTTAAATACATAAGAGAAAACACATTTAAAACAATGGCTTGCTTCTGTGTGTGTGTGCTGAGCTTCACTAACCTCAAGACACGGGTAGCAGTAGAGCCCGCCCCCTGTGAGAAACGGGATGTGCCCTGGCCAAGCTCCTCCCATTTCCTGACTGGAGAATAAAAACATCTGCACGCTGCAGCCTTGCTTGACACATTTCTCTGCCAAAGACGAGGAAGACTCTGGAGCTTGAAAGATCGACTGCACAGGAAGAGTGTGATCAGAATACTGTCTATGATATCAAATATAGTAGCATTTACTGTTTTACTGAATATGTAATGATTATAAGTTCAATAAAAAGAATAAACGGCTACGTTCTTACCTTCACTTTACAGGGAGTAAAGAAACTAGAATGTTCCAGGTCAGTTCCTTGATGCACAGCAGAAGAATGGAAGATCAGCAGCTTACCAAAAGAACCTGCGGCCTATTGAACAAGTCGCCATGAGTTTCGATTACCGCTGAGTTGCCACCGATTAGCGATTAGCTCAAGTTGTGAGCAAAACTGATCGTACCTGAAGAATCTTCAGGCCGGCAGAAACAGGAACATCTAGTGAGATGGGCTCACTGTCCGACTCGTTTTCAAGACCGAAGCGTCCAATCTCCTGTAACACTCTGTTCGGAAGCAGAAGGTGAGCGTGAAGTGTTTGCCCGCAGTGCGGTCGGCGTGAGTGAGTGAAACCTCTGGATGGTGTGTGCGCAGTCTCTCAAGGGCACCAGAAGGCCGTCCACCACAGGAAGCTCCAGCTCCTCGCGCTCAGCCATCACCATCACGTGTGGACGGGACAGCGCTGGGCTCAGGTCCCACAGATGGATCCGGCTGTCATAGGTCATCAGAGCCACGGTCCCGTCAGGTCTGGAACATGTGCCACAAACGTCAGGCGCTCACAATCCCGCCGCAGACTCAGGAGAGCAGGACTCACACAGGTAGAGCCTGCAGGTGAGCAGAGAGGTGTCGGCAGATGGCGCTCAGCTGCCCCGCCCGCACTGCGCTGACGGAGACATCGATGGCGATCAGCAGCGCCGCAGCGTTCCCCTGTGTGCACCAGCCACAATCAGAACACATGTGCCTGCAGGAATGTGCAATATTTGTGCAATTAATTTGTTTCATAGCAAGTCACTGTTCTTTATTATTGAAATATTTATGTTACATTTGTGTGTATTTTTTTTATTCTTCTTGTATTTTGGAACAACAGGCGTAGTCAGACCACATTTAATTCCTCATTGTCATTTACAAACTTAGCTATTAAAGTTGATTCTGCTGAAGATGAAGATGACACTTTCAGTTTGTAGAAGACACTTGTGCCAGAACCACGTGCTCTCGACTAATTTGAGTCACTAACACTGATAAGACAGCTTGCTTCTGAACACGCACATGTCTGAGGAAAATATGGAAGGATTTACTGTCATTTGGCGAATACAAGCACCCAGATTTTTCACACACAAAATAAAAATAAAAAAAACATTTTTTAAATTCCATTAATATTTCTATTTTTGATGTTCAGTTGTTCCAGAATCCTGGCTAAGTACTTAATCTTAACTTGACTCCATCATCAGCGGAAGAATTTTACGGACACTGAATGAGTCTCGCAAATCCACTGTTCATGCAATGTATGAATGAATGGCGTTGCCCGTTACTATGACAATGTTATAAAGCAGCGCTGCTTTCTTTCATAAAGAAGCTTCATTACTGATGCCGTCTCAGTGCGTGTACTGGAGCACGAGCATCTGACCGAGCCTGATATACGTGGACTAATATAAGCACCCCCTTCCAAAATGTTTTCAAGTCTAAAAATTCTTCTAAAATTAAAAGAGAAACACAGTCCTAATAACTGCGTGAATACGGTAGGGCAAAAAGGAAAGAAGACGAGTCAAACTGAAGAGAAACAAAGGCCAAACCTTCTTTTCCTCCAGAATCTCGTATGAGCCGAGCCGAAGCTCAGGTCGTCTGTCCCAGTCCACTCTCCGGCCCTGGGCAGTGGGTTGGTACGACTGCCATGGCACTGTCGGCAAAGAGAAGAAATAAACCTCCGGACAATCCGCAGCCCCAGGAATAGGCCTTCACCTTCATTCAGCTGCTGGCAGAAGGGACAGTGGAACCTTTGGCCGCAGTCCTGCCAGGTCAAAGCAGGACTCATAAAGGCCCCGCAGTGCCCACAGCCCCGGACACAGTCCCCCGCTGCCCGCACCGGCAGGGCCTGGGCACAACACACTGGTCTTGCACCCGCCGAGGAACAGCGACGGAAGCACCTACTTCTCCCTCCTCAAGTAGGGCCAGAGGACACACCACCGCAGCCAGGGGGAGGCGGCTCTTCTGCGCAGACTCCGCCTCCACAGGAAAGTTATAGGAAGTGCAGCGGACAAAGCGAGCTGTGGCGTTTCCTGCAACAGGGCAGCAGTGTACAGACCTTTATAAAGCTTTTTAACAGAATCAGTGAGATGGATGAAAAGTCAGAGACAATACCTCCATCTTCCAGGACACAGCGTGTGGTGGAGAGCGGAGGAACGGAGGACGGGGACTCAGAAACAAACACATTGCCTTCCCACTGCATCTCGTCCTCTTTCATCACCTGCACCTGTCCATCAAGAGCAGAGAGCAGCTCTACAGAATCACTGCTCACACACACACACACACACACACACACATACTGCTCACCGCGCTGGGCAGAAGTTGGGGGTCCAGGCCATAGCGAGACTCAGACCATGGACTCGTCTGACAAGAGATGACAAAACAAAAATCAATTTAGTCCTGAAACCCTGATGTGATGAATAAGAAAATGACTTCAAACTAAACAACATTGTTTTTTTGCCGAGCGACGTGTTAAAACTGTTTGAAAAGATCTGTAAGGAAGAATAATCATTGGAAAGGCTTCGCTCCGGTGGTGTGATGTGATGAGGTGATTGTAAGTAATGGAGAAGAGAAGACAAGAGACTGACTGATGCTGAGGAACTTCTCGCCGCAATGGAGGCTTCTGGAGCAGGTCCGAGGAGCTCACCTGTGGTGACAGAACATTACAACAGCATCTTGATCATCGTTCTAATCATCGCGGTCTTACCCGGCGCGGGCGAGGGGCGGCACGTGAGCAAGTCCATGTCATCTACTAGGACTCGAGTTCTGGTTCATTTTAGAATGAATAACGAGAATCTCACACACGCACGTCAGAGACACAGCGCAGCTAGTGAATGAATGCGCAGCTCCATCAGACGGAGACCCGCAGCATCAGCACCGCCAGGTCTTTCGCGCTCTTCCGGGTCAACAAGACGCGTTTTCTTTCCGATCTGATCATGGTCGTTGTGAAACAATAGCACCGTCAGATTACCTCGAACCAGAGCGAGCGTTTCCAGCACGTCCAAAATAAACTATTGTTGTCATGACATCCTGCAGGGGGCAGCACTGTTTCGACGCACGCGCAGTCACGTCACGCCATATCACAAGGGCCGCCGACCAATTGTAATGCCGCGGAACAAAACGTGAAGACAAAGCACCTGGACTGGAGTTTTTATTATTAATAATGTATTTATAAACCCATTTACTACCCATTCATAGTTGTTTTACTGGTTTACATTTGTGTCTGGCAACAGACTCGTTTTACTGTTACTGTTGCTTCATGAGGCTGAAAACTACATAGACCCCAAAAGGACGTGGGAGATTGTTTTTCTCGCAAGGGTTTAATCTAATCTAATTCCCGGTCAGATTGTCGCTGAATTATGCACAACTCAATGTGCAATTACTGTTCTACTGCCGTTCTCAGTTTCCTGTTTCTTTTTTTGCACAGGATGGCGAGCTGATTTGAATCTTATTGTACCTGTAATGTGCATTGATCATGTGACCAGTGACAACAGAAGTCATTCTGTCTATCTGTCTCATTCTCCTAACTGCTTAATTTATTTCACATTCTGAAGAGGAAAGAGACACGTGAAGAACAACAGACCTGAGGAAACTCCAGAAGAGATTCCCGACGGACAAATGTTCCTAACAACAGCAGAATCCCAGCAGGCCGCGTGAAGACACACTGAACGTCTGTTCAAATAATCTGTAAATGTGTGTGCGTGTGTGTGTGTGGGGGGGGGTCCTAAATCATTAGTCCACAAATATTTTCACATGGTTCACATTTGGAATGTGTTCCGTGATGTTCCTTACGTTAGACTAAGAGGGAATTTAACTTCATCACCGCTAATACCTTCTTTTTATTGACCAGCAGAGATTTTATGACTCCTTTACTAATGCAGCTGTAAAGGTCCAGCACATCCTCTTCTAAACCATAAGCCAGAGATCTCAAAGTGATCCTTTATGCATAATGAATGTATGTACGCGGATGATCACAATCCAGAGAAGCTTTTTACTGTTTCCTTCTGCACTGTTTAGATTTTCAGTGACAGTAAACTGACTCTGACAAAAGTCCTGAATCTCAAACACTGATCAACAGCTCCACTATCACCTCATCACTGACCTCACATGGCTGCGTTCGAGTCTCAGAACTTAACATCAGAGCAAATGAATCTCTTCTTGGAAGTGAGAAGATTCATTTTTTCTATAGTCCCAAAAATAATTTCTAGAAAACATTTTCTCTATTAGATCTCTGTTGATACTATCGTCTGTAACCAATTCACCTAGTCCTAGTGCATCTGGATTGAAATCATGGATTGGAATAATTGATTACAGATTTTTAAATTAAAATGTGTATTTTAATTAAAAACAAACATTTCAAATCCAGTAATTTAGAGAAAAGTCTGAGTAAGAGTGGAATGTTAAATAAAACATGTTTATGATTGTACCTGGACAATCTTTGTCTTTTCATAATCATAGCCATTTACTTAACACCACCAACCTGACAATCAAATGAATAAAAGCAACAATTCTCTTACATATTTCACACATGTGCTTTGAGACAGTTAAAACTGTGAAAAGCGCCTTACAAATGCTCAGAACTTGAACTTGAACACAGCTACTTACGCTGTAAATTAGTAGCAGAACCTCTAAATAAACTATGTAAATGAAAAAAGCCAAGCAATGCTGTGTGAAATGACACATGAGCCGAGACCAAGTCGATGAAAGGATTTCTCCGCTTCATGCAGGCAGACAGACGTTTGAATGAAAAGTGAGGAGTTTCATTAAAGTCTAGACCAGGGGTAGGCTAACTTTTAGATTCATGGGCCACATTGGGTTCTAACATTTGACAAAGGGGCTGGACCGGGCTTCCTAGTCCAGCAGCTGTCAATCACGATCTCACCAGCCAACCAGTGTAAGGGCCAGCCTCACGTGAAGCTGGCACTAAAAGTCCAAATGATAAAAAATGAAACGGACGAAAAAAAACATTTTCAAACCAAAACGTGAAGATTTTTGGTTGTTTCTTAGAAATGCCGCCACATTACAGGGCTCCTCCAGCACAGTCCAATCCCAGAGAGAGCCAGGAGGTGGAGGTCCACACCAGCAGGTGGTCTTCACTTAAACGCTCAACCCGTCACCTTCACGTTACTGCTCGTGTGGTAAAGCACAGAAAAGACGTGAAGCTAAAGGAGAGGAAGGCACAGGTAAACTGGGGCAGAAGAGCTTATGGTTGTTTTAAAATCTTTAAGGCTTTTGAAACTGCTTAAGACATCTATGAATAAAAATTAATTATTTCTATAAATCATCAATGTAATAAGCAGGTCTGTGTCGAGATCCAGTCGCTATCGCTCTTTATCCTGATCTCTTATCAGTGTTAGCGTTAGCGTTTCCCGTGGCGCCACCTTCACTCGCTTCCTGTTCAAACCTCGTTTCCTCTGTTGGTCCTTCACATTACTGCTAGTCAGGTGAACCAGCGCCAAGCTAAGCAAAATAAAAAAAAGTTAATAAAAAAAAAGCAAGTCGGTGTTGGGTTCTGCCCTTTGTGGCGGGTTGTTTAAAATGTTTGGTCTTTAAAATAAATACCTCTATGTTATTGTTTCTACAAACTGTCAGAGCAAACAAGAGATTTCACAAGGTTTGTTCAGGTATTGGTATTTGTGATATGGAAATTGAAAATATGGAAGGTCATGTGGTGAGTTGCGTTGAATGAGATCTGGGTTGATGGAGATGAGGAGCACTAGAGGAACATGGAAGCTGTACAAAATATAAATGCCCATGCTTCTCCTGGCACTTTGCCTCTCTGATGGCTTGAGACAGCTTGGTTCTGACTGTGTGGCATGTCTAGTTGTGCAGGGATCGGTTGGGGGTTGGATCAGATTGTATGTACGTAGTGATAAAAGTCCACAAAACACAGGAAGTAAGGGACACCTGAAGCAGCTGAAAGGTACTGGCACACCAAGCAAATTGCTGCCAGAGTGGTGAGGCTCTTGGTGAAGCCATGGAAGAAAACTACATGTCTGCCTCAAAGAGATTCTGGAAAACACTCAGGAAGCCAATACTGTTGAAAGTGACAGTGAAAGTGGGGAACTGCTGACCTCAATGGAGGATTTAGTCGGACGCCTCAACCCTTCAGACGGGCCTCTTATAGCAGCAGGTCTAGCTAAACTATAGAGATAAACTATATGTGATGAACTCTAGAGATAAACTATAGCAGGTATTCAAATTATAGAGGGATCACACCCCACATCCTCCCTGGTAAAGTCTATGCCACGGTGCTGGAAAGAAGGATTAGCCAATAGTGGAACCTCAAATTTTGTCCCGATTTTGTCTTTTCTTCCGGTCCAACTGTAAAGCATTTGTAATTATATTCTGTATTTAAGCACTAGCTCTTTACATTATCACTGCCAGATTGTCAGTGTTTTATTCCTGTCATCCAGCAAGCTTGCATCATGCCAGTGTGAGAGAGAGACTAGCTCATTGAACGAGCAAAAAGTGGAAAGAGATTCAGAAAATGAAAGAGAGTGGGGTGTGGACAGAGAGAGGCGGTAAGGGGAGTGACAGAGGAGTGAAGAGGGAGGGGGAGAGAGAGACTGAGTGAGATTTTCCTTTGGGACGTTGTGTTTATGATCTCTCGCTCTCTGTCTCTCTCTCTCTCTCTCTCTCCTCTCTCTCTCGCTCTCACTTCTTCTGTTGTTGGTTCACGCGCTCATTTGTCCACTCAGTCAGTGTATTTTACTTTCATCAGTTTCCCTCACAACCTTGACCTGACCTGTTCAGTGCTGATAGTTGAAAGAGGAGATGACAGAGATGATCTGCCGATGAAGTGATCAGAAGGAATGGTGCAGAAGAACGTAAGAAGAGAGGAAGACTGAAGCTGAGGTAGGAAATGTCTCTTTCCTGGAAAGTTTCCTTCCTCGACTTTCCCTTTCCCCACCAACTGATTATGAAGTCTGAGACTGACACTGATGATTTCACAGGACGTCCACAGCTTCTTTTTCTGACACAACTCTCCGATTGTCCACAAAATAGGAAAGGTAAATATACCTACGCTATATTAATATATCTGTGTGTGTGTGTGTGTGTGTGTGTGTGTGTGTGTGTGTGTGTGTGTGCGCGTTGAGTTGTTGTGAAACTATGGTTTATTGTCATTCCCGCTAAAACTATAGAGTTCTTCAGTTCATCTGCTACATTAAAGTTTCTCGAGGTAGTGATCCACTCTGGAATGGTTTATGGTCTGTCAGGGATCGATTTACTGGACCCAGTTATGTGATTGGATAGAGCCCAATCTTCAGATTGTCTTCACACATGACCCTGGTATGGAATTGTCACCAGACCTAAACTTTGACAGTTTCACATCGTATTTACTTTGCTTCGTGTTTGATAGCCGATTGAAGTAAATGCCAGTGTTGGTTCCGCTGTGTCTTCACTGTGCTTAAGGATGGTGTAAAGTGAGAGCTACGGGAGACGCAGAGTGTTTCTCACTGAGATGATAATGATGGTGAACCGCAGCACGTTCAGTCCAGTTCCGTGAAGATCCCCTGTCGACACATTCATTAGTCAAGAGTTAGCGGATCAGGGTGATTAGTGTAGCGGGACGTCATGCAGATGCTCGGAACAAACACGCACACACGCACACACACACACACACGCACACACCCACACACACACACACACACACACACACACCACACACACACACACACACACACACACACCACACACACACACACACACACACACACACACACACACACACACACACACACACACACGGCTCCCCGAGGAACACGCTGTTGCTCACCGCACCTCCATTCACCGCAACATCTTCAACTATTACTCTCTTATAAGCGAAACCACGGCTTTAACAGACGTTAACGTTCACAGGCTCTACTGGCAAAGTGCACACTTTGGTCCACAAAATATTTTTTACAAATTAGCTTGTAACAATCTTGTGGTCTGTCATAATATTTTAACCCTCCTATTATGTCCGGGACAAATTTACCTGTCTAAATGTTTAAAAACTTAAAAAAAATACTTCAAAATATTTTTTTCACTTTGAAAATTCTGCTTGGATTATTTGGTGTAATTATTATTATGTATTATCAAATGTAACTATTCAGTTCATATATGTGTAACACCACGCTACAGCGTGTTACAAAGTTACTGTTCGGGACAAACTGAACGTGTTAAAAGTAAAAATAAAAAAACTTAAAAGTATTTTTCCACTTTGAAACTTCTCCTGCTTGTCTTTGTTAGTGTAATCTACATATTGTGGAGTGCACAATAAATAGGTACGCAGGATTTCTTGGCTTGAGCACACAAACACGTGTGTCGTTTATTGCAAGCTTCCAACAGAGTGAATAAACTTCTGGCTCACGCATTATTAGTATATAACTGTGACTATACGTGCATAAACTAATTCCCGATTCTTAAAGGGAGAACAAACAGAAACGCCTTTGGCAATGTAACACAGAACACACATGTACAGTATAAGGGTGAAATATGTACAGTCACTACAATATAAACAAAAAATGGTTCGGTTCACATATTTGTGACACCACGCTACATGTTTTTGTTACAAAGATAATGTTCGTGGTCAATTTGACCCTTCTGACAAATGGAAGCTTAAAAAAGACAGATCAAATACTATTTGTTTCTTTTCAACAATGAGACACAATACACACCCACTTTCTCTCTATCACACACACACACATACACACACACACACACACACACACACACACACACACACACACACACACACACACACACTGTTTTGGGGACGTTTTTAGCTTCTGACACTTACAGTATATGCATAATAAAAGGCCTCGGGTGAACAGGAAAGTTAATGTAAACTGGCACAAGACCTGAGCTATTACTGGCTTGAATATGTTACAGTATATTATTTTTGTTTGTCATAAGATGAAGAGATACATTATAACAAGCCATATTCTCTGGAAAGTCAAAGTGCCTGATGTCACACTGTCTCCGATCAGACTTAGACTTCTTGCTCTCCTGTTGTTTCAGTGAACTGATGATACTTCTGCTGTGCTACTGCTTGTCACTTTACAGTATTAGAAGAGTTGTTCTTCCGCTCTCTTCTTTTTATGAGACTTTGGATGGTTTTACGAGGACCTCTATGAGGAAGATGTCCTCTCAGGCCATATAAGAGACTTCATATAGACTCACACACCAATCTTCAGTGTCAAGCACCAGCGACCTGGAGATTGAACAGACCTTCCAGCATCAGATCTCCTTAAAGCCTTGAGCCAGAACAATCCTTCTTGCCAGGACCTCGACCATCACGCAGGCATAAAAGAAACACTGGTCAAAGAATCACAAAGGGGATGTCTATCGAGAAACACAGGGCACAGTTCTCTCTCTCTCTTTCTGACCTTCATTCTCTTTTTCTCCTTCTTTTTTTTCTTACTCTCTCTCTCTCTCTCTCTCTCTCTCCTCCATTCTCTTTCTCACCTTTATTTTATTTCTCTGTCTCTGTCTGTCTCTGTCTGTCTCTCTCTCTGTCTGTCTCTCTCTCTCTCTCTCTGTCTGTCTGTTCCTCTCTTTCTGCCCTCTTCTTTCTCTTTCTGGTCATTGCTTGGTCCGGTGGGTTTTACAACTGTGTCTATCTTGATGTCACTTCTCTGGATAGTTAGATGCAGAGAACTACTTTACCCGCTGGGGAACTTTAAGTGTTTCACTTTCTTTCTTTTTTTCTTTCTTCTTAATCCTCCACTTTGTTTTCCTACACATCTAATAACCAATTGTAACCTGACGAGTATCGGACCACTACTCCCCTCCTATACAAAACAGAGTATTCACACACACACACACACACACACACACACA
>CM051502.1:10517064-10538019 GCA_028031935.1 Paedocypris micromegethes
ACACACACAGACACACACCCGCACAAACGTTAAGTGCCTTTTACTGTATCTGACGTGCCTAAAGGTGCTTTATATCTGAACAGCCATCAGTGACACTAGCGACACAGGAGAAAGAGCAACTGGGACCAATAAATTCAACTACCAATTCCTAAGGTTCATGAATATTTAATGCCATGATTCTTCTGATTAAATCCCAGCACGGTTTGCTCTTCTACACTTCTGCATTGAGAGTAAATGAGTTTGATATGTTGATTTGTTTTGAGAAAAGTGTGAAACATTTTTTTGTAACAACAACACCCAGTTATAGCAGTTGTAGCACACTGCAACTCAGTAATTCTACACTGTAACTCACTGTAATAATACACTGCAAACTCACAGTAACACAGTGTGATTCCTAACAAGCATTAACCCGTAGTAACACACAGCCACATACAGTTTGAAACAAATTCTCTCTGTAACATTTGTTATAAACAGCAACACACTGAGACAGAAGGTTGAGTTTGTGCTTTTGTTAGTTCCAGACCAACGCAAAGTTGTTAAATGTATGTTAACTGTTTTTGCTTGTGTTCCAACAGGTGAAGGAACTCACAGCTGCTGTGTGTTCCAGACCGAAGCCATGCTATGGACGCTTCTCCTGGCCTTCATCCTGCTGCTGCTGCTCCAGGCACAGCTGTTTGTCTGTCTGCATCAAATACGAGCCTCTCTGAGTCTGGTGACTTCAGCAAGACCCTCGGGAACACAGCGCCTTCCAGGGGCCGTCATCATCGGGGTCCGCAAGGGAGGCACCAGGGCCCTGTTGGAAATGCTCAACCTCCACCCAGACATAGAAGTGGCCAAGACGGAGATCCACTACTTCAACATGGATGAAAACTTCCGGAGAGGTCTCGACTGGTATCGCGCCCAGATGCCCACCACTCGTCCTGGGCAGCTCGCGGTGGAAAAGACCCCTGGCTACTTCACCGCTCCTTCGGCTCCGCGAAGAATCTGGGCAACCAACCCCGCTGTGAAACTGCTTCTGATTGTTCGCGACCCGGCAGAACGACTCGTGTCCGACTACACACAAGTCCTGCACCACCGAATGCAGCAGAACAAGTCGTACCAGCCCCTGGAAGGCCTGCTGTTGTCTCAAGGACACATCGACCACAACTACAAGGCCCTGCAGCGGAGCGTTTACTTCCGGCATCTGGCCAGATGGTTGGAGTTTTTTCCCAGGCGGCAGATCCACATCGTGGATGGAGAAGCTCTAATCAAAAACCCCTTTCCTGAGCTTCAAAAGGCCGAGAGCTTCCTGGAGCTTCCTCCCCAGATAAAGCCGGACAATTTCTACTTCAATGCCACTAAGGGCTTTTACTGTTTGCTTTCTGCTGGACATGACAAGTGCCTGGATGCATCGAAAGGCAGAGCGCACGCACCACTCAGCAGCGATGCCTTCCGCAAGCTCTGCCGCTACCTGCGAGTGCCCAACCAGATCTTTTTCAAAATGGCGGGGCAAAGATTTGACTGGTGCTAAACACACCATCTCTGCAGGCAAGGTGAGAATCAGAGTGAGCGGACGCCCACCGTGTGCTCTTTAACAACAAGATCTGTTCGGGATACGAACTTTCAGTTATTACAAGCCAATTCATTCTAAATAACTGGACTGATTAACTCTGGTTATAGATATCCGTTTAGCAAACCTCGTGGTAGAAAAAAAAAGTAGAAATAAAAAATTCAGTTATAATTAATCTTGTCGAGCTGAAGTAAGGCAATGAGCAGGATAGCACGCCACCCCTTATCTTCTGTGGTTATAATGTTTATTTATCATGATTCTCATATTGATAACTAATCATTTGTATTTCAAGGTTGTAATTACATTTTTGGACGAAAGCTTTTTAGCTGACTCTTTATTTGATGTAAACAATATGACCTATAAAATTTCTTTTCAGTCTTTCTTTTACTTTCTTTTCTCAACAAGCAGACACACACACACTCACTCACATATTACAGCAAACACAGTCACACACTGAAACATGGCCTAACATGCTAATCGGACGGATGAATACTTTTACTTATTAAAGATTATTATTTAACTCTGTTAATCTGTTAATTAATTAATAAATTGGATATTAACTTTGTCCAGCGGTGTACACACGCAAAAAGTAACAACTTAATACTTGAGAAATAAAAAAGTAGTCCTCTGAAACAACCGTACCATGCTATAGCGAAATTATCATTCTATTACTGTTGTTTTACAGCACTGAACCAATGCTGAGGAATTATTTCATTGTAGTGATCCGTCCTGATCCCTGCAATGACCATACAACTAAACGCTGCCTTTCTTAAGCCCTAAAATAACAGTGTTAATGGTTTATTTTCAGGTAAGGTTAATAGGGTAAATATCATATATGCCAATATTTCTCAATTCCTGCGATTCTTTTACACATGACAAGCAGTCCATGGCCCCGCCCACACCGGGTCACAAAACGATCACGTGTCTCGCTGCACACAAACTAATCTCACTGCTGGCACACACACCTCCATCGCTTCAATACATATCTTTGGGCCATTTCTTGACTCCCATCTGATTGGTTAAAGCAAACCAATCGCAAAGTCACCGCAGTTCTGCCGAGCACCACAGGTCCTGAAATTAAACCCTGACGTGAACTAAAAGGAAGGATGTTCATTAAACAAGTGCACTTTAACAAGTGCACTCTAATCCTGTAGACTCTTCTTCCCTGGTCTCACACGCCCCAGTCCACCAAACGCCACCGTGAGCGTAATGGCTGTTCAATGAGGAGGTGACAAGCTGCAGTAACTCATCTGTACGTGTGTCTTGTTAAAAGGACTTTGGTTGTGTCAGCCTTACAGGAAGAACAATTCAAATTATTTAGGTAGATATTTCCTAGAATCTTATTTTTTCGAAGTCAAAGAGACAATGAACAAATAAATTCAATGTGGTCAATATCAAAGTGAATTGCTCGCTCCAGTCTCTTCTGGAATCTATCCAGACAGAGCTAAATCTGCTCTGTCTGAAGCGAACCGAACCCAGTTCAGTAAGTGAACCAGCTGAAAGTGACGTCAGTCCTTTTCTTTTGCTGTTCACGGCCTGGTGGACTTAGAAGAGAACCAGTTCTTTGACCCAGACTCATAAAATGCTGTTTGTGTTATTTCTGCGCACTCTCTCCTACTGTCATAAGCCTGGAATGGCAAGAGCACGGAAAAGTTCAGAAACCAAAACTTTAATCACACAATTTCGGACTTGAACTTTTGTCCGAGAGGTTGCAGGTTCTAATCCCCCTACTGCTGGTTCTGCAACTAAGTGTACTTGGGCAAGACACTGACCCCCAGATGCCCCCGGCTTAGGCTTCCCACTGTGTGTTCCCATTGTTTGTGTGTGTTCACTTCACTGGGTGGGTTAACTGCAGAGAACAAACTTACTCACTTTACTTTACTCGTGCGGCTCCCCCTTGTGGCTGAGGAACAGGATTGTAACACCCACAATGTGTTTTGTCCCTCCTCACCCACCTCCTGCACTGTGTCCAGAGAGCAGCCCAGGACAGAGCTGGACTTTTTGGTGATCCTGTCCAGTCTCTTCCTGTCCTTGCCCGAGATGCTGCTGCTCCAGCAGATCACACCGTACAGGGGTGTCCAACCCGTGGCTCTTGAGCCTCATGCGCTTCTTTAACTAGTTTCATGCGGCTCCTTAGGAGCTTTCTCATGACATGCGTCAAATATGCACACAATGTTAACTGTTGAAAAATAACTAATATTATCATGTTGGTGTGGTTACTTATTTTCATCCAATCTGGTTGAGCAGAGGTATGTGTGTGCGTGCATGCATGCAAGATTAAGGAATGGGATGATGTTTATGTGTACACATGTGAATGATGTGGCTCTTTGCGGCTCAAACACGGAAAAAAGTGGCTCTTAGTTTCTGACTGGTTGGCCACCCCTGCCGTACAGGATTGCTGATGCCATTGATCATCATGTCGTGACGTCTCTCACGCATTTAATGAAGATGCTGCTTTCTTACTTTTGATTTGGTAACACTCGACGTCATGGCTAGTTTGATAGTTTTTTTTAACTGTCCAGTGAGAGAGGGCGTGTCTGTAAAGTGTTGGGAGTATTAGCAAAGTTAAAAATGGCAGATGCTTCTACCGGCTGCGATTCCGAGCGTGAGCCAGCCAAGTTTTTATACAAGGCCACTCTCTGAATGTCCATTCATTGGATGTGCATTGGAAAATCCACCACAATCTCCTTGGTTTTCCCTGCGTTGATCAGAAGATGGTTCTGCCGACACCAGTCCACAAAGTCCAGAGTGAGTCCTCTGTTCTCAGCATCGTTATCGTCGGTGATTAAACCAACAATTGCTGAGTCATCAGAGAACTTCTGCAGACAATAAACTTGGTTTGTAATAAACTTTAATACACTCGGTTAGTCTCTGATCCGCAAATGCTCGGCGGAACGACGGTGAGGATCTGCTTTGCGATTGGTTCGCATAAACCAATCATGGAGTCGAGAAAATGCTGAAAGATTTGTATTGGAGCAGAGCAGGAGGGGCGTTTGCGCGAGCTGCAAGGCGCGATCTGTTGTAGTTACGAGCAACTCCACTAGGCGGCGGTACTTTGGCTAAACGCGTGTTGTCGTTTTGTTGGCGCATGCGCACTCGCCTTCTGTTCGGTTCCAATAACTATCATTGAAAACAAGCGTTCGCTGTGTGTCATCCGGCCGTTTTCTGGCTTAAAATGACGGAGTTACGGCACCGAGGCGCCGGCGAGAAGGACCTGGACCAGGACCAGCAGCAGCAGCAGCCGCCGGATGAGAAGGTAAGACGGTAGCTGCGTGTTCCGCGTGACCGCGTCAGGATCCGCTCGCGTGCGCGATGCTCGGGTCAGTCTGTCTCCGGAGCCCGAAGGCCTCGCTCGATCAGGCCGGGACACTGACCGGAACTATCCGCTGTTGCTATGTGACCCAAACGAGGTTAACGCGAAGTGAATAAAGCGCGCAGTGTTGCGCCGCCGCAGAAGAAGAATAGGATTAAGAAGAAGAGGATGGAGGCTGAGGTGAGTCGCTGTTTTCTAGAGGATCTTCCATCTTTCTTGTGTTTTCCTGAAGAAGGGAATGAGTTTAGTCATTAAATAAAAGTGTGAAACGATGCTTTCATTTGGATTCGATTTGAGGCACAGGACTGTGTGTGTGTGTGTGTGTGTGTGTGTGTGTGTGTGTGTGTGTCAGGTTTGTGTACAGTGCGTTTCAGTTTATGACCTAATGATTGTCTTGTAATATTGCTGTGGAATCTTTTTTTGCTGTTATTATCCACTCGATATATCCTCTCCGTTCTGCATGTACTTTTTCTCAGAACTGTTTGATGACTTTACTTTCCTCACATTGACATGTAACGTCACACACACACGACTACAGCGAGCGTACTGTACTGATCAGTGTTGGGTAAGTTACTTTAATAAAGAAACTAATTACTTATTACTTTACAATTTTGTAATTACATTACTTTTCGGGCGGCACGGTGGCGCAGTGGTTAGCGCTGTCGCCTCACAGCAAGATGGTTCCGTTTGACACTGGAGGTGTGAATTTGAGGCCGGCCGGGGCCGTTCTGTGTGGAGTTTGCATGTTCTCCCCGTGCTTGCGTGGGTTTTCTTCCGGGTTCTCCGGTTTCCCCCACAGTCCAAAAAACATGCGTTTCAGGCTTATCGGAATTGGAAAATTGACCACATAGGTGTGAATGTGTTTGTCTGTGTGTCCCGCTCTGCAAATGGTTTGCCACCAATCCAGAGTGTGTATCCTGCCTCCGGCCCTAAGATGGTTGAATGATGGCTGAGATAGGCACCAATTTAAAAAAAATTTGTAAGCAAATTTAATAATTTTATATTGTAACTAGGGATGCACCGAAATGAAAATTCTTGGCCCAAACCGAAAAAGAGGAAAGCCTGGCCGAAAACCGAAACACCGAAATTGCATTTATTGCTATGATGGCGTACTATCTTTACTATAACTAAGGCATTGCAATTGCATACATTTAATAATGAAGTTTTAAAGAATACATGAAACTAAATGTGTTACAAATCTGCAAATATTTATCAAGTATAATGCAACACTCAAGAGTATTAAAATATAATTCAAACTAAAATGCTTAACTTGACCTACTGGCCTGCTGAAATGTTGTGAAATTAAAAGTTTCTCCATTTAAAAATTGCATTTAAGTTTAAAGTGCATTCAGATCAAGTGCAAAGGATACAACATTTTCTCTGCAGGTCTTAATAATAGTATACATAGGTCGCTGTTGAGCTTGTCATCTGCCTGACATTTGAGAAAGATTTGAGACTGTATTTAAATAAGGCCAGTGGATAAAAAATATACATCTAGCAGAAATATACAATCAGTCACATATAAAGTTGTCTAAAACAAAATAGCCTACGTATTAGTATTATTAGTGGTACTTTCTTGCAGGATTTCACTGAACTTATCAGACAAGGAGGGTGCAAACTCTTCATCTCGTGCATAGAGACAAGTCCGTTTTCTGCGCTCTGCTCAGATGCTTTAACTCCTCATCGAAATAATGCTCTTTATAACGCGGATCAAGTACAGTCGCGATGAAGTGCAGAGGATTCGAACATATTTCTACAAATCGTGCGCTGACAGACTCTAAGCGCGGACTTTTCATAGTTTTTACCGTGCGATAAAAGTAATAACATCCGCTACAGATGCATCAGATGAGCTGATCTCTTTAGTTTGCTGCTCAAACGGAGTAAGACGAGAGAGAATGGTCTCTATTAAGAGCCACTGGTGTGAAGTGAATGTCGCGGGAAGCTCGTGATCTGTGCTGTTCTATATGCCGCCAATGTTCGCGCGCAGCTCTCACGGTCTCTGCTTACGTCATCAACTTTCGGCCGTGTTGTTTCGATGAAAAAGTGTTTCGGCCAAATATTCGGTACATCCCTAGTACCGATACCCAATATCAATCTAAAATAAAGTATTGTAGAGCTGAAGTGTGTGAGGCTGATACATTCCTGTGAGGCACACAAACACACTCACGCTGCCGTCGTGACGCTGATTTAATCAAACCAGACTCGCTGCAGGAAAGAAGGACGGTATTTTTAACTCTGGCATCTTGAGAATGAGGATGTAGCTGGTCTCCATGGAAACTGTCCTGGTGAAGTGAGTGAGTGAGTGTGTGTGTGTGTGTGTGTGTGTGTGTGTGTGTGTGTGTAGATTTCTGGAACAATCCTCGGCTGATGAGTGCTTGTCGTCGTGCCCCGCGTGATACTGACGCTGCAGCACTTTTACTCTTTTCTGCACGTATTTGTAAACGAGTCTTATAAGAGATTCTTTGTGTATTTTTTATCATCATGTCAGATTTGCGCTAAACTGATCAGAGACCTGCTCTGTTACAGACTGAGACATTACTGCATTTTTTCAACCCAGAACTGTCCCTCTCTCTCTCTCTCTCTCTCTCTCTCTCTCTCTCTCTCTCTCTCTCTCTCTCTTTCTCTCTCTGTCTGTCGGTCTGTCTCTCTCTGTCTCTTTCTCTCTCTCTTTGTCTCTTTTTCTCTCTCTCTCTATCACTCTTCTTCTCTTTGTCTCTATCTGTCTCCCTCTCTTCTTTCTCTCGTTGTCTCTTTAGCTTTTTGTAGCACTCTCATTCTTTCCTATTCTGTTTCTCTCTGTCTCTCTCTTTCTATCTTTCGCTCTCCTGTCTCTCTCCCCTCTCTCTCTTTCTAATTCTGTTCTAGTTTTTATACGCGCCATGTCCTTATCCAACAGCCAATGCATCCCTGCTAGAACTTCCACCAGACCGAGCTCTGTGTGTGTGTGTGTGTGTGTGTGTGTCCTGATCTTCTGTCAGCTGTAGATCTTCACAGATACAGTGTTGAACAGCTACTGCTTCCTTCTAGAGACGCGCTGCTTCACCGTGGGTTTCCTGTGCGTGATATTCTAGAGAGTTGTGGAAATGCATTTGCAATTGCGTTCCAAAGTTTATTTGCAGTTTTGGTGCTTGATTATGAGATTAAGTGTTTAATTGAAACATTAGACAAAAGAATGGTTTTGTAACACTGCTCAATGCATTAAATGCATGTTAGAGCTTCTCAAAACTCTGCACTTGAAAGTTCGGGTAAAATAAAGCAGGGGTAGACAATAAGAGAAATTTGCCACTGGCCCGACTACGAAAACCATTGGCCCAGGTCGATGCATTGTGCATTGGTCCCAAAAATCGCATCATTTTTAAAATTGTACACTGTTAATTAGATGCTTCTATCTAAAGCAACTTAAATGTACATTTCATCAAGATTAGTAAAAATTGTACAGTTTTTCCAGAGAATCGAACCAATGATCTGGTGTTTCAATCACCAGATGGAAAACTATTCGGCCTAATCTTGAGAAGCTAGCACTATTTAAGTGTTTTCGTCCGTGCTAGTGTTGGCGAGCGAGACGATGTAACAGAAATCAAAAATAGAACCACAAGTAAATAATGAGAATTTTTTTTAAATCGAGACTTTTTGTACTGGCCCCACCGGGCCAGCGGTTGGACCAGTCTGGTGGCCTGTATGGTTTTAAAAGTATGTTCGGGCCACCGGGCCATTTATATTGTCGACCCCAGATAAAGGCATTAAAAATAGTCAATTAATAGGCGATCAATAGTGGAAACACACTGAAAAGAGAGCTTTCTCTGTAATTGCTCAGTGACTTGATGGAAAAAAATGTCTTAGTTCACGACTACTGGTAGAAAAATTTATTTTGATAAATTAAATGGCTTTTGACATGTCATCAATTCTTATTCTTCTGCGCTATTGCTATATATTGAACTGTAAATGTGCTTATGTGTGGGTATTTGGGTAAAAATAGATTTTTTTAGTAGGAGCAGTGAATGAAATATTCTGGAACAAGAGGTGTCACTCGCAAGGAACACATTAACCCGGTTAACACTACGTTGATGGGATGGATATTTTTGGTCTGTGAATCTGCTGTCTCTCTCTCACGCACTGTCTTCCTGTCTTTTAGGGTTCTGAGACGGAGGCCAAGCTGGAGACGGATGGAGCTTCAGACACCGAGGCTAAATCTGACTCTGGGGTTCCTGAGGTTCCTGTTCCACCGGACGACACACCAGAAGTTCTAAACAAAGCACTCTCAGGCCTTTCCTCCCGGTAACTCCTGTAGCAGTAAAAGCCTGAAGTAGCTAGTAGTGTGGTCACGTCACTAGATATGGCAACTTTGAAATTATTCTTTTCAATACTCAATACTTCAATACAAACATAAATTAACAATAACTTAAATAGATTAATACCAACGTAAACAATCAGGGTTACTTGATTTTTAGGCTTCCTTTACCACCAAGGATGTTTAAATAGTTTTATTATTTCTATAATTAAAGTGCATCTGAACGGGTGTTCTATCATTTTTACCCTGTAGTATCCCGATGTTCCCCAAATAACCAGAATTGGCTTTAAATGAAAACCAACATTCGGTTTCTACTCATTTCTATCTTTTCTACTTTTCTCTCATTTCTTTCCCCCGACTTATAAGCGGGTCTAAACAGAATACCACAATCTCACAGCTGAAGTGGGCGACTTATAAGCGAGTAAATACGGTATTACACATTTAGAAACATTTTTTGTATTTGTTTTAATTGTTATTTTATTAACATTTATTTAATTTTATCCGATACCGATAACTAGGTTGGGACATGCTTGCCAATAAACCGTTTAATTAACAGAATTTTAAAATTTAGACTGTATCAAAAACACATCCAGGTAGTAAAACAATAGTGAACTTTATTTTTACAAAAACACAAGATCAACTGAATCACAAAACTGTTCTCTATTAAATAAATACATTAAAGGCATGCATTCAAACCGAAATAAAAAATAACATACAATATATGTTAACATTATAATAAAATACTAACAACAAATAAAAATAAAACACTCCAAATAACAACAAATTTAAACTTCAAGTTTAGCCTGGTCCATTATTAGTTCCATTTTTTTTAATTATTCAAAGTTAAGAAGCCTCAAATTATAATGGAGAAAGCAGAGCTGGTGTGCATGGTGTCCAGTGAGTCGGCTCCTCTTGGGTTCATAAAGCATGCCCACTTCACTGAAAAGCCTTTCACTAGGCAAAGTGGATGGTGGCGGGCACAGACATTTCTTTGCCATGTGTGTTTTAAATCTTGTTTTTCTGCCACCACTGTAGAGGCATCTCACTTCTTTCAATGACAGCTTTTTTTCAAAGTCAGCTTGATCACACGTGCCAAAACAAATGCACGTGTTTTTAGTAGGAATGCACCGAAATGAAAATTATTGGCCAAAACTGAAAAAGAGGAAAACCTGGCCAAAAACCGAAACACAGAAAGAAATAATGGCATTTATTAGTAATTATATTAGTACCAATGCATTTATTGCTATGAAGAGTATACAATCAAGAGTATAAAATACAATTCAAACTCAAATGTTTAACTTGTCCCACTCGTGTACATAAACAATAATATACACGCCTACTGGCATGCTGAAAGGTGGTAAACATAAATGTTCTTCACACACGTTTTGTTCTGTAACATTAAATGGAACATATATTTACAATGTCATCTAACTTGTGACATAAAAGCAGTGCTACTTTTGAATATAAGCGAGTATATAAATGTTCAAACAAAGTGCTTAACTTTAAAAATATAAAACGCATCAAAACTTGACTTCCGTTTACATCTCGACTCAAAACTTATAAACCGGTAAAAAAAAAACTGATCATATCCAAACAATTGAACAGTTTTAAAGGCTCTTTCTAAAGTTTCTGAACACATCAGACACTGGTTTAGTCACCCAGTGCGTAATACGAATAGGAAGAAATCTATCCATTACAGATGAAAAACCATTTTCGCTGTCCACTTTTCTCTTTTTTGCCAGTGACATTTTTGTATTTATCCCTTCTTTTATTTGTCTCGCCCGTCCCATCTTTTGCACCCCCCCCCCCAAAATGAATCGGCAAAAACGATCGATCAGTCGATAACTTACTTCTCAAACTTGTATTAATCTGTTGGTACATTGTGGTCGGGATCTGCTTAAATAATTTAATGAACCAGAGTTGACTGGTTAACGGGGCAAAACCGGACTTCAAAACACTCGTGTTAATAGTGAAACAGTTACTAACTTCTCAAATTCATTCTACACGTCTTATTTGGTTGGCGTGCTTATGTTAGTGTAATTACAGTACAGTATTCCACAGCAAAAGAGCAGTTCTGACTAACATTCTGTTATCGGCTCCTTCTCAGCTTCACTTTAGGACGTTGATGACAAAGTGTTTGTGTGCCCGCAGATGGAAGAACTGGTGGGTGAGGGGCATCCTCACGCTCGCCATGATCTCCTTCTTCTTCTTCATAATTTATCTGGGTCCCATGGTGCTCATGATGATTGTAAGTCAGATCTCCTGTGGAGCGAGTCCTTTAGTAGACGAGGGTCAGACGTGTGCTCCGTCTCCTCCTCAGGTGCTGTGCGTTCAGATCAAGTGTTTCCATGAGATCATCATGATTGGCTACAGCGTGTACCACTCTTACCACCTGCCCTGGTTCAGAACCCTGAGCTGGTAGGACACGACCAACACAATTCTCTCTCCGTCGTTCTCTTCCTCTCCTTTCCTCCACTTGTCTCCTCACTGTCTGTCACACTGCATCCTTCCGCCTGTCTGTCGGTGGAGATCATCAGCTTCTTTCTCTCTGTGTCTGCGGCTTGATGATGTGATTTTTCAGTGTTGGGCTGGTGTGTTCTTCTGCTATTCTTGCTCTCATCAGCTGTATCGAGGTAAATCTGCTGTGGATTAGTCTGCAGAAAAAAAACACTAGTGGGAAAAAGTATCTACATTTGTCCCCGGTTCCTTTATAGCCTGATTAATACACCGATAGTTTAAAGGTAATTTTTTTCAAAATAACTTTTAAAATGGACATGTATAAAACTATTTAGCGTGTCGAATTATAGTGGTACCCCGACTTGCGAAATTAATCCTTTTCGACGGCTGATTCGTTAGGAGGGAATTTCGTTAGCTGAGCCGCATTTTACATGCGATTCGTCTAATCCGCGGCACGAGTTCGTGAATTCAGACAAACGTTTTTTTTTTACAAGTGATAAACTATTGTTAATAAATGTGTTAAAAAAATATTACAAGGTTGTTTAAAGTGCCCATTGGTAATTGTTTATAAAGGTACAGTTTATAATAATACAGAGGACAAACTCACATGAACGGTGACCGGCATCTTGAAGTGACGTCACACAGACGCGGAACAAACGTCAGCAGAATACGCATTATTCAGTCCGCGGCCATCTTGAATCGAAAACGAGGCTGTGAGGGATAGCGGATACAATACATTATAGAGGGATAGAGGGAAGCAATACATTTGAAACGAACCAGTCGCGGCGATGCATTTCGTTAGTTGGGTTTTTCCGTTAGTAATGACATTCGTTAGTCGGGGTACCACTGCTATTAATTAATTTATTATAAAAAAGAAAATTGCAGTCATACAATCGTTACAATATCCTCCTAACCCTCTTCTCAGTAGGATGATTTTCTGTTCCAAGACTAGTTGAGCTGTAGTTTAGTAGCTGCTTATAACAGTCAGAGTCGAGAATCATTTGCTGATGAGTAAGTGTTCATCTGGGGTTGTGTGAACCGTCAGGTACTTTTTGCTGTGTGTGAACTACTTCTTCTACGGAGAAACCGTCACAGATTATTTCTTCACGCTGGTGCAAAGGGAGGAACCGCTGCGCATACTCAGCAAATACCATCGCTTCATTTCCTTTGCGCTCTACCTGACAGGTACGACACACACACAGACGCTCACTTTAACTCTACCAGACACACACACACAATGGATTGACGCTGGTCTGTAAATGTATCTGAGATAACAAGTGTGAGAGAAGGTAGTACGGCGTGTGAGGTGAATGACGCTCACTGTCACCATCATCATCATCATCATTGTTTGTGTTTCAGGCTTCTGCATGTTCGTCCTGAGTCTGGTGAAGAAACACTATCGCCTGCAGTTCTACATGGTGAGTGTGTGGATCTCTTCTGCTCTCATCTCTGACATCAGCTCTCTCTCTCTCTCTCTCTCTGTCTGTCTTTCTGAGACTCTTAAAACTGTGAAAGCGCCTTACAAATGCTCAGAACTTGAACTTGTCTGTCTCTCTCTCTGTCTCACTTTGCCTCTCTTTAACTCTCACTGTCTCTCTCTGTCTGTATGTCTGTTTGTCTTTCTGTCTCTCTCTCTCTTCCTCTCTCCCTTCCTCTCTCCTCCTGCAGTTTGGTTGGACTCATGTGACGCTGCTGATTGTGGTGACTCAGTCTCATCTGATCATCCATAACCTGTTTGAGGGAATGATCTGGTAAGAGGAGAATCTCCCGCGTGTCTCCTGGCGCATGTGACGTGTGTGTTTCTCTGTGCAGGTTTATTGTGCCCATCTCCTGTGTGATCTGCAACGACATCATGGCCTACATGTTCGGATTCTTTTTTGGCCGTACACCACTGATTAAGGTTTGTGTTCAACTAGAAGGTTTGTTTTCATTGGTTACGATGGTGTTAAACGCCACGCGTGGTGTTTTTGTCCTGTGATGCAGTTGTCTCCTAAGAAGACCTGGGAAGGCTTCATTGGAGGTTTCTTTGCCACCATTGTGTTTGGAATCCTGGTGAGGAAAAATAAATTCTTCTCCATTTTCACAATAGCCCTGTAGAAGTGTCATCTTCACAACAAGAAAAAGTCGTCTGATGTTGATATAATGCTGCTCGACGCGGTAGGACAATCTTAACAGCTGGACAGATGTGCACAGGGAAGAGTGTGGTTGGTCATTTGATCACGTCTGTGCATGAGAACATCTTCCTGTGTGTCGACTCTTCTCTTCAGCTTTCCTATGTGATGTCGGGTTATCGCTATTTCGTGTGTCCCGTCGAGTTCAACAACGACTCCAATCGCTTCACTGTGGACTGTTCTCCATCCGAGCTGTTCCAGCTGCAGGACTACAGTCTCCCGGCTGCGCTCCAGTCCGTCTGCGGCTGGGTAACACTCCTGAACGCCATCGCAGGCTCCGGGCAGGGGCTGGCATCACGTGAATTCTCGCTCTGTTTCTGTAGAGCACGGTGAAGCTGTACCCGTTTCAGATCCATAGCATCGCTCTCTCCAGCTTCGCCTCCCTCATTGGGCCGTTTGGAGGATTCTTTGCCAGTGGATTTAAAAGAGCCTTTAAAATCAAGGTGGGTGTGATTTGTGGGAGTTCCTGTGTTGATGATGTCACCAGCGCTCACGGTGACGCTTGCGTGCCGTTTCCGCAGGACTTTGCCAACACCATTCCAGGCCACGGAGGAATCATGGACCGCTTCGACTGTCAGTACCTCATGGCCACGTTTGTCAACGTTTACATTGCCAGCTTTATCCGGTACGACCTCATTTTGATGGTCATTTTGTGTGGGCTTGACACCTGGGAGGGTCAAGCTGGGATTTTAGGCTGAAGTTACAGTAAAGGGGGGGTGTTGTGTTGTTTTGTATGTAGGTCAGTTGTGGGACTCCACAAAGTTATAAATGCAAGCGTGTGTGTGTGTGTGTGTGTGTGTGTGTGTGTATTGATTCTGTGCTGGCGTTTGTCTCTTTCAGAGGGCCAAACCCTTCTAAAGTGATTCAGCAGCTTCTGGCTCTGAGACCTGACCAACAGCTGCACATCTTCCACTCGCTGAAAGCTCACCTGACGGACAAAGGCCTGCTTCCCCTCCTGGAGGAGTCCGTCTGAAGCAGAGGCGGCTGGAAACCACATTCCATGTTCAGAGAGCTGTTTTACTTCATTTTTTTATTTGAGAGTTTCACGTTCTTTTTCCACAAATAAAGAGAAAATGCCGTTATTTTCAGTCTCAGGATCCGTTCAGCAAGGTTTGAGCTTCAGGTGAGGTGTTACAGCAGATGTTACCAGGTTCCGATAAGGGTGGATTTTATATTTTGCACTGAATGTTACGCTCTGTCGTGTCAATGGTTGGAGTTGAAATCATAGAAATTAATTTTCTTTTTATTTAAAGTGTAATGTTTCTTATTAGCTTGTGTTTACACGTGTTTGATCTTTCTTAATGTGTTGACATCACCACTCCTTAAAAAGAGAAGCGTGTGATTATAATGACTTACAGAGGTCAGTGCGTGTGTGTGTACCTTTTTACCCATCCATTTTAGAGGTATATATTAGTATATAAGAGAGATATACTGTAAAGTGTCGTTAAGTTGTGAAGTGTTTCAGAAGAGTGACCTTCACTGAAACGTTCAGAGCTCCGGGTTTGTCGGCGTAAAGAATCGGGCGCTCGTTTGTCAGTTGTGAGTTGATTTTTTTTTTTTTTACAGAATGTGTTGCTTCTGTTCAAGCGGTTAATAAAGAGGAAAGCATCGCCACACGTCTTCTCTGTAGCTTCCTTTTTTCCACCAGCGGCGTGTCTGTCTCACAGTCTCGGTCCGTCCTGCAGCCCACCGCCCGCTTCACATAGCTGCGAGTCCCGGGGCAAGACTCGACCTGCTGGAGGTGTCAGAGGAAGAAGGAAGTGAAGAAGATGCGGAGGAGAACGTGAAGCCGCCCGCTGGAGCTCGTCTGTCAGAAGAAATGTCCCTTCGGATCCCGCGGAACTGGGACTTCGGCGCCTTCCGAGCGGAGACGGCGAAGATCGGTGAGTGAGTGGTTTCGGGGGTGGGTGACCGGTGAGAGCGGGGGGAGACTCGGTCCTCCGTCCGGACGCACTTCAGCGGAACGTCACCGTCGCTTCTCTCACTCCGCACACACTGAGCTTTGCGTTCAGCCTAACTGCGAACTCTACTCGATAAACTTTAGCCGATAAGAATGATAAAGATGCATATGTTCTTGATGCAGTTCAATCAGAAAGCGAAAGTGCACGCGCTTGTCCGTTTTAACTTCTTACGGTGACTCGCTCACGCCAGGTGCCGTTACGTTTTATTTACATTTACATTATATTACATTATATGTTTAGTTTAGATTTACCGACATTGTTTTGTTTTGTCTTGAATAAAACGTTGTCATCACCATCTTGAGCTGATGAATCAAAATACTAAACACTGGCCATACAACACCGTGTAGAATTAAACTGTGATATGAATATGTGAATAATAGCTGAGCAGATTTTGGTGCCGGTGCTTTTAAACGCTCTTGTAAAAGTGCTGTTTAATGCTCATTATAATCACCCGCGTAATTCTGTCGTGACGTCACATATCTGCTCGGATCTCTGATGTTGCGCCTGATGACTCTTTCTCGTCATCAATTCCCCTGGCGCGCGCGTGTGTGTGTGTGTGGGTGTGTGGGTGTGTGTGTGTGCGTGCGTGTTCGTGTGTGCTCCGGCTTTTTCTATCAGGGATGAGGTTCTCAAAACAGACAAAATTGCTGTTGTTTGGTAGGAAGAAACGCGTTCAGAAAGCGACTTCCTGTTGCAGCTGAGCCTGTGACTTCCTGTTTATGTGCATTCTCTTATTCTGCCTTTCCTTTCCTCTTGTGAGGGTTAATGTGAATAATCTAGAGAAGACAGCACATTTCTGGTGCGAGCATGAGTGTTAATCTCAGATGCTTTGTTGCAGAGATGGAAGCCAGTTTAGACGTGTTTGATGAACGTTTGTTTTAAAAAAAAATATGATTGAAACAAATCTTTCTCTCTATGTCTGTCTGTCTGTCTGTCTGTCTGTCTCTCTGTGTGTCTGACTGTAGCCCCCCCTTCTCTCTCTCTCTCTCAAATCCAGATGTTCAGCTTGCTCCCTTTGCTCTCCTTCCCATCCTGATCCACCAGCAGGGCTTCACACACAGATTTGCACGAGTGGCCAGCGAGATTTTCTGTGTTTACATGCTGCCACCTTCGTGATGTAGATGCAGAAGGTCCCGCAGGTGGACGGCCTTGAGATCTGGTGGCTGTGGAGGCTCGGCTGTTCAAGAAACCAGTCTGAGATGTTTTGCGCATTGTGACTAGACTGCTGAAAGAAGCCATCAGAGGAAGGATGGAACATTCTAAATGGACAGAGTCAGCAGCAAGGGTCAGACATCAGACCCCCAGCGTGTCCTCCAGATCTGATTAGAATTACAGTTGCTTGTCTATTATCCGGTCGACATTCAGAGAGACTGTTGAGCGTGAAACTCCCATTTAGTCAATCCCATTTAGAGCGCCATTAGTGTCATCAGGTTTACCGTCTAAAGCCCTTCAAAAGCCGCTGTGTGGAATACACAGAGGATGGAAATGATGTCCATACAATGGATAAACGTACGTAAAGTAATTTGATTCTATTTTTAAGTGGAGGACTAGACATCTGACCTGGGCAAGATTTTCGAAACTGGAATTTTATCTGTAGCGTGTGATGAGGAACTTCTACAAACAAGTTATTGTTGTTTTTCTGCCAAAGCGCCGCATGATTTGATGTATTTTGTTTAGTTATTTATTTATATTTTAGTTCTTGTATTGCAATTTTTATATAAGGGCAGTTGTGGTTGGTACTTGGATTTGTGTCCAAGAGGTTCCAGGTTCCTATGCCTGGTTCTGTAAAGTTCACAAGCTCTTGCACCTTAACAAATCTTCTTTAACCTAATCTAATCTAGTCTAGTCTAATCTCAACCACATCTGAGAAATCAAAATGCAGCTAGAGGTTTGAAGTGATCTTTACCAGCACTAGTACTATTAAAGGAACTAAAAGAAGAAGAGGGTTGTCAGTGTGTGTTGTGTTCTGTGTTCAGCGCGTTCCAAGAGTGTGATGCCCGCAGAGGCGAGTCCAGCTGCTCCTCACACCAGCTTCAGGAGAGCGATGGATAAACCGCTGAAGACCGGCTGGTTGAAGAAGCAGAGATCCATCGTGAAGAACTGGCAGCTGCGCTACTTTGTGCTGCGAGGAAACGTTCTGACGTACTACAAGGACGAGCGAGAGACGGCTGTGCAGGTGCGTGAGGGGCTTCTCCACTCCTGCGTCACCAAAGACAACCCATCTGCTCACGTTCCTGTGCCTTTTATCTACTGCGCTCTGACGTTCCATATCCGCTTCAGTTGACACAATTGGGCCACATTTGCTTTCTTTTTCATTCCCTTTCATTGTCAGTTGTCTCATTAATGACCTACAGTGAATCTTTCTGTGTTGCTTTCAGGGAACGATTCCTCTGTTCTCGTGCCAGGTGAACGAGTTGCCATCGAGCTCGGATGATAAGTTTCTGTTTGAGATTACACCAGGTGAGGGCTTTCCGCCGAACCTGTCTTACGTTCTAGAAGGATTTCTCTTCTATATCACCTCAGACCTGGACATGTGTGTCGCAGGTGGAGGCTCCGATCGAGAGCGGGACGTTCTCATGGCCTCCAGTCAGAGCGACCTGGACGATTGGGTTCGCTCCATCCGTAAGATCATCGGTTCCCGGTCCGGCGGAGGCACGATAAACTCACCATCATCACCGATGGAAAAGAAACCATCTACAATGACTTTTTTCCCTTTCAAAGTGTTTGGAAAGAGCCTTGCAGAAGTCATGATGTACGAGGGGAAGAGCGGCTCCGGCCTGGTGCCCGTCCTGGTGGAGAAGTGCGCCGACTTCATCCGAGAGCGCGGCCTGAGCGAGGAGGGCGTCTTCCGTCTGCCCGGCCAAGACAACCAAGTCAAGCACTTCAGAGAAGCCTTCGACGCCGGAGAAAGACCCTCGTTCCCGAGGTGAGAAGTTGGGAAAAAGCTTAACGGAGAAAAGCCATCTACTGTGTTCATGACGATTGGGCATTCAGACTTTTTTCAGACAGACAGGAAGCGTGTCGTCAGGAAAAACGGTGGTTATCGCTTTAAATCCTAAACATTGAATACTCACAATTTTTATATCAGTGGAATTGGCTGTTCCAGGATAATAAAACGTATATCGGTAAGGCTCTTCAAATGTCATCAGTAGCCCGCGCTAATGCAATCATGCACGTTTGAGTAAACAGTTTGATTAAAACTAAATCAGTTTGTCATCAATATACAATATGTGTCTATCAATAAAAATTGTGATAAGAAATATAAACCTTCGGTGGAAACATAACACGCAACACATCTACGGAGAATTAGTGCTGGAATTAAACACCAAATCCATATAATGTACAGATGATGAGCAAATGATTTGCATATTCATTTATATCCTTAAAATAATTTAAATTATAGGATTTTAAGTTAATCTAAAATGATTGATTTTAAACTCTTTTGTAAAGGTTTTTTGATTATTAGCCTAAAAACACAAGTATTATTATTCATAATTGAACCAATAATACAAATATAACTATTAATATCAATCGTTTTCAATATCAATAATTTAAATTATTACAATTATTATTTTATTAAACAAATGTATTAAATAAATTTAAAAATTTCAGATTTGTCAATATAGAGAATATAGCCATTACACACACAGACACAATGCAGTGGGCAGCCTAAGCTGTGGTGTCGGGAACATGTGTATCAAGGAGGGGCATTAGAACCTGCAACAGATCCAGCTCCAGTTCCGATCTGACTGGATCTTTTGAGCGTAATAACAGATGTGTTTACTTTAGATAAACTGTATCTAGTTGTGGGGTAGTAGGTGCGGAAACGATCTTCATTCTGATATTTTCAGTTTTGTCATTTAAGAAGTTAATGAAGTTGGTACTAGTGAGCTGTGGATGTATAGCAGAGTCTATCGTGCCTTTTTCTTTGATAGCTGAGCTACAGTTTTAAACGGACAACAGAGATTGCTCTGATTTTCAGAGATGAGATTACTAAAATACATTGCTCTTGCTGATTTTAGTGACTGTTTATACGAGAGTATGCTGTCATCTCAGAAAAAACTTAGACAAATAACTTCAAGTTTAGCTTTGCTCCATTTCCGTTCTAGTTTCTAGGTAGAAATCTCACGGGTTCTATATGTAGGAATATAATAATTTATATAAATCTGTATTATATCATACAGTGTTTATTCTCTTTTTCACTTAAAGGGGCAACAGGATCTCTAGAGTATTTGACAAGGTTAAGTTTAGGAATTCATCATTTCATCAAGCTCATCTGTTCTTTTTGGAATACAAAAGCATGCTGACTTTTAAAGTTTATTTAGAGTTTATAAAGTTTGTCTTTATTTTTTGAGCTTTATAAAGTTGTCTTTAGTGCTGGCATTAATATTTCTACAATAGCAATATTGTGGTGAGATTACGGCCGGAATATACGAATGTGTTGGGTGATTGATCTCTCACGATAGAGCTGGGAGCCAATAGTGGTTTAAACTTGATTCAATTGTTTGTACAGTATTAAGCATGTAATGTGCACTTATGCTTCCAAAACAGTTCCTTTTTAGGTTCATAAAAAACTGTGGAATACTGTATATTTATTTTAATGGATAGGCTTATATGAAATAAAGCTATGTTATTTGGTATTTGGAATTACCATAAAAATGGCTTAAATTTGAAAGAGGATTATAACTCAACGCTAAACACTAATTAACTAAAAACACAGAACGAACAAAAACAAAGATTCACACTATCACCCACAACTCGTAATGTACGTCCAATAAGAACAAATTCTTTGTTGCATGTTTGCACTTTCCCACACTTCTATTCTACATATAGTATATACATACTCTGACTAGGACTACACATGCTTTACACCAGCAGCAGCAGTGCAACTGAGTGATCTTTAAATCAGAGTTTACAGAGATGCTAGTCAGTAATTTCTGAATGTGTCTGATTTTATGTCCCAGAGCTCCATTTCACACTTTTGTTTTCGACTTCCATTTTTTGTGTGTGTAACTTCATTCCATTTATGGTGAGTCTTAGAACTGGGGAGGAAGTGGAGAGTTAGAACTCAATCGGAAAGACGGCGAGGAAGACAAACACAAGCTCTGACCAACCTGGTACAATCTGTGACTCAACCACATCCTGCTTCCACCGACACACATCTTACATGGCATATTCTCACACACACACGGGCACACACACACACACACACACAC
>CM051502.1:10538026-10625039 GCA_028031935.1 Paedocypris micromegethes
ACACACACGCACACACGCACACACACACACACACACACACACACATCCATTACCCTACTCTCATTTTAGAACATCAACGCATTTCAGTGGTTTGCAGTCAAAGCTAAACTAAAAGAAGGCAGAACTAAAACAGTACTACTACAATAAGTACGTATGTACAGTGCAGATGTACATTTCTATTTTTTGCTTCTTTTATTATTATTATATTTATCTTTTGTGTATTTTTTTTTTTTTTGTTCGGTTGAGCAACTGTAACCGAAAAAGCAATTTCCCCCTGTGGATGAATACAGTTTTTTTGAATC
The DNA here is from genome assembly GCA_028031935.1 of Paedocypris micromegethes. Lineage (NCBI taxonomy): Eukaryota > Metazoa > Chordata > Actinopteri > Cypriniformes > Paedocypris > Paedocypris micromegethes. The sequence continues at coordinate 10,538,329 of CM051502.1, forward strand.
TTGAATGTTGTTCCGTTGTTGCCCTGCAGTGACACAGACGTCCACACGGTGGCGTCCTTACTCAAACTGTACCTCCGGGAGCTTCCGGAGCCTGTGGTGCCGTGGAGCCAGTATCAGGACTTCCTGGACAGCTCGCTCACACTGGACGTCACCACTGCCACGGTGAGAGACACGCCACACGTGCCCGAGACGCCCTTTAACATTTTACCCCGCTCCACAGGGTAAAGACAAGCTGGAGAGACAAATCACCCTTCTTCCAAAAGTCAATTATAATCTCCTAAGTTACATCTGCAGGTACGTCTGAATCAACACACACACGGACGTGTCTCCAGTGCTCCTCACGGGGCTTCTGCATCCACAGGTTTCTGTTCCAGGTCCAGCAACACTCACAGGTGAACAAGATGAGCGTGGAGAACCTGGCCACGGTGATGGGAGTCAACCTGTTCAAGCCGCAGGTGGAGGACGCCATCAGCATGATGAAAGGTCTAGCATGATGTCACCCTAGATGGCCAGCACAGCTGAACTGAACGCCGCCGGCTTTACTCGCAGGAACGCCGCTGATACAGAAGGTCATGACCGGGATGATCCGACACCACGAGCTGCTGTTTCCACCCCTCGAGGAGATTCCGCCACCGCTATCGCATCTGCCCAGCGCCGACAGCAGGTCTAAGGAAGCCGGCAATCCTCGCAACCTCGTGGGCTGGGAGTGCGCTGAGACACAGACAAGCCTGCAGATCGCCCAACCATCTCAAGAGCAGGGCACCACCGCTAAAGAAGAGTCGTGGAGCCCCAGGAAGCGCACCCGCACCCTGCCCAGCATCAGCTGCCCCGCCGGAATCATCGCCAGAGAGCCGTCCTGGGAGCGCTGGAGCAGGATCCAGGAGAACATTGACCAGAGCGACGAGAAGACCTGGTCTGAGGACATTTTCAAGCTGCTTGACCTCCAGAAGGTAACACTTTTCTCCGAGAGTGAAGAAGAGAAGAGAGAGTGTGAGGAAGAGGAGGAAGAAGATGAAGAACCAGCCGCTGCTCCGACACACACGACAGACGTCAGGACGTCCCACAGTGAGAGTGTGAAGACGCAACCAGACGCGCTGCTCACCAACGACGACACACAGCTGCGGACCATCAACAGGTGTGTGTGTGTGTGTGTGTGTGTGTGGGTGTTAAAGCAAATGTTAATGTTGCTATGTGATATTTGATATGCATTAGTTACGTAATCAAAATATAAAACTATTATGGCCCGGCTCGAAGACCACAACAAAAACAAGTGTGGGAATCAGGCCGCCGACAAAAAAAATGTTTGATTATTAAAATAAATCAAATGAGTTTAAACAACACAAGACAAGTCTTCAGCGTCCAAGTCTGCTCGCAAACATGTCCGCAGGCACGCAGACGTCCCACAAAACAATCCCGCCGCCCTTCACTCAGGCGAATGATCATAATTCATTTTGGTTGGGTATGTGCGATTAACTAATTTTAAAAAATTAATCGTTTGACAGCCCTAAATGTAATACAGTATATTGTGGTGGGGGGGGGTCGCGAAAGGTTTTCTGTTTCATAGAGGGAGTGTGTCAAAAGAATCTGAGAAGCCTGATGTAGTGTGTGTGTGTGTGTGTGTGTGTGTGTTTGTGCGTGTTTCTCCCAGGCTTCAGCAGGAGAATGAGGAGCTTGGCGCTGCCGTGGCCGAGCTCCGGGCGGCTCTGGAGGCCGAGAGAAGGAGCCGAGCAGCTTTAGAAGTGTTACTGAGCAATGCAGAGAAGAGCCGAGACGAAGCCGTGACTGAAAGTGAGAAGCTGAGCAGACGGATGGAAGCGTTCCTCAGCACCTCCTCGTCCTCTGGACAATCACCCTACTTCCATTAGCTTCCATTCAAGTCCAGTTCAAGTTCAGAGTCGTGTGGCTTGTGGAGCTCCTCGGTTTGTTTGCCTCACGCAGAGACGGTACGGACCGTTACCTTCAGGACTGTGACGGGTGAACAGCTGCAATCACACTTCAGACTCACGGCCGCGTGATGAGCTACGATTGGCTGCTGGCTGTGATGTCACAGCTTCATTCAAACGTCCGAGATATTCCCAGCCGATTTACCCAATTAACCTCGCTGTATTTTGTATGTTTGAAGTTGTGAGGTGAGTGTATTCCTGCTTTAGATTCTTGTTCTTGATTAAATATTCACTCGTCGATCTAAATGCATTGTTTAAACAGTAGTGTGTCGGCGTCTGTGCTTCTATATCCAGTGGTCCGGACCGTCCACATGCGCAGTGTGAATTGCAAATGTCTGTGGATGAAGCTTCAGAAGGTTGACGTGGCTGGTTTTCCAGCTTGTTGTCGGCTACTAAGACGTGAAGGATGTGTTAAATATACAATTACTTTTACAATCACTGGGATTCATTGGACAATCCCACACGACTTTCAGCAGTTTGGCATGAGGACAAGAAGCTCCAAGCGTGGATCACTGTCAGTAAATAAACAGCTTTATCTGGGCTGTCTTTCCTGCACCTTCACTTCTCTCGTCTGCTTGGAGTCAGTGATAATGTGTCGCAGCAGATAAAGGTTGACAGAGTGTGAGAGAGAAACGGGAGAAGAATGCAGAATTCACCGAGCGAAAGACGGTGTTTGGGTCCTGGGGTGAAAACCACATTACGTAAGTCCGAGAAGAGCAGATAGCATTGTGTCAGTCCGCTTTCATAATGCTAATTGAACGATAAAAGAGGAATCACTGGAATTTGGAAAATGTGTTTGTTGGGCGAAGGTCTGGAGTCATGAGCTGGTGAACTCCAGATGGTCGGAAGGGGCATTTCCAGATGTTTCTACTGAGCGCTCCTGCCGTGCTCCTGGTAACAACAGCTTGAAAAATAAACAACGCGGCCATCAAGTTTATCTCCTACGTAAAGGAAAGATTACAGTATCTTAAGAGGAAGAGAGTTACAGAATGTGACTGCAGTGGTTACTGGGTCAACATTGGTGGACACGTACATCGACAGGCCAATCTGACCAGCGCAACGCCATTTTTGGAGAAGGTTTGTGAAGAGCATCGCATCCTGGGTTGGACCGTTATGTTCGCTGCAGAACAATCACATGATCCTCATAAAAAAGGCCTATAAGACTGGATTAGTTCAAATGACATTTCATTGAAACTTCACCAGTTCATTGTTCTGTCGGTTCTCACTCTTGCTTTTGGTTTCTCTCTGTTGATCAAAACGAGCCATTTTCGTCGTGGTGCGGCACAAACATCTAGGCTGGAGGTGGCCGACTGATCATCTCCCGTCTCTTTGATAAGAGAATCACGTGTCGTTGGAACGCAAGCTTCAGGAACAAAGTGGAGTTCATGTTCTCGAGAAGCACGTAGGGATTCAGTTTCCTGTTTTGCAGATGATGTTGCCGTGATGTCACTTAGAGCAGTGGCATGTTGAGAAGAGCTTCTGGTTTGGCCATGAAGCCGATCAATACTGCGACCGATCCGTCTGCACCGGCTTAGGAGCGCTTGAGATTGGCGTAGAGAAGGACCCGGAGCTTGTTTCTGCCGCAAACCCTCACACCCCATTTCATTCTAATTTCTGTCACAGAAGATATCAATCCCCTCTTGTCCCCAAAGATATGGAGGCACTCCTCAGACGTTTTTCAAATACAAATGGTCAATGAACTCAAGTCCCAACGTTCATCGGAAATCATAGAAAAAGCTTATAAACAGAAAGCCAAAAAACTGCCCCTACTCACCCACCCAAACAAGAAAACCACCCTGACATGGAAGGAGCTTCTGCACGTATCAGATGAATGTTTACAAAGTCCTCATTAAGGAAAAGAAAGCAGATAACGGTGCACGCGCGCACACACGCACACACTCACTGAACACTAAAAACGCAGAACTTCCTAGTTAGGAGATAAGGGACAGAGAGAAAGTGGATGGGAAAGAACAAGAGAGAGAGAGAGAGAGAGAGAGAGAGAGAGAGGAAAAAACATTTGATGCCACAGAGGGACATCACTATCACGTAGGAAAACCACCCTCCAGCTTCCACTCTTCAGGCATCAAATGGTGAGAAGAAGGAGAAACTCTGGCGGCTTCAGGAGCCAGACACTTGAATGCGTGTGGCCACAGCGGGAATCACTGCCATTCACCTCCACAGCTTTTGCATTTGTTTGACTCATCCTTCTGGCCATTCAAGTTCTGGACATTTTCTCACGGGATCCCGACTTTTCTGCCGTTGAAAAGAACTTTACGCATCAATAACTGACACGCCATCATGGTCCGTAGCAGGGATCACTGTTGGATTATTTGCTCATTGACTACTGATCGTGGGCTGGCCTGGCTTCTGCTCTTCTGGGGCACTTTCTTTGCACACAGCAGCCCTATCAGCTCACCGGAGAGGCCCCGGGCTCCAGGGCCGCTGGACGGGCGTGGAGGTGTTCTTGATCCGCTGCTGGTGGAACAGAACAGTGTGTCTGACAGCAACAGCTTGCTGGAGACTCTCAAGGGACAGTTTCTTCACACTTTCAACCTGACTGGCATTGGCTCGCCGGTGACGCCGGGAAGATCTTCAGTGGAGCCTCCAGAGTACATGCTGGAGCTCTACAACCGCTTCGCCACGGACCGGACAGCCATGCCCACGGCAAACATTGTCCGGAGCTTTAAAAATGAAGGTATTTGTCTTTATATATTTTTTGTTTTGCATTCTGCTTCAATAATTTTTTCAATATATTTACAATAATTTTTGCAATTAAATATATTTTTTCACATTTGTAGTTTCAAAATACTGTTTGGAATAAAAAAAAAAATGGAATATTATCATGGTCATATCCTCGGCAAACGGCTATAATGTATCATTATAAATGCTTAAGGAACCAGCCTCTTTGTTGTCGCTGTACTAACACTGGGAATTGAACAGCGAAATGAACACAGTGATCCAGTGCCGGATGTTACAAAGGTGGCATTAAGTTGTGCAAAACAAACAAACAAATAAATACATAAAACAGAAATGTTAAATGGAAGATGTTCATGGCTTGTTCTGCTCCTCAGACTCCACCACATACACTCTCGGACCAGGAGGAGTACGACGACATCCTCTTCTCTTCAACGTGTCCATCCCGCAGCACGAGAGAGTCACCACGGCAGAGCTCAGACTCTACACGCTGGTTCAGAGAGACCGCCACAAATATGCCGGTGTCGATCGGAAAGTCACCGTATATGAGGTGACACCACGAGAAACAAACTCTTCTGAGCAGAGAAGAGATAGAGGAAACCAGACTCGTCCGGACAGGGAAACCGAGCTACTGGAGATAGCTTCTCGACAGGTTTACAGCACAGATAATGGCTGGGAATCTTTCGACATGACGGCTGCGGTTCATCGTTGGCGCAAATCCGACTGTGGCGGCACTCGCGGTCTGGAGGTCCACATTGAAAGTCTGACTTCTCCAGAGGATGAGGCTCTTAAAAGCAATGCTATTAGAGGGGACATGGACATCGACACCAGTCCAGACGACAAGAACAAGCCCTTGATTATCGTCTTCTCCGATGACCAGAGCAGAGATCAGCTCGGAGACAAGCGAGAGCTGAATGAATTGATCCAGCATGAGAACACCGGCCAAAGTGTTCCGAGTGACCTGGATTCGGAGATGACTGATCTGTGGGAAAACCTGGAAATGATGGGACAGAAGCCTAATGAAGAAGAGCAGAGAGAGGAGGACCTCTTACAGGTTCGCTCCAACCTTATCTATGACACAGCTTCTCGAATCAGACGTAATGCCAAGGGTGACCAGTGTAAGAGGAACTCACTCTACGTGGACTTCAAAGACATTGGCTGGGACAGCTGGATTCTCGCTCCGGCCGGTTACGAAGCCTTCGAGTGCGCGGGAACATGCTCCTACCCGCTGACCAAAGACGTTACGCCCACGAAGCACGCCATCGTCCAGACTCTGGTCAGCCTGAAGAGTCCGCAGAGAGTGTCCAAAGCTTGCTGTGTGCCCACAAAGCTGGATCCCATCTCCCTGCTGTATCTGGATGACGCTGGTGTGGTCACGTATCAGTATAAGTTCGAAGGCATGGTGGTGGCAGAGTGCGGCTGCAGATAGTACCTGAGCGACACGGGGAACTGCTCTGAAGCTGGTCTAAGGCTCGAACTTCATTTCAGCGTTCCTTCCAAAAGGCTCTTTCAGCAGGAGCCCAAACTATAACTGCAAAACCAATCTGTTGTTGAGCACGTGGACGAGAGGACGCGGTGTCTGTTTCATCCCCATGGCAGGGTGGAACATAGAACAATAATTAACGGTCGAGATTGGCCCGGGCGATTAGACGCACTTATCAGCGAAGACTGAAGTGGTGAACTGGTTCGCAGTCGGCCGTGTCGCTTGCATCAGTTCGGTGGGAGTTTTGTGAGCGTGGCAGCTGGTGGGACTGGTGAACTTGAGCACCACCGGGTCATTCGTGTGACCCTACCGGAGACAAGAAGCCTGCGAAACTGCCTGTTTCCACTTCTCTCTCAGCTCTGCATCGTGTCTGCCGTGACATCGCAGAGGCAGTGCGCTGCGTTTCCTGTCAAAGAGAATGCTCCGGATATGAAGTGTCCGAGTTGAAGTGAATCTGTTATCAGGAAAGCCTCATGTGAGAAGGAAGGGGCGATACAGACCGGAACAAACTGGTCTGAATTTCCAAACATGTTTAATCACAGTAAGGAAAAGGCAGCTTGGTTTTTTCTTCTTCTGTTGTTTTTGGGCAGCGTAGGATGACTGCAGATTACCAGCTTCAACGCTGAAAGCAAACTTTGTAGTCGTCATTCATCACGTGGGCTTTTTGACCACATTTATTCAACCTTTTCAAACACATTAAAGTCAAATCAAAATTAAAACCACCTCTTGCGAGTTAGAGATTGGCGGGGCTGTAGCTATCTGCTGGGATCAGTCCGGTCCTGAACATCACCAGTTACTAACTAGCATGACTTTTGATTTCATTTTACATTCGTCATTGCTACTCTGCTGCTTGGATTTTAAACATACACTATTTATTGATTAATTTATTATACTTATTTCTTAAGTAATGTACCATAACCCGGTCATGCTGTTGATAGCCTGTGTGCGCTGCGTATGTGTAACAACAATTTTCAGTAAAGTTGAAGTGCAGTGGATTATTCTGCTTAGACTCCTCGGACTATGTATTATACCACATACACAAATCTTAAAAAGATCTCAATGTTTGTAAATAGTTTGTTGATCTTCTCTCATTTCCAGCCAGACAAGAGGTGTAATCCTGAGCACAAAGTTTGGGAGTAACTCATGACTACATCTCGTCATGTAAGGCCACACGCTCAAATGTCCGTAGTTTACACGTGTCCAACACACCCACATGCGTGGGAAGCTGACTGGAAACGCTTGACCACACAGCCACGTCCGCTGTGCATACATCTGTCTCTATTTCTTGTCTTTGGTGCTTGAACCAAATTAGTCTCTTTCAGTACCTCCTTTTTTGAACATCTCATGAAATTATATTAGTGGTCAAATTATTGTTCTGAAACTTTCCAAGCTCTCATACAAGTGCACATGAATAAATTAAATAAAGTAACATTGTCATACTTTTAACTCTAACTTGTCGTGTATTATTCACATGATTTGCAATTGCATGTTACACTAAAGTGGCTTTAGTGGCTAAAGTATTGTGATATTAAAACATTTTTCAAAAATGAATGACGATGTTATTATTTTATCTTTTAATCATTTTAGTTTTTGTTTAGTTTACTATATTTTTTTAGAGTTTAAAAACCTAGTCATTTTGCCTTTGTACAAATAAAACAAATCTAGTATTTATCGTGTTCTGCAGACCAAGCGCTAGGTGTCTAAGCCACACTGTCACGACTTGTGGACTGGTTATGGACTACACAGTCATGTTTGTAGTCATGTGTTTCATTAGTTCTCCCTTTTAGTCTCATTTTGTCACCTGTGTTTCATCCTTTGTCTGTCAATATCGTTGCACCCTGTCATTTTTCTGAGTTCTATGTACGCTTCTTTATTAAATATGGGTTTCATGTCACCTCTGACTTGAAGGAAAGGTAGAGCATCTCCTGCGTAACAAAGGATTCATATTGTGCTGTCTGACTGAAATGTCGGAGGTGTTTTATGAAACGCAAGGGACCCAGGACAGAACGTTGAGGATTACCACTGACAACACGGAAGGGATTCGACTCGAACCCCTATAGCAGTGGTCCCCAATAGGACAATTTTCTGTACAACAGTACATTCAGTGCAGTAGGAATTGGTGGTCTTCCTACACCTCTCGTCGTTCCTGTATGTTACGCCACAAATTCTCATCCACATCACAGTCCAATTCCTTAGACCATAGACAGTATATTCTTGCCCATTGATTGTGAATGAGATGCACCTTTGTTAGAGGAAGTCAAGTCACCTGAGAGCAAGTCACCAATTCAGGACAGATTTAGAAAAAACAACAAAAATGGAGATGTATAGAAATGTTTGTCACATTATGACAAATTGATCAACCATTTTGCAGTTAATGACATACGATGAACTAATGACTAGGTGTTTTGAGGAGACTATTGCACAGTGAACTATATAATACATTTTGATCAACATGACATAAACAATTGATAATGTATCAAAGAGCAGAGAATTGTACATAATCATTTGCATGATGTACCAAACCAATTGCAACTTGTTCAAAGAAGTGAGAAACTGCTTGAATGATGTGCACAAGTGACATCATGATGTAAAGATTGAACAAATAGTTTTGTGAATTTCAATTCTTATCTGAGAATTGTACTAAAGGGAATGAGAAAAACTGTAAAAATGACAGACACCATTTACAATTAGACTTGATTATATTTCCTCGTTTATACTTTGAACAAAGATAATTCTACAGCTAAGAAACACATTTTGTGATTACTATTTAATGGTTTGTGGTACAAAAAACCACAACACAAGAAATACAAACCATTTAAAATCATATTTGCTTGGTTGTTTAATTAATATTATTATATTTTGGTAACATTTTAGTGAAGAAACTAAATTTGAAAAACTACAACTAAAAAGCATTTTTGTGAAGGCCTTCGAGTGCGCCCTCTAGTGCATAACAGGTAAATAATCGAAGCGACTCCGAGAAAACATTTAATACGGATATTTAATGCGAACGTAAACTGCGTTAATGATGAAGAGACACGTCTATTTTGTTCATTTGTCTTCGTTCAGGGTGGAGTGATTCAGGGACTGTCTGCCTGGTTTTCTCCATTGCTCCGCTTTCTCCTGCGTCCTGCGTCCTGGCTTCTATCCTCCGCCTGAGGGTCGGCGTGGTCCTGGCTGAGACTCGCAGCCACAAACTCAATCATCTGAATCTGAATTAAAGTCTGTCCGAGACTCACACCGTCGTTCTGCGCACAAAGAGCCTTCTAACAAACGGGACGTCTCAGGATTCAAACCAGCACCAGCAGCAGCAGCTTACCTCCGAGATGCTCTCAGCGGGCACCACCAGCTTCATGTTTGCCAAGATGTTGGACACAAGCTCAGCCAGAGGCGTTCTCTCTCTCCGCGCTCGCTGGCGCGTCATCACGGCGACTTTAGAGTCCAGCTGGAGAAAAGATGGAACTGTGGAGACGAGCGAGGGAACGCAGGCGGCGTGTACCTGTGTGACATCAGCAGGCGGGAACCTGTCGTCATCGCACAGCGCGCCAAAGAGCTTCTCGCACTCCTAAGCAACCACACAGACACCTTCACTTGAGAAACACCTGGAGCGACGCGTCTCACCATCTGCTTCCGCTGGCTCGGGATGGGTATCCATCTCTGCTCGCGGCTCAGAACCACCTTCTCACCCACCACCTCGCACAGCAGACAGAGCCAGTCCGGCCTGCGGACAGTTACGCTCATCACAGCTCTCGGGCCTCAGACGGGGCACGTGGCTCTCACCGGGGCTTGGTGGTGACGGGTGGGATGTGACACTCCGGATGTAAATAAACTCCACAGCGGGCGCAGAGATGAGAGACGCCCGGCAGCTGACACAACACACAGAGCTGCTCTTCGCTCAGACGTCTGGCTGTTTGCTCCTCTTCCTCCTCCTCCTCCTCTCCTGGTCTCTCCGCCAGCATCAGCTCTCCTGAGGAGTCGCTCAGAGCTGCAGATGTGCGCGTGCACGTCTGATGAACGCGGGGAAGCCTGTCACACGCACAAGTGCAGGGGAAAGAAAACCAGTTTACAAAACGACACATCCGTCCATCTCTAAAAGACGGTTTCCGTAAGCACTTAAAGCTCTTCAGGCTGAGCTCACCTCTTCAGCTGCGTCCGTTTGTCCATCTTTACTGCTGCGCTGAGCGGATGAGATGAATCGAAGTTTGACAGAATCAGCCAGACGAGCCAGAGCAGATTCACGGGTTACTGTAGAAACATGTACACAAACCTACGGTTACTGATGACATCACGGAACATTCACTCAACGATCTTCTGAATCTGGTGGGATTTAAGTAAACAAGCAACTGTGCAGCATTTAGGTCACAGTGGGACCCTGATTGATTTTCTTACAAACAAATACAAAAGAGAACTAAAGTGGGTCCTGTGGTCTCTTGTGAGGACTTAGACTGGGCTCCAAGTGGAATCACTAATCACCACTTGGTTCGACTGAGACATTTCACCATTGGAAGCATCTCATTTAATCTGTCGAGACAAACACATTATAGTCAACATCGTCTAGATCAGGGGTCAGGAACCTATGGTTCTTCTGATGGCTTCATCTGGCTCTCAGACAAAGCTTTAATAAAAATATAGTAACGTTAAAAATATATTTCAATCCATTCATTTCCTGTCAGCCAATCACAGCTGTTCTCGGGACAACACCATATTTTTATTGGATAATGCTTAACGTTTGTCGTGATGTGAACTTCCCTGCCCTCCTTATTCCTAATATTCAGTAGTCCGCTAGCAAAAAGCGTAAACCCTTTCATCAAAAACTATGGATAAAAGAAAGAAAAATAAGGGGTGTCATACGTAACGTAACTTAATGAAAAACTAACAAAATTGTAAGCATTTTGATTTTTGCAATAGTGTAGCAAAAATCCTCACGGGTTATCCTCAACTATTGTCTTCTGCTAAAACCTAATGATGCTGACTCCAGCTCCTGGCCGGTGTAGACAGTAGTTTTTGGAGGTGTCTTGGGAGCTGAAGAAAACAATGTGAAGGAAGAGCAGGTCCTGCTGCAGCATGAACACACAATCCGGGATGATGTTCAGGTCATGTGACGCATCATTGCAGTACACCTCACCGTCCTGCCTAACCCAACCCAGCTTGTCTGTAACTAAGGCCGTTAGTTTACCCTGGCTTCCAGTAGTTGCTAAGTTCTGGTTGTATACAAATAATAATAATAATAACGTTGCCTTTAGTGACCGCTGCTATAGACCATGACATTTTAATAGATAGACTTGATGATTACGTTGGGGTTTCTGGACATGCGTTAGAATGGTTTAGGTCGTATCTGTCCGATTGCTTCCATTTCATCCATGTAACACACAATCCGGGATGATGTTCAGGTCATGTGATGCATCATTGCAGTACACCTCACCGTCCTGCCTAACCCAACCCAGCTTGTCTGTAACTAAGGCCTTTAGTTTACCCTGGCTTCCAGTAGTTGCTAAGTTCTGGTTGTATACAAATAATAATAACAACAATAATAATAATGATTCGGTACTGAGACGGCTTGTGGATCTTGATCTGCCTCGTCTGTTTAGCGCTTCCTCTGCCTCAAAGCATCTTCTGCCTGCTAAAACTCCCATTATCTATTTGAACTGCTATTTCTCACTCCTCTCAATGACTTTCTAGCTGCTGTGTGGCTTTGAAAAGGCAATAAAACTGGAAAAATTGTCAAAAAACTGGAAAAAGTCAATAACGTCCGAGAACAGATTCTAATTATCATCATCTTTATTTCACTCTGATCTGCAACATGGATCAGTGCAAGACTGGAACAAACAAACTCACAAAATCACAGTGACTAAATTCTAACAATTTCTTTGGTCTGACACATTATATTGTGCTCAACAACTGAGAACAACTCTTTAAAAGCCACTTAAAATACACTTTAAACATTTAAAACTGAATTCAAAACGATACGTTAATTTAACCTTTGCTCTTCTGTGATTGGTTAGCCTTCGATCCAGAGTGTGTAGCAGCTACTGGCTGTGTAGCTACTGGGACTGGATCCAGCTCCCGCTGACCCAGAAAAACACTTCAGGAAAATACCCTTGTTTTTCTTAAGTATCCAAGTAAAACCAGAATTGTCAATATTAGCAATCGTGTAATAAATGTCGCCATCTAGTGTCGATTCATTCTTGCTATTCAGATCACCATGAGGCAGCACCATGTTCCTAAGAAATACTGTTATCAAGTGTTGCGTTTCTGTTTTAACTTTCTGTATCTTTTGTGCGATTGAGAAGATTTAAGTCTGTAATTATTGATTACAAATCTGTAATGGGTGTTAGTAAGGTGCGTTAAAGCTAAGCATAATGATGCTAGTGTATGTTGATCTGGAATTGTCTTACTATTTGTAACAGAAAAAAACAAATAAAGCACAACAGGAATTTACAAATATTCTCAAATTGCTTATTTATTAGTTGTTATAAAGTTTTATAAAGATTATAAGAATATATTTGTTTATGTTATTTTTTGTATCAATTTGTCTTCGGTGCGAGACACTATGTACTAAAATCAAAATTTGAATTAGTTTTAATCCAAACCAAATATATATATATTATATATATATACAAACGCACCAAGCACCAAGAGATGATCAGCGCGTATATGTGCGTATATATGAGCAAACAAAGCTATCTCAGACGCCCCTAAACAGCCCAAAAAGTGGGGCCATTTGTGGTTCGATTACTTAGATGAAGTGAACAGATCTCGGCTAGGCATGGGCAAACGGGGCCAAGAGGGAGTCTCGCATAGGGCGCAATTCAGTGTAAAACCGCCACTGGATCCTGGTCGTTCCCGGAAGCTTCCGTTCCTGCAGCTCTGTTACATCACCTTTAGTGACCGCTGCTATAGACCATGACATTTTAATAGATAGACTTGATAATTACTTTGGGGTTTCTGGACATGCGTTACAATGGTTTAGGACGTATCTGTCCGATTGCTTCCATTTCTTCCATGTAAATGGAGTCTCATCGCCCAGATATAGTGTTAAATATGGAGTTCCACAAGGCTCAGTGCTCAGCCCAATCCTATTATCACTTTATATGCTTCCTCTAGGGAACATAATCAGAAGGCAATGTCATAGGGAAAAACCAGGAAGACGACGATGGTTGCAAAACCATGTTATTAATAAAAAAAAAAACTCAAACAAAACATAATGCAAAAAACAAAACATGAGAGCCAGAACAAGAAAAGTGCCAAGAGGCACTACGCCGTTTTCATTTTGAAAGGTAAAAATCTACCAAATATATTTTGCTGATCGCTTCAAGGCTTTTTGACTTTCATTGACACTTTAACAAAATAATAACGAAATAAAAAAAAATTCCAATTATTAAAATGCTCTAACAAAAAATATAGCACTTGTCATGTTAGGGTCGTCTAAAGTCCAAAACAGATAAGCAAAACAAAATGATAAATGCATTTCTAAGCAAAAAACTGACAACCAGCTCATTTTCCAATCATGTGCTGTGTTTAGCTGCCAAAAAAACTAAATAAAAGTGTGAATATTTAGACCAGTAACATCAATACAATAGTAGAGACTGTGGTGTGTGTGTGTGTTGCATCTTCTTGACTCATACTTGTCTCATACTCATACTCTTGACTTGCATCTCATAATTTCAAGCAAAAGTGAGAAAAAATTGACAAGTACCCAAGATCTGAATGTTATTGTTCGAGAAAGTGAAGAAAAATAATGACAAAGTGATAATAACTGGTTTCTGAAGAGAAAGACAACTTGTATTGACCAGAAGAAACAGACACATCTGGGTGTGATAAGGTCACCCGTGGGTAAGAAGCTCCAGAAGAGAGAATGAGGTCCAAAGATGGAACAATGTCACAACAACCAGACCAGAGAGACCACGCCCACTCTGACCAGCTGACAGTGCTGTTGATTCGGCCCAACCAGTATCAATATAGAAAGCAAGCGAGCAGTGTAACAACAGCAAGAAATACATTTGCAAAGAACATTTTGCAGTTCATCTGTAAAAGTAATGTAGCCAAGAAAAACAATTATTGAAAATAAAAAATGTTTTGTAGCTCTGGGTCAAAAAAGACCCTAACACCATAAATGTTAAAAGCAATATACATTGTTAATAATAATGATTTAATAATAATAATAACAACAATGAAAAAAAAATATTAAAGACGTGTTATAATGTCCATCGATAATAGTAAGGTGACACAGCAACTTTTATTTTGTAAAATTGTTTTTTCAAAGCTACATTTTACCACATTTCTCAAGTTGAAATTTAGGGGTGTGTTGTAAAAAAAAGTCCCAAAGACCTAGAACAAAAAGCTAGAAAAAAAACTATTTTGTGGATAAGGAAACCTAACAAGATAACCAAAAGATGGGAAAACAAATTTGGTAAGAAAAAATTGTTTAGTGTATTTTACAGCTGATAACCAACCCGCTTACACAAGAGATTTATGCAAAAAGCTAACACAGTATGAAGGTTAATAATCGACAGGTGACTTCAGCAACTTGCAGGCATTCATAGTTGGGAACACCTGCCGCTCATGATTGCGCCCCTCAGCTCTATTGTTCCCCGACAGTCCAGCAGGGGGAGCAGTGGAGCATGACTGTTACAGGTATGTTTTACAAATACTGTATTGCAGCATTAAAAAACATGGCACCACATTTTATATTCCAAAAAAGAGCATTGAGTAATTTATGACCAGTAAAATAATTAAAATATTCTCGCTTCATCCACTGGGTGCTTGAAAGGCATGTGTCCTCTGTAAACAGAGGGCGTTGTACCAACGTTACACCATCTGAGACTTTTTCCATCTTGAATTTCATTTTGACACCTCCAGTATCTCATAAAATGCCAAATGCCTACAGAAGTGTAATACAATAATTTCAACAATGCACTGAAATTGTTTATTGTATAATTACCAAAGTGCGTATATGTATAAATCAACGGTAATAGAACGCTTCATTCCCAACGTGTCACTAATTTAATCGATATGAAAAAAATGTGTACTTACTAATTGTAATGTGTAGTTCCAATATTTTGTAGTTCAACAAGTCACTTTAGTCACAGTTGAGCAAACATTTATATCATATTATCAAGTCTGTTTTCAGACGTCCAGAAGTCGTGGAATATTAAAAAATAATTTGTGGAATATTTGTTGAAAGACTTCATGTTTAAAAGACATTACACTATTAAACTGCAGTATTTACAACAAATTAATCCGAAAGCAACTGAATGAAGAAATGAACACCGTAAGTTAGAAAAGTAAAATATATCTTTATTTCAATAAAGTAAAAGCATAATAAAATGGGGATAATAGTTGTGTAGCGATGAGTCCTCAGAGGACGACAGACAGGTAATCACACACCTGCGCACACACACACACGCCAGTGAAGAGAGCAGCATTTGACCTTGTGTTGGTCAGACGGCACCACACACTCACCGAGCAGCTGATCATGAGGCTCGAGGAGAGGTCAGCGTTACAGGCCACGGAGAAGGACGGGTTGTGAACACACTCGCTCATGTGCTCCATCACTCGAGCCTCTAGAAGCTTCTCCAGCATATCTGAGGTGACACCTCTGCCCTGTAAACACACACACACACACACACGCGATTCTTTAGAACCTTAAGAACCGTGGCTCTTTAACTAGTTTCATGGGGCTTTCACGTGACATGAGTCAAATATGCACACAATGTTAACTGTTGAAAAATAACTAACATTATCATATTGGTGTGCTTATTTTCATTAAATCTGGCTGAGCAGAGGTCTGTGTGTGTGATTAAGGAATAGGATGATGCTTATGTGTGCTCTAAAGGGAGCTGGGTGTTTTTTTTGTTTTGTTTAGATTGTCGTTGTGTAGATTGTGTTTTCATGTATGGCACAGTACAGTAAGGGTTTATTTTCATGGTCAAAGTAGAAACTCAATTAGCTTGCATGTCACCTTCTCTGTGAAAAAACACTTCAAAAGGCCACAATCTATGTGGAAAGCAGGCTGACTTACAAACATCTTCACGTACAGGCCGCACGGACAAGAGAGGAAGTGACTGTTGAGGGTCAGATTGTTCCTGTGGGTCACACAACGGTGAATGGTCACTTGGTCAGCACCAACTGGTGATGAGTTGATGGTAAAGATGAGGGAGGTGTAGTGTTTGCACCACTCACGCGCGACACACTGGGCAGATGATGCGACCTTGCGGCTCCAGAACCTCCAACGCCCAATCCAGGTACTGATCCTCAAACTCCTGACTCTGCTGATACTCCTTCACTAGCAGCAGCTCTTCACACACACAATCACCTTCGTTAGAACACACACATACTCTTCTGGTCCGCCACGTGAGAGTACCCTGAGAGATAAGCTCCTGCTGGATTTCTTCCAATGCTGCCAATTCGTCAAACTCTTGTTGGGCTGTGAACAGCTGTACAAAGCACACACACACACACACACACACACACACACACACACACACACCGTGTCTGATTATTCTCTCACACTTTATATATGAATTCAAGATGTGCATCGGTTGCTGATTTTCAGGATGCACTAAAAATATGCCGATAATTTTATTAACTGTATTCATTAATTGAAATATTAACAAAACAAAAAATTTATTGGTTCTGTTGGTGATCACGAAAATGTGCTGCTAATTTAATTATATAGCATTTAATTCTATGCGTTTATAATTCTGATTTAACCCTTTAATGCGCAGTACCAGAAAGAGCGCTTAAAACAATTTTTTTTCAAACGAACGTAATATTTGGCATCAAACTAAGAAAAATGAAAAAAAAAATTTTTTTTAATTTTTAAATATGAAAAAAAAAATGTTTTAAAATAATGCAATAAAAATTAATAGAGTGAAAACAAAAATCAAAACATTGACATGTTTCCGGGCATATTCAAGAATACCACCAGACACAACTTTCTATGAAAAAAAATTTTTTCGGGTAAAAATATCGCCCCGCCCCCGGTAGATAAGATTTTTGATATCTGGGAAAAAATGGTATTGATCCCAAATTTTTGGACATTGGACAATACAAACTGCTCTGGAAGCCTAATTAATCAGTAAAATGCCATGCAAAATTACATCTAAAAGTAAAAATTAGGGAAACATTTTTGAAAATTTTTTTTTTTGAAAATCTATTAAAAAAAATCAATAAACATAGCGTGACAGTGGTGTCACGGGTTGCATTATGTAATTTTTTTTATTAGTTTAACTTGCTGGTTGTTTGGTTGAAACCATTAGTCACTAAACTAATTCCTGATATTTTTATTGTAATCGAGCAACTACATTGCATCATTACCAAACAATATTTGGAATATGACAAATATTCCAACACAAAAAAAAAATGATGTGTTGCATTGGTTACACTTATACAAGTGTTCGGTTTAACTATAGGTCAACCCGAAAAAACTGCACATTTTTTCAAAAACGTAGCAGCAATACCAAAAATTTTGCTGCATTAAACATAAAAAAAGAAATAATTAAGATAATTCAAAGCATCAAGTGAAATACTAGAGGGTCCATGAAGCACATACGCACATCTCCAACACTGCTTCCTCTCCACAGGGATGGCAGGGCCCCGCTGGAGAGCCGTAAGGTGCTCCACTCTTCCTCCATCACCTCTTGAACCAAAGAACGCTTGGTCTGGTCCACCTCGTCTTCTATCTGTCTGAACTTCTCCAGCAGCCGCGATCGACTGTTCTTCAGCCGCTCCACACAGCGCTGCAAACACTCACATTCAGTCCTTCTGAACACTATACAGGTCCATATAAGGTAATACAGGTTAGAGGAGTTGTCGTTTAATGCAATAGTCTATCCAAATATAGAAAAAAAAAAAAAATCTACGCCTCAGAGTCTCAAACCCACAACCCGCCATTATATGAAAAGGATTTTTTTCTCCCCTTAATTATTTTGTAGTATTGGCTTGTAATATTGGATATTGAAGTGTAATATGTCAATTAAATGTAAACTGAATACCAAATAAACACTCATTTAGTTCCAGTAACTTTATTGTCACATATGCAGTACATCTGTGATATACAGCACAGTGAAATTGCATTCCAGTGACATTGCATTGCAACATAAATACAAGTATGTACAACACAAACAATAAACAAGAACAGTGCAAAATAAATAAATACTATAAATAAAAATAAAATAAATAGTTATATACTATAATATAATTTAGCATAATTTTTGTTCGAGGTTGAGTCACACATTTTTCAAGATAAAACACACAAAAACTCATTTTTGGTCTTACCTATAAGTGTTATACATCAATTGAACCTTTGAAGTACCTATTTTATTAGGTTACACTCTTAATAAAAACAGGATGTTGTGTTTTTTGTAATAATAATTGATACAACTAAAGAGTAGAGTAAAGCGCATTTTGCCTTCTCTTTGTCAGCTGAAAACGAACTGCAACTCAAAACAGTCGACTCCGTATAAGTGCACCACCTCGGGACCGGTGTTCTGAAAATTCTTCCTACATCTCAGAAGTTCCTTGGGCGGGACAATGGCGGTGGGCTGCGCCACGACTGGTTCGCTTTGACCAATCAGAACAATGAATAAAAATCGTGCCATAAAGATTTGTAGGCGCGCAGACTAGAACTGAGCAAGAGCGAATGTAGATTTGAGCGTGCACGCTCAGTTCACAGGTTGCGCGCGCTCAGTTCACAGGTTGCGCGCGCTCAATTCACAGGTAAAGCCCAGTTCAAGCTAAATCGAGTTGCGCTCGCTCGCTTCGAGGTTTCTCGCTCGCGAATCTTTTTGGCACTAAATTGATCCCATGGCGGAGCGCGGAACACACAGGACACGGCGATTCAACCGAAGCGCAACATTAATGACAAAGCAAATAACGCAATAATGCTTTTAATATTTGTGAAATAGTCATGACCAATGTTGACATGTATCAAATTAATTATGACAAGTCACAAATGTTTTATGATAGAAGGTTTACACTTTTATACTCTCAGTAAAAGAGAAACAAGAGCCACTCCGTATAATACGCCAGTAAACTTCAAAAGACACTGCACATTTTTCTTATCATCTACCCCTGCATATGTATATATGCGCGCGCGTCATACCATGGTAGATGTACCGTATATACGTATAATCAAACACAAAGATGTTCTCGTTACTGTATTTTCACCGGAAATGTATAAAGCGAACTAATGAAATGACTACACGACACATGTACCTTCCTGTAGGTTTCCTTCCATGGCGGAGTGGTGCCTTTGTACATAGATCTGTGTCTTTGCACTGCGTCCATACTGTAAACAAAACGATTCGCACCAAAACCGGGAAGTAGCGCAAGTGCTCAGAACAGACCTGGCATCCAATCACCAATCAGTGTTTTAAGCTTCCTGTGACGTCCTACCTGACGCTAGCTAAGAGCGGTCATGGGAATTGTAGTCCTTATGTCTATAGCCGAGTCAAGATGGCCGCTGGCTGAATAAGGCGTATGTTAGCGGAGAAACAGCAGCAACAATAACGCATTATTAGTTGTATTAATTTAGCAATGTTTATCTTATGTATAATTATTTAATGACATAGGTTATTTACACTCGGTAGTTATACAAGTTAGCAACCGAGGTTTACAATTCTGATTTAATTTTGATTTGTGTTAAACGTATTTAAAGACAAAATCAATTTAACACTTGCGAGATCTGAAAATATTCATAAAAAACTAGACATTAAAAATAATTCAAAAAATCCCACAATTATAAAACAAAGTTTCATAATGACATTTTGAAATAATCTGATGCCCAAGGGACCTCGACTATCAAAAGAATTTAAAAAATAAAATAAAACGTTTTTGTTTGTGCCACCAGGATAGAGATGACATCAATCGGGCCGCATGGAAAAACGTCACTCCTCTGGACCTTCTGTCTACCTGGTGCGGCTGTGTTTACCATATTGGGTGGATGGAGCTGCCTCACTTGCCGCTCAGGAGGGAGACATCTTCAGGAACCATCATCACAATGATTTTGTAATCATGCATGCATGCCAGAAGAGACTGGCACCAGTGAGTCTGGTTCTCCACCAGGGTTTTTTTATTCAGAGTTAATTTATTTTTTACCTGGCCACTGTCACATGTGTTGCTTGCTCACTGGTATTAGCCATAGTCTTCATACCCAAGAACATTGGACAAAATACAACAATCTGCTACACGTACATTGTCACACAGCGGCTTTGAGAAGTCTGTACATACAGTCTGTAAAAAGCTCTTTATAAATGCACTGAACATTCACTTTTTACACAATTCGTATTCTTGTCTTCCCAAATACAATATGTTTAATTGTAGCTTTGACTTGCAGTCAAATCCTACAATGCAATTACAAAAATTAAGAATTTGTGTTCTAGTTTTTGATTGGTGTTGTGTTTGTATAAATATATACACCAATAATCACATTTCATTAGAAATGGTCTTTCTCTTTAGTTTATTTTTTTTTTACAATTCTTTTGTAACAATTGTTTTTTGCAGCAACGTTTGTCAGAATTACAGGAACGCTGAGCTAATTTCACAGGAACGGTTCATTGCTTTCTTGGGACGTCGCCGCTCGTCCCTGCTGCGGATTTGACAGGAATGTTGATTTCTGAGGCCTGGAGTGCGAGATTGGGGAGCGGTGACTCCACGGTCAGCACGCCCTCAGGAGACAGACATGATGTGATCTTCTCACAGTCAACACCCGGAGGCAGCCTGCAAATGAACTAATGAGCTCATTGGGATCTTCAGAAAACACAAGAATTCAATAAAGAATTTAAACTCTAAACTTCGGCGCTCTAAACTTCACACCTCTAAACGTACAAACATTTCCAGATAACACTTAATGATTTTTTGTTCAAGTTCAAGCTCACATGCGCATTCAATTCTAACAAATGTTTTACAGTCAGACGCCTTATAGCCCCTTTACAAAAATATCAAAATAAAATGAACAACTGTGGTACCTTGTGCCAAAAACAGATCTGTGTGTGTGTGTGTGTGTGTGTGTGTGTGTTCATCTCACTTTCCTGAAGGGGTTTAATAGGGGCCCTAGTGACCATAGTTGGCAAGTAAACGTGACTGTAAAATCCTTATCAGTCTCCTCTAGCAGCTGTTTGTTTATACAAAAGGATAAAGGGTTTTATCCGTTTATACAAAAGGATAAAACTCACGTGTATTTTCTGGTGAAACAGCGAGACACAAAGCCGTGTTCGTCTTTTCTCTCCTCGTGTTTCCCTGGACAAGAGAAAAAAGGTTTTCAAGTCGACTGTGACTGTTTTGCTTTAGTTCAAAGTTTTGTAATTTGTAAAATAACAAACAATAACGTACTGTATTTCTCACACACGCACGCGCACATTCTCAACCATCGCAGTCGGTTCTTAACTTAATCGTTGACCTCACCCGTGATCTCCACCACTCCGTCTTTAGTTTTCACGTTCAGCTCCTCGGGCGCAAAGTGGTTGACGTCCAGGCTGATTTTCCAGACCTCTGGTGTCTGCTTGATCTCCGACATTCCCGAGCTCAGCTGGCGGGACATGGCGCGGGCGTACGGCACGGGAATCGCCGGCGGCATCATCGCGTGCTGCATGGACAGCGCCGGGGCCAGTTCCGGGTGTCCAAAGGGCCGGATATATCCCGGCCAGTGAGTGCTGGCGAAGCCGGCCAGATCCTCAGAGAACGCCGGCATCCCGAAGGTCTGATCGAAGATCCGGTTGCCCTGGTACCAGTCGCGGAACGGGTCCCAGGAGGGCGAGCGGAGGAGTGTGAAGGGGATGCGTCTCTCTGCCATCACTCAAGTCGGTTTGTGAAGCTGGTTCTGGAGCGCGGGGATTTATATCAGACGCCTTGGGCGACATGCCCCTTTCTCCTCATCTTCCTGATATTTATAGAAGTGACTAGAACTTCTATTCACAGCCGTCCTCACAGAAGAATGGCATCCGCGTCCCTCCCAAAACTGATAACGGCACTCATTCGCACTATCCCCGTTGTCTCGCCTGCCTGTATTTTACATCCTCTACCCGTCTGTGGTTTAAAGTTCTTCTGTTTTACCTTTTTGCTCATTTGTACTTTTAACACAGGACCGCTCTTCCTCCTCCCTTTTCTCACTCATTCCCCACTTCAGCTCTCTGTCTATCGAGGCATTTTTGTCTCACTTACATCTCTCTCACTCTTTCTGGAAAAATCAGTTTTTGAGTCAGAGCTGTGAGAAACGAGCCGAACTTTCGAGAACTTTCCAGAGTGACTTAAGTCCGACATAGTCAGTGTCCGATCAGTTACACAACAGCGCCCTCTAACGACGAGAAACAGACTTTTTTTTTTACCGCACGCACCCGCCCCTTTCAATCTACAGTATTTCAGTCCCTCCAGGATTTGGAAGGAGCGAAGGAGCCTTTACGGGATTTCACCAGCTGCAAGAAAAATACATAGGCAACGTTTACCTGAAAGAAAAAAGAAAAATGCACTTTGTCTGATGAACAAATATAATTAATATTGCCAGAATATTTGAATTCCTGTGTTTTGGGGGAGTAAACTTGCAAAGAACACTTTTAACATAATCGATAATGCAATTCTGTTGAGAAAAATCTGTATAAAAAAATCGCAACTTTTCCCGCAACTTTTTGAAAAAGCTCCCGCAACATTTGGCATTTTAGGCCGCAACAATCACAAAAAAGTCCCGCGCAATCCTGGAGGGACTGGTATTTGTCATTCGCTCGTTTTCCGGTGCACCAGTTTGAGACATTTTGTCTTCTGTAAATGTTTTTTTTTTCGGATTGCCTTTCTGCATGTCTTGTCATACGTGTGTTTTGACTTACTGGAAATTGAATGGGTTGGTGAATTGTTGGTTTCTCAGATTAATCATTTTATTAACAGATTGGTATTCAGACTGAGTTGGGTGGATAAGTGGTGTGATTGATTGTTGGATTGGAAACTTATAGATTATAGGTAGTTTGATGGGTTCACTGTCAGTTTAAACATTTGACGTTTAAAGTATTTGGAAACGTGTTAGTTTGGTTGATAAATGGACTGTTGGCATCAAGTGTCGACTGGTTTTTGATAAATTGGTAATTTAATGGCAGAATGAATTGTTTGTTGCTTAAAACTCAGACGTAGAAACTGCATTTATGTGGAGTTTATTCAAACGATGCTAACTCTACTGACTATACATAAGAACAAACGAATCAGGGAACACTAAAGAGGAAGACTGAGGCTTATCTGCATAAGAAAGCACAATAAATATTCACCAAAATCCAGCCCAGTCCCTTTCTGAAGTAAAGAAAGAAACAATCTTATTTATAGAAACACTATAAATCTTACTGAACAGTCAACAAAAAGACTAACTTTATCCAATCAGAAACACTTCTCTGACTGTAACAAAAAGTTTGAGAAAAGCAGAATGTTTATAAGATCTGGACATCCAGTTCTGCTGCTGAAGAGAAACATCAGACATCCTTGTCTCCAAACAATTGCACATTAAAAATGCTTAAAAATGTCTTCCTCAGATCATACAACACAATAAATAACCAAATAATTATGCAAGAGTTAGCAAATAAATAGTAAAAACAGAAATAAATTAGAATGCAGCATTGTGTAAGACATCTTTTACATAGACTCTTTTTTTACATGTGTAGAATGGAAGAATTTGAAGGAAATAATAAAAGTGCTGTTTCTATCTGTTCGTCAGGCCTTCAAATACAGTTTCAGTATTGAATCTTGGTTCAATTTACCTTTGTGTGTAAAGGGTTCAAAACTTGAGCCTCAGATCTGATCATACTAGGATATTAATATTTACACCTGCAACTACGTAACAGTTCAATAAATAATTTTAAATGTAAATAACCATAATGCTGATTATTATTTCGTTTTTTAAATCATGGAGACACACACATTAGTATGCATGTATATAGTTGGAATTTTTCTCAGTCTGGATTTTTTGAAAAACCTTTTTAAAGTGTTTACCTGTTTAGTTGGTTATAGTTAGTATTAGTTAGATTATTGGCTTGGCGACAAAGAATACTTTACAAATTACGAAGATCGGTTTGTCACGTGAGGCTTTGGGACGTAACTGCCACAATAAGCACTATGCATATTTAGTACACCAAGTCATCAACAATCAATAGTATAATTAATTTACTTGCATGTATATTAAACCGTGTTATGTATTTAAATTACCGGTACATTTTCATTAAATGTATGTTTACTTAATCATTATTTTTAGTCAGAGGTCAGAGGCCGCTGCTGTGGCTGGAGTAGCTGTGAGCTACGCTGGGGCTGCGGCTGCTGTAGCTGCTGTAGCTGCTGTAGCTGCGGCTGCGACTGGAGCTGCAGGAGCTGGAGGAAGATGGACTCGGCCGGTAGTATGGAATCGGACGCTTCCGTGCGCTGTGCAAGAGAACCACAAAAGTGATTAAAAACCTCATTCACAAATACAGGAATCAAGATTAAACAATCTGACCCTCACACTTAGTCTGGACAATAATCCATGCTTAAAAAAATCTAGTTTTACAACATTATTTAAATACCTTATTTTGATTTAATAAAACTTCTTGATCTTTATCTTATTTTGACCTAATTAAAAAAATTTTTATATAATAAACGATAAAAATAAAAATGTATTATAAATAAATTATATAATAAAATTATATAAAATGATTATATAATAAATACAGTACATGAGGTCAGATTGCTTTATCATGTTTTAAAAAACGAAGAGAACTGGTTAGCAAGTGTAATTAAGTATTAGCCTTAACCGTAAACTGTGTTTCTAACATTAGTTTTTAGTAGGGATGTCCCGATACAACTTTTTAACTTCCGATATAATAGCGGGGTTTAGTGCGGAACAAACATATATCGGATGCTTATATCAGAGATTTTTGACGCAGTCCGATATAATCCGATACAGTTTTTTGGGCTAATATTGGACCAATTTCTGATATCAATATCGGATCGGGACACCCCTAGTTTTTAGTAATTAAGAGTGCATCACTTACACAATACAAAGTGTTAGCTAAAGTTATACGTGTTTAATACAGCTAGCTGCTTTGTAGTCCTGTGAATGAAGATCTTGATAGATAAAGCTAGCTTTATAGAAAAAGCTAGCTCATGGTGCTGATGGAGAATGTTAGCAGCTTTGTAGTTCTGTGGTTAGCTGGAGGAATTGGATATTGTTAACTTCAAATTAGAACCTATAAGGAAGAAAAGGACTGTTAATCCAAAAAACTTTTAGAAATAAATCCTCAGTAGAAGGATCAGTTAGAAATCAAAATTAGAATACGTTCTAAATGTAATTTTTAATTTATGAGACATTTGTTTAGTGGTTAAGAGAGTGATAAAGGGCCGGACAAGCGAATTGAAAGAAAAGTGAGCCGTGAGCTGCTTCACCAAAACGTTGCAAGAAGAAATCCAGCGAGAATAGGAGATCAACAGGGGTCTGTTGTGGGGCGCTTTCAGATGTACTTCAACAAGTCTGAAAGGTCAGAGGAAGCTACTGCTGTGACGGAGCTCCTGTCAAATCTCCGGATTAACATGCTATAAAACAACCTAAAGACGCTCCAGGGGAAAGATTTGTTGAACTCTATTAGCACACCGAGGCAAAAATTTGCTTTGTTAAAACATTCACCTGGTGATCCTGCGCGCCTCCATGAAACTGGGAGAGTCTCTTCGTCTTTTCCGGATAGGAGAATAACTACGGGAACGGTGGCGAGATCTGTCTGGATCTGAGTGCTGAGGGCTCTCTCTTTCCCTAGACACACACACACACACACACACACACACACACAGACTATAATCAGTTCTGAGAGCACACATGTGTGTTTGGACTTGATGGCCTTTTCATAATTGTGTTTGTCAGTGTAGGAACTTCTGAGCTGTAGGAAGAATTTTCAGAACACCGGTCATAATTAAAAAAAAAGAAGTAAATTATTTGATGAAAAGAGATCACGGATATGTATTTGTATATTTGTTTGGCAAAAGTATGGCACTGATGTGTGAACGCTGAAAACGCTGATCACACATTTTTAACTAAAGGAATAAAACGGCGATCACATATTCATATCAAAAGGAGCAAAGCGCAGATCACACTTTCAAGGAAAAAAACAAAGCTGAAAGTCGAATGAAACATTGCTGTTCTCGTTTCTGTTACAGTATTTATCATGGTGCTGCTGTGCACTTTATTCTTTATATAAGTACGCAGTGAGTTCAGCTTTGCAAAATACTGTACACATAATAGTGAATGGTTTTGAAGTGAAACTCAAAAACCGGAAAAACCGGAGGTGCGATTAATGACGTTAATAAAATTTGACCCGATTAAATATATTTAATTAATCGCATGAGTTAACGCGTTAACATGGACAGCCATAGTATTAATATATGTATGTGTTTAAATGCATTTTGTTCAGAGGTGTGTGTTTGTACCGAGAGTTGTTCTGGCGGTTGTGTGGTGATTTGTTCTTGCTGGAGTTGTGTTCTTGTGAAGTGGATTGGCTGCTCCATGAACTGCTACGCTGTCTGCTGCTGTTCTTCTTTTTCTTCTTCCTCCTGTGGGACGTGTGCGTGTGTGAGGCAGGCGAGGCAGATGAGCTACGCTGTCGGATCTGCGCTCGAACGCGGTGCCGGCGCTTTGCTGAGCGAGACATTTTCGCCCTGTCAAAAGGACCAAGCATATTTCAACAAACACAATGTTGAAAACACAAGCGCAAACTTTAGAACAAAAAAGCAAAATGTAAAAATGTTATTACAGTTTTTCTCAAATGCTAAAACACAAAAGCCAATCCCTAAACCAAACGACCAGTCATCTAAACATATTTACCAAGTCTAGCCATCATTCTCCAATGTCATAAACACATTTCACATGAAGACACAATTCACAAAACACAATCCTCCGTTCTCACAACTCTAAACACATTTGTCCTTGCTAAAACACAAGTTGCAAAAGAACTCTGCTCATATTCTCAAATGAAAGCTCATGTGATGCAAATTGCTTGACACAGTCAGCAATATTTGATCACAATGAACACACCTGGCGTCATTCACTACACACAACAACTCAAAATTGAAGACACTTGTTGCTAATGCTGTGACTACATGTATAAAAGCTAATTCAGAGTACGAAGTTTGCTGAAGATTCCAAACCAACACAATGGATGAAGGCAGAGTCAGGGGAAGAGAAATTCGTCACAGGAGAGAGAAGAGCAGGTCATGGAGGAAGAGGTGCAGGCCAACGAAGAACAGAAAGAGGCCAACAAGGGAGAGGAAAAGGTCCAAGATGAAGAGCAAGAGAACCTCGCACCGCCATAATGGAAGAGATGTGAGAAACATTGACCATGTCATTGTCCTTGGCATGACCATGGCTGAACCTGAGTAGGTTCACTGTGGCCACCATTATCAGGATATTCAGACAACACAACAGGTATTGTACTCTATTGCTTTGTTTGTCACAATACAGTTTTGCAAGCCTGTAAAAGTAGTCTATTGGTTTCAAATCAGTCATTACTGTAGTTGAAAGAATGAGGTGGGAGAGTTGCCATATTCACAGCGGCACAAGAAGCACAAGGATATAGTTAGTGAGAAAAACCTCATCAGACTCCGCGAGATCAGAGACAAAGTGATTGCCGATACTTAATGTCAATGTTGAGAGCATTGATGATGTTTGGCCACAATAGGCCGAGTTCTCCGTCTAACGGCGGCAAAAGATGCGGATGAAACAGGTCTATAGGGTTTCCCTTTGAGCGGAATGGCTCAATGGCCCCATTCCTGGATGGCTGGCTTCAACCTGCAGAAACGAAGGCAAAGAGGCTGTAACCTCATTGGCCAAAGAGCCATCACTGAGGTTCCTGGCCATCGGAAGGGTAATATATGGAAAAGAAGGTCAGTGTCACTTCAACACTTTGTGCTTTAGTGACAACACCTGAACTCAATGACTGTGAACTGTGGAGCACATCAGGAGACAGTGCATGGTTCTATTCATTGCACGTTGCCAAACCAAATGTAAAAAACAAATGCAACTGTGATTAATGGCGTTGAAATAATTGACGTGATTAAGCACTTGAAATTAATCGCGTGCGTTAATGCGTTAACTTTGACAGCTTGACTAATTTTTACACAACTTTGTGTTACTTTACACTCTTTTTTGACATCTGAGTCCAACAGTACAAACTCCTCTCCTTCGATGTGAAAAGCGAGTGGCACATACATGAAGTCACTCTGCACCGCTTTGTGTCAGGGTGTAAACTTGCATGTCATTTGACTCATTTTATCACACGCTGATAGCACACGTTAACCTGTACAGCAGCACTTCCCGTCAGGCAGGACATTTTTACTGGTTTACGGGGAGCTTGAACCAATCACAGCAACTCTGGCCCTGATGGTATGTCACACACTCTGGATGGGTGGCCAACCAATCACAGTGGAGGATGCACGCATCACACAATTTTTGAGACTTTTCCTGAACACTTGTTTGTAAACGGTGGGATAAAAAGCCAAGAGTAAAAGAAAGCACACAGAGAACATGTTCCATGAGAGCTCGAGTCTGGAACTGGTCCTCACGGTGAGCTCTACCCACTACACCACTCATACCAAAGGCTTATAAGAATTGCACCGTACTTGTCCTGGTGTGTCCATTTAAAAATGTGAATAGAGAAAACTGCAATAGTTCGTACTTCTTTGGCTTCTTGTTTTTCAGATGCAACTCGCGGTCGCTGCTGTGGGAGCTGGGCGTCTTCTCTCGAGTCCTCGGCCTCCCACCGCGTTTAGCTGATGGATCTTCTGCTGGTTGCTCGCTGCCCTCGTCAAGGTGCTTCATGCTGCTCAGCCGAGGCGAACCGCACGACCGAGTGCTGGAAGGAGACGTGGCCACACACCGAAGATTCTGGAGAAGAATTACAACCAAGAAACCAAAAGAGAAAGAAAAAAATGAAAAGAGAGACAATACAATTAGAAGTTTTTCCTCAGAGGAGCAGGCGCGTTCTCGTGAGCTTGGCAGACGATTTCTAAAAGGAAGTGCTAGAGATTTGCTTGTTTTGCTTACAGACAGTCCTCTAAACTGTGCAGCGCATGCAATACTCGGCATGCAAAACCAAAATGAATAGAAAACAATTAGTCCCGCAAGAAAGCAGAAAAGAAAGGGAAAATATACGAGAACCGAGAGAAAGAGGGGAAAAAAAAACAAAGAGACTGGAGAGCATGTAGAAGATAAAAAAAGAGGACGTTTTTAGTTTTAGAAAAAGCTACAAACGAAAGAAAAGAAGGTGAAATCTAATCAAATCAAAGCAGACGAAACTTGACGAAACATCACAGAAATGGAAAGAACAAAATCAACTGTCACAGGAACAGACTGAATTATAGGACACAACTGCTCCTCTACTCAAAAAACAACTGGATTTGTGGGTTTGATTTGTCCTGGAGAAGTGAACAGCGCCCCCTTTCACTGTGCTAAAAGCTGACTTTAATGCTTATTCTGACTTTTCAACTCCCTTTTGGTTCACGTCCACTTACCAAGCAAGTGTCATTCCCTCCTTTAGTAGGTAAGGTATGAAGAGAAGGGAAAAGTGGGGCAACATAAGTGCATCATTAGATTCACAAAATGCAAGAGAAAAGACACAACACCCTTTCGCTGGATAGAATGAAACAATGCATGAGATTCAAACCCAAAGGGAAAAAAACAACACACACATACACAGCGGAAGGCAAACACACCAGCGTTTTCTCTTTAGTTCGCTTTTTTCCTTTCTTTGGAGAGAAACGTAAGGGAAAAAGCATGCATTACAGTCACTTCGGAAATCTGCATTATAAATAATAGATAATAGTGTGAAAGTCCATCATTTAAAGCAGGAGGGGAAAATACAATGTATCATGAATTATCATGAACGAAATCAGAATTTGCGTTTAAGTCCCATTATAATTCATCTGTAATTGTTACAAACTATGAACAATTATGTTCCTAATATATTTTCTATACAGAATATATCAAACATAAATTATTTAAATATTATTTTTAATTTCAATTACGTTCTGTACAACATGTATGTAAACAAACGCAATGAAGGAAATTAAGTCGACTTTAAAATATCAATGCAAACGTGGAAAAAAAAATACCCACAACATTGCTCTATTTTAAATGTTAATCTGAAATAGAACATTGAACAGTTTCCACATCGTTAATGTGAAATTTTTATTCAAATAAATCAAACATGTACTATTATTCGACTTTCTTTAAGAACAAAGTTGAGAAAGTGAGAAACACTGCGAAGCAAAATCCCCAGAAACATCCTTTAGTTACAAATCAATCTGATCAAATTATAAAAAAAAGGGGAAGTGACCAAATCAAAAGACACCAGAGACGGAAGGAATGTGGCAGACAGGAAATACATTCTAACGGACATGAAGAAGAGAAAAGAAGAGAACGCAGACAGGAAATGGACCTGTGGGGAGCCAGAACTGAAGACTGAAGCGTGAAAGCAAGAATTGTTGAAAAGTGAATTAAAAAGAGAATGATGAAGAAACTTGTAAAAAGAAAAGACAACGAGAAACCACCTGCAAACTTTGTTTACCCTGAGAAAGAGGGGGAACGAAAGATAAGACGAGAGAAACAGAGAGAATAAGAGAAGAGAGAGTGATGAATAATTGAGTTTTAGAAGAAGGAGGAAAGAAATTCAGTGTGAAAGAGAGTTAGGCCAAGAGAAGGAAAGAGCAAGAAAGAAAGAGCGAGAAGAGTGAAGAGTATAGAAGAGTAAGTGTGATTTTGACTGAGAGAAAGACACTGATGTCAAGCTAGGGTGCTTGTCACATTCTCCACGTGCGTAGGCAAAGCGTTACCTACCTTTAGTCAGTGACACGTTTGCAATATCAACAAAACAAAGGAAGAAAACAGGAAAATAAAGAGGAGAAAGAAAAATTCTCCGCAGCGAAATGGGAAAAAGACAATGAATTTTTTTAGTACCCAGTCTGAGCAAATCCATCCACAGACTAAAATCCAAACAATACGGAGACGACATACAAAACTAAATCAAAACAAAACAGAGATTCAAGACAGAAACCCAAGGAGTGGAAAACAAGGATAAATCCCAAAGCATTGACTTCATTTGCCGTCTTTTTCTGCTTGAACACGTTTGCAGACCGTGGTTTGTTGTTGCGGAGCGCCGGGGTCGAGCGTGCAGGTCATGTGATGGGATCACAACACGGGTGGAGGGAGGATGAAGGATGGAGAAGGATGCTCCCTTCTAACATCAAAAATCCAAACCACTCAGGCTACTTCTTGTCGTTTTGATGCGTAATGCTTTCAGAAGAATTGGTCTGGTTGTCTTTTTAGCTGACAAATTTATGAAACAAGAGTCCCAATTCCAACTGTAATGTCCTTGTGAGAGTAAACCTCCAGGCGGAAATTATGTGCGAGTGTTTTAATGCAATCTCCGTATTTGAATGCAATTTAATTGCGCTTTGTCGAGTTTATTGCTTTAGGATTGCACAGTACTGTACATTTTTTCAATATTGGTGTCAAAAAAAACATTAGATTTTTGGGCTTTAGCGAGTTGTATGATTGGCTTATCGGTTGAGTACAGTAACTATGGGTGTAGTACATTTTGCAATATTTTGAGCAACAAAAAATAAAAAAAATTGTCATAGCAGCCGCACTGAAACAGCTAGTCTAAAGCTCTTTTCCCAATATATAAGTATTTGTTTATTTATATATTTTCACTCTTCTAATTCTCTCAAGCTTGTGCTTTGGTAATGACATTATAATAGCTGGACAAACATAAAAAAACCAAACGCGTGTACTGCCAGGTCAAAAAATGTACTGCTAAAATGTGTATTGCGATATAAGTCTTAATAATGTGTTGTGTCCCAGTTTGTTACAACTGCAATAATTTGTACGGCCAAATATTGTTACACAGCAAACAAATAAAACTAATTAATCTCTTTGAATCGTTGCTTGTACAATGATAGTCATAATTTGATTGTGAATTTTGTGCAGTTGCTTTTTTTTTTTTTTACAACTCAACATCGTTGCAGAATGTTCAAAACACCGTAGTTGACAATGTACTAAGTCACATAATGATTAACAAAATTAAAAATCGCTTCTAGACCGCTCATACATTCTCGAGCACATGTAGTCACATACATTTATATGTTTTTACTTATACATTTTTCAACATGGGTTGGTTCCGCAAAATGTAATGCTGGTGTTAAACAGTGTAAACAGTGACATTTTGTTGAAAGGGAGTTGCGAAAATCCTTTTCTTGATGCAAATTTTCTTTTCTTGGTTAACCAGTTTTTCTTGGTTAACATCCTATACATGCAAAATATGATATATGTAATATAAACAAGTAATGAAATATGTATCATTTAAGAAATCTATTCCCCAGCTGTAACAAAATGTGTATTTCTGTTAGGTTCGCGGGGGAAGGATTTAAAATCCAGTTTTTATACTTTTAATGTTTTTACAGCAAGGATTATATCGGTGCAGGGAAT
This sequence comes from Paedocypris micromegethes, assembly GCA_028031935.1. Taxonomy (NCBI): domain Eukaryota; kingdom Metazoa; phylum Chordata; class Actinopteri; order Cypriniformes; genus Paedocypris; species Paedocypris micromegethes. The sequence continues at coordinate 10,570,913 of CM051502.1, forward strand.
AAATCTTGAGGAAGATAACGGGTAATGTCACTATGATCTAACACACAGATTTAGGTTTCATTTCCCTTATTATCCGATCACATGTATTCTTAGAGAGCAAAAAAATTAATCACAGAAGTGAATGGACGGAGCAAAATAATGAAACATGGGGGAGATAAAAGCGTGAGATCAATAAAACAAGAATTGCATGCAATCCGTACCAGAACTATCTTTTCCCAACGCCGCTTCACGTTTGGTTTAACAACACAAGAAACGATGTGCAACTTGACCAGCGCTTTCCTTTCAAGCATCGAAGCAGCAAAATCAAACATTAGCAAAAGTTTTCTACTCTTTTCCCAACTGAGACAATCAAATTGTCTTCACAGAGTCTCATTTGGCGACGTACGCTTTTTATCAATCAAGTCAAAATGGCTCATTGAAGAAAGAAGAAAATATAAACAAAAAGGAGAATACCAAACCTGACGAATAAAACAAAAAACATCCCGGTCGAGCAAAATAACAACAAACTACACAAAATGGAGCCGGTTCAGTCAACATGCCAGTGTTTGTAAGGAAACGAGAGTAAACAGCTGAGAGATGGATGTGAAGAAGAATACGTACGTCATTCACTTTACTGCCATCGCTGTGATTGGCTCTTGACTCTCGGCCATTGCGAAGCCGGACGCTGTCGTTGCCGTTCTGCCACGTGATTGGCTGCTCGCCATTGGGAGACGGCACGGGACTGTTACTGGCGTGACCGTCTTCATGCTTGTGTTTGTCGCTGCTCATCACATATGATCTGAAGGGGCAACAAGTGACAAACTGCTCAATCGCATCCTGTGTTCTTTGGGGCTTGCCGTACCGAGAACGAGGGTTAAACTGAATAATAATAGCGTGTATAACGTGTATTCATGTAAATAGCGCTGCAGTCACCAGACTAGATAATAATAATAATAATAATAATAATAATAATAATAATAATAATAATAATAATAATAATAATAATAATGAGTATTTGTAGGGCGCTTATCACAGTTATAACTGTCTCAAAACGCACGTGTAAATATGTAAGGGAAGTGTTGCTTTTTATTCAATTTATCGTCTGGATTGTTGGTGTTAAGTAAGTGGCTACGATTATGACAAGACAAAGACAAGAGAGATGATATTTCATGCCCCATACAGCCTCATTGAGACGAAGAACAACTTATACACAAGCTGCCTTCTAGAGAAACTCTGCAACTGTTTTTTTTTTCTTTACCGTGTTATTTGTGCTTAAGAAATGCTTTTGTGCAAAGTTTTTGTGTTATTGTTCTGTGTTTTTCTGGCCAGGTAATGTTGTCTAAAGTGTTTACTGGTGTGAGACTGAATTATTGGTCTTATATTTAATATTCATTTCTATATCATTTCATTCTGTAGCCAAATGTATTCAGAGTTTTTTTTTTGTCTTTGGCTAAAAAGCAAACGCTGCAGAGTGATAGCGTTGTGGTGCGTAGTGACTGATTGTTGTTCTTGTCTTGCCTTGTACGTATAAGCTGAATGGTGACTATGAGGTCATCTCCACCTGCTTCTCGCTTGTGTCGATAATATGAAATGATTTATGTACCTTAGACTGTCATTTTCTGATGTTCCTCTTATATTTTCTCTTTATTTCAAATGTGTCTCTCCTTGTGACTGTGCTGGCCCTCGTGAGTTCCTTCTGATAAGGACATCTGGCTGCTCTAACTAGTTTGACCTAAAGCTGCTTCTGATGAGACGTAAATTTAGGCCAAAGCTCAAAAGCCTTACATGACATCCAACAGTTCCTGAAATTCGTATGAACGTATGGATTCTACTTAAAGTCGCCCTAGGATAATATTGGTACTATATGGGCTTCAATTTAAGAGTCTAATAATGTTATTCTATATTCTATATTATATAGTGTCTAATAATATGTGGAGACCTGTTACGTGTAATCCTTTGTGTCTTAGTGCCAAAGTGTATCTGTGTTTTGGGGTATGATTGATATCGCATGACTTTCACACATCATGTAATATTGGGTATAAAAATTAATTCTCCCAGAATTGTCTTCGGTGATGCCCTGGATGTCGAATAAACCAATTGTTAAACTCTAACTCTGATTTCTTTCCCTTGCACTACTTCGGATTCGCCTACCTCACAAGAGAATCTTAGAGAATTATTGGAGTCTCTGGTCTTTGTGAGGTCTGAGCTTGTTTCTAAAAGCATGGACTTGGTCACACTTGATGAAGACTGACCGGTCAGGTGATCTGCTGCCGATGGAGGACACAGATCTGCTGCGTGAGCTGCACACACTGTCTCTGTACTGAGTGGTCTGGCTGGTAGACTCCACCGAAGACCTGCGGACAGGTTACACAACCCTTCACTATAATGGCTTACATTTCTGTCGCCATGACTGCATTACAAGTTTACTTTTACTAACACTACACGTAACAGATTTACCAACCAACCCACTTGAAACCAACTACAGATTTGAAATACAAACTCAGTTAAAGTACTGAAATGCAGAAAACCCGGGCTGGAAAAGACAGGACTCACCGCTTCTTCTTTTTGCTCTTGTCTTTGTGTTTGTTCTTCATACTCTCAGACCTGACAAAACAAATGAATATGACTTTTTAATTGGGCCACCTTCATCGTTCTTATTAACAAACCTTCTGAGTAACTTACCCTCCTCAAACATTTTAATAAACAAACCCAATCTTAAGTATATGACGCATTAAGGCAACCAACATAACTTTGACTTGTGTCCAACCTGTTTCGTTTGTGCTTTCTGTGACTCTTCTTCTTTTCTCTGCGACCAGGTGATGTACTCTCAGTTCTATATAAAACACAAGGCGCATTAACACTAACTAAACTGACAACTGCAGTTACAGAGTGATGCATAGGATCTAGTGATATAAGCATGTAGTATTAAGAGGTGCGTGGAGTGGTTTAGTGTGTTGTAAAGAGTAGTATGAACTAGCTTAGCGTGTAGTAGTGAGAGTATTGTACAGCAGTTTAGTGTGTAGTAGTAAGAGTAGTATGTAGTAGTTTAGTGTGTAGTAGTGAGAGTATTGTACAGCAATTTAGTGTGTAGTAGTAAGAGTGGTATGTAGTAGTTTAGTGTGTAGTAGTGAGAGTATTGTACAGCAGTTTAGTGTGTAGTAGTAAGAGTAGTATGTAGTAGTTTAGTGTGTAGTGGTGAGAGATGCATGTTGTGATTTAGTGTGTTGTAGTAAGAGTACTGTGGTAGTTTAGTGTGTTGTAGTCAGTGGTGTAAAGTTCTTGAGTAAATGGACTCTTAGTAACTTTACTTGAGTATTTTTGGCCACGTAGTACTTGGACTCAAAAATATAAGCCACTTTTACTGTCTACTTGACTTTTGATTGAGTTGTTTACTCCACTACACTTAAATAGACTACACTAATTACATTTTGATTGTGCACAAAAAGTCTGCATCTTTTTCTGATGCGGTTAATTCCTTGGGCAGACTTGGGAATCTGCAGGGTGCTGAAGTTTATGAGCTAAATCAGATGAACGTTTAGCAGTGCTGGCCTCCTTTGCAAGCAAAAAAGGTCTAAGGACTGAGAACCAGCTTTTATTAAAGACTGAAACTGAGAGGTGAATCACATCAAAGTTTGCTCTGAATTTTATTTTACTACTTTTTTTGTTTGTGACTATTTGCACCTTTTAATATGACTGAGACTGACTTTTTGTTCTTTTTTATCTATTTTATTCTGTCACTGTGAAACATTGTGGTGGAAAATTTCATTTCTGTATTTGAAAAAAAAACCCCCTCGTAAATAAAGAATTATATGTTTTTCACATTTCCACACACGGGAATTTTTGCACCTACATTGAGTACAAGAAACAATGATGTTCTTTTCAAATCGGACACTTTACCACTTTTACTCAAGCCTTCTTGGTTTAAGTTTAGTGAAAGTAGTGCACAGCAGTTTAGTGTGTAGTAGTGAGAGTAGGGTGTATTATTTTAGTGTGTAGTACTGAGAGTAGAGTGTAGTGTTCAGCTCCTCCATGCTGAGTAACAGACCTGCTGTGTCTCCTCGCCTTTTTTTTCTTTCTTTTCTTAGGTCGTGGGGATGTTGAACTGCTCGATCTTTTCCCAGATCTAGTGGAAAAACAACATCAACTAAACCAAGTGAAATCATCATTTACTTCAGTATTATAGTTGGCAACATTCCTTGCATTACAGCAGTGGTTCTCAAACTTTTTTGGTTGGGCCCCCCTTTAAACCTAAGGAAAAATCTTAAGCCCCCCGAACACTAAATTTATTTACAGTGTGTGCAGTCTCGTTTATGTTAATGTATGCATGCTCATTTTCATTTTTACTTTTCATTTAGATGTTTTATATACATATTTATACTGCTGTTGTGACATGCAATTTCCCCGCTGTGGGCTTTTTCCATTTCATTTCATTTCATTTCATTTCATTTCATTTCATTTCAATTCAATTCAATTCAATTCAATTCAATTCAATTCAATTCAATTCAATTCAATTCAAACTCTCTTTTCCTTTTTCTATCTCTTTACTTGTCTAATTCTTCATGTCATTTTCCTGTTTTCTTTCTTTCCTCTATCTCTCACTCTTTTTATCTTCATTTTCACCTGCAGTCATTGAAGGTTGCTGAATACTGGTCCTCTTCATTCAAATGACGGTCCTCACAGTCTTCAGTGTAGACGCTGTGTTCTTCATCTTCGTGGGATAGCAGCCGGACTCTGAGGGTGAAGAGGTGAAGGTCAATGGTCACCATCAGAGAAGACAAAATGAACATTTGAGATGAGCTCACGGTGGACGTGGAGTCATCCCGTCCCGGGCGATCACTCCCTCTTTCTCCATCAGCATCTGGCGAAATGTCCCGACTTTCTGACGGATCTCCTCTTCAGAGTACCTACGAATACACACACGCACACACACACACACACACACACACACACACACACACACACACACACACACACACGCGTAAGAGGTGTAGAATAACAGCAGTTCATACTAATGAAAACAGAGAAAAATAAGACATGGGTGCACAAAATAAATAAATAAACTAATAACGTACAGTAAAACAACAGTTTGTGACTAGAGTAAGCAATTACAATTATTACATTTAAAACAACAACACATTTTGTAATAATACAAATTGTTAATTTAATTATATATTACAATAAATAGTATTTTAAGTAGCTTGTAAGAATTACAATAAGTAGCTGAATGGAGCCGAGTATGATAATTGAAGGTTCATTTCATATCAAAGGATTAAAATTAAAAAATCACTTTTTGTTTTAAAATGTCAGACATATTTAAAAAATTGTGCGATTATGTTTTCTCGTTTTTACTTTGTGGCTTATAGAAAGTTGTACAGCTTAGAAACAGCTTAGAAACATTATTGTTTTCAAAATAATGTTGCTACTCTTCTTCGCGTGTGTGCGTCACACGGCATCACAAGAAAGATTAGAAGCAATAACATTGTCATGAAACATTAGAAAATAATGTGCCGAGAATATTGAACTAGCCGCGTCACCGAAAAAGGCAATCAAGCAGCCGCCTCATTTTTAGTTGCGCTTCTAATTCTGTTCTTACGGTGCTCAGTGTACAATGTAAAATGAGCTGAGCCACTTCACTCTTTTACTGGTTGATATAAAGCGCTTCTACTATATCTATGATAAGTTTGATTAGACAATTAAATAGTTAACTTGGAGAAAGTAACCATTTAAATGTCAGAATTCATTGCACTTAACATTGCAAAATTAACTGAATATAAAAATTTATATAACAAGATTCTTAATAGGTTTGACTGTGTAGACACGCCTAGTTTTGCCATTACTACTATGGCGTGTTGCTACTAGAGCGCATGCAGGGGAGATGCGGTGATGCTTAGTTGGTTAGTTGTGATTTGTTATGGTCATTTCCAGTAGGCAAACATCAAATATCCATATCTCAGATATAACAACAATAAAAAATAGAAATACCCTAGATAAGTTTCGTATGAAAAATATAAGCAATTAAGTATACAGATATAACAATATACGTTTTTATATATATTCTGAACAAACTGAGTTGTAAGACAGCAGCTGAGGCGGTCGTGCAAGGGTTAAAGACTGATGGATTTAAATCCAGCTGGTTTATACCCCGGTACTAGATAAAAGACCCCGACCTCATTAAAACTGCAGCAGCTCAAAAATACACCCTCCCCCAGCCACCCCCGTCTCTTGACTCTCTCTCTCTTTCTCTCTGCCTCACTATACTAGTCACTGTCCCATTCTCTTTCTACTCATTTTACTCTCCCGCTTCATTCACTAGGTTTTCTCTCTTTTTTTCCATACACTCTTAAAAATCTTCAAACTCTGTCTTTCTCACATTCAATCTCTTTTCATCATCATTCATTGTTATTTTTTGTGAGCAGTGAACACTTTGTTTCATTCCCATCTCATCATTCTCTTTATCATCCTCTACAGAGAAGTGTGTGTGTGTGTGTGTGTGTGTGTGTGTGTGTGTGTGTGTGTGATGACAGATGGCTGGTCCAGCTCCACCCTCAACATCCTGTTCATCCTCATCATTATGACAAGAAACCTGCCACTCTTCCTACAGAGTGAATAATTCCTTCAAACTACTGTGTGTTTTCGCAACTGCACAATTATCTTAAGAGGCAAAGAATAAGTGAGAGAGAGAGAGAAAGAGAGAGAGACTCACCCCTGCTCCTCCATCATTTCCTGTAGTTCCATACACTTCAGCTCCACCCTCCTCTTCCTGTCATGGTCCAGAATTTCACGCCGCACTTTCTTCTTCACCAGCACCGGCTCCACTTCCCCTTCCTCTGCTGAAGGACATGGTGCAGCAAGGGTTTCGTGCTGCACAGGGACCCTGTTATTGCCGCCCTCCGGGGAGGAAAACCTCGCCCCATCATACATGACGCCTGACACCAATACAATCAGAGAGAGAGATGAAAAACAGAGAAAAAGTGTGAGTGTGAGAAAGAAAATATTTTCAGAAACATTATTATTATAAATACGTAGATATACTTTATAAACATAATGAATACACTTCATTATAAAAACAGTATTAAAAATGTAATTGCAGTAAAAGATAGATTGTTACAATATGATATACAGTAATCATATTATTATAACATATATACAGTGTGTATACACACACACACACACATGGTGAGTATATATATATATATATATATATATATATATATATATATATATATATATATATATATTAGGGCTGTCAAACGATTACATTTTTTAACTAGTTAATCGCACTTCGTGATAAAATCACAAATAATAATAATAATGTATTATTAATAATTCCTTAGTATTAACAATTATTAATAACATGAACAAGAATAGAATCTTGTAATATTGAATATTGAAGTGTAAAATCTAAATTAATGTAAACTCAACACAAAATAAACACTTGTTTAAAAATTGTAATATACCGTTTTGACCAAAGAAAACAATGGGTAAGCCTGTCATAATAATTAAAAAAAGATATAAGTAATTTATTTTGAGGAAAAGAGACAACGGATATGTATTTGTATATTTGTGTGGCAAAAGTATGGCACTGATAATTAGTCTAGCTGAAAAGACTGATCACACATTTTTATCTCAAGGAACAAAAGTCCGACATATGGTCTGTGCACAGTGCGCATGCGTACGCAGTCGTCTGAGAGACTGAATAATTGAATTGCACTCTATTCTTTCTATAAGTGCACCGTGATTTCAGCTTTGCAAAAAACTGTACAGAACGGAAAACCGACGCAATTAAACACATTTAATGAATCACACGAGTTGACGCGTTAACTTTGACAGCCATTATATATATAAATTGTGTGTGTATGTGGATACGTACATAGATAGACAGACAGACAGACAGACAGACAGATAGATAGACAGACAAATAGATGCAAATGATGACAAATGAACCTCAAAACATTTGCTAACGTGGTAAAAACATTAAGATTTATTGCTAATAAAATATTTATATTAAGAATTTATTATAGATAATAATTGTTCTTTGGAGTGATTGTAAAAAACATTTCACATCATGTCATACCGTGTATGTATATGTTTGTGACAAATAAAATTTGATTTGATTTTGATTTGAATTATTAACTCATTATTATAGTTAATAAGTCCTGCAACAAAATATCAATATTTACAATCTATGAAAAAAAAGAGTTAAACGTCATTGATGTCGCCTCACCGTCACATATGGGCGAATATGTAATACGTACTCGAAGACATTCTACAATGGTTTTGACGCGTGATTCATAATTCTCAAACACAGACAAAAAGTAAGACAAACGAATCGCGTTCTTTAAACTGCAGTGTAATAAAAACATGGGCGTTTAATCATATTAAGAGATTTTAATAAGCGACGCGCGGGCGAGTGTGCGCGCGCTCGACGTCAACACGGTTTTTAAACACCGTTATTCCGCATCTAATCGCATGAAACGCGGGAAACACCTCACCGGTAACTGCCAGTGATAAAGATCGCGCTGGCGGAGGACGAATCAGCGGGATGCGGTGAGGTTTCTTCAGAGGATCGGGAGCTGTCCTCCGATCACGGTGCTGAAAGGCTCCAATACTGTTTAGAGCAGAGAACGGGGACGCTTAAAGGCGGAGCGCTGGCGTCACAGCGGCCCCCGGCGGTTGGGAGGTGTTCTGTCCCCCTCTCCTTTTTGCGTAGGTAAAGAAAATGTACAGCATTTAAAAAAAACGAGAACGGATCAGGAGTAAGAGAGAAAACAACAAGAAAGCAGATGAGGAACAAATAGAGAATGGCATAAAATGAGTGTGAGACGTGTGAGTGTGAAAGGATGTGCAAGTGAAAAAAGTGAGAGCAAATGAAATATTTTCTCTGTTCATTAGGCTTCTTTCAAAACAGATTTAGAATTTGTGAAGCATTTTTAAATGCCCAATAAATCAGTTTCTATATTCTTCATATCTAGATAAATAGAAAAGCAAAAGTTAAGTTTGAGTTTGTACTGTTGCGTTTTAGAAATTAAAAATATAAACCATTCCACTCCAGCAATCATTAAACGCTTTAATATAACATTAACAGAACAGGTGTTAACTGAAACGACTACATGAAACCAAGGCAGAGTTTTGCTCAAACTCTAGGAGCAGATTTTGATTTTGAACAGATTAACAGCAGGAACATTGACGTAGGAATGTTTATTTTATGTTTTAACAACATGTTTTGTTTAAGGAAATACATACTGTAATCACAAACATGTTTTACCACTAAAACCTTTGCCTTAAATAGTAAGGCACATTACAGAGAAGAATAACAACAATGAACAAGACCTAGAAAATGTAAACAGTCTTTAAGAGATGCGTTGCTGTTGTCTGTGTGTAGATGTGCACACAACACTGGCACGTTGATCTGTCAATGCTCTGCCAGGAAATGCTAAATGCTATGTTCATGCATTGTCTGTTGTGTCCACGTTCATAAGGCGAACTGAGGCCCCTTATAAAATAAATTACCGTAATATTCTTTTTTACTGTCCATTTACAGAGAGAAGCTGTAGCCAATTACAGTGTTTCTGGGCCTAAAGGTGAAAGATGGACTGGTTTGGTGGCAAATATTTTCGAACTATGCGACAAAACAGAAAATTTTAACTACACACACTTGAACTTCGGTCACCAAGTACATTTATATACGTAGATACAGTATATTCTGGTTAAATTGAAAGATCCTTTTAAAAGTCCAGAAACAAATGATCTTAAGCCAAGTATGGTCCACTTATTGTTCACCAAACACTGCCTGACTGGGACAAAGAATCTGAGAAAATAAGAGATAAAAGGTGCACAGGTCGTCTGAGCACACACACACACGCNACACACACACACACACACACACACACACACACGCATGAGTGACATATGTTTCTTTGTGCGTTTCTCATTGGTTGTAGCTGGGAGAGAGTGGTCTGTGATTGGCCGCTTGGATGGCCTGTTCAGGGAGCAAACTGGGATCAGACAGGATTGAGGTGGAGGTGCTGAGGAGCCGCAGTGAGCTAAGAACCGCTGGGGAGAGAGAGAGATGGAATGTGAGTGAAGTGTGAGTGTGTTTGAGTGTGTGTGTCTAACCGGGTCGGAGCGCGAGCAGGGAGCAGTGCTGCTCCAGCCAGGACAGAGAGCTGCCACACAGATCCTCCACACTGGATGTGGACACCACGCTGTTAAATGACTCGAACAGAGGCTCGATCATCAAGCTGAACTGAGAGGACACGCTCGGGAAAAGCAACAGTATCACAAACACACACAGTAGACATGCTCTAGCAGACATAACGGCTTAATCCATGCAGAAGATGGACACGTGGACGAATTAGACAGAAATATTGCAAAAAACTGAGAAGATTTGTAAGTTAAAGGAGGTAAAACAAACCTACTATATACAAATCTATAAAGTGGGAATGAATAGCTGGACAGACGGACGGACAGATAGAACTCAGAAAGAGCAAGATACAATCCAGAACTTCCAGTCTTGTAGCGTCTGAGTCCTCACATACTCTCGGAACTTCTCTCTCATATGGTGGAAGCGCTGCCGTGTGATTGGAACGCCGGTGGCTGGGAGCTGCTGCTGACACACACTGAAGGAGAGAGAGAGACAGTGTGAGTCAGAATCAGCATCATCATCAACATCAGCCCAGTTGTCCACACTGACTTGATGGCGGCGTTGAGATGCTGGATTTGCTCACGTAGTCTCTGGGCTTCGTCGTGAAGCTGCGCTCGCTCATGCTGCATCTTACTGATGTACTCCGCCGTCTTCTGCAGTGTCAGCGCTTTGCTTATCTGAACACACACCATAACACAATGTCTCACACACACACACACTTACCAGGCCCCGCATCAAAACTACATAAATCCGTACAGAACACAGCATACATGCACCTTTACATATAGCTGTGTGCAAGCATGCATACGTATATCCATTTGTTTAGAAATGACTAAAAAAGGGACAGGAAGATAAAGAGATGCACCCATACAATTCATAAAATACAAAGTTAATGCATTTGACTTAGAAAAAAAAATATTATTATCATGTAAATAATATTGTTATGACATTTGCATAAAAATAGATGAAATTGAATTGATGAATAGATGAAACACTGGATGGCAAAAAAGGAAAACAATTGCATTTGTGCTGTACCTTCACGCTGGGCTGAGAGCTGAGAGTGCTGACCAGACCCTGCAGCGTGTCAAATCCCAGCTTTATGTTGAAGCGCCGCTTCTGCTCGGCAGAAATGTGTGTGATGCGTCGTGGCTCGTCCTGTGACATCACAACACAGCAAACAGTGACATTCGTCGAGGTGAGGAGTGAGATCTTATTACAAAGAGAATCCGGTCTTACTCTTCCGGCATCGATCTTGAGGGGTCCTGAGAAGGCCTCTGGGTTTTTCTCTGGGGGATAAGTGGGTGAAGTCTGCCTGAAGCTTCCTGAGAAGGGACCTGCAGAGCTGAGTTACACTAGTGGAGTGCAAAAAGAGTCAACTTTATGCCCACTCACCTGGCAAAGCCAACCTGTCAGGCATCTGTACTGGGGACAGTTGCTCGGTTTTGGGGATGAGAAGAGATGTCACCTGGCCCCAGGGAGGATTATGGGAAAGCTGTGAGCCACGCCCACTGCTACTGTTTGGCTGCAACTAAGCAGAAAGCGAGAATTTGTTGTTCTTCAGTGGTAAAGGGTACGTCTCTTGGCTAAATGGTGACATTACAGGAGAAAGAGGTGACACCGGTCTTCGCGTTTTATACCCAGTCGAAGCTGCAGCATCAAAATTCTGTGATTTTTCTGCAGACAGAAGATTCACCATTAAATCCAAACTTAATCCAAGTACATCCTCAATTACAGTGCTTTATAAAATGCAACAATTGATATGAAACAAACAAGATGCAGTAAGAGATGCATGAGTCAAATATGCACACAATGTTAACTGTTGAAAAATAACTAATATTATCATGTTGGTGTGGTTATTTTCATTAAACCTGGTTGAGCAGAGGTCTGTGTGTGTGTGTGCATACAAGATTAAGGAATGGGATGATGTTTATCTGTGCACATGTGTATGATGTGGCTCTTTGCGGCTCTAACACAGAAAAAAGTGGCTCTTAGTTTCTGGTTGGCAACCCCTGTTCTAGTATAAAAAACGCAAATACATTTTATTGATAAACTACAGTATATATTTTTAAACTAGATATAAGTATCTATCTGTTTTGTGGTATAGTACATACGCTCCTGAGATATGGACGTCAGTAGATTGGTGAGGCAGCTGGTCTGAGTTGGCGGGGCTTTGGGTGAGGTCATCGCAGTGCCAACTCCTACAGATTTTTGTTTGCATTTCCCTTTGCCAGTAACCACATCCATCCGCTGTGGCAAAAGGAAGCGCTGAGAGAGGCCGGACGAGTAGCTTCCAGACATGCCAGTGCATTCCGAAGAGAGTGGGGAGCCGGTATGCGTGATCACGGCTGCCATGGTAGCCATGCTATTTTGTGATTGGCTGGATGATTGCTTGTATTGGAGTAAAGATGGCACTGGGTAAGAGGATTCATGCGGCATGAAAGCAGGCACCTCTTTGGTTTGGGTGCCGAGAGACTCTGGTGGATCGTACGGGGCAGTAGAGTGTGAAAAGTTGGCACTGCGGTTAAAGGTCATGTCAGGGATCATGTTCTGGCGAGAGAAACTTGTCCCAGGTGGTATTAATGAAATACAAGCCTGAGGAAATCCCTTTTCTGAAAGAGACTACAAGAAATCATGATAAACAGCTCACAGGTGATTATGGTCACATTTCTACCCATGATTCACCTCTGTGAGAAGAGATGAGGAGTGCATCATTGGAGTCGAGAGCGCAGACGATGCTGTGGACGGAAACATACCATCAGAGAAACTGTCACAGAAGCTGAAATCAGAATATCCAGTAAGATCCGACTGAGGACCACGGAAACTCAGGAAAATATCTGAAAAATACGAAGGAACATTTATTAAACCAAAAACTGTGAATACATGAAACAATCACTTTTCACTTTAATAATCCTCTTTTTTTTTTAAAAGCACATCCATTCATCCAAAAATCTTATTTTCTTCTACAGAGTCTGTGCATGTCGATAATACCGTATTTGAATTGTTTGATGATCATATAAATTGACAATAAAGGCTATTGTAACAGTAATCCATTATTTCAAAGCACTTTTGTACTGTACATTTTGAAAAAACTACGCCATAATTCTGGATTTATACATTGATTGAAACTGATTTGGAACAAATATGCATAAGAATATCTTTCTTCAGATCTGCAAAATACTCACAGGATACAGGGGACAGATATCACAGTATATTACTTTTAATCTCTCATTTCAAAACAGCATATGAAATATACTGACTCCACTATAGTTTTATTGATGTTTCTATTTCAGAAGCAGCTGTCTCTATCAGTGGTGGAAAACTCACCAGGAATATCCATCAGGTCATCCAGGTTGGGCTGCAGTGGGGTCAGGCCCGGCTGAATCATGTCTGCATTACTAGTGTATGCTGAGATGGTACAGGAAAAAGGTATCACATAATATCATACAAACCAATCATCTCAGTCAGCCATAACACATTTGGAAAGACACAGCTTTTGGTTTGGAAAGACTCACAGTTCTGCCAGTCTTCGCTCCATGGACTAGGCTTCTGAGTCATGGTGAAGAGCGTGTCTGAGATGTCAGACAGGAAACAGTCCAAGTCAAACATGTGCACCTCTTCCCCCCTCGTCTCGGGATCCACATACATCTGACTGGTCCATTTCTCCAGCCCAGTCCGGTCTATAGGACTCTGAGAAGCACAAGACTGATACGTAGTAAAGTACAGTAAAGTGAATGAGATTATCAAGATCTCACAATTGCCAATACCATATCGAAATGGTGCTCTGCTTTTAACCCATCAAAGTGAAGTGCACATTTACACAGTGAAGTGAACACACACAGACCAGGAGAAGTGGCGTTCAGAGTCTTGCCCAAGGACGCCAAGTTCTAGAACCAGCCATAGGGGGATTCGAACATGCACCCTCTCAGACACAAGTCCATGTCACCTACCATTGGACAGCCAAACCAATTCCCACAGCCAAAACTCATTTGATACCTTGAATGATCAAACTAAACAAACAACAGCCTGAAGACAGTATCAAAGCCCATTTTAGAGCAAAAACAACCTCAAGAAACTGTGTCCTTAAATGACTAAAGTCTTCACTTAAAGTGAATTCAGAATGGTACCCGGGTAATAAGTACATAAAACCCATCAGATGATCCAAATATCCTCTGCAGATAAATGTAAAATATATAGTGTAAATCAGATATTCCACTCACAGGTTTTAAACGAAAAAGCAGATCCGCGGAGGTTATACCAGGAGAGCAGCTGTCTTGCTGATTTCCCAGCATTCCTAGGACTGAGGTTTATATAGGAAACCCAGCATCCTACGTAGGCAGACCTGATATGTCTTTCTGGGAAAACTACCTACGTTTTTTTTTACTCACACACAAATGTGTCAAATTATAGCATGTGTTCTAAAGTGCATCTGTGCGTATGCAGGAGGAAGAGACGGGACCCCTGGCCCGATCCCATTATGTTTTTCCCATGTTCATCTGTCGGACTGACGGTGTGCTGCTCTTTTGTCCCTGACCTACTTCCTGCAGAAACACTCGCACGTCTGAAGAGACAAAACCACACACTCACGTCATTCAATCGACATCTCTAGAACATCAGAAATGACATTATTCTACATAATTAACAGTTTGGTAAAACTTATCGTTAATGGAAAAATAGATGGATGGATGGATGGATGGATGGTAGGATGGATGGAGGTGATGGATGGTAGGATGGATGGTTAGATAGATAATCACAGTGATGGCTGGTGCTGGATGGATGGATGCATTGAGAGAAGGACAAAGTATTGCAAAAATGATGGACGGAGAGATGGACAGAGTAATGAAATGGAGAGACAGACCAAAAGAAGCATTCCAATTGAATATCTGATTAATAAAGACATCAGAATCAAAAATGCTTTAATCATCGCCTTGGGGAAATTCTTCATTGTTCCATGCTCTCAAAAAACAACATTTGATCAAAATATAAATCACATGTTAAATGTATATACTTGAATGCAATTATATACAAATATAGTCTGTACACAAAAACGTCCTCAGTAGCTGATATTATTTACAGTCATGCATATTTAGATAGATGGGTTTTGTAAAAAAAAAAAGGAAAGAAGGAAGGAAGAAAGCTAGAACAATAAGAGACTAATGGGGGGAATGGATGAAAGCAATTGGAAAGACAGGGTAAAATGGCCTTGGGCCTAAAAAATTCTATCCCAACAAAAATTTGAGTATTTTATCCTTAACTGTAAAAAGAATGTACCGGTACATAAAAATGAATATAAAATAAAACCCGGAAAGGAAGAAGCAGCTTAAAGAAATTGTATGGAAATCATCAGCAAATTACAGCAAAAGTTTCCATATTTGACCTTAAGACAAAAACAGCATTTACCAGTTCTGCACTAAAAGTGACAGATCATGGCTGGTGTCATTAACCCACCAGAGCAAATCAACTTCTATAGTAGATAATCAACAAGCACCCAAGATAGCCAAAGAAAGTCCAAATCCAGCCGCATGTTCATGACGCTGTTTCAGATCTGTGCTGCAGCCTCGTGATTTAGAATGTGGGTCATTTATGATTAAGTGTCGCTAAATTCGAACGCATCCAGAGAGGAAGATTAGCACTTCAGCTAATCAAAAAACTCAATTTTCTGTGACGCAAAACAACTCTGGTGTTCGTCTCAACTCACATTTCCATGAAAAGCTGTGTATTTAATCTTTTCTGGCCAGCTGGGGGCAGTGAAGGTGAAATATAAATAGACAGGCAATCATACCTGTACTACTAACCTATTAAACTAGAGCAATGATTAACACCAGACTTCTACCATCTTTTACATGTTTACATGAACAGTGGTACAGACCAAGGAACACAGGAATACTAGACGGTAGTTGTGCAGTATGTGGAGCTCACCTTTAGCATGGACAGTAGATCTTTGTTCTTCTGAAGCTGAAACCACACAACCACAAACAAAATGGATTATTAGTCATACGAGATGTCTTGTATCTGCATAGAGTATATAGTTTGAAGAACAATATTATAATTGTTGCAATAAACATGATATATGGTAAACACAGTTATTATTTAGTGTAAATACTATCCTAGAGATTAGCTGTGAATATTTTACCACCTTGTTTCAGAAAGATGCAAAAAAAAAAGAATGACAAGAAAGACATTTTGTCAAAACTCTATATGAATGAATATTTTATTGTTTGTATGCATAGAAGACGCATGGTCACTTGAAGCTCTAAGCTGAACAGTTGCACTTGTTTGCAGTTTTGGGCCCCCTGTAAACATTCTGTGTTGGACATTATACCATGCACACAATCGTAAAATGCTAGATATAAAATGCTAGAAGTGTATTGGAGGTCATTTAAATAACATTTACTGTCCAAGTTCGAACATTCTACCATTGTGAAACATACAACATAAACAAAATGTGTCACATAAAAATGAGCAAAGTGCAACACCACAGCAGGCACAATGAGGGGTTGCATCTGTATATAAGGTCCATAACTATGGACATCGAGGATAGTGCCTCTGGATTGGCAGACTGGGGTGGTGGTTCCTCTTTACAAGAAGGGGGACCGGAGGGTGTGATCCAACTACAGGGGGATCACACTCCTCAGCCTCCCTGGGAAAGACTACTCAGGGGTACTGGAGAGGAGAGTTCGTCGGATTATTGAGTCTTGGACTGAGGAGGAGCAATGTGGTTTCCGTCCCGGACATGGAACTACGGACCAGCTCTATACTCTCTTCATGATTCTGGAGGGATCATGGAAGTTTGACCAACCAGTCTATACGTGTTTTGTGGACTTGGAGAAGGTATTCGACAGTGTCTCTCTGCGACTCCAGGAATATGGAGTACCGGAGCCCTTGTTACGAGCTGTCCATTCTCTGTATGACCGGTGCAAGAGATTGGTGCGTATTGCCGGTAGCAAGTCATTTCCATTTACGGTGAGAGTTGGTCTCCGCCAAGGCTGCCCCTTGTCACCGATTCTGTTCATAACTTTTATGGACAGAATTTCTAGACGCAGTCGAGGTGGAAAGTGGATCCGGTTCGGTGACCTCAGGATCGAGTCTCTGATTTTTGTGGATGATGTGGTCCTGTTGGCTTCGTCCCGGATACGAAAATGAAATGAGCTTCCTCCACTGGGTGAGTGGGCTCTGCCATTCTGGAGGAGCTTGGAGTAGAGCCGCTGCTCCTCCGGGTTTGAGAGAGGCCAGATGGGGTGGTTCGAGCATTTGATAAGGAAGCCCTCCGGACGCCTCATTGCTGAGGTGTTCCAGGCCTGTCCCATTGGGAAAAGACCTAGATCTCTCACAGATTTCTCATCTATAAACGTAAAGATAAGGTGACGAATGTGTGTGTGTGTCTTTGTGTGCGCTGTCTTACAGATTTATCGATAAATGTAAAGATAAGGTGATGAATTAAAAAAGTTGAGTAAAAGCCATCAAATCTCACTCGTTTCTTATAGTAGATCCTCCACTTGTGATATTCTTTTGTCACCACTTCTATCTGTCGCTTCCAGTAGCTTCCTTCCAGGACAATGGCCTGTCGATGCCACACACCAGCTGTCTGAGTAAGTGTGATGCATCAGCATGGGCAGCATGTGTGTCACCTGTGGTTTGCCATGAGCTTCAGCCTCCGATCCGTCCAACGGCGTGATGAACCCACACACTGGGTTTTTCCTTTTCTCAACATCTTAAAACACATAAGACAGTCGGATGGTAATTTGCTAAAAATGTTCCACGATGGATGGGTACTTGGATATAAAAATTGAACATGGAAAAAAATAATTGATTGAACTAAAGAACGAGTAAAAGAATGGATGGATATATTAGTGGATTGAAAGGAAAATAAGTGAGAAGAGTATTGATGGACTCACACTGGATAAACCAGGCTCTCCAGATGCCGTTATTCAGACGGATCTTATCCCTCCACAACAGCCTCAAACCTTTAAAAGACTTCCACTTGGGTGACACGATCTTTCCACTGCAGAGTACAGTAAAACAATTCACAGTCCTGTATATATGCATGTATATCAGTGGTGGACAGTTAATTTCACACATACTGTAGGCAGGGGTAGACAATAAGAGAAATTTGCCACTGGCCCGACTACCAAAACCATTGGCCCAGGTCGACGCATCGTGCATTGGTCTCAAAAATAGCTTGTATACAATTGTATACTTTTAATTAGAATTGTATACTGTTAATTAGATGCTTCTATCTAAAGCAACTTAGATGTAAAATTCGTCAAGATTAGTAAAAATTACAATTACAGTTTATTCAGAGAATCGAACCAATGATCTGGTGTTTCCATCACCAGATGGAAAACTATTCGGCCTAATCTTGAGAAGCTAGCACTATTTAAGTGTTCAGAATTAATCGGTCTGTAAAAATCATAGTTATAATAAAAGAATATTTACCGTCCAAGTGCCAATAACGTAATATGTTACCAATAAAACGAGCAAAGAGCAGCGTCACAGTAGTGACTTAATCAAAGTGCCATAGTAAAGTGTTTTTACTCACTCCTACCACAGTGATCTAAACGGCAAAGACCTTTGACCTTAAGAAATTGCAATAAAAACGTTTTGAAATAAATTTGATGCAACCACAGAAAATGGAAATACAAAAATATTTAAATTAAAATTTTAAATGAACATTTATTTTAAACTAATAAAAGTATTCAGACATTCTTGGAGTTAAAAAATTACATCGAATAAACAACTTCAATCGTCTAAGACGTTTAAAAACTTGGAGAAAAGTTAAGGAACTTTGTTAGGCTGCATCTTGTTCTTTGGTTAATATTCCTGATAGTAGTTTGGCCATTATACTTTGGTTTAATAGTAAAGTGTGTTGTTGTTTCACAGTCGTGAAAGGCGTAAAGAAAGTCGCGCTAGCATTATACATAAATGTGTCGTGATTTAACAAACCAAGAGATTATCGGTAAAACAAGCAGTTGCCGTCTTTTTTCTCCCACGCTGCTTTATTTAATCTTGCTTAACGCTTGTTAAATCTGGGCATCAAAAACGTAATTCGCGGCACGAGGACGTTGCTTCCTGGACGTTACTTTGCTGGGCAGGTCACGCACGTATCCGCGAGAGTGTCGAACACGGCGGCGGAGGCGGAGCGAATAAACCGCTGCTTCTATAAGTCTGTCCGGACTCAGGATCACATAACGTCCGTGCTAGTGTTGGCGAGCGAGACGATTTAACAGAAATCAAAAATAGAACCACAAGTAAATAATGAGAATTTTTTTTAAGTCAAGACTTTTTGTACTGGCCCCACCGGGCCAGCGGTTGGACCAGTCTGGTGGCCTGTATGGTTTTAAAAGTATGTTCGGGCCACCAGGCCATTTATATTGTCGACCCCAGTTGTAGGCCTACAGTAGTGCTGAATCTTAACCATCTTAACATCCAAAAAATACAGTCATTAAAACAAATAAATACAGCCACTGCCTCAAAGCAGATACTTTGGTGGCGTTGTTGGGTTAATAAATGTCTTCATTGAACAGACAAACTAAAGGTGAACAAGTCTGCTCCATAGAAAACCAGGAAAGGAATGTTGTTAATGTTTATACATTTTTAATCTTATTTTGCAATTAACACAATTGTTTTCCCTGTCAGATTTACTCTGTCTGCGCACACTATAAGAAACTCAAGTAAAGCCATGACATTTATCAGAACTCAACACTGTTGATCTTGCAGCAGGATGATGAAATCTCGGCTCTTCACCCTGTGACAGTGAGTGTGTTTACTGCGATGCTGTTCTCTTCAAACTCCACACACATATTGAGTGGTTTGTTGCTAAGAGTTCAGAGAGAAGCAGAACAAACCCTGAGAGAAAAACACCATTAACACTGAGTGATGAGCTGAAGACACTCAATCTTCTGCTCCACACATGACAGAAAACAGAGAACTGTGTTAGACAGATAAAAAGATAATAAATGCATTGACCTATTTGTATCATTTTACTCCAAAATAACAACTCCAAATTTGTAACAGAGAGAGCAATAAAAAAAGATCAAGAGGAAAAAATAGAGTGAGAAAACAGAGAGCGATCAATACAGACCAGTAGAAAGAATTTAGATACAGAGGAATAGGGAATTGATAAACAGCTGAGAAAGAGCGATCATGAACACTAGACAGTAAGCTGCTATAGAGCTGATTTTAAAATGTATTTTATTTGTTCCTCAACATTTCGAGTTTCTGTTTTCCAGCGCCTGTCAAAGTCCAGAGTGTGGTAATTTAACTTTGTCCTGATAAATATATATAAATATATCTCCCTTCCTTCATTCTGATGTACCGGTATTTGTATCTCTCAATAAGAACGATGCTTTGATCCATCTATTGAACAGAGCGTTGTGTTTACCTGTACGCCAGAGTCATGCACTCAAACAGTGTCGTCAGGCTCGGGTCGACGGTCAGCCGTTTCGAACTCAGTGGACCGAACCAGTACTTCTGACCATCCGGTTTACTCGCGGTGTTGAAACCGTCGTGACGATTGAGAGCGGGATCCCTCCGCTTGACCGAGTCACTGTGCGGTGAGGAAACCATAAAGTGTCCGCTGTGAATCACCTGAGATCGCCGAGCCGATCCGGAACCAGCTACCACGTCCACACAAGGCACATGCTCATCGGAATCAGACTCTGACTCAGGGACGTATTGTCTGGGTTCTGAGCTACCTGCGAAATCCGATTTGGCCATCTCAGGTGAGTGACCGCTACCAGTCTTGCGTGCGGACATGGGTGAGACGAACTACTATCTGGGGCCGAGCTGTCCATGCTATCGCCAAAACTGCGGGGCAAAGGTTTGGTCTGATCACGTGATCCGACCGCGATAAAGGCGACTCGAGGTGAACTACTTATGACGCCGTCACGCACGCACGTGACCATTACGCACACTCTGGTGCCCAGAGGTTCTTCAAAAGAGGTTCGGAGAGCTGGCACGCTATTCGTGCACATGTCCCATTTAGTGTAATTTTATATTTTTAATTAAAGAGTTTTTTGTTTAAATGTTAATTACAATACAGGTGACACACGTAGGAGACACGTTTATGAAGGTGCAGTATTAGCATCTCCTTAACATAAAACAGTTTAGGTTTAAATAATAATAATTAATAAATTAAAATACATTATTTATATAATTAAATAATAAAATTATATATACAGCATATGAAAGTGATGACTTGTATTCGGCTTATGTTTCTAATTAGTTATTGTGTTGCAGGCCCCAGAAAGAGATGTTTTAGAAATGTATGTATTGCCAATTTATTAGTGAAAAGAGAGGACAGATATTTAAAAGTACACTTATCTAGTCTTCACACAAATATATTTAAAAAATTATTTAAACCTAGCATATCTGATATAGTTTGATTTGTTTTTTGTAGGTTTGTTGGGAGTAGTGTGGAAAAATCATGGAGAAGACTTGTTTGATGCACTTTTTTTCCAATGATGGACCTCTTTAGTAAAAAGAGAGGTCTTACCGGCCTAGTTTTAGCTGAACTTTGACGTCTGCTTTCACATAATTCTATGTTTTCTCTGTTCTCTATAAAAATATGTTTTCTCTGTTGTCTCCTCCACATCCAAAATCTAAAATCTTAGCCTTTCCTCTTGTCTTATGTCTGATGTATGATACTCAGTTGAATCTAAAAACATATACAATAACCTTCTTCTGCGCTTTACCAAATATTAAGCAAATGTAATTACAGACACTAAGATTAAAATGCTTAATATACACTAGTTCCTGTCTGTCCTCTTTCTTTTTTCCTACTTTCATGTCATTGCCTGTATATTTGCAAGTGCTATGATGTTGTGTGTTTAAATTCTTATTTGTCCATGCTTGTCAGACCACTACTTAACCGACATCTGATGTCTTTGCCAAAGAAGACATCCAGTCAGTCGAGCCATCAGAGAGGCAAAGCGCGAGCACGCCAGGAGAATCCATGGTTGTAATACGTAGGTAAACAAGCATTGGGGGTGTCGTTATTCACGTGACTCGTCCACTTCATATTAGCACACACTCCGCATATCTGCAAATTAGGTTCCGACCCCGAGGGGGTGCAAATATACAGAGTCAACTGTATATTGTGAGACACCTGGCCATTTCAGGACCAGGGACAGTGATCGCTTTTTTGATTGTTAGAGGCGGATCGCGAAACACACCGGACACAGCGATTTAATCGAAGCGCAACAGTAATGACAAAGCACATAACGCATGAATATTTTAATATTTATTGAATAAAGTCCAAAATGACCAATGTTTGTCACAGATCCCGGCTGAAGCCGGGCTGAACTTCTATTCAGAACTGTTATTTACAAGTGTTCGTTTACGTTCTTGTCCAGCTGTCTCGTGACTTCCCGGTTTTTCCTGCATGTGTTTTGTTATTGTAATCAGCTGTTTCGCGTCATTTCCTCATGTTTCCCCTGATCGTGTTAATTGTCTTGTGCGTGTCCAGGTGTTTGTCATTGTCTCTTCATTATGTTGTGTATTCATATCCTGCCCGGTGTAGTGTGTCTTTGTTGGATCGTCTGTTATGTTTGGTTCTCGGCTTGTCTCGCCTTGTGAGTTTTTGGAATAAACCCCTTGGAAACCCCTTTCCTCCTGACATCTTCCGTGCCGTGCACTGGGATACATCCCTCTAGCCTCGTGACTGCCGAACCGTGACAATGTTGACATGTATCAAATAAATTGTGATAAGCCACAATTGTTTTATGATTGAAAATTTATATGGTTTATACTCTCAGTAAAAGTTTTTTTTGAGTCACTCCGTACAATACGCTCCATTGGGCTTGACTTTCGTGTTGCTTTGTTTCATTTTTGCGTTCATAATTGTCTTGTTTTTATCTTAAACTACTTGTGGTCAAATGATGCGCATGTTAACCCTTATTTACCTCAACGCGTCCACAACGTAGTCCACCAACGCCGGTGTGTTGAAAACTCATTCTCCCCCGCGCAAGCTGTGTCGGCCCAGATTTGCCACGGGTGGTTCATTACAGGCTTCACCAAATAACTTCGAGTCACATATGGTGGTAATTCAACAAATTACCACCAAAAAAATTAATTTTTTTTTTAATATTAATACGGCGAGCCAGCACAGGCTCACATTTTTTCTATCCGCGTGCAGTTATCCAAACACAAATTAAAGTCTCTCTACTGTATGTAGCCTGGACCAAACGAGCGCAGGCAGTAATGCGGAGATGCATGTGATGTTGCTCTTAACCGGAGCCGTTTCTCTATCTTTTAAATGGGATAAAAACGGGACGTGAACTGACTTGCAGATAAACAAAATTTGCAGTTAAGCAATGTTCACTTAAATTGTACTGGATAGAGTAGTTGGTATTATAAATATTTTTAAGATTAATCAACTTGGACTCTAGTGCACTGGACTTAACATTTTTAGTGGATGAAACCGGTAAATTAATTGATACTTCAATAAACTTTGCACCTAGTGTTTGTTGAACTTTAGTTTAGTCTTTCAATTTTTTAAGTTGAATCTACTTGAGTTTTCATTAAACATTACTCATTTTATTCAAGGCAACAGTTTACACAAATTCTTTAAGTAAACTAAACGTAGTCGGGCTTACAGACACAGTACCTCAAAACGAATTGAACAAATAAAATAGAGTTCAAAACACTAAATGTGTGTGTGTATGTGTGTGTGTGTGTGTGTGTGTGTGTGTGTGTGTGTGTCTGTTTTTGTATATTTTTAAGCAATTAAAATTAATAACTGGATTCTTGGTCCGCAGCTGACCACCATGCAATAATGATAATTGATAACACTAACGTTGACTGAGAAGCGCACTCTGTGGACATCTGATACAGTATGCTTGTTTTATTTGGCTGATGTGTTGTTAGGTGTTTTACCTCTTTGACCTCTATGTTCATTAGTGGCACTTTGACTTGCCCTGACTCCGCACATTATGCCACAATGGAATGTGTCCCAGTTTCTATGGAAAGCATCGAACCATTAGGTGGAAATAACGATAGAGACAATTTCCATCAAAACCAACAAATATTTAAGAACCAAAATATTTACCAACAAAGGGTAAATATGAATGGGACACACCTGAATAGGACTAAACTATTAGTTTTATTTTAGTAATAAAATCATAAATAACAAATTACCCTGACTACAATAGAGGCTCTAATTACCTATGGGTTAGAAAATGATTAACGGTCAAATCCTTTATAGAACAAAATATTTTGTACATGAGCTTCCCACTCTATTAATCATTCTTTTATCTTTGCAGTGTCAAGACATCATAAGATTATTATTAAATTAGATCTTAAAAAAACAACACAAAACAATGGGGAAAAAATCCTAAACGAATCAGAGATCTACCCGAGGTATCTGATGACGTTTTTCCATTACAGTAAATAAAAGTTTATAAAGCTGCGCGTGCGTCGTCGCTATGGTTTATTCTGCACCGGGGATCATAAAGCAAGTTCCTACTCTATAAGCGTTCAAACGATGGCGTTAATAGAGTTCCCAACAGAATGGGGCTTACGTTCAATCAAGAGACTAGGCTTCAGGACTTGGCTCGGTGCGAAGATCAGTTCCTCCTCTGCTTTAGAAGAAATCGTAGTTGTCAAGGTTGGTTTCAAGACTGGCTTGCCACCAGACATACCCATCTGTCGAGTAAACAGAGGAATAAGAATCATCTCTCTCCTCGAGCACGAGCACATAGTCAAGATGCTGGAAGTTCACGAGAACCCCAAAGTGATTTGCGTGGTGATGGGCCACATGAAGCACGACCTTCGCGATTACTTGAAGAAAAACAATCCGCTGCCTGAAGAAACGGCCAAAAGTCTGTTCCTCCAGCTGACCAAGGCGGTAGATTACATGCACAACACCGCTAAAATAGCCCACGGAGACATCCACTGCAGCAACATCTTCCTGGACCGAGGTCTCAACGTCAAGCTCGCGGGGTTTTACACCTGCGAGCCGCTTGAAAATGATTCCGTGTTGAACGAAGACTGCATCAGCAGCCGAGAGGAGCTGGTCGCATATGACGTCTACAAACTGGGACTCGTCCTGTACTTTATGCTCAAGGAAAGAAACACCAGTTTCAAAGGAGATCTGGAGAAACTACCAGTGGATCCGGGATGCATCGAACTGTTAAAGCTTCTGCTTCGCGAGCAACCACCAGAACTCTTCACCACACAGGGGATTTTACAGCACGAATGGCTGAATTAGACAACTGTCCCGTTACAATATCACAACAAACACGAGTCTAAACAGTCTTATTTTAGTTATGCGCTCACGAGGCTGAACGTGTATCAAAGACGCAAACATAAACTTTATTTGGTATATTTGTATATAATGTTTAATTTTCTTTGGACCAGTAAACTGCATAGAGACATTTTATTAAAAATTGTAAAATGCTGAGTCCGCTGTATTTACTTGGTTCATGTGCGTGCTTGCTTTACGTTGTTATCCTCAATTTGCACCAACTGTTTAGCCAATAACTTTCTTACTCAAATCGCTGTTAATAAATGTGTGTCGACAAGAAGTAAAATATGCGCTACATCGATTATTAACGTATACGTGTGGCCGATTAAAAAGGTAAACGCAGAAGTCCTATGTCAAACCATTTTCCATTATGATGCGTTCGTACGCCTTTGCTAATATTAAGTTGGTCTCTTTCTCTGTTCGTATCACACTGTTAAAAGTGTCTGTAAATTTAACAGTAATGTGTGGATAAATATGTAATAATAAGTAACACAGTATTTAATCATACCCAAGTGGAAAACATAGAATTTACAGTGGATAACCATGGAAAACAGTTGAGGACAGTTACTTTTACTGAATAAGCAATTCACCGAAAAGCACTAGTTAGTTTAAGTGGTACAAACCAATGAAAATACAATTTATTGAAGTAGGATGGATGAACAAGTAACAGCCATGCGATGTATGTAAAATCATTCTTATTCCATTTAACAATGAAACCAAGAGTTTAAACCTATAATCCAGATCAAATATTTTTTTTAAATGGCTGAGTACTCAGTGGCTAAGGAGCGTTTTGTGTTCCGGCGGCATGATGAAAAAGGTCTCGTTCCATACATGAGGTGTGAGTTTGAGGCCGACTGCGTTGTGAACTCACCTGTAAGGCAACTGTAGGATACCTGGTCCTTGGCTCCCTCTAGTGACAGTGAAGGGAAGCACAAGGACGTATGTAAATCCAGCTGACAATGCTTGTGAGTGCATATGGCAAGCGGACTTACATTTATCCCCTCGCGGCGACTCGTAAAACATGACAAGTCACAACTGATTTCAAGATATCTCTAATGTAATTACAGATATCTTCAAATCAATTGTAACTAGGAGTAACTCGTTTAGAAATTTCTGCAAATATTTTTCAAAGTGAACAATGTGACTAGTCGAAATACATTTGAAGATATCTTCAATTGAGTTGTGACTAGTAAGAATGTAT
The DNA here is from genome assembly GCA_028031935.1 of Paedocypris micromegethes. NCBI lineage: Eukaryota > Metazoa > Chordata > Actinopteri > Cypriniformes > Paedocypris > Paedocypris micromegethes. The sequence goes on from CM051502.1 coordinate 10,597,478, forward strand.
TTAGATATATCTCGAATGACATTTATGACTAGTTACAATTGAATTGAAGATATCTCTAATTCGAGTGGTGACTAGTCAAAATCTTGAAATGAGTTGTAGTCATAATTGTTTTACGAGTAAATGTTAATTCCGCCTATAACGAATAAATGTTAAATCTGCTTGCCATACGTGCACACCTGTAGGCACTTGTGCCTTGCTATTTAAGGGTTGTTTTTAGGACTTTTAGGAGTTGGCGGTTATTGACGTCACAAATACGCTGTTAAAGTCACAGCCAGGTCTAAAGTTAAGTCCCTTGTTTTGTGAATTAAATGTTCTGGTGTTATTGCTAGTTTTCTGTTATCAGCTTTACTTTAATTTATTTACAGTCATTTGGGAGACTTTTATCAGACCTTCTGACAGGAATAGATAAATTGTTCCACTAATCAACGTTGGCTCTCAGATCGTAGGCTACGTAAGGGAGAATATTGCTGTATCAGAGAGAGTAGAGGTAGCACGGTGCAGTACCAGTAAAGCTCTTGAAGGTTAATGATGGAGCTTTGAACTTGATTCTGGCAGCTATTGGCTGTTTAAAGACCAGTCATGCTGCACCTTTCATGCCATGTTTTTGTGCAACGTTCTGTTTAATCCTCAGCACAGAAACATGACACCAACCCTGAGGTTCTCAAAAGGCACAACATTTAAAACAAAATTAAATACATTTGTATTATTACTGTGGGTGCAATCCTGTACAATAACACAATGTTACAATGACAGTAAAATGAACGTATTGTTTTTTCAGTGTAGTCCATGGATTAATAAAGTGGTCATGAGACTAAAAGAAGTTCAGCCAATCATGTCGCAGAATTTCCTCAGTAGAACATGGTTTCTGGCCAAACAGAAGCTTCAGTAACTGGATGCATTGAACAGACACTGGTAGTTGCTCAAATACACGATCTAAGTAATTCGGAGGATAATTTAAGGTCACAAGCTCCGCTGGAGTTGAAAAGCAGGCTGAGGAAGCATGTATACTGTGGATATCTTCAAGCGACCGACTAAGATCAGAATCTGCAAGCTTTACTGTAAAATCTTTGTCCAGTAAGATGTTTCTACAGCTAATATCTCTGTGAGCTATTTTGGCAATGTTGTGCATGTAATTCACGGCCAGGGTGAGCTTGGCCTTCTCCTCGGTCAGTGGACCATTCTCTTGCAGATGTTTGAGAAGGTTGTTGTTCATTCGCTCCATAACAATACACGCCATGTGAGGGTGTTCATAAACAGTTAAGTTAAGTGTCCTAACTATGTGCTCATGCTGGAGACGAGAGGGTATTTCCAATTCTCTGGTGGCAAACGGTCGAATTATCTGGGACTTAACTTTAATAACAACTTCTTATTTAATTGCCAGTGAAAAGGCCAAAAAAAATACCTTCGTCTGGTCGCTTGAGTGGATTAAAACCAACTTTTTAAGAATCTTTGTTATAATAATTTTCTTATTTCTTTCTTCGTGAAAAAAAGCAGAACTAGGTTATACGCATATTCGTGATGTAAATTAAGTGAGATGATTAGCAGTGCTATGTCGCCCTGGAAGCTTTTAATACCTTCTCCATGGAAACTCTATCATGTGACTCAAAGATGCTGCAGACATCACCTGACGGCACTTTCTGACCTTTTTTTAGACAAAAAAAAAAGCCCTTTTTAAAAAATACATGAATAAAAGAGAGACGAAACAAACAATTCCAACAAAGGACAGTAGGTTATTCCACCAGAGGGCAGCAGAGAGTGAAAGAGAAATTCTGATCAGTGTTGCAGATTAACCAGTTGACATTGCTTGTTTTCTGACAACAGAACAGCATGTGATTGTGGGTCATAAAGCACAGTGATTAAGTACAGTATACACAGGATAAAGTACAGTAACTTGTGTTTTATTATGTTTCTTTTGTGCAACCACTACATACACAAGATTTAAGAGGAATAAACAGGAAGAATAACAAACAAACAATCGCAAATCGAGAACGTGGGTGAAATCCTCGCAGACATCAGGTGAAAAAATATTTTCAGCAAAAGAAAATAATGTACAAAAATACTGAGAAAAAAATTACGTCATAACTACTTTCAGAGTTCTAATGCAATATGCTTGAAACATATGAAGCACAAGAAGGGCTTTTCACTTTCAGATTATAATGCCATCCTGTGGTATCTCATTCATCAGCAATGAAAAAGAGTACAGTAATTCCTCAGACATCAAGAGTGTTCATAAATGAGTTGCGAATGTTTGGTAAATTTCTCAACCATCTGATAAATGCCTTCTTTTTTAGTAATTACACAATATATGAAAGGAATCACAAAAAGGAATTGTGCCATTTTGTCTCACACAAAGTGGTGCACACTAAGTGAAAAGACACTGATCTAAGACCACAAAGTAGCAACTATTACTTTTCATTAATTTCATGAATTCAAAATACTGTATATATATATCCTGAGTGACAAAGAGACTTTAACCAATTTAACTACATTGTGCATTATTCCTCTGGAGGATTCCTCAGATTGCAAATGCAAATCCAAATCAAATTTAGGGACTTGTGTATTCACGAATTAAGAATCGTAGCTGCATGAGGTATTACTGTATTAGAAATTATATCAAAGAATAAAACCGTTATGCTTTGTTCACAATTACACAAGTTTTACAATTTATTCAAGCCACGTTATAGAAACACATCACTAGTGCATGCACCACACTATTATCAAGAATATTGGATATACGCTAGAAAAGCCACTGCATTAAAACCAATCAAATACACCAAACAACAAAATATGTGGAACAGGAAATTGGCCGAGATGTTGTTTTGTGGATGTAAAATTTCTAAATATTTGTGAAATATCCCTTTTTTATAATGTTACATTATTTTTGTGCAAGATTTACAGTCACTGTAGCGTTAAAAAATACTAACTAGCAACACAAGTTCCCGTAGTTCCCTGTAGTTGCATACTGACGATGCAAACCATAAGCTAAAGGCAAAGCAAACCAAACATAGCTAGTTTTTGCACATTTGTGAGTCTAAATTTTTTCAAATTAATAATATTAATACATATAAGCAGCTCTTTAAAACCTACACAAACAGTCTTCAAGCCATTTTATTGGTGTATCTTGATTCTCTGCTGATGTCTTCCACTTTTCCCCCCACTTTTCTTTTACGCCAATTGTTTATTCTGACACTAGCACGTTTGGTCTACGTCTAACAGTTGTAGTTGTGTTTCTGTGTGAAATGACAAAGTGAACTGTCAAACTATCAACAGACATGGCTAATGGTTTCGTCTCAGGCCGTTCGGTGAAGATTCCGTGTAACATAGGCCCGTGTGATTGCCCATTATTCATGCTGAGGAATCCGTTCCCGGTGAATTCTCGGTTTAGTTGTTGCCTTCGCCCCCCTCATCGTCTTGTTGGTCACTCGTCCAGAGCGTCAGGTTGTCACGTAGGAGCTGCATGATGAGGGTGGAGTCTTTGTAAGAGTCCTCATTCAGGGTGTCCAGCTCGGCAATGGCATCGTCAAAGGCCGTCTTGGCGAGATGGCAGGCCTGTTCCGGTGCGTTCTGGATCTCGTAGTGAAAGACGGAGTAATTGAGGGCCAGGCCCAGGCGAATGGGATGGGTTGGCTGCATGTGTTCTTTGCTGATCTCGTGGGCTTCACTGTAGGACTTCTCTGAGGACTCCACCACAGAACTTTTCTTCTCCCCTGTGGCCACCTCTGCCAGGTAACGGTAGTAGTCACCTTTCATTTTCAGGTAGAAGACTTTGCTCTCGCTCTGGGCTTCGCTGCAATTCTTGATCAAAAAGTTGTCGAGAAGGTTCAGGACGTCTTGGCAGACCGTCTCCAACTCCTTCTCAATTTTTTCACGGTAAGCACGCACCATCTCGATCTTCTTCTCGTTTCCATCGGCGGAGGTCTTTTGCTCAATGCTGGAGATCACGCGCCAAGATGAACGTCTTGCTCCGACCACGTTCTTGTAGGCCACAGAGAGCAGGTTTCTCTCCTCGTTGGAAAGAGCCTCATTCAGCTCGGTCACCTACAAAACCAGAAGTTGAAAATAAGCCTCATTCACCATTCGTTCATTTGTGTTGTGTCAGTCATTGTTAAACTGTTAAGTGGTCATTTCCAAATAATAATCTTGACGTATTATTTGTTCTGTATTGATTGCCTCATATCTTGTCTCTGTTTGCTCTTTGTATTGAGTTTAGATGTACATATTATAATAATTTTACTAAGCATTCTGTTCTCTTTGTAACATTGGACGCTTTGCACTTTATCCTCACTTTACATGGATCACTCAAGTCTTGTATTTTGCTCTTTTTTTATTGTATTTTTTTAATCTATTTTCATCGTCATGAAAAATTTTCCTTGTTTTTATTTATATATATTTTTTTATCTTTTATTGTCTATTTATTTTGTATTGTATTGCTTTTTTTGGTCTCTTATCTTTATTGTATCTCTTTCTCGTATGCACCCCCACCCAATGTTTAAATGCTGGACTGTTTTAAAGTTAATTTCATTGCATGTAGATGACAATTTGATTTGATTTATGGAATTTGTATAAATGCATCAGAACAAATCTGAAGTTGAGAGTGTTGATCCCTCTATTCACGTGAATGTTTTCATGCTGTTATGTAACACAGAGACACTGAAGATGTTTTCTGTGTTTCAAGCTGCAGCAGTTTTCTAAAAATAACCAATATAAAAGCTTGATAAGAAATCATATCTAAGGCTCAGAGTTTTATTTAGCTTTTTCTTTTTATGTGGAATTTCTGCATTGAGATCTTGGGTTTCTGAAATCTTCTTAAATCAATGAACTTGGAGCACAGTAAGCAAAAGAAGATTGATCAGTATTTTGCTCAATATTAGAATTGTCCCCCCAACACACAAATACATGGGACAAAGTATCATATTAAGCCTTCAAAATACTATTATCTATCATGGATACATTATCCTCCTTTTTGCTTTGAATACGTATTTTTCACTATACGTTTATTATATAAACTACTGTACATCATGTTACCCATCATTCTCTCTCTCTCTCTCTCTCTCTCTCTCTCTCTCTCTCTCTCTCTCTCTCTCTCTCTCTCTCTGTGTGTGTGTGTGTGTGTGTGCATGCGTGCGCGGGCGCGCGTGCGACGGGAGAGGTTGAGATTGGCAAGGGTGAGTGACGAGAAGGTAGGGCAATAGCGTGAGAGAAAATGGGAGGGCGGTTTATGGCCGGATTCTCCGGTCTGGATTCTGATGGATCGGATGAAATGCTGCATTACTCGCGCTGCACCTTGGCACGCGCTCCGACACGCACGAGCGCTCGAGTAAGACTGTGGATGCGCGTATAACCAGTGCGGTTGCGTGAATCTGGCAATGAATCGTTTCGTTGTGAGATCTAAATAAGCGCTGTTCTAATTCAGAGTGGCCCAGGGCATTATTAGGCAGCGTGTAACGTTGAGTCCACTTCAATCAGCTCCACATGAACGATTTCTGCGCGCGCACCGTTCGATTCACCGTGAAAACGCTCGTGTTATTCTATACGTAAACCAGTGTATTTAAGTTAATTGGTTTGGTGTGACGTTTGATCGGGCACCGCCCAAAGACCCGCCAGCAGCCTGTCATTCGCGTTAAACATCTGGATTGCCTGTTTTTACTACAGACTCTACTACAGTATTATTAGGGTTACACTGTAATAAGCTTCGTCGTCAATTCGGTACAACCGTGAGCTGTCAACCGGTTAGGCCCGATTCAAACGTGAGAGTGAATTAACATGGCAATTAACATGGACCCGACGAAATCGAATCACATGCAAATTCCCCTACACGGCTATTTATTCACAAGGTGACACTTTGCATACACGTGCTGATTCTGACAATGGCAAAATTGTATCCTCATACCCAATTTCACTGCAGCGGTTGCACCAAATGCAAAAGTTACTTACCGATTTCATGGCCGCAGCCATATCGTCGTATCTCTCCGCCTGCTCAGCCAGTCTGGCTTTTTGGATCAGCTGCTCGCGATCGACCATGTTTCCACTCGCGTTTTTTCAGCTGTTTCGGAACGATGCGCGCGCTTGTGCGAATGTGCGGAGAAACGTGCACGAGCTCGTATCGACTGCCTTCTAAAGTGTGCGCGTGCACGTGGCTCTACTCCTCGTGCACGGTTACACTGAGTTGCGTCATCACTGGAGTCTCCAGTGACCCCTGTGCTGAGCTATGACGTCATGACGTGGAATACGGCTTGACATTAAGTAATCTGTGCACATGTTTATGCAGCTCATATTATGTGGCTGCTCATTTCTGTCTGCTGTTGCCCACTATATAGATTCATTGAACCATATACGTATTTGATTCATCATGTATAATTTGCAAGGTTCAAGTTAATTTATATAGCGCTTTTTTAGTTGGGATCGTTAAATCGTATCTTATCTCATCTATAAATGTTTGTTTTTATGAACTTTATCAGTCTAGTTCATATATATTTTGCATAGAAATTATCTTGCATTTTCTGATTAAAGAAACAAACAAGTGTAGATTAATTTCATAGTTTATTATAACACAAATATAGTGAGAACAATTCTAATATGCAAACTTGAATTTGAAAACTGGTCTAGAATATTTATTGAAACAGTTTCAGTGTACTTAGTTTCATCCTCCAGTTGCAGTTCTCAATGTAGAAGTGAAACTCAAAGAATAAACCCTGAAAAGAAAAAATCAAGGGCAAAAAAAAAATGGGAAAATATTTTCTATTCAGTTTGCACTTTCTGATTTTTTGTCAGAAATTATTTTCCCTAATATTATAATTTTATGTTATGATGTCAAATTCAGACAATTTATTGTTTATTTTTCAATGTATGTATTGACAATTAATACATAGTAGATTGAAAGAAAGATGGACCAAGCCTTGGGGACCACCAGTTTTTTTTTCTTCACCAAACCATCAAGTTTTTGCAGAGGGAAGCTTGGATTTCTGCTGGATTTTTGCTTTTCAGCTTAGAATAAGTCATTAATTCATGCTCTAATCTCAAACTGTCTGGATTTCACCAGCTAAACAACAGTACAGTACTTTGGTTTCATTGTAAATCAGTTGCATAAAATACTTTCAGTGGGTTTATGTCCACATACTCAATAAAGTGCATAATTAGAGTTTCAGTCATATTGTCTTTAATATTTAAAAGGCTATGTGTTGTTGTTTTTTTCTGTTACCTTATGTCCAGTATATTTTTATAGTCAAAGTCTCTCATCATTGGCATGTGTTGTTATATACAATTTATACATTTTGAGGCCAGGGACTGAAACTTCCTGTCACTCCGTGTTCGCACTGGTCCGTGATTAGATGTCAGAGTCAGGAGAACGCACATGTGACCCCTGCGTCCTCCGAGTGGTCGCAATTGTGGACATCCCAGGCTATGTGTGAACACTGAACGAGGCTGGATTCTGTGCCAGCGCACTTGAGATTGTCCAGGTGAATGGTTCCATGGCCCGGGCCGAAGAAGGCCCGGCCTTGCGCTGAAGTCGCAACCCCGCAGCCCAGCTGTTTGCACGCCACCCTGGCATCAGGAAGATCCCAGGCGTCATCACACACAGTGCCCCACTCACCCCTCAGGTACAGCTCCACGCGGCCCTGGCACCGGCTCACACCCCCTGCTAGTCTCAAAGAACCTGATGGGTTCAAAGCACACACACAGACAATTGCATATACAAGCATGTTCGCTTTACATCAATAATTAATTTTGGTTCGTTAATATTTACACTTGTTAGTTCCCCGAGCATTGAACAGACCCATTTCCAATTAAGTTATTGCAAGTCTGTGGTGTTCATGCGTTTCACCTTCGGCTGGTGCTGGTGCTGGTGTTTTACTAGCCGGTGTCGTTGTGTGGATTTTCTCTGTGATTCCAATTCCGAAATCTCTTCCCACCAACTCCACATCAAGCTCAACTGAGAGAGAGAGAAAAAAGAATCAGGCAGTGTCTGCTTCAGTGATCTGCTCTGGCACTTTCGTCCTGTGCTTAAAGCTTATCTGTCTATGCCTGTGTGTGTGAATGTCCAGTGTATATTGTAATGATAAATATGAAATGGTATAAGATATAACTGTTTGTAATCTCTCTATGCATGTTCTATCTGTCTGTCTGTTTGTCTGTACATTCATTCATTTGTCCATCCATCCAGCCATCCCTTTGTTGATACGCGTGTCTTTTATTTTTGCCTCCAATATTTTTCTCAAAATCCTATCTGAATTGTGTTAGCAATGGCATTACTATCATTAGGAAACCCCTATGCAACCATTTAATTATTTTATTTGCACATACATTGGTCATTTTGCCGCAGTCGGTTAATGTATAATGTAATGAACTGTAATAGTGTTGCATTAGCTCTTACGTGAGCAGATAACGCCGGCATCTTCATGGTGGCCACAGTTGTGCTGCCCCCAGCCCAGATGAAAGCAGTCAGACAGCTTCCGCTCATCCCCTCGGCAGTCAACGTTATCCAGCAAGATTGGTCCTGAACCATAGCCGAAGAAAGCTGTGGATTTAGCAGCAAGAGCCGGGCCACAGCCCAGCTGCCTGCAGACCACCTGAGCACCGTCCATGTCCCAGTCGTCATCACACACGGTCCCCCAGACGCTGAGATACAGAACCTCCACCCGACCCTGACAGCTGCTGTTCCCGCTCACCACACGAATACTCGGCTTTTCTGACCATAAACATACACAACACACTGATTAAACGTGTTTTGGTCATTTAAGTGCGGAACACAAACAATCAGACTTTAAATCCAGTTTCCAGCCATTCAATTGGAAATGTGTCTAGTGCTGGGATTACGCTTTTTGAGCCACAGTCACACAATTAAAACACAGTCTGAATTTAGTGTGAACCCCTTGTGTGGAATACCTCTGGTTATGGGGGCTGTAGTGGCTCTGGTGGTGGTCTCTGTCACAGACTCTGTTATATCTGTCACTGCAATTTAGCAAAACAAAAAAAGAAAAACGTTTTAGTGGGTGCAGCAAATACATGTACGTACATGAAACAATAATCCCAAATAAAATTAAAATGTAGAAATTGTTGTCACAATTGTGTCAGGATTTGAAGTCTTTGAGATCTCACAATCATTTCCCTGTCTTATGTTTTGCCAAAAAGCTGTTTCTTGTTTGCGCTGCTCCTGTCAAAAATGTGTGTTCCCTTTCATAGTCAGGTCACTTCGACGTCAGTCAGTTACCTGACTATGGGATATCGGATGGCTAGCCATTCGTATCTCAAACCTTTACAACCGGCCAATGAACTGTCAAGTTCATGGCTGCATGAATTTGCATGTCACCTTGGACCTGTACCAGCTGGTATATAGGCGGTGCGTGCATCATGCACATTACGTTTCTGATGATTGCAAGACGCGTACTTTCACGTCTCGATTCTGCCTCGGCACAAGCCTTTTTTGCGCGTTGAGTTCGAGGGCCGAGCATATCAGTACAAGGTCCTGCCCTTCGGCCTCTCTCTGTCGCGGCGAGTCTTTACGAAGACAGCGCAGGCCGCCCTCTCTTCCTTGAGAGCGCGCGGCTTCAGGATCCTGAACTACCTGGACGACTGGCTTCTGCTAGCCAGCTCGCGGAATCAGTTGATCGCACAAAGGGATGCAGTGCTGTAGGCCAGCTGGGGCTTTGCGTCAATCGGGAGAAGAGTACTCTGACTCCGTGTCAGCAGATCTCTTTTCTCAGGCTCGATCAGATACTCGATCAGTGACGTGGCAGGCTGTCCTCACGGTGGGCCGTCAACATCCGGAGTCAACAGGAAGGTTTCACTCTCGGGTCCCGGGTTCCGTGCAAACTCTTCCAGAGGATCCTAGGCCACATGGCATCTGCCTCCACGGTGACCCCGCTAGGCAGATTGCACATGCGGCCCCTGCAATTCTGAATCCGGAACAGAGTCCCAACTCGAGCCTGGCGGCTGGGGAGACATCGGGTCTTAGTCACACCTGAATGTCTTCACCTGTTCCACCCTTGGTCAGAGACGAGCTTCCTGCGGGCTGGTGTCCCCCTGGGAACCGTCTCCCATCGTGTTGGGGTATCTACGGATGCATCCAAAACAGGGTGGGGAGCAGTGTGCGACGGCCACGGAGTGGCCAGTCACTGGCCGGGTCCTCGCCTCCAGTGGCACATCAACATGCTCGAGCTACTGGCCGTGCACCTCAGACTGAAGCGGTTGCTCAGACAAGTCCGAGGGAAGCATGTGCTGGTCGGGTCAGACAGCGTAGTTGCAGTAGCTTACATCAACCGTCAAGGCGGTCTGAGCTCGCACCGCTTGACCGAGCTCGCACGTTGCCTCTGGATGTGGTGTCTGCCGAGGCTCAAATCGCTAACGGCAGTCCACATTCCAGCCGTCCTCAACACAGCCGCGGATGCACTGTCGAGGCGGGGCCCTGCCCCTGGCGAATGGAGGCTGAACCTTCAAGTGGTGACAGAGGTGTGGGAGGAATTCGGTCAAGCAAAGATAGACCTGTTTGCTTCTAACTAATCGACCCACTGTCCACTCTGGTTTGCGCTAACCGAGGCGCCTCTCGGTATACATAGACGCGTTTGCCCACCCATGGCCTCACCCCTTGAAGAAGTACGCCTTACCGCCAGTTACCCGGATTCCCCAGCTACTGGCTCGAGTCAGGAAGGAGGGTTCTTAGGTGACCTTGGTCACGCCTTACAGGCCCGACAAGATCTGGATGTCAGAGCTAATGGCTCTGGTCACGTCCCCTCCAAGGCAGCTACCTCTGAGAGCGGACCCCTCCTCTCCTAAGCACTGGGCTCGCTCTGGCATCTGCGACCAGACCTCTGGAACCTCCATGACTGGTCGCTGGACGGGTCACCTCATTAGATGAACTTCCACAGTCGGTACAGGACACTATTGCTCAGGCACGTGCACGTCTACTCGCCGGTTGTACGACCTGAAATGGCAGACTTTTGTCACCTGGTGCCGCCAGAAAAACTAAAACCCACTGAGTTTCCCTGTAAGTTCGATTCTCTCGTTTCTCCAGCAGAAGGACTGACTAACTGACTGACGTCTCGTTCCCTGACTTATCCATAGACGTTTTACGGAAAAAAGACAGGTTTGACATTTTTATGAAACATATTTTAATATGATTGAACATATCAAAATTACTGTGTGCACACACAATTTCCCTTGTACAGTATTTTCAGGTTTCTGTGATTGGGTCCATCTCAATAAAGGCACTTAATTTTAATGAACCTAACTGTGATTAACAACTCACACTTTTACTCTGTCAGTTGTTCTTTGCCAAGCCATATTATTTTCATTTAGCAGATGCTTGAATTCAGTTTGGTCTGGAATGGGCACTTGGGCCATACTGTAGGTGAGATGTTTGTACCTGCGCTGCTCTCAGTGAGAGCTAGACCTCTGGCTTCAGTCTCAGTTTGAAGATACTGCAGTGTCGTGGAGCCAGATCCTGCCAACATATTCCAATTTTAATATGTTTTGCTGATACAAGTTTAAAAAACATATGCAAAAAATATTTTGTTTATCCTATTGAAATTGGATAATACCAGTAATACTACAAACAAAAAACAAGTAATAAAAAAACAAAAAAAAACAAACAAGTAATAATGTTTTGATTATTTAAATATACATTTAGTATTAACAGTGATGAATACCTATATATAATTGGTAATATATGTGCAGTATGCCATAATGAACCAACATTGTAATTTTGAATAAATGTTCAAAAACGTTGATCAAATACAAATTACAAGAACATTTTCCATAGATGCTTGCGTTTTTATAAATGTGTATGTTTTCTGACCCTAAGACTCACCGAAGCAGATGGCGCCCGCATCCTCGTGATGGCCACAGTTGTGAATTCCCCAGCCCAAGCTGTAGCAGGAGCTCAGGCCGCTCTCGTGGCCATGGCAGTTCACGTTGTCCAGCAGGATCAGGCCTGTGCCGTAGCCAAAGTAAGAGTTGGTGGTAGCGGCCATGGCCTGTCCGCAGCCCAACTGCTGGCACACAACTGCAGCGTCTTTCATGCTCCAGTCGTCGTCGCACACGGTTCCCCAGTTCCCTTTGTAGTGTATCTCCACACGACCTTGACAACGGTCCGAGGTGCCCGCCAGCCGCACGCTGCCGTCTCCTAATGTGTTGGCACACACACATTGTCTTTATTCTACTCAATACGTCTATCCCCTGATTTTGTTCTTCCACACCATTCATTATCTCGCCTTCCTAGGATTACTTATAACCTACATTTCTTTATTTTATCTCTTTGTAGCTTCTTCTCTTTTCACTCATTTCTACCACTCTACTTCATCTATTTTCTAATAAACCGTCCCTCTAATAATCAAAAACTCTCTCGGTCTATCTCCCTCTATTTATCTAGCTATTTCTTTTTCTTCAGTGTGTGTGTGTTTATATGTGTTCATCACTCACTGACTCCAGGAAGCAGCTTAGATACCGTGGTTTGTTCCGGACCCACTCGCGACCCAACAATATTATTACCTAGTAAAGATACACCGATTAAATTTGTACCAATTTTCAAAGTGTTTGTTTTAGTAGCTGTCTAACCTCTGCATGTGACAGCTACGTCCTCGTAGTGGTAGCAGTTGTGGACGCCCCATCCCTGATTCCCACACTGACTGAGGTCAGTCTCTCCCCCTTTACAGTCCACATTGTCCAGTAGGATGAGACCAGACCCTTGTCCAAACCTGGAGCTGCTCCCCACGGACACGGCCAGACCACAGCCCAGCTGCCTGCATAACACGTTGGCATCCACCATGTCCCAGTCGTCATCACACACCGTTCCCCATGAGCCATTGTGCAGCACCTCCACCCTGCCCTCACACACACTCCTGCCGTTCATCAGTCGCACTGAAGCACAGAACACATCCTACTCAAGCCAAACTCACATGCAGTCTTCTGGCATTTTATTTACTTTGACTTTTGAGTAGAATCAGCTATGTATATTTGAGGTGAATGAGCAATGTGTGTTTTAGTATAACGGGAATTGGTCGAGAATTGTTGTTGAGTTGTTGTACTTGAGGAAATCTTTGAGTAAATTCAAATCAAATCAAATCAGTTTTTTTTTTGTTTTATAAAGCACTTAAAAACAACCAACGTTGATCAAAGTGCTGTGCACAACCAATATCAGATAAGACAGCAGAACAGAAACAACTTAGAACAACCAATGTTTAAGACAACAGTATAATAAAATGTCAATAAAGCACGGATATAAAGTAAAAGCAGACAAAAATCCAGGACATCGTGCAGAGTAAAAGCCAGAGTATAAAAATGTGCTTTTAAATGTGACTTAAAAACCGGTAATGATGGGGCTTGTCTAATATAGGGCTAGAGGTGTTCCAGAGGGCGATCTGGCCGGAGCAAATGGCGTGAGGAACGATGGGGCTAGACCGTTGAAAACAAATAAAAGGACTTTAAAATGCACTCTGTAGTGCACCGGAAGCCAATGTAGGAAGGTCAAACTGGAGACAAGCAAGTGACGCCTGGCTGTCACCAACAAATAAAGCATTGCAGTAATTGAGTCGTGAATTAATAAAGGCATGGATTAACATCTGAAAATGCTGGAGTGTCACAAAAGGCTTCACTTTTGCCAAACGTCTGAGATGAAAAAAAAACCTCAACAAAAAACTTCAGTTTCACAATTGAACTAATTTTGACATGTAGTTTTTAAATGTTAAATCCCAGATTCGAGACAACCTGCTTCTCGAACTGGGTCAAGGAACTCATGTCAACTAAGGAGCCCTTCCCAGAGCAATTCGGACCAAACAACACAGATTCTGTTTTTTTTTTTTACAGTTAAACTTTAAAAACTCAAGGACATCCAGACTTGAGTTTCAGAAAGATGGGAAGGAGAGAAAAAAAGAGAGCAAGGAGCTAAAAAGATGATAATAGACACAAATGAAGGAAGGACTGACTGAAGATTAAAAAAGCAATGTTAAGTAGTTAGTGTAGAAATCTGAATCCTTTGGATTTGTGGGGGGTTTTTTTTGCATCTAAACCACGGTGTGTAGTGAAATGTACATGAGCGGACAAAAAAAACACACTGCAGCAAGATAGACCTAATGACATAAATTCGTAGAATGTCCTAATCCCCTCTACCCTTAAAACTCATAAATGCATCTGAACATGACACATGACTACAAGCCATGAAAAAGAAGCAAACGAGACCACATTGTGTAGAATGTAAAGAAAATTAACAATTAAAAAAAAACAGTCCGTGTATTAAGTATTTACAGTAACATTCCCCCTTTTCAACAGGAATTGTAATAAAATATCATTACTGTAATTCTGATGTGGAGAAGCTGGGCAGTAATATTAGCAATTAATTTGAACACAAACACTGCGCTGTGTAGAAGCAACTTCACTCATAGAAATTTCACCAATGTTTACAACAGTTAAGTGTTTCACTGATCAAAGTGTTTCAGAACTTTTGTAGTTTTTGTAGGATTTGTAGTGAACTACCATACATTTTTGATGAGTTTCCCATTATTCTTTGGATTTTAGTCATGTTTTTGTTAAGCTTATCTCAATTGTCATGTATTATTATGCTCATATTGTTTTGTTCTTCCCTTTATTCACTGTACAAAATCTATCTTGCAAAATGTTAACTCAGATGAAAATTTCTAGTCAAGTGAAGAAAATCATTGATGCATTTTCTTTGAATAAGTGCAAATCTGACAAATGCAAAAGCTGTCAAAATGTCAAAATTCAAGTGGTTCAAACTTTTCTATATGCCCAGAGTTACCCAATAGAAGTAGCTGTACGTATAAATGTTTTTAAATGTTTTTTATTTTACCATAAAATTGAGTAAAGTAAAAAAAAATATTTCAGATGCAACTTATTTACCAATATTGAGTATGGTTTCATTGTTCAAGATTAAAAAGTAAATAAACTTAATTTGTTAACAATAAAATTATAATTGTGGTTAATAGGCGGTTCTGTTTCCTTCTGGCCAAATCTAGAAATAAATGTGGAGAAAACACTCACCTTGTGTAGACCCTGAGGCTCTTGAGATCTCGGCTGATGGAAAGAAAAAGAATGAATGGAGGAATGAGGGAGAGAAAGACGTGGTCAGATGATTTGTTGACAGGAGCCTTTTGGCCTCTATATCTACTATATCTATTTTCATGTAATTAGACGACTGAAACAAGATCACTCTTATAATCTGAGCATTTACTGTGGGAAAACAAGACTGTTCTGCTGTAAATCGTCTATGGTCAGGGAACGAGACGTCAGTCAGTTACCTGACTATGGGATATTGGATGGCTAGCCATTCGTGTCTCTAATCTTTACAACCGGCCAATGAACTGTCAAGTTCATGGCTGCATGAATTTGCATGTCACCTTTGACCTGTACCAGCTGGTATAAAGGCGGTGCGTGCGTCATGCACATTACCTTTCGCTGATTGAAGCCGGTCGGGCAAATGCAGACTTCCAGCGGCACATCCTGAATGTGACTGCGGAAAGTGACGTCTCGTTCCCTGACTTATTCAGTAACCATAGACGTTCCCTTTCATAGTCACGTCACTTCGACGTCAGTCAGTTACCTGACTATAGGATAATACAACAGGCCACATCCGGGGTAGCATCCTACCGAAAAAGACCCCTCCGGCGCATCTAGCCGAGGAGTATTCAGTGGATCTTCCACAGCATCTAGAGGTGGGCCTAGCCCGAAGGGTAATAGCACTCACCTCCACCGGGGCAACCAAGGAACCGTTGGCTCTCGACCCGTGCCATGGGGGTCCCTCGCCAGGGTCGACGGAGAACACCTCTCACCTGGTGCGAAGCGTTGCGTTGAGATGGCGCGAGATGTCACTCTTCAAAGAAAGCCCAGTGTCTGTCGTAAACAGAGTAAAGCTCGGGAGAGGGAGGAGAGCGTAGCTCTAATACTCGACCTCAACCCTAGGAAAACACAGTTTTTGTACTGTGAAATCGTTTTTCACAGTACTCAGTGAGTATCGTTTCTGTGGAAAAACACAGCCAGAACTAGGCGACTAGTCTGGACTCGGTGGCACCGGGGAGCCCCTCTTACGCCTGTTCTCCCGTGCGGGGAACAGAGGCTGGGGCCCCCAGGGGTCTCGGCCCTCCGTTGGCCGCAACCCCTAGTGAGCTGACTGGACGTGTCTCTAGCCTAGCTCAAGGGTAGAAGAATCCCGGCTGCCCAGCCGGCAGCTCTACCGATGTCTGCTAGAGAGACTCCCCTAGCCACCGCGACCGATGAAGCCACATTCCTGGTAAAGGGCAAGGCAACTTACGGATCTGGTACGCAAACTTAATTGACGACATTCCCTTTCTGCCGACCACCATTACAGACAAAGAGCTGTTGTGAGCTTCTGAAGCTCTCCATGCGCCACAGGTAGGTGCGTGTAGCACGTACTGGGCACAGTGGAGGACCGGCCAGATCTTGCTCTCCTGTGGGGAGGGCCTGCAACGTCACTACCTGGTCCCCATAGGGGGTAGTGGGCACCTTGGGCACGCAACGAGGCCCAAGTCTCAGCACTGCGTGCGAGTCTCCAGGGCCGACAGTAAGTCACTGAGGATCTGCAGAGAACGCCTCTAGGTTCCCGGCCCGATTCACTGGGGCTAGCGCTAGGTGTATTACGACGAAGAGTCTTATCGAGTTTGGTTGAAGAGATGAAGACATTCACAAACACTTCAATCATCAAAAAGGTAATGTGCATGACGCACGCACCGCCTATATACCAGCTGGTACTGGTCAAAGGTGACATGCAAATTCATGCAGCCATGAACTTGACAGTTCATTGGCCGGTTGCATAAGATTTGAGACACGAATGGCTAGCCATCCGATATCCCATAGTCAGGTAACTGACTGACGTCGAAGTGACCTGACTATGAAAGGGAACTGTAAGTTCTTTTTTTTTTTTTTTTTTTACAATATTTTGTTGTCTAGTTGTTGTCTACTGTACACAGCTGAAAGCCCCTGAAATGGTGCTTCTAATTATACTGGTCATATATGAAAATATGCACAATCATATCTATTTTTCAGTCGTTAATATGCTAATATGTTTGCAATAACATGTTGCATCAAAAAGTAGGATTGCCGCAGAAAGCTCCGGTACTAATGATCATTTTTTACATTTTTTTTTCTTTTAAAAATAATCATGGTTGGTTTGGTAGACTTACCAAAGACAGATCTTTTCCGGAGTATGAGATCTGCACAAACAAACGAGATAACTCGATTGAAAACAAAATCACAACTATAGAAATCTGAAGAAGAAACACCAGAATAACGTCTGGTCTGAAAACAGTTTGAAAAGTCAGAGCCTCTTCTCTTCACGCTGCCAGATATTATTATTGTCCCATCACACAACAAGTCTCGTAATGTCTAGAAATATCTGGTAGTGGATTGATGTCTTTCCACCAAAAGAATGTCTTTTTTATTTATGAAAATGTATAAAAAAGAATAAATCCCATAAATTACAGTTTGTCGTACAGTAAAAAAAAACGCAAGCACACAAGAAAAATAAAAACTATTAACATTCTGAAAAATCACAGCTGGTTTTATATACTATAGTCTAAATTTCACAACAAATTTATAATCAGAAATAGTTTGACACAAGTACTGTACTAGTGTAATGTCTGTCAGCTTTCAATAATATCTGCTCGAATGAGTCCAGATAATGTACTTGATAGTGATCAGGACAAGTTTAAGGTCAGTCTAAAGAGTTTAACTAATAACATCAGAAATTCAGGACAGAATGAGGACTAGTCTCTCACCGGACTGCAGGATGGAACTGATGGCGATCAGCAGCATCAGAGACATGAGGATCCAGGCAGCGGGTTTCCTGCCTCTGCTCACTGCGTCTGACACACGCTGTTTGTTCATGGCAGGACGGATCCACCCGGACGACTGCCAAACACAAACATTATTGAAGTTGTGTGTGGACAGCTCATCTATCGCTGTTTTCCTACTGCAGAAGGTCACTGTAGTAACTAGGTTACTACCAAGTGCTCATCACTGATTGGATGGCTTTCCTTTGTTGTAACGCACACTAGTTAACACTAGAGAGGGAGACAGTGTTAGAGGCTGCAGCCTCAGGTCATGCTGGATGGACATTGATCTGGACACAATCGAATACTAGTTGTTTGTTCACAGCACGAGATACTGTAAACTTAGTTAGACTAGTTTAGATCGTGTTTATAAAACCTGTTTGGGTTGATTAGCAAATCTTGGAGTTTAACATCTACAAAGAAGACAAACACATGAGTAAATGTTAGCAAAAGCAATTGGTGTAGAATTGTCCTAAAATGGGAATTCAATTTTTCCAAAAACTAAATGTCAGAGAATTGTAGCTTAACATACTTATGCAAGGTAACAGTTCATTTATACTTTTACATCACTGCATTATGAAGAATTATGACTAGTTTAATCATGAAGAATCAGGAGTAGTTTAACGTGTGTCTGAAGAATTAAAACTGCCTCACTAAGAATATCTAAGAGATCATGAGCGGTCTCTTAAAAACAGTTTAAGAATTCAGGAATATTTTTTTTTATCTGTCTCAACAATCAGGACAAGTTTTACTCTGGTTCTGTCTGTTTTGTCTTTGGTTTTCCTGAACCATAAATGTAATGATTTTGTTTGCTGACCTTACACAGGAATGTGTGTGTGAATGGTGGGATTGGCTTCAGGAGAATATGATATTCTGCAAAGCAGATAGTAACATTCCAGTCCCAACTGCACAAAAAGACGTTTCTGCTGCCTGTTGCTAAACGCTGCTTCCTGCAAATCTATCACTGTGACGTCCAGAGAGCTGAAGCGGCTGATGACACTCCGGTGGGGCCCTGGACCCCAGCGCTGAGAGCCACAGACCCAGGAAGAACCTACACACACACCATTTTTAAATTATAATTATAAAAGAAAAATAATCAGTTATTTAATCAAGACTAGTTAAAAAAAATCAAGATCAGTCTAAATGTAATCAAGACTAGTTAATGCAAATGTATGGTTCCTTTAGAACAAATTATTCCTGTGACCTCGTTTAATTAAGTCAAACTGTCAGAATCCCGCAATCCTCTTTACAGAGAACATAGTGCAGCTCTGATCTCCCTAACACAGCTTCCACTCGCTTCTGTTCGGCCTGGAATTGAATCTACTGTCTAATATGATGCTTTTCAATACGCCATTCATGGATCCGGACGGGAATAATGTTCTTTTGTGTGTCTGAAGGAAGAGCTGAATGATCCTGTGCTCGCACCACAGTAGTTTTCTTATGAATCAAAACTTCATTCTCTTTCAGAATCACTGCCTCTAATGTACACACACACAACGTTCTAAGTATTGTAATTGTATTATAAATTGTTTGTGTGTATAAATGTAATTTTCTAAGATTCCCAAATACCTTCACACAACAACTATCGGCTCCTCAAACATCTGTGTAAGACTCGGAAAGTAATTATTATTGATGTCCACAAGACAATAGAAGGCTACAGAAGATAGCAAAGCGTTAATAGTTTATTTTACAGTGAGAAATGTTATTAAGAGATGGAAGCTCAGGTCAACAGTGGGGGTCAAGATGAGATATCTCAGACATCACCTACATTTCACTTGCACTCACAAGACCTTCATAGAAGAGGAAGCTGAAGGAAACCTTTACTGTATCCACATTATAAACCGAATTTGAAAGAAATTTGAAGAATGACACTAACCAAATAACAGGAAATTCTAGAAGCAAACATCACACAATCTTACAAAAATGCCAGAGCTGAAAAGTAGATGACTACAACAGGACAATGATCATAAATCCATACCTTGAATTCCTATGCAATTCCTCAAGAGAAGCAAGCTGAAGATTTGGAATGGCCATCACATTGAGGGGGTAGGACTGGATAAGTTGTACTTCTTTCTACTCCCTTTCAAACATGTATTGTGGAAATGAACATTATGATCGTACTATTATTATTATGTTGTGGCTTTTATGTTGTTATTATTTGTCATGTACATGTTTGAATAAAAATAAATAAATTAATAAATTAAAAACAGTCTCCTGATTTAAGCATCACAGAACATTTGTGGGTAGATCTTAAAGAGCTGTGCATGCAAGACGACCAAAGAATAGTACAGAACTAGAAGCTGCTGCAAGAAGGAGAAAACAGAAAGCAGAAGGCAAAAGACTTTTAGCTGTTATAAAAATCGTTTCCAAGCTGTGATGTATGTTTCTGAGCACTGATTATATGGGTGACCCAAACTTGATATGTGTTGAGTGCCACAATAACATACATTTCTAATATATTTATATCAATATTTGGCAGTAAACGAGTGTGTTTGATGAAAAATAAAAACCCCAAAAGAAACGATGACGTTTTTTAATAAAACAGTAAAGCAATTTGTTTTTTTAAACTTAACCAAAAAATGTACTAAATCTTTTATTTATGAAGGGTTGCATAAACTTTGTAAGGCACATGTTTGTGAGTATTAAATGTTTTTATTATGTTTATAAATTCATTTTAATATTGTAATTATCCATTAATAAACATTTTTATTACTTTGTTAAAAATATTATTTTCAAAATATACATTTGGCCAAATGTTTGCTTGTGTAAATTACCTGGGATGTGTTTTAATTTAATTTTGAAATATATTTTTAATAATAATAAGAGTTTTTTTTAAAGAATGTATTCTCAAACATTCTCTTGTAATACTTTGCATCTCATACAATTAGTGGTTTTCTTATTGATATTTGGTAGTTTATTTTTTAAAGTTTAACATAAAATGTGCAGTCCTGTTTTAGTTGGTATTCAGTACACTGTAAAAAGTGCCAAAGGCGTGTCATTGCTCTGGATACATTTTTATACTTGATCTAACTCAAAATGCTTAATTTTCTGTCTAACCATCAGTGTAATGTAAAATTTGTGCTTCATCCAAATTAAAGGAAGTCTTTTAGTGTTAGGTAAATACATTTCTTTAAAGTAAAGTAAAACATGTTCTTTAGAGCCATGAGCCAATGAGCGAATGAGATGCTTGCATGTGCTGTACGCAACTTTTTAACTCTTATAAACTTTGAAATAAATCATTAACACGTTTACATTAAGACAACTAACACGTTACACGTTAGTTGTAAGAAGGAGCAACCGAAACTATTTGTCTTAGTAAACAATAGATGTTTAAATAAGGTAATTATGTAAACAACCATCAATGTGTCTCCTTGTGTGAGCAGAGACACGGCTGCATTTCTACTGTACCTGTTTACAGTTCCTTTAATGGGAGGTGTGGTTGCTGCCTGTCTGTTAAATAGACCAACAGAGCAGATTTCCTGCTGATTGGAGTCTCTTTATTAAGCAACTTATTAGAATAACTTGTTGCTCGACCTCATCGCACCTCTGTTGTTAAGGCACATCTGTTCAGATTTTGTGATATAATGTTAGATGCTCTTATACACGTTATTATTATTATTTAAATACACAAGCCTCAATCAACGAAGATGTGAATATACGCATATATTAGGGTGGTGGTCTGTTTTTCAACCCTTTCGATGAGAAAACATTAAAAAACATATAATTTTGAGATTTCATTCAACTTAAAAACTTAATTTTATTCAAAGATGTTTTTTTTTGCATTGGGTAAGTAGGTTAATTACTTTCAAAGTAAACATTTTAAGTTGATCAAAAGCAAAGTGATTAGGTGTAACAAGTTGAACACTTTTTACAGCGTATTCTGGTTCATATGACAACTATATACATATATACAAGTTAAAACTGTTGGGATACTAAATCCCAGTCTCAAATACCCAACTACGAGGAGCAACAGATTCAAACCCAAGAAAAAAAATCAAACAAACCTTGAGAAGAAACTAATTTCCACAGTTTGATATTATGTGAAGAAGTTCAGCTGAGATGAGACAAAACACAGATCCAGCTTCTCCAGAAACTTCATCTCACTGACTTGAGTCTCTTCAGGTGTGTGTTTGGGGATGGGAGAGAAAGAGAGAGAGAGAGAGAGAGAGAGAGAGAGAGAGAGAGAGAGAGAGAGAGACTTCTCTCCACATCAAGAGAGAGAAAATGAGAATTTGCGTGTTAAGACTATCAATAATTCTGTCTGTACAGTCTGACTTTCTATATCTCTTTCAGTTCTTGGATTTCTACCATCCATCTCTCTCTCTCTCTCTTTCTCTCTCTCTCTCTCTCTCTCTCTCTCACACACACACACACACACACACACACACACACACACACACACACACACACACACTGTGCACGCAGGATGATCCATAAAAACCTGTTAATCCTCCTGAACGTCTGTTCTGTCTAAGCTCCTTTGACGACCTCTAGTGTTTAAAGCACGAACCGTTTCGTGATTTATATATTTGATTTACCCTTTTATATCATATTTGATTGATATACCATATTATATTTGATATATAGAATTATAATGTGTTATGTTATGTTATATTATGTTATAGAAATAATAAATACAACTAAAATTCCAAGTAAATAAGCTGTGCTACTAAAGGTATTAACTGTGCTTTGTACGCTGACAACTTGTCACTTCTGCACATGAGTCACTTTATACTTGGAGACTTCGTCACTTTATTAACTTACTCTGGACACTGATAACTTTACCACCACTTACTGTACAGTTTATAGTATTTCTATTGTATTTTTCGTTTTTCATTTTACATCTCAATGCATGGTTCGTTTTTGTTTTGTATTTTATTTTACTATATTGTTCTTTTCTAACATGTTTTACCCATTGGCGTTAAAATGGATCAACTTGCCACAGTGCAGTGTACCGCGGTATAGTATTGCTCGTCTAAATAAGTAAACGTGTTGTAGTGTGATCGATGCCCTGCAGAGGGCGCTGCACTCGTCCTCGGTCGCTGATTGGCTCTTTCTCTCCAGCCAGACACCAGCCTTTGAGCGACGTGCTCTGAAGCAACTAGTGTTAATAATGCACGTTTAAATCCGACGCTTTGGTCGAGACGAGTTACAGTTTGAATGCGTTTTTCCGACAGGGTTCTTGAAGGTCAGTGCGTCTGTTTTTTACCCCGTTTGTTCTTTCAACACTGTTTTAACGTTGTTTCAGCGCACGAGACGTTCACATTGTTTCGGTGGCTGTGTGCACGCGCTGAAATGTTCTTGTCGTCCATCGTGTTATACTTGTACTGTATTTGATTGACATTATGCTTCCAACAGGTTTCTGAGAGCCACAGTCAGTCGTCTGCTGTCGGTGAGTTACACTTTTCTCTCGTTTTATCGCAGTACTGCAAAACATACCACGGGCATTTCGTGCTTTTTCATGAGCGTGCTTAATAAGTATGAATGGATGGAGGATCGATTGTTTATAAACATGATTTGCAAAAGTAAGTCGGCACTAAATATAAGGAAAAACGCTATATTTGAATGCATAATCATTAGATCTACCATAATTCTATAAAACTACGTTGTGTATTTTACAGTGGTACATAGACGTTTCTTTTGTTTGGTTAATGTTGGTGAATGTGCTTGTTGGGTCTTCCGGTGATAACCCTTTCTACCGCGAGCGGACTATTGATGCATCTTAGCCGTACCCGAAACTCCTTAAATTAAATAAAACACTTTCACACAGAGTTGGTAGATGCAAAGTTTTCTCTGATTTCTGAAGAATGCCTCAGAACTCCGAACACCTGGAATCTAATTTACTGAGATGTTCTCAGAGTCTCTCTCATCGTCGTTCTGCCGGCTTCCTCAGAAAGCACTTGTATTTATTAAAGACAGATAAAGAAGTCACGAGTTACTTCGTTAGCGCAGTACATCATTCCTGGGAGTTCAGCACTGAGCGTCCAAGGCCTTTTCCAACTGATAAGGCTACAGAGTGCCCATTCATTACTTGGGGCCCCTTTTACACACCTGGGGTTTTAACAGGAGATGAAGACATGCGATTTTCACTCGTATGGAAATAAAGTAAAGACAGTAAATGTTAATCAAACAATTAATTAAATGCATTTCAAGCTAAATAAACTCCAACAGTGCTTCCCCCAAATTAATTTTCCACGTTGAAAGTGAGGGTACAATGGGACTTTGAATAGTGTTCTTACTGTATCTTGAAGATGAGGTAGAGATGACTGCGGAGCTTTTAGATAGATAGAGGAGGAAAATTTCGAATTTTTGGGTGTTTAAAACTTAAGCACATACTTAAAAAATAATCTGCTTTGCTTCGTGTGGCCAGTCACTACTCCTACAGTATTCTACAGAGTGTTGCTTACAATGTATTCATTTTTTTCGCATGTTTGGACATTTCAAGTTGCTTTGTACTGTAGATACATTAAATGATTTGGTTTGCTTCCCATTTTAATCTTTTTCCTTATTACTTCTTTCCAGTCAGCATGGTTTGTGTGTCTGAGTGTTGTGCGTGTCCTACGTCATGTGACACATGGCTTCATCATTCCAGCATGCATCGTGACCTGATTTCACCTTCACAAACGCCAAAATGAACACAAACCGTGATCTCTTTTCCAAGAAGGTCCCTAGGCCCAAAGCCGACCCCTGGCGTGATGTGGAGCGTCTCCAAGCGGCTTTAGAGGTGGAGCGGAGCCGGAACCGGCAGGCCCATCGGCGCTTCTCCCTAGAGCTGCAGCGTCAGCGTGAGGCGGCCCGAGGGGAACGGGAACAGGCCCTGAGGGAGCTGAGCTTCACCCTCCAGCAGCAGAAGACCCTAGAGCTGCTGCGGCAGCAGGAAGCCCTGAGCCGGGAGCGGGTGACTGAGATCCGACGCTTGTTCCGCTGGCAGAGAGGGAGCCTGACACTCGGGCGGGCCAAAAAGATTGCCGCCAACCGGCACCCCTGTGCTGGCGATGGCGGCGTTTATTACAAACTCGAGGAGCTATTGAAGTTGCTTCTGGCTGGAGCTGATGCAGAACAGGTATCTTTGCTTCAGCGTCTACAAAAGGAATTAAACGTGGAGAAGAGCTTTTACCTGTGCCATCTTCTGGAAGCTCATGGTCACCTTGAATTCAAGAGACAGGAGTTTCTAAAAAAATCAGTGAGGGTCCCTGATACCCCTGAGTCCCCATTACCTGCCAGATTGACATGGAGCGGATCCTCTGAATCCATGAAGAAGAAAATGCCTGAGAGCAAAGCTCCTGCTGCTGGTTCTACAGTGAGCGAGGAGGAAGAATCTAAAGAAGGTGCTGCGGATGAGAAGACCTCTGCGTCCAGCGCATCAGAGGAAAACATGGATGAGGAGGTAAACACTTCCTTGTTTTTTCTGGAACTAATGCAACTAAACTTTTGTTTCGGTCTAATAATTTTAAACATTTCCTTAACTTGAATAAATGACATCATAATTTTAAAACATGTCAGCGTTTTTGAAAATTGCTTTTTTGGTTTACCAACACTTTGTGTTAACGCTGTTGACTAGAAATTTAAAGGTCGTTCCTCTTCATTCAGCAGTTTTTTCAGCAGAAGTTGAAAGGCTGAAGTTAGCAGAACTGGTATTTCACAGGGCATTGACTTGTTTGTTCAGCTCTGAGTAAGAGACAATAGTTCAAAGCCTTTGTTCCCGCAAAGCCTCTGAAGTAACAACATCTGTCCTGAATAATGTCTCCCCTGACCTTTAAACTCTGGATTCATAAGATTTGTCAAGATTGAGATTCATTAGAATGAATCTCTCTTGTGCAACATGTATCATGTGAAGGTTTAGCATTATCAAGCCTGTCAATTGAAGCTTAGACCTGCTTTTGTGGTTCACCTTATGTGGTGTAGCACCTTTTTTTGTTAAATTATATGACAAAAGCTGTTACCTGTAAAGTTAAATCATGTTTTATTAAGTACAGTGGTACCCCGACTTACGAAATTAATCCATTCCGACGGTCGTTTCGTTAGGAGGGAATTTGTTTAGCTGAGCCGCATTTTACATGCAATTCGTCTAATCCGTGGCACGAGTTTGTGAATTCAGACAAACATTTTTTTTTACAAGTGATAAACTATTGTTAATAAATATAATAGAAAACATGCGTGAGGATTAAACAACTGTTTTTTACACTTCTGACCCTGTAAGGCCATGACGCGCTCGTTGTGTATGGCGAATTTTTTTCGCTAATCGGGACGAAATTTTCACGGCGATGCATTTCGTTACTCGGGTTTTTTGTTAATAAGGACGTTAGTCGGGGTACCCCTGTACTCTGTATCAGGATCTGCGAGTACTGAAATACAAGTCAAGTACTTGTACTCGTTTTCCAAAAAAGTGGTATCGGTGCTTCCCTAGTTCATCGTTTAGAGAAATATCAGGTAAATTAGTTGTATTTAGTGAAATAGAGTTGTGGATCTATCAATATATAGTAATCTGAGATGCTAATGGGTAATGGTGAAGTAAGTTTATCCAGGATGAGGCTGAGGACTATACTGAAGGAGGTTGTTGGTGAAGATGATGGATGTAGGAGGAGGATGATGCCAGAGGAAGTTGATGGTGATAAATGCATGAGGAGAACGATGCAGGAGGTTGATGATGATGGATTCATGATATTGGTGAAGGAAGAGGAGGATGCAGGCAGGGCTTGTCAGTGATTGTTGCAGGAGATATGATGGAAAAGGAGGATGGAGTAATGATGCACAATGGGAAAGGGGGTGGTTGGGGTTGTAGGATGATGGTGAATGGTTAAGGAATGATAGACACAGAGGTTGATGTTTGAGCCGCTTCTACTCCGAATTGAGAGGAGTTAGATGATGTTATTCGAGCATATTTTTCAAATACGATCAGAAAATTACTAGGATCAAACTTTCTGGACATATCTCACCATAAGAATGTCCAGAGAAAAACTCAGTTCAAGTTTATTCATAAAGCGCTTTTATCAGTCCAACATCAATTCAAAGCCAAAACATAAAAAACACTTCTCCAACTCAGTTATATGAGGAAGAGGGAAGTATGTTTGGAAAAATATAATAAAAAATGTAATGTCTTATGGGCGGCACACAGAGCCGTGGCCTCACAGTAAGAAGCACATTACTTGCAGGGTTTGGTTGTTGTGTCCATGCTTGCGTGGTTTTCCATCTGGTCTCCAGTGTTCTCCCACAGTCCAAAAACATGCAATTTGATATTGTATCATCGACCATAGGTATGGGTGTGTGTTCTGTGTGTCCCATGCTGTGAATGGTTGGACACCAATCCAATGTGTCCTGCCCAAGGACCATAGATCCTCATGACGCAGAAATGAAGAGGTAGAAAATGTATGGATGGTATTGTCTATATAAATAGTAAAATGAGCATTATAGAGGTAAAATATTTCTTAATTATTAATAAATTGTACACATCAAAGCGCTGGAACTTTAGTCTTTGTGAAACGCTTTAGCGCTGAACAGAGCGATCTTCTGATGTCTGAATTAGCCGCCATGCTAACTGCTAGCATCTTCCGTTTCTGTCTGTATTAGAGGTCATTGACTAAAAGTGATGCCATTGTTAGCC
Source organism: Paedocypris micromegethes (assembly GCA_028031935.1). NCBI lineage: Eukaryota > Metazoa > Chordata > Actinopteri > Cypriniformes > Paedocypris > Paedocypris micromegethes. The sequence goes on from CM051502.1 coordinate 10,624,871, forward strand.
GCAGTCTAAAGGGTGTTCTGATGTCACAGATCCCAGAAAAGTCTATCTAAATGTATCAATTACACATGATTCATATATGCTGACCTGTTCTATATATATATATATATATATATATTTATAAATTTCAAATATTCATTCGCTTTTTCTGTTTCTAAAGTAACTGGTATTA
>CM051502.1:10631749-10670618 GCA_028031935.1 Paedocypris micromegethes
TTTTTTTTCTCTTTCTCTTCTGTTTTTTGTATGTGTAGCTCCTGTGTCAAATTGGTGTGTGAACCGCACATACTTTCAATATCAAATGATCCTTCAAATGTTCTGTGTGTGTGTGTGTGTGTGTGTTTAATGTGTGTCTTTAGTGTCTGTATGTGTGTGTTTCTATATTTCTGTATGTTATTTTGTAAGTGTGTTTCTGGTGGTCTCTGTTTGCCTGTCAATCAAGGGTCCTTACAGTGGGATGTCTGTGATGACGCTAGTCAATCAAAGCTCAACGTTTTTGTTACCTTTGGTTCCCTTTCTTCATTCTTTCAAAATCTTTGTTCTCTCTCATCTCTACCATTTTCTTTCCTTTTTTACTGTACATCTATCTTTTTCTCTCAGTGTTTTATAGAATGGCCCAGTAGTTTGAAAATGTGTTTTTCATGGAAGGCTTCTGCAGTTTAAGCAGAAAAGAATCAAACACACACACACACACACACACACACACACACACACACACACACACACACACACACACACACACACACACAGAGACACGCATGCATCTCAGTCTCCTTCAAAATAATTCTAAATTCACACACCTGCTGAGAGGATCAAAGGCATAAATAGTCATTTATTTACATATTGTATCAGAAAGCTTAATTTCTCTCTCTCACTCTCACTCTCACTCACACATTCGGCTACTCGTTTCACCCCTCATCAGTCAGGAACATCCTGCTGGGATTCCCTCAGTGAATAGTTATTGTCTAAAGACTGTTCATGCAGACACACATCTGGCCTCTCTTTCTCACTCTCTCTCACATATCTTCTTCTTTTTCTTCTTTATCTAGTAGTGTTTGAGTGTGTTTTATTGTCTGTAGTGAAGAGCACTAGCCCTCTGATTCGCTTGTATTTGCTTGTGGCTATTAACAGCGTAACATATCTGCTGAATGTGGATGTGTTGAGTTTTTAATCTCCTGGTTCATTATCAGAGGTTTATGGATCTCAGGATCTCATTAACCCATTAGAACACACACACACACACACGCACACACACACACACACACACACACACACACACACACACACACACACACACACACACACACACACACAAACACATACATATGCTTGCACTGCAGGAAGATGCTCTCATCTCAGCGGGCGTTCGAGGACATGTTTAAATTAAGGTCAGAGAGAGGAATAAAACGCACTCGATCATCCATCAACGTCTGAAACTGTTTATGACTGAAATTAGATTTGTGATTAGATGAGGTGTTTTGTGACCAACCTTTCAACAAAATTGTTTTTTTCTCTTTAATCTTATTTTTGTAAAAAAAAAAATACATGTTTTGATTTTTATGTTATTGTCTTTCTCAGTCTAGTGCTTCATCTACCTCTTTTACGTTTGTCATTTTTCGTCCTTTCATTCAACTATTTTATTTTAAAAAGTAAATGTAGTAAAGATATAAGTTTATTTGTAATTTCTTTTCTTTATATGAAACTATAAAAGTTTTATTTTATTTTCCGGGACCTTCTTAGTAACTTTCTTCTTTTAGGCGTTTAATTCCCACTCTCTCTCACATGCGCACACACACTTGCATATACTGTCTTTAAGCCAATGCTTTACGGGTTGTTTCACTTTCTATCTTTATCTCTCTCGGTCTCTCTCAGACACACACACACACACACTGAATTATTTTATAATTTAGTCAATGTTTGATAGAATATTTCACTTACACACACTTAATTAAATTCTATTGAGTTAAAATGTTTTATGACCTCACTCTTTACTCAGGATGATGTAGACTCATCTCCAAGATTCAGCTTTAAATTCTCATGTTGAATGTGTAGTTGTGTGAAAGGTTTCATCTTCTCAGAGTCAGCTCTGTTCTCTGGATTGGACAGCAGAAGTTTCGGCTGATGTGTGTTTGCTCTCTCCTCAGAGCGGCAGGGATCTGTGTGTCTTGCTGCGTCAGAATGCAGAGCTGCTGCGAGCACTGGAGGAAACCCAGAAGACCTGTGCTGCTCTGCAAGAGGAAAACAACGTGCTGGTTGGAGTCTCTCTCTCTCTCTCTCTCTCTCTCATTGTAAAAAGTAGCCAACTAAATACTTAAGTGAAGTAAACTTAACTCAACTCAACTAAACTTAACTCAACTTCTTTACACCGCTGATCTGAACACAAGAAAAAGCAGTTCAGTTGAGCCGTGTAAACAGCCTGACTTGCTATGAGACGTTTTTTTTTTCCTCCTGCTTTTTTGTTTATGTTTTTCTCGCTGTTTCTTGCTGTTTTTGTAACTCGCTGAAAGTTGACTCTTCTGATTAACTACACACCTCTGCTGATTCTTTCTAGAGTCACAGATGTGCTTTCAAGGCTCGAATTTGGAAAGTTTCCAGTCGTCTGTGTTGTGTGCATGGTTTAATGTGAGAGACTCATGCTTTTGAAGCTTAGTAATGCGTAGCTTGTGACGTCACGAACACACAACACTTTTAATAGTGCAACTTGAATATAGAGTTTTTCATTCATCTCATCATTAAAACATTTTCACTTGAACAGTGAAAGTTAAGTGAACTGCTGTTTTCAGATTTTCAGAAAATTCCTTTTTTCTCACTATTCTGCATAGGAGAATTGTTTCAAGTAGCGTTTCAAGTAGCGTTTTAAATAAAATCCTCTAAATATGCATGGGTGTATTAACATGTAAAACGGAAATTATCAAGTGGCAAAATATTAGTGCTGTCAAGCGATTCGTTTTTTAAAAACTAGTTAATTGCACTTCCCCAACCAAATTAATCGCGTGTAAAATATAAATTCATGTAAACTCAACACAAAGTATACACGTTTAAACACTGTAATATAATTTAGTGCATATACGGTATTATATAATTATAACAATATAATATTTGCATGTTCAAAAATATTCCATAAAACGTCCACGATATAAGCATGCCAATTGTGTAAATTAACAATGACGAAAGAATACCAACACATACTCATTCTAAATTGGGAACTTGAGAATATTTATTCAAAATGATGTAGAAACAACTCACAGCTTAGTTCTTCCTAACATTCAGTCAGTTGCTCAGTTGCTGAGTTAACAGTTTGTTGAATGAGCTGGCATTACGCTTCCGCTCCGTGACATTTCGCAAATTCACATTTGGACGTGAATAAAAACACTTGTTTCAAACGCGGTCGGTCGCACTGTTTTCTACACTTCTTCTCCATTCTTCACGTCCAACATATGATCTGCTCGCAGTCATTCGTTTGACTTGAGAGACGACGTGAATGTTTGCATCTTTCCTTTATCAGCGAAGTGCGTCGTGATTTCAGCTTTGCAAAATATTGTACACATAATACTTTTAAAGTGAAACTCTCCGTCTAAAAGTCTATTTATTGCGCGTAAAAAAACGGAAGTTGAGAAAAACGCAGCGGTGCTTAATGGCGATAATAAAATTTAATGCGACAAACAAATGTATTTAATCGCACGAGTTAACGCGTTAACTTTGACATTCAAGAATTTCCCTCAGGGATTAATAAAGTATATACCTACCTACCCTACCTACCTAGCCCTACAACATATGTACTGTAAACAATGTATGTTTTATAATTTTTTTGTTTGTTGTGTTCAGAGGAAGAGCAGCTGTCCAGAGACAGAAGAGAAGGTGAAGCGCTTGAGGAAGAAGAACACGGAGCTTTCCGTCATTGCCAAACGACTGGAAGACAGAGCCAGAAAGCTACAAGAGGCCAATCTGAAAGTGGTATGGCTTTTATTTTTAAATTACATTACAGCATGAAACACATTAGGAACAATGGATACACACAAAACACAAATGCATGGATAAACACACATCATTTCAGATGAATTATTAGTGATGTATTTTATCAGTTATATCATGAATATATTTTTTGGAAAAATCACATAATCCACACCACAGCACAATTGTAAGCATTAAATTGAAAACATTAGCGTTTTGGCTTTTTCCTATAGATATAAATGCTAATAGCGTTGACTGCTGACAGAATTGACAGGAATATGTTTACACAAGCCAAATCCGTAATGGTATCATCATTAATACTGTAATAATAAAGAGCCAATTTCAAGTCAATTTTTAAGTCCAGAGAAACCCTTCTGAAAAACGACACATTTGTGGTGTATTGGTTATAATTTAAACTCTCGCATAGTCAGGATCTTCAAATGTCATTTGAATCCCAGACTCAAAATGAGATAATATTATCTAGTGTTTTCAAAGCTAAAAGGGTTTAGTTTGAATTGACGCATTCTACCATATCAACTTTTGTTGAAAAATGATTTGTAATAAAATCAGGAAAAAAAAAGAAACCTCGAATAGAAACTAATTCTCAACTCCTATGTCATGGGGGCGCTCTTTTAGGTAGCGGTGTAGTTTTCAACGTGATCACAATGTTACACAATGATGACTCATGAGTGTTTTTTTTTCCATCAAACATTTTAGACAATTAATAATAATAATAATAATAATAATAGTAATAATAATACATTACATTTTATTTATTTATTTATTTTCAATTGGCAAACATTACTTTACAGAAAAACAGAACAATAACGCAATTAAACTCCACAAAACGAGCATGCTAGTCCAGTGATTATGCAGTATTTTAGAAACGAAATGATGTTCCTTTCCCATCGATAAATATACCAGACTCTTGGTTTGCACTGGGGCTTTGAGAGACAGAGAGAGAATCAGAATCGAACCGTCAGATGAGCTTGGCGACAGGGTGTAGAGCAAGAAAAAGTGAGAGGGATTTATTTTTTACCCAAACGATTATTTGTTCATAAATATAAAATAAACATGCTATTAGGGTTTTAATTAACTCTGTCTTCTATTTTAAACAAAAAAGGTAATAAACACAAACACCCAAACTGATTAAAGATAATCCCCCTGTAAAGTGCATTTAAATTTAGCCAACAACAAAGTGACTTAAGTAGAAAATCAATACTATTCTAATGTACATAACTACATAGTATGTTTCAATATCACTTACAAAAAAGATTTGGGGGCAAATTAAAGACAAAAATTACACAAAATAAATTAAAAGGCTTTTAATGTCTTTAACACAAAACCAGTCCTGTATATTACTGTATATTAATATGCAAAAAAAAAATATCCATCCTAAAAAAATTTGAGTCGCACACAATTGACACAATTTCAAAAAAGTTTGCTTGTCTACATGCTCAGGGGTGAGGCTTGTTCTTTTTTTTATTTAATTACTTTTAAAATCAAATTTTTAAATAATTGAAAGGAAACGCACACAGATCTTCTATATGTAAATTCTTGAAGACCTTAATTACATTATAGGTAAATTTTGTATTCTAACTTTATATAAAGTAAGAGATTAGACGCACGGGGTAATCTGAAGATGCATCTGCCATTTTCAATACCGTATATCTTTTAAAAGTAAAAAGTCCAGGTGTTTATTCTAACATAACAGTTTTTTTAGTTACTTTTCGAATTGGTTAATTGCAGCCATGTTTCATTCAAAGAATGAAAAGTATGGAATCAGATTAGTGTCAAAAATATCAAACGTAAATGTCTAAGAAACGAACGTGCTTTACTTTTACGTTTGTTTTTTGCGTGCAATTTGGTTTGGTTTTCCAATCTTCACGTTTTCGTTTGAAACTTCGGATTTTTCATTGTTTTTTTTTTTTTTTTCTTAGATTTCTGGTCTAAATTTTATGTGGGGGCAGCCCTTACTCTGATTGGCTGGTGAGAATGTGATTGGCAGCTGCATTCACAGTGAGAATGTGATTGACTGAAAGAGGAAGAGGAGTTTATCAAGCGCTTAAACACATTCATACTCGGAATACCCTCAATCTTCAGAGTATTTATCCGTTTGTAGTGATCCATTTGTCTGGACCAACATGACATCATTCATGCAGCCTACACTGGTTGTTTAGTGCACACGTATACAGGGTTTCACGTTAAATTCTAGTTAGCACGGAATTATAAGAGTTTTTAAAACAAACGGAACATATTGTTATTATTAATATTAATAATAATAAATTGTATTTGTAAGGCGCCTATCAGGAGCATTGCACATACACAGTATTTCAGTGTGAAGAAACAACACTGTGTTCTGAAGTAGTCTGCCACCACAATAATTTTGCAATATTGTACAAAAATAACACTTAATTTTTGTGCCAATATTTAAAAAAGCAGTGAATGTCAAGGTGTACATTCGCTGAACTCGTCCCACACATCCTGGTCAAGCAACTGTCCGTCACATTCTTACCAGCCAGTAAGAGTAAAGTCCCCTTAATTTTTTAGATTACAAGCGAAAAATAAAAAACAAAACCTAAAAGTGAAGCGTTTTTGTTTGTTTCTTAGGAATTTCCGGTAGATTTTTTAAGCACTAATCTGATTACCATTGAAAAGAACAAGCGGCGCATCGATTGAATGCATCAAGTTTTTTGCGTCGACGTATTTACGTAATCGATGATGTCAACTCTTGTTCAAACACAATAAATGCTGCTTGTAGTGCTTGTATGTGGTGTATAAAATGTATACATATTTATATTTCAATATTTCATATATTACAAAATATTTTTGAACCTGTAATTTTGGTTTTAAAAAAAATCACTACAAAAAAGATGTTAATGTTTATTTACTGTTAATGTTTATTTACGGTGTTAAATGTTGATGTGTTTCAGGTGAGTGCGGGTGTGCCGGTGAGGACGGCCAGTGTGGAGCAGTGTAAGCGCGCGTTTGCCCGTCAGCGCGCACGAGACCTGACGCTTCACGCTGACACACTGCTGCAGAAAGACAAGCAGATCTCAGCGCTGCAGCAGCACAACACACAGCTGCAGACACAACTCGGACAGGTACACACACACTCACTCTAAACACAACCCAGAGAGGTACGCAGACACACAATCACACACACACACACTCTAAACACAACCCAGAGAGGTACGCAGACACACAATCACACACACACACACACACACACACACACACACACACATACACACGCACTCTAAACACAACCCAGGGAGGTACACAGACACACACACACACTCCAAACACAACCTGGACAGCTGCATACACACCGCTCCAGACAAAACTTTCTCACACACATACACACACTCACTCTAAACACAACTCGAACAGCTGCACACACACCGCTGCAGAAAAAACTCTCACACAAACACACACTCACACATTCACTCTTAACACAACTAGAACAGCTGCCACACACACACTGCTTCAGCAAAACTCTCACTCATTCTCAAACACACACACACACACACACACACACACACACACACACACACACACACACACAAATACATTGCTCCAGGTAGAACACACGCACACATTATAAACACCACTTGAACAATTGCACACACACACTTCTCCAGATTCAACCAACTTACACATGTTACCCACTCTAAACACAAATTTAATTTGCCAACATGCGCACACACCTAACACAACTTGGACAGACTTGGACACACGCTGCAGACACATTTTGTGTTTTTGTAACCTGTCGCTTCTGTTGTGTAGTGTTGTGTGTTGTGTAGTGATGTTGAGGTGTGTTTGTGTCTAGGGTCCGGTGAGAGCAAGCGAGTTTGAGCGTTTGCTGAAAGAGTCTCAGAAGGAAGTGCTGCGTCTGCAGAGACAACTGTCTATCAGCGCAATGACATCTTCACCCATCAATCCACAGGTGAGAGAGACGCCTAGACCACATCATCATCACACACACACACACACACACACACACACACATTTGTTTACTTCGTAGGAGGGGTCCCATGATTGACTTACAGTGAGGAAGGAGTGAACGTATTGTTCTTTGTATGTGACTCAAACCATCCATATATTCCCCTTCTCAACCACCTTTACTCTAAAAAAAAGAACGTATAACTTCTGCCTTAAATCCAATCTTGACCCTCAAACATTACTTCAAATTGTGGGGCCCCAAACAAAGGCCTCACAAATGCCCATAGTGCCCCACTTTGTGCTAAAACCTGGCATTCGGGGCCCAACTTTCTGCTAAATGCAGGAACACACACATACACTCCTAAACACTTACAAATATAATTTGGTCACTCACTCACTCGCTCACTCACTCACTCACTCACTCACTCACTCACTCACTCAATCGTTCACCTAAACACTCAGCTGAAGCATCTTTTAACTTTTTAAATTGTGCTAAGTTTAAGAGCATTCTACTACTGCCACTTGAGAGGTAGTGTCACTTTCTCACTGCTGCGTTTATAAAGAGTGGATGAGGATAGCAGTGTGTGAGAAATGAGCAGATTACACACACACACACACACACACACACACACTCACAGATAGAGAAGGGAGTAGTCTTGCTCTCGCTCTAATCCCTGTGACATCAGAATGGTACGGTCCCATAATCCTCCGGCTGTTGCGTGGCAGCGTTGAGAGGGTTTGGGATGTGGGTTCGACTTCAGTCAGGAAGGAAAGGCTGAAGGTTCCAGCACGTCCACTCTCTGTGTGACGGGGGAGAGACAGGGCTCCATCACCCACCCCACAACACTTTAGGGGTGAGTGAGACGCGTGTGTGTGTGTGTGTGTGTAAGGTGCTTCTCTGGTGCAGCGTGGAAGATGGGACAGATTGCATAATAGCGGCATGTGGTGCGTTCTGACTGGATTATCACGCTGGCCCGGCGCATTACAGGACACATGCTCCACCGCAGCACCTGGGCCTCCTGGAGCTGGACTCGCCGTCTCTGACCAAGACACTCCAGTCCCACCGGAGATGCAGCACATGCCTGTGTGACTGAGATGCTGCAGTCGCAGGCCAATCCATTAAGATGCTTTTTAAAGGAATGATCCCGTTACCCGTTTCAGTAGTGCATGGGGGATTACAGCAATGTGCTTATAGATGAGAGAGAGGTGGACGAGAGACATGCGTTCACACAGGCTGTCACGTGACTGCCGTCTGCACTGCTGCAGCACCGTTGGTATCGGGGTTTTTCGCAAGTGCTTGCATTGTGCGTCTGCAGAACGTGACATTGCTGTTCTACACTAAGAAGTGAGCAGAGTGTTGGTCATGTGAACTTCACTGTGTAGTGATCAGACTGTAGTTTAATTATAGGCTGTGGTGAGTGATGTAAACCTCGGGTGTGACACTTTTACTTTCTAGTGAACTGGTTGTAATGCTCTTTCTAGGAGTAATTATCGTAGTCACTAACCATCTAGTGAGTGTTTATCACTTTTCACTAACATGCACTAACCTGCTACCATAAATCATTAACATGTTAGTTGGTTATTTGGTTAGGTCTGTATACTGTACATCACCAGAACAACGTTGAAGTGACACCAGGGAATGTGAGTGGTGACGAAAGTGACGTGATTGACAATGTGGCCTAAAGAAGTGCACTTACACACACTCAAACCCGGAGCGGTGATCAGCCTTATGTTGTGGCCCCCGGGGTGTGACTTATAATGTTGTCTACTGATAAGTGCAAGTGTGACTTTGTGTAAAAGTGATATCCATAACTGTTGTAGCTGGGCATCAGGCTGCTGTTTACTCTCTTTGGCTAGGATGGTGGTATTCTTGTGAGGTGTGGCCAAGCAGTGCAGTGTGTTCACTCACTAAAAACTCCTGAAGATTTTAGTGTTCACATTTTATTCAAGTGGTTGTCAAGGGGCTGAAGACTTTCCCTAGAACTTCAGGTTTGGGTTAGTTAGCAGTGAGTTAACCCAGTTCATCCAGTTATCAGGTCGTGACTTTGGCCGCGCGGCACTTACGCTGTAAGTAGGTGCCACACTAAAATTAGTCTAAGTCATGTGACCTCTGACCTCTGAGTAAAGAGCAGCTAAGAGCCGATGTCAGCGCTTCCCATCAGCTCTTTCACCTATCGTGATGCGCAGAACGTGACTGCATGCGGTTTTTTGGTGTTTGCCTTATTACATGTAAATAACTGTATTTACACACATACAGTGTTGTGGGTTCAGGCATGAAATAATGTTTTAAATGACTTGCTTGTATCGCCATTATTCGCTGGATCAAATTTCTGTCTCTGCTCTACATTACCCACAATTTCCTGTTTTTAACAAGACTGAGGACAAACGGCAGCAACTGCCAAATGCTCATTTTGAGGCTTCTGATGTTACTTCTCGCTTGTGTATGTAACAACTGGGGCTGTGTGTGTGTTGCGTTTTCAGGCTGTGCTTCTGACACCGGAAGCTCCTCTTAAAGAAGCGGGCTGTCATACTGAAGAGAGGGCGGGGCATCTTATAGATGTGGTGGAGACAGAGAAGCAAGTGAATCTTGAGGACTGCACAAGCTCCAAAAACAGAGAAGAACAAAAGACACAAGAGCGTCTACATTTTCTGGTAACACACATAAATGTACACACGTGAATTTGTATTTATTTATTTATTTATTTTTAACACCTTTTGAAACTCTCCTCAAGGTCGACTTACAGTATAGGACAACACACTTTTGCCCTCCACTCAAATCCGGGCTTCACCACCACACACACACACACACACGCACATATTCAAACTCATCTGGAAAGCATGCTTTTGGACTGAGCGCCTGAAGGAAAGCCATACAAGCACCCCGGTTGGACCCCGGTTGGCCTCCAACTTCCACCTCACAAGTCACAAATTGGGAGAATTGGCTGAAATATAAACAGCCCGTGATCACTGAGATCCAGGCTCCAACGTTTTCAATCTAAATCACACTTTGAATGAGCAGAGACAGCGCTGGCGCATCCTCACACTGTCTCTTAAAGGCACAGTACTCAGAAATGTTTCCTTATTTTTTAACACAGATAAATAACTGACGTTTTATTTTAAAGACAATTTTTCCCTAATTCGCATGCCGACTTTGCGTTGGTCTCGAACTAAGAAAAGCGATATATAGGGATGGCCAATATGGCCTAAAATCCATATTGCTATATACATTGCTGCCTCTTGTGATAACTACCTTATCCCTCTATTTTCAAAAAAAAAAAAAAAAAAAAAAACATAAACAAGCCGCACCTGTGCATACACTCTATAAAAAAAAAGTTCCCTTTCCAGTTGTTCACTGGACACTACTGGGGACAACATTACCTGACAGGGAACAAGGTTTTAGTCAAAACCTGGAGAGTTTTGCAAGCCACAGATAAGTATGTTTTTGGATTCGATTTTTTTTCTTTATTACATATGTTCACGGATTTACGGCTTGGGTTGTTTTAATTAGTTATGCATGAATTATAAAAGAAATATATCGAAATATTCGTGCACAACCTGCTAATGTCATGCTTCCAGTGCTTCCTGAGCCTCTCATGCGCTTCCGCGAGTCACGCGAGCTTCCGCCAGTCACGCGAGCTTCCGCCAGTCACGCGAGCTTCCGCCAGTCACGCGTGCTTTCCGCCAGTCACGCGTGCTTTCCGCGAGTCACGCGCGCTTCCCGCGAGTCACGCGCGTCTAGTAGCGGCTGAAGAAGAGCCTCTGCGGAAGCGTCTGGCTCAATAATGCCAATGTCAGACGCCAGCAATGTCGGACTCCCTAGCTGCTTGCGCCTGATATTCCCCCATTCAAACACTTTGAAAATTAATATCCCCGGCGCCACGCGTGTTACGTATATTATTAATTAATATTTCGTTCCGTTACTGTACACATAAGTTTTTCGTTTTTATGTGGAGTAATAATGTTTTATTGGCTTGCATTCGTTAAATGAATTATGGAAATATTCGTGGAAGACGCGAGGTCTGCGCGCACATCCCGCGTCAATAAACCAGGGTTCACTGTATTTACTACAGGAACAGAACGATTTTGAATTGTAAATGTATGTAACTAAAAAGATCCTTTCCTAACCTGTATTTTAACACCAGCAACTTGGCTGATTAAAACGGGACAGAAAATAACAGAAAACAAACGTGTCTACAGTATTTAACTTTATTTCAGTGAAATCACGTCGTGTGAAATCAGGTCTAATCATCTTTGCTGAAACCCACGAAGTCGTCTTCTTCAGTGTCGGAGTTGAACAAACTTAGCAGCGCTTTGTCACATCTGTCTATCAGCCTCGCTCTCCGTGTCACTGTCATCCTCCGGCGGTTGGCTCTGGAGGTGCGCCGCGCTCTCGCGTAGTAGCCCAGACTTTCTGAACGCTTTGGTGATGGTGGGTTCTTTCACAGCACTCCATGCTGTCAGGATCCACTGACAGACATCAGTAAAGGATGCTTTTCGCATGCGGCCGGTTTTTGTGAATGGCTTCTCACCACTTGTCATCCAAGTCTCCCATGTATTTAATATTTTAATATATATTTATATTTATTATATATAATATATTTATATTTATTTCAGTAGCATATTCTTCTTTGCATTTGTTTTGTCTTTTGATACCGATTAAAGCGCGATGATTCCGATTTCCCCCTAGCGGTGGAAAAAAAAGCCGCTCTTTTCTATAAGCCGCATGGTTCAAAACCTAGGAAAAAAGTAGCGGCTTATAGTCCGGAAAATACGGTATATATATTGTGATATATAAATTATAATAGAACCATTTCAGAACAGGTTACATAGACCCTAAGGAAAGCCAAACTGCAATTTTTTTAACGAAACGTTGCATGTCGTTTTGAGAACATTTATTATGCAAAACTGTAATTAAACAACACAATGTTGCAGATAAATAAACTTAATGTAGTACCTTTTAGACAAGTCCTTTGTTCCTAAATGCCAAGTTGCAGAGAACATAAATAAAACTGGTGTCTTTTTAGTTGGAACTTACACTTTTCTGAAAATACTACCAGTATTACTTAGTCAAATAAGTTTAGATTATTAGTTACTACTAGGTGACACGTGTCATTATTTCAACCTTGAAAAACACAGTGTTCGCGTTATACGAGGCAGAGTTTTATTAAAAAAATGTTTAAGAATAAATAATATTTAGTTTGAGTTGAACGGTTTTGTGGGCTGAAAAAAGTTTAATGCAGTCGTCTTTCCAAATATTAATACATCTCCTCCTGGTCGACTTTGCGGTACATTCACGGTGATTGGATAAAATTGCAAGATCGCAAATAAATCGCGAGGTCTCGCTGAATTTGTGTGAATTGGCGCAATCGCGCAATCCCAAAATCCTGGAGGGACTGAATTATTGCGTGCAATAGAATTAGAATCTCTATCGTAAATCAGAATTATAAACCATGTAGCTTTTATACCAATCAATTGTGGTGGAAGAACAACTTATTCACACAAGTTGCCTCATATTTAGTCCTATTTCAGCAGAGGATCTGGAAGTACATATAAACATCCCAGATTCAATTTGCATACTTAGATGAGAGAATTAAAGCGGTCTCATTTTCAAAGATGATTTTTGACAATGTGCTGCTTTCAGAAACCCTTTGATTTGCATGAAGACTAATTCAGACACACAGTTCGTTAATGCTCTGTGGCCACGTTAATGACTAGGCCACTTGGACTTCTATTCAGATTTTATGACTTGATTATAGATGCACTTATAGACATTATTATTATTATTTTAATTCATACTTCTGTGTCAGTACTGAAATCCCAGAGGACACAGAATGTGAAAGAAAAGTTTATCATTCATGAATATATGCATGTATAAGTGTGGCGCGGTCTATATTTCAACCCTATATCATGGTGGGGTTCTATTAGAGGTGGCGTTCTACAAGAGATGGTATTCTATTAGAGGATTTACGGTGTGTGTGTGTGTGTGTGTGTGTGTGTGTGTGTGTGTGTGTGTATGTATGTGTGTGTATATTCATATTTATATATTTGTATGTATGTATTATATGTGTGTGTTTTATATATATGTGCGTGTGTGTGTGTGTGTATAGGTGTGTGTGTGCGTGTGTTTCTTTGCTTGTTTGTTTGTTTACATAGTGTTTTTGAATGTCAGGAAGGAGAGTTGGGAAGGAAGAGGAAAGAATGTGAAGGACTTGAGCATGAGGTCAAGAAGAAACAGAAATTATGTCTTGACTTGGTGAGTTTCTCACACAATAAGCGATACAAGTGTTGTGTGTTAACCTGAGCTTCTCCACTGTGTGTGTGTGTGTGTGTGTGTGAGAGAGCAGGAGAAGCAGCTATCAGACGAGCAAATCAGAAATGAGCAGTTAGCGGAGGAGGCGGAACTCCTCAGGAGAAAAGCTCAGCTGCTCCTCCAGGTGAAAATCCTGCTGATCAATCACTACAGCTTTGTGTTTCTACCACCAAACGTATAGGTTCCAGAAGAAAGCGAGAACTCGTCAGAATTAAATCTCAAACTGTTCTTTTTGTTTCTTTCTCTGTGTTGTATTTAGTGCCAGGCTGAGAATGCAGAGTTGAAGGAGGATCTCTGTGTTTTGGGCTCTCAGCACAGTTCAGTTTTGGAGGAGAACCAGCGACTCCGAGCAAAGCTGGAGAACCTAGAGCAGGTCCTAAAGGTGACTCTGCTACGCTCCGTGCGCTCGGAACTGCACTCCAGAGTTTGGCTCCTGGGGGTTGTGTCACTGATGAAACGTAGACAGTTAGTGGTGTGTGTATTGCCTGTGCAGCACATGCGAGAGGTCGCGGAGCGCAGGCAGCAGCTGGAACTGGAGCAAGAGCAGGCGCTGGCAATCCTCAAGTTCAAGCAGGATGAAATCAAGAGACTCCAGCGGGTCGGCTTCTCTCGCACTCACACACATGGTCTGATCAGTGAGTCATGGTTGTGTGACGCGTGTTGTTGTTTTCCAGGCTCAGTTATTTGCCAAACAAGAACATGAAGGTGTGGTGCAGATGTTGGAGGTGAGTGTCAGTCCATCCACGTGTGTGTGTGTGTGTGTTTTCAAAAATGTCTGTGTGTGTGTTTGTGTGTGCGCTATGGAGGACCGAAACCGCCAAAATCAAATATAAATGACAACGGAAATAAATGTACTTATATATTAATAAATGTGAAAATGCATTAGTGAAAAATGAATGTATAAATTCATTTATTTATGTTAGAAAAAGAAAAAGGCCAACACTCATCGAAAAAGAAAAAGAAAAACGGCTTGAGAGAAGTAAAAGATAAATGGTTACATTTATTTCTCATTTGTTGTACTAACATAAATATATGCATTTCCGCATTTATTAATACATAAGTAAATTTATTTCATTTGTCATTTATATTTAATTTTGGCGGTTTTGGTCCTCCATAGTGCGCGGACTTGCACATGTGTGGGGAAAAAAAACATTTGCTGTGTGCGCGTGTAAGACTGTACTGTACACATTGTATTTTGTGTTGAATGATCTTCACAGGATCTGGTGCAGTTTGTCCTGCACAGAGAGCTGGTAGAGTACAGCGTGTCACTTCCTCTTTCTTGCCTGCCGTTTTTTTATTTCTCCTCCTCACTCGCATCTCTGTTTTTCGTCTACTCATCCTGCAGATGGCTCTGTTTACTAAAAAAAGAAACAAAAAATGAAAATTGCATATTTGCAATTTGTTATTTTGAAGAGAATGACTGTTTACTGCATCTAAACAAATAGACACACATAAGTACACTCACCGGCCACTTTATGTACTACTTTTCTTGGACCCTGCTGAACATGGTCAGCAGCAATTCTCTAGTAGGCTGTGGAATTGGCATGATGCTCAATTATGACCCTGGTATCCTAATATGCAGCTGAAATTGAGACTCATTAGACCAAGCTATTTTTTCTTTGCTAATCTTTTATTATCCGGTTTTGCTTTGTGAGTTAGTTAACACACTCAGAGAGAAAGAGTTTATGTTAAAAGTGAGCGTGTGCGAGAACAAGAAAAAAAACAGTGTGAGAGAAAGAGTGTGTGATTTTTAGACTCAGTTTTTAATTTTTAGCTGATATGAGTGGCACCCAGTGGGGTCTTCTGCTGCCGTAGCCTGCCCACCTCAAAATTTGACGTGTTGTTGTAACGACTGGTAATTTTAGTTACATTTAGTTTCGTTTTACTTGACCATGTCTAAACGCCTAATTGCGGGTTACTGTCGTGTGATTGGTGAATAGAAAGTTGCATTAACAAGAAGTTGGACAACTGTAGCTAATGAAGTGGCTAGTGAGTGTACACAGAGGTTATATATACTGTATTCAATATTTATGATATTAAATTCACAAGTTCAGCAGTTATGCCATTATACATTTTGAAGTTCATATCTCTCACTCTTTCTTTCTCTCTCAGAACACACTGGACTGCATGCAGGTATCAGTGTGTAGATACTTTGTGTGTTGTTGTGTGTGGTGTCTTTTCCTGGGAAAGAAGTTTATCATTTAGAGAGCAACACTAGAACTCAACTGCGGCATTAAAATTGGTGTTTGAGGTAGTGACGGACGAGTTAGTGTGTGTGTGTCAGGAAACTCAAGCCTACAGCCGGATGTAAAAGCTTCTCGCTTCGCTTCAGTGTAACTTGCCACAAAACCACGTTGGCCCTTCAATCTGCTGCTAGTTTTGCTCGCTGCTTTTTTTGTGATGCTGCAGCTCGTCTGTGTAGATTCCTCCTTATCTACTTCTCTGAGGTTTCACAGGGGTTGAAAACACACGTTTACATTAGTCATAATTAGGCAAATTACTGATGAATCGCTTAATGAATGAATGAATGACTTTATTTATCCCACAAGGGGAAATTTCTTTTGTTTACAGCAGCAGGGTACAACACAGAAACATAGAAAGGATAAATAACAAAAACTTGTAAAAAATCACATTTCCCATTAGTTCAAGTCCTCATAAGGTCTCACTCAAAAATTCAGTAAAAACTACAGTAAGGTCCCGTTTAATAGACATGCTTATAACTCAACTTAATATGTATAGGACCAGCACATAATTCCAGCTTGCCTACAGCAATTCTTGATTATAGTGGATTATAACTACCTAGCTTTAACTTTATACAGTAGTTTAAACAAAATGTGTCTTAACAGCCTTTCACTTAACTATCAGAAGATACATGTGCATTTGTTTATTTGTCTGAAATGTAATGCTACCTTATCTAAAAACGTTACCAATAGGTTTTATTGTTCCCATTTTACCGTTATTTCAGTATCCGTGCTACTGAAACTACTGAAATTAAACAAGACCAGATTTGAGATTTAGTAAATTATGGCCTCAAAGTTTCTTCTTAATTGTCTGTTAGAGTTCTGTTTTTTTATCAAAGCTTCTAATCAAACTATCAAAGCGTCAATCATTTAAAGGCAGAAGTGACGGGGTGTTTTTGGTGTGTTCAGTCTAAGGTTAGGGAGCTGGAGGATAAGTGCCGCAGTCAGAGCGAGCAGTTCGGAATGTTGTCGCACGAACTGGATAAGTTCCGGGTTCAGGCAGCCAAGGTGGATCTGTCAGCACAAGGCCTGCTGACCAGCACCAGTCTGACCCAGCTGACAAACGGTCTCGGCCTGACGCCTGCCATTGACCCAGGTACTTCTGCATTTAAATACCGTGTGTGTGTGTGTGTGTGTGTGTGTGCGCGCGCTTGTGTGTGTACTGTATATGTGTGTACGTTTATTTACCAGGTGTTTTACTGTCTTGTAGAACACAACGTCACAATAAATAAAAGCTTTAATATAATAATAGCTTTAATACAGATAAAAAAGCTTTAATAAATGTAATACAGATACAAATTTTATACAGATAAAAAAAGCTTTAATAAATAAAAGCTTTAATACAGAAAAGTGTGTTCATTTGATCTGGTTAAAGTCTGTGCTCATATTTGTAACTGTTTTGTAGCAATTGTGTGAAAAAGTTGCCTAACTTGCTTTGAACTTTGGCTGGCTGCGAGATCCATCTGTAGACGCGTTTCCATAACCCGCTTTGTTCCAGGCACGAGTTCCTCATGGGAAGACATCGCCTTCTGGAGTCTGGAGGGTAATGACGGTCTCTGTGATGCGGCCGAACTCGGTACTATGCAATTCGTCTCTCGTTCTAGCGAGATATCTGCATGAGTATTGCATGAGACCACTAAGCACCAAGATAATAACAATTTCGTTGTGGATTTCACAGAATTCATGGAACCTTGGCTCACAAACAGTTCTTATCCTATTAGGATTTGTAGATTTGTATAGTCATTATTCCCTCTTACCGGGATGTGTGATTTGACTGAGCTGACTTGATAAATGGAAACTCATTTATTTATTAATACACAATATTTACACACCCCGTTTCTTTATGTGACTCAGATGTCGCATTTATCATTGTAAAGAAATTGGAGAGAAAACCAAACGCTGTTGATTACAACCATAAAGGTAAATAAGTTAAAGTTTTTTTTTCCTCTCTCTCCACCTGAGAGGTTTTGTTTTCATAGGCACTGTCGTGTTTGTAGCTTGGTCACTGGTCATAACCATAGTCTTAACCCCAATAGGTTAAGGAGCAATGGACACATTTGTAAATGACTTTTTCCCTGTCATTAGTCGCATTGTTATTACTTTATTATTTGGAGCTTTAAACCCAAAATTGCAGTACCAAAAAATGTGTGTTGGTATTGTACTGTAAGTATTAGTGTATTATTCCGTTCGGGGCATCCTTCCATTTCCAATGGCTGTGAGTGCATGTTGATCTGGACACATTTATGGTTTCTGTTGCACGTTCACCCCCCCACCCCCCCGCCACACACACACACATACACACACACACACACACACACACACAACACACCACACACACACACACACACACATTCTGTAAAGATTCTCTGCATCTGTACTAGGACTAATTTGATATCTTATTTCAGTGGAATTTACTTTTACGTGGTTCCTCATACTGGTACAGTTCTCCTCATGTATACTGGTACAGTTCCCTTTGTGTACTGGCACAGTTCTTTTCATGCACTGGGATAGTTCTCTTCCTGTTCTTGGCACAGTTCTTCACTGTGCTGGGACTGTTCTGTACTGTTCCTTGGTTCTCCTTCTGTTCTTGAACGGTTTTTCTCCTTTTGTAACGGTGCTATTAATTTAGTATGAACGCCATTTTGCTTTTCCTCCTTCACTGGGATGTTTCCATCCTGATGTTGATCTGTGACGTGGATAAATGCGGGTCGTGTTTTCCATGCAGACAGATGGTTTTCAGTTAATCGCCTGATCTTGACCTGAAGGTCGCAAGGTCACGCTTGTGAGCGGTTACAGAGAGACATGACATGCCTGACTAGCCGGAATTTCATTTGGATTCTGCTCAAGCTGACACTAGATGACTAAGAACATGCCGTTTTGCTGCTAGAATAACATGCGTATAACTGTTCAAGTGTATTTCTTATTTTCAGTTTTGCGGATCCCAGTAAATGTTTAGCAATTCAACATTTAATAATTCAATTTTGCATCAATTACGGAGGAATTTGTCAGGTTAATTTGATGGTTATGGGGAGGCAGAGTGCCTCTTGTAATGCTATCTTTTGGTGTTTATGACTGAATTTTTGGAATCTTAACCATTGACGTCTTTATGTTTTTCCTGCCTGAAGCTGTTCTTTTATATTCCTTTATTTATTTATTTTATTTTACATTGAGTGATACCATCACTGATGCTCAAACCTCGACCGGTTGTTCCATCATTATGCTATTCACGAAGCTTTCGTTGTGTTTCTGAACAAAATTTTCATCTCGTCATCTCAGTTATTGTCCCAGTCTTGACTAACACTCCTTCATTCTGCATTTCTCTGCACTCACTCGGTTTCTCTCTCGCTCAGTGGTGGATGTCCCCGCTGTCCTGCGCTCTGCTTCCACGCCACATGCTGCAGAACTGTCGCGTTCCTCTCGCTCGCCCACCACTAGACATCGCGAGCTTCCCTCCATCACGCAGAAGTCCCACCCGGAGACCATCCATCTCTCCCCGCGATCAGCCGCCTCACGACCCAGCAGTCCCCGCCAGCACAGCCCAGCACCAGATGTGAGTACAGTGTTGTGGTCATCACGACATTTTTAAAATTCTTCTTGTCTCTAAAATACACTTTACACTTACTTTGTTGTTTATCTTCAATTTCATTATACAATTTATTATGACATAAAAAACAGAGGTTTTTTTTAGGTTATGCTAACCTAACCCAAATCACTTTTTAAACCTTTCTTTTAAAAACATTTTTACAAGGTCCAGTCTGTTTTTTTTAACATTGGTAATATACTTCATGCTGAACGTGGATCATTATTACTAACATTCTATTTTTTACCGTTTTTGTATTTACACATATATTTTTGACAAATCATTTGTGGTTAATGTGACCTACCTTTTTTTTAATATATTAGATCTCTGTTATAATAACCAAATTTTCCAATAAATTGTTGAGTCAGCTGATGAATTTTTCTAAATATAGTGAGAGAGGAAGTGAAGGCATGCACTGTATTTATAGATCACAGTTAAAACCTTTTATGCATAATCACTTACAACTACTACAAGCTTCATAATCCAGCAGTGCAGAGGATAATCTGAGTGAATCTGAGCTTTACACGCTGCTCGCACACGTCCAGCACAAACACTCAATATCCAGATACACAATTACTCTCTGCTTGATTTACAGTTAAAGGTTAGAGATGCCAAAGAGGCGACCATCTTTGTTCTGTCTTCTCACCACAGCTGCCATCTGTTCACTGTGTGTGTGTGCGTGTGTGTGTGTGTGTGTCTGTGTGTTTTAGGTGGACACAGCGAGTGAAGTGGAGGATCTGGAGGTGGATGTTTCTCCAACATCATTTTCCAGCAGTAAAGCAGCTGCTAAACTCCAGGTCTTCATTGCACGTTACAGGTGAAAACATGCACACAGTGTACACACTCACACATTCATGCAACACTGCCTAGATGATGGATGGATGGATAAATGGGTGGTTGGAAAAATAGTTTTAAAGATTAATCTTCTTTATGGAATGATTGTATAAATATAAATACAAAAATGTGGGGGGAAAAAATATTGTTTGTATACACACGCACACACACAACACACCCCACACACACACACACACACAAACACAAGCTGACACAGAAGACCGCTCGTCGGAAATCAGAGAGTTTGGCAGAATTGTGTAAATGCTGGATTAAGATCGCGCGGGGGGTAGAATCGCTTTTTACTTGGTCCAGCTTTTCCACTCATTTCTATCCCATTTCTTACTTGTAAGCTTGCTAGAGTTTTGAAACTTTTTTCCGACATTTTTATTCAATGCCATGCGATCTACCCACAATGCCTTTGTAATCGACCGGTCGATCGCGACCAACTCATGCTTCCTCTTGCGAATAAACAGCTCATGGTTGCTATGATCCAAATCTTAGGAAAAAACGGATCAAAAATCAATGGTTAGAAAGGAAGGTGGACAGAATGGTTGGAACGATTGATTGTTGGATTTATTGACTAGTGATTGAATTAATGGATTCATATTTAATGTGATAATAATAATACGTAAAAACAAATTGAAGTAATTACCATTGTCGTTGGATATTGTTGCAGAATGCAGTCTATAACTTTGGTGAAAATAAATGAACAGATTTTGTGTTCTTTCAGCTACAACCCGTACGAGGGTCCAAACGACAGTCCGGAGGTGGAGCTGCCCTTGACGGCTGGAGAATACATCTATGTGTACGGAGATATGGACGATGATGGCTTTTACGAGGGTCAGAGTTCTGCTTCATACAGAATCTTTATTATCATTATAACGAAATTGTAGCAGCATCAGATTCATTTGATAAATATCAAAAATGTAAACTGTATCATAAGTTAAAACCGTAAGTTATAGGAAAATGTAAAAAATATAATAAATTAGAACTATTTGTTTGGGATGCCTGCTGTATCCCAGCTGTAATGCACAGGAATAGAATTAGTAGAAAGTATAAGGAAATATAAGTTTTGTGTAAATGGAGAGCTGTAATGCACGTATTATTGTATCGCACTTTAACGTTGCATGTGTGGTTAGTGGATGTGTGAAAGTCTGGTGATTGCCTGTGGAAAGAAGCTGTTTCTGTCTCTGTTTGTCCTGGTTCTGATGGACCTGTACCTCCTGCCAGAGGGCAGCAGCTCAAACGTGATATTAAAATGATGTTCTAGCCCAGGGGTCGGGAACCTTTTTGGCTGAGAGAGCCACGAACACGACATATTGGTTAAAATGAAGTCCAAAAGAGCCATACCTGTTTAAAACTAAATAGATATACTAAATAGATAGCATAGAAATAAAATCTATGCATATTTGTAAAACCAATTAATGCAGGACATCAAGTCTTTCAACTCGTTTTGATAACTTCGTTTGATATTCTGTTATGATATGTAAAATGTCTTAATATTTGTGTGGCTTGTTTTAAACTTTTAATTCTGACAAAAACAAACGTGAAGACCAGAAACACGGCGCACACATCCAGCGGTTGTTTCAGGCTGGCATGAGTATTATTCTTCTGACGCACATTAAAGCCTTAACAAAAGTTAAAATGGCTTAAAATAAACTCAGACATACACAAATATATGTATCCAATAAATCCAACACAAATAAAAGAAATTAAATATCAGGAGGGCATCCACTTTTTACTTATTCTACCCCACATTAAGCGATCACTGGACAACACGCGGCTTGGAAAACAACTTCAAAAGGAATACGTCTAGCAAACGTCACTCTCACCAACACACAAACCCTGGTGTTTGTACGCAGGCACCGCGCGCGCAGGCTCTGAAACGCAAGCGTAAAAAAACTTTTTATTCATTTACATTTGATATTTTTAAAACCTGATTCCATACAGAAGCTGCTCTCTCTCCACAAAGAAAAATTACTCCATTTGGTTAAATAGCCATTGTCTTGGGGGTTTCCGCTTTCGCTAGCGAACTACTGAATATTAAACAGAAGGGCAGGGAAGTTTACGTCCTGACGTCACGACAACGTTAAGCATTATCCAATAGAAACATGGTGTTGTCCGGGGGACAGCTGTGATTGGCTCCAACGCCCGCCACCAGGAAATGAATGGGATTGAAATACCGGAGAACGTTTTACATTTATGTATTTTTTTAAAGCTTTGTCTAGGAGCCATATGCAGCCACCAAAAGAGCCATATATGACTCGCGAGACATAGGTTCCCGACCCCTGTTCTAGACTATTCTAGGTGTTATATTCTAGGACATGTTCAATCATGCAGATCTTCATTAGGTCTTATTTTCAGGCTGCTGACCAATTTTAATCATAAACATATCTGCTGAAAATCAAAATTGTAATGTGTAAACTACTAAGTCTATTTCAAGTCTATTTTTTATTAAAGAAATGCACATTTACATTCATAACTATATTAATAAAAATATAAAAATATTTGTCGTTATACATAACGTTATTCATAATTACACATATACTTTTTAAAAGCTCCAAGAAAACTATTTTGCATCATAGCGGCAATTCTAATCTACACGCACATATCAATGATGCATTTCAATGATGCAAGTCACAAATCACACTCACTGAGCTGAGGTTTTTTTTTAATGTTGAGTGAATATGTTTTTATGGTGATATGAACAGGATCAATTAAGCAAATAAAACATTTAAAACAAGTGTTTATTTTACACCTGATAAAAGAGAAGTATTTGTTTGCCCCTGCATGTCCGATCCCAATATTTTTATAATGTGCTTTATTGGGAACCGATCCCAATATAAGAATCAGATTGGAAAATCCCTAATCCTAATTTTATAAAACTTTCATGGTTTATTGCATGATGACATGAGTGCGGTTAATAGGATTATTACAATATGGCCAACAGAGACCATGCTGAATTTGTGCTCTGCATTTAATCCATCCAAGTGAAGTGCACATACACACAGTGAAGTGAACACACACAAACCCAGAGCAATGGGCAGCCTTGAGGGGCATGTGGGTATCAGTGTCTTGCCCAAGGACACTCAGTTTCAGAACCAGCTGTAGGGAGATTTGAACCTGCATTCTCTCGGACACAAGTCCAAGTCACTTGACCCCAATAAGAAGATGAATGAACAATAAACTCACAAATATACATTTATGTATTTAGGAGCTGGTTTTAGTTGAATCAACAAAAGAAAAGCAACACAAGTAATTTGTGCTCTGTGCAGGTGAGCTAATGGATGGCAGGAGAGGCCTCGTTCCCTCCAATTTTGTGGAGCGAGTGTCGGATGATGACTTCCTGAGCTCCCACCCTCAGCCAGTCACCAATGTTTCCCACAATTCCTTTCCGGACAGCAGCGTCCACAGCACTAGTGAGCAACATGTATGCTTGGCCCACAGTGAGGCCGACAACACTAAAGCTAATCCCGTTAGCGCCGTACCCCTGACCAACGGCTTGGACTTGGATGTGGAGGAGACGGGGCTGGAATCTGTGCCTTACCCGCGGAAGTTTACTCTAATCAAGCAGCTAGCCAAGAGTATAATAGTTGGCTGGGAGGATCCACTAGTTCCAGCTGGCTGGGGTTCCTTGTTTAGCTATAATGTATATGTGGACCATGAGCTGCGCATCAACGTGCCATTTGGCACCCAAACCAAGGCTGTTTTGGAGCGACTGGATTTGGGTCAGACATCGTATCGAGTCGCAGTGCAGAGTGTGACGGACCATGGGAGTTCTGATAAAGTCCGCTGCAGCATGCTGGTGGGCCGGGACGTATGCGTGGCACCAACCCACCTGCGTGTGGAGCGGGTGACTGCCACCTCTGCCAGTCTAACATGGCTGCCGAGTAACAGCAACTACGTGCACATCGTGTCCCTGAACGAGGAGGAGTGCGAGCTTGTGAAGGCTGGACGTTATTCACTCTGCCTCACTGACCTCCGCCCCGGCCTATTGTACCGGGTACAGGTGGAGGCCCGGCCACACAGAGTCGCCTGGGAGCTGCTGCCCGAGTGCAGGGAACGACGCACCACTGTCACCTCATTCACCACCCTGGCTGCAGGTACAAGCAACTCAAATTGGTGTCTAATAAGATCTGGCCTGATTTTAAGTTGCTCTTGACCTGTATTTAAAAGAGTGGGTTCTTTGTGTGACCTCTGACCTGTACAGGACCCCCTGACCCCCCTCTGGACGTGCAGCTGGAGCCAGGACCCTCTCCTGGAATAGCTCAAATCAGCTGGCTGCCAGTCACTATCGATGCGGCCGGGACGTCCAATGGTGTCCGTGTCACAGGATACACCATCTATGCTGACAAGAAGAAGGTGTTTGGTTTTTATTTTTATAGACATGTGGCTCATCGCTTAAGCATGAGATTGAAGAACTGCACGTCAGTCTTCGGTCCTGTTTTTCCATAAGTTAAGCGTAATGATGAATAAGTGCAATTCAAACCAAACTGGAAGCACTCGTTTGGTCAGGGCTACATGTATACTAATTCGACATTGGACAACCGCACGCTGCTGGACACACACACACACACACACACACACACACACACAGTCTTGTGCGGATGTCCAACTGTTCTGGAATGCCCATTTACATTTATGTCCATTACATTCATTGAAATAATTCACATTAAGGGAAACAATATGAAAACATGAATTCATTGTGTGCTTTGTCATTAATATGGTGTTATGATTGAATCGCAGCTTCTAGTGTTTTGAATGCTATGACAATGTTTTTTGTGCTGAGTGTAGCGGTAGCACACAGAGATTGTCAAATCTTTTTAAATGTCATTAGAAGGATTTGTTTTGATGATGGAAATTCCGTCTATAGTTCTAGTACTAAAGAAGTAGTGGGGGTGTAGTCATCCACAAGATTTGTCCACTCTGGATTAGCACACGCTCCGCATCACTTAATAGCAACCTTATCTAGATTCCACTGTTTATAAATAACCCAATTATATGAGTTTATGATTTGCCTTCTGCTACCAGGTGTTGGAGGTGTCATCCCCCACAGCAGGCAGTGCTCTGATTGGTCCGTCACAGATCCAGACACTACAAGTGGCGCATGAGCTGACGGTGCGCACCATGTCGCACTCTGGTGAATCGCTGGACTCTTTGCCGGTCACTGTATCTGACAAACTGCCTGCCATTATGTCCGGTGCCTCACATCCTCTGTGCCAGTCTGTGCCAGTTGCCCTGGTCAGTGCCAATCCGGAGCCTGCTGTCTGTGCCACATCTCTCTCCGCTGCCAAAACACCATTGCTCCCACAAGTTGTGGAGCTTGAGGAACCTGACGGTCCTGCTCGGGGAACCTATATCAACTCGTCCAAAACCTCGGTCTGTGAGGCCCCACTGTCTGCTGCAACCTGTATAGAAGCCTGGACATCTCCGCAAGTTTTGCCATCTTGTGCCTCTGTAACCGGCTCATCTGTAAGACCATGTGTTATCTTACTGTTAATCTATCCCAGTGATGCCCAACCAGTGGCCTGTGAAGCTGTGAATGCCTGTTGCATGTTGTAGAATACGTTTCATTCTGAGACGACCATCAGGCATCACAGAAAGATTCATTTTAGAGTGATGCCCCTCCCAGAGTTTTAAGCTAAACGTTCACCATTGAACTTTCCAAATTTGCGTTCACATACTTTTGTGAAGATACTTTGTAATGTGAGAACGTAACCCAGATTTTGCTCTCTTCATCAAGAACAATCTTCATCCAGTGCTGAGAGTCATTATGTCAAATATTGACCCCAAACATACTGAAAGGGCTTCTGTAAATCGATGGACAGTGGTTCTAAGGTCCTGGCGTCGTGAGCATATTCAAAGGCCAGTGTTGCTTAAAGGTAGCTTGGTTCCTTGCTGAGGTTCCTTTCTTTGTTAAAATATATAAAAAAAATACTTTGGGCTAAAAGTCCAGCTGATCAAATCCACAATGTAAAAGTTCCTTAGAGCAGAGAATTAGGGAGCCCAGAAATAGCAGAGTCTTGAAGAATGATGGCTGCAAGCAGATCAGTGGTTGGAGGCAGATTTGGAAACCCAACATTCTGCCTGGTTGGGCATCACTGACCTATGTCTCTGTCTCCATCACTACTATTTTTAAACAATCAACGTACCTATTTTTTGACAGGTAAGTTTGCCTGCACACGTGGACACAGCAGTGGTCATTGCTATGCCCAATGCCTCAGAAGCATTAGCTGGTGTTAGAGCTTCCTTCACTACATCACCTCCCATGTCCACAACGGTTCCCATGGCCGCACTGGCATTGACCAGCGTGCCAGTACCAACTATCGCAGCAGTGTCAGCACCCGCAGCCACCCCTGTTTTACTACCCATGTCCGTTCCCCTGCAGTCCAGTGTGACCCCAACTCCCCCGAACTCTGTCAGAGAGACGGATAGCCCTGGCATCCATCGTCCTGTTGCCTCCCTCTCTGACTTTCTGGAGGACTCTCGTGCCAAACTTTACACCCCTCCACCTCCACCGAGCACAAGCCCAAGAGTAAAAGTACCTGGGAAGGATCCTCTCGATGTGCCAGATACGCATCCCATGAGGCCGCCCAATATGTCCCCATTTGAATCAGAGCCCGAAGAGGACAGAGAAAACACCAGACTGGTGTCCATCGAGGAATTTCTCCGACCTACACCTCAACCTCGAATAAAGGTCTGAAATTCCACTAGGAAGTATCTGTCGATCAAAGTGAGTTTTGTGTTGTATTGTAACATTGATGTTTGTTGATCTGTGGCTGTCAGGTATATGCTGGTGGTCGTATGGACCCTCCTCCTGACTACCAAGGGGAAAGCAGTCGGTCTGATCTCTCAGACATTCTAGAGGAAGAGGAAGAAGATTTATTCTCAGAGCCTAACGTTGACTTCCCATCCTGTTACGGTACAGCACCTTCAATAAGGGTACGACATTGCGTCTTTGATGAAAATGTCAAGTTATGAACTTTTGCTTTTACTTTGACAAATGATGTTATTACAATTCAGTTGCTACATTTAAATTCTGTTGTTTTATGCATCCTTTCACATTTTTGTTCTTATTCTTTCACCTCACCTATTTCAAACTCTCTTCTGGACTTACTAACATTCCTTTGGCCTGTTGGAACAATCCAAGTCTGACATGTGGGAAACAGACAGTGATGAGGACATACTGGAGAGGATAATAAAGCTTCCACCACAATATTACCACAAAAAGCAGCTATTCAGCATCCCAGAAGTCACGGAAGAAGAAGACAATACAGAATCGGAGTCTTATTCTAGACCTTGCCCGGGATGGAAGTCCTCCATTGAAGGACGTAAACGTGGGCACGAGTTCTGTCAGAATCCGATCTACAACCGCACACACAAAACTGAATCAAATTTACCAGTCGTGAGGCGCAAAGAACCAATATCTGTCCGGACCAGACCCAGAGTGCACTACGCAGACACCGTGGACACCATCAGCTATATGGATGAGGAGGAAATGGATGAAGATTCTGACAGTAGTGTGTACCCTGAGCCTGAACCGGTGTGTGCTCGTCGTATGCCTTTCAAGAGCAGCAGAGATCGACTCAGAAGAGAAGTTTTGCTGAAGAGCCAGATGACCTCTGGCCTGACTCCTGGATCTTCAAGACTTGGGTCAGGATCATATCTGCTCAGCCAGACTGTGCACCGTGTGAAGTCGCCCACCGGACCTTCCACTGAGATTGACGTAGAGTATGGGACTGATAACGATGAGGACTCTCAGATCTTTGACCCTGGGGAGGTTGTGTTGGATGAGACTAGCTCGGAGTGGTGGGTAGAGGGTGGAAACCCCTTGACGTGCCAGGCACAACCAGAATCGGCTTCAAGGAATCGTTCTTGGGTGTGTTCCCCTGCTCTTGAGACAATAGCAAAGCTGGTGCTAGAGATGCTAAAACCTTTTGCTTCCTAAACGATATGCTTCCTCAATTCCATTTTACAGTATACTTAAAGTATTATTTGTTTTACTACTAGATACTGATGTGTGCAAATAGATATTCCAGTATTTCAGAGACTGTCCAACTTGGCCTGCTTCCAAATAACTGTTGAAATCTGCTTTAGCCCCCCGTCTCTGGTCAGTACCACACACTGACTTGTTTGTGGATGATAGTTAATCTTGTACTTCTTGTTCCTTGT
This sequence comes from Paedocypris micromegethes, assembly GCA_028031935.1. Lineage (NCBI taxonomy): Eukaryota > Metazoa > Chordata > Actinopteri > Cypriniformes > Paedocypris > Paedocypris micromegethes. The sequence goes on from CM051502.1 coordinate 10,660,566, forward strand.
AATCCTTTAGACAGAGGGATCTTTGATCTTGTTTAGTTTTGCTTGACCATTCTAGACCCTCTATAATTGGTTTGGATCCTCTGAAGTCAAAGACATGTTGCAAGTCATAATCTGCACCTTTTCTATGGTCTGAAATAGCAGTTGAGTTGAGCAATAATGATTAGCCTACCAAAGGATGGTTTCAGACTGGATGCAAAAGGTTTAGGCTCACAATGTTCTTGTAGTTGACTGAATAGTTGCCCTTTATCCCGGGTGTCAAGGCATCATCGTGTTTGTCCAGCGTTTTAATTCTCCAGTGTTCTGTGTGTCTCTGTTCCCTGATGTGAGTGTAACGCTTCTTGCCCCGTGTGTTGGTTGCATACTCTAGGCTGGACACCACCCAGTGTTCAGGGATAGATTGTTTGGTCCCATGATGCATTGTGCTACATCGAAGCAGCTTTGCTTGATCGGCAGAGATTGGAGTTGTTGGACTTCAGGCTGACACCAAATGTCAAAAATATGGGAGCTTTAGAGATCTTTCAAATCAATGTTTCAAATTAAAATAAGTTTTTTTTTTTTTACTTTTACTTAATTTACTTCGAATTGTATTTGGATATATTACCAAATAATCAAACCTGGTTTCTTGGTTTCTGACTAAACCTTTATATTGCAAGTAATTCAAAGACTCACATATGATTGATCTAGCGTGGAGCCTCTAGTGCCCATCTGTGGTATTACATGCATTTAATGTCATTTTGGCTTATCCTTTGCAGAAATGGTAGCTGTATTGTACCATCCTTAAACTTTTTGTGTTTCTCATATAAGGAGAGAAGTGCCAGAAAAACATCCTTGGCTGATCCTGGTCCCCCATGTGACGTCACTCCAAAATCAACACACTCTGAAGTTAGACAACATCGAGGTGAGAGATTCACTTCCTCCTTTGCCTTTCTGCATTTCTTACTGTACTGTGTAGATCACATCCTCTTCTCAGTCTCTTCTATCCACACAGCACCTGTGCTTGTACTGACAGTTAGAACCAGTGCTGTTGTTTGATACCATCTGACCCACAGAGGTGCTGAATGTCATTTCTATAACCTTGATTGTTGCTACAGATGGTTGTGATCCTCACTAATGAGCTTAACACACACACACACACTACAGACTCCAAAGGTAACCCCACAGTACACATCTCTTTCACACTTGTCAGTAGCCACGCCCTCTTTTAGTTTATCCAGAAACAATCTGATTGGCTTCATGCTGTTGACTTGAGTTGAACCACTGACTCAAATCAGTCGCACCAATGCCATCCTATTCTGCTTTCACCTGTGACATCTGATTATTATATACAGCACAAATATGTCTGAGTCCAAGCATCGAACGTCACTATATTGTTTTCATGCATAACCGTAACATCTTTAAATAATAGGTACAGTGGTGCAAAATATGTATGAGTGCATGCGCGGGTCCAAAATTGTTGTGTATATTTGTAGAAGTGTAGACTCACAGAACAAGTAGATGTAAGTGTGCTGCTGGTTTACATTTGTGTGAATTATTGGTGAAAAATAATAGTTGTGACCTCTGAAGAGTCTCTTGTGTGTGTGCACGCTCACGTTTCTGGAGCGGCTTCACGCTGGAGCTTAGGATCAGGAGGGTTTAGTGTGATTCCCTCACGTCCGGACACGCCCCCGGACCCTTCCATTCCAGCTCCCGAAGAGGGGGAGACTGTCGGGCACATTGTCACAGCTTGGCCTAGACCAGACTCAGGATGCTCTTACATTCTCACACACACATTTTCATATCCATCACTGTTACAATAAAACGCACACACACACACACTTCTGCATACTCTCTCACACACCATACTACATGTCAAACACAATTTCACACACCATCTCTTATACACATTTTCTCTCTGCCTCTATCTTTCTAACACACGCACCCACACACTTACAGTTACATCTCTTTTTTTCCCTGTGTTTTTTTTTAGATCTCTTTCATTTGAAAACAAGCACAGGGTTTCCAGACTCTCCTTTTTACCTCCTAATCTGGAATACTGAGTACTTTCTCTCTGTGTTTTGTTGTAGAGAGTCGAGTGGTTGGGGAAGGTGACGTTCGGATCTTTGTTGCTCTGTTTCCGTATAACCCAGTCGTCATGTCGCCGAACCCAGATGCTGCCGAGGAGGAGCTGCCCTTCACTGAGGGACAAATCATCAAGGTCTTCGCCTTTGCTTTCTTTTTGCTTTCATCGTCCGTCTTTATGTTCTACAGCAAGGTGGTTTGCTTAGTGGGTGGGTAAAAGTCATACAGTGCCGTATTTACGAATATAATGGATTCCAAATTATGCCCATGAATATAAGGGTGCTTTCACACCTGCCTTTTTTAGTTCGATTGAATCGCACCAGAGTTCGTTTCCCTGTTTGGTACGGTTCGTTTGGGCAGGTGTGAAAGCGGCAATCAAACTCTGATCCGCATCAAAAGCGGACCAAACAGCTTTCTTCTTGGTCTCGGTACGCTTTCAAACGAAGTCTGCTACGGTTCGCTTGTGGTGTGAAAGCGGTCTCGGAGCACTTGAACTTGAACCGCACCAAATGCAAAAACGACTGCGCATAAAAAATATTCTTTTTCAGTCGCATCCGCGCTACACTCTCGGAATATAACTGTGTGTATATAATAAATGTTTGTCTCAAGCAATCTATACAAACTACATACGATACTTATATAGTTTCATACAGGCACAGAGCCAGCGCAGTCGTCTCTCCAGACAGAATAACGGCATGTTGTCTATTTGCTTTATTTATGGGATTTATCCACAATTCTGGTTAGTTGAAAAGCAGTTTAAGAAATATTTAAGGGACACATCTGGCCAATGAGTGAATTTTGACAAAATTCCGCTGCCGTTGTGACGCTGCGCTGAGGAATATCTCCGATTCCGTGTCACGCTTTCTCCTGAAGTGAAGAAGCGCCTAGAATAGCGCCTAATTCTGATTCGTTGAAAAGAAGTAGAAATATTAAAAGGACACATCTGGCCAATGAGTGACGTGAATGTTGTCACATGACTGAATTTTATGTTCGGTTCGGATGAGAGCAAAAAGTGTGGTGTGAAAGAGACTAAAATGCCAGAGAAATGCAACAATGTATCATTATAGTCCCTTGGTCCGGACCAAATGAACCGAACTACAGGTGTGAAAGCACCCTAAGTGCCCATTTTTACATATTTCAAGTCAGGAGCAATCACAAACAAATGTAATTTTTATGCAGTGGTGCAAAGTGTGCCTGGTCTCATCTTTTTCTTTGTTTAAATAATGGTTTCAGAGGCAGACGTGCATATATTTTTTTATTGGCTCAATAGCGAAAACAAAGAAACATTAGACACACCGTGACACGTAACAGGGACAAAATAACCCTGGAAGAAGTAAGATTAGCCGCTAGTGGCTAGCGCCTGAAAAACAGTCCAGACGCTAGCTACGCAAAGGCTTCGCAGCAGAAAAAAAACTGTCAAATCGCTCTGTCTGCTTTTGTTAAAAAAAGATACAATTGTATTTTTAAGAGACAATTTACCAGAAATATAGCCAGAAATGTAAATATATACCGTATTTTCTGGACTATAAGCCGCACCTGTTTATAAGCCGCGTATATATTTATATATATACACATTTGACCTGAGGTTTTGGCGTCCTGCAGGTTTACGGGGAGAAGGACGCGGACGGATTTTACCGCGGTGAGGCTGCGGGACGATGCGGCTTTGTGCCCTGTAACATGGTGTCAGAGATTCAGGTGGACGATGAGGAGACCAGAGAGCAGCTGCTGCTCCAGGGCTTCCTGTCTGCAGATGCCAGTACAGCGAAAGCAGGTTCGTGTCAGAAACACATTTCCTTCGCACACAGACTGTGCACCATTTTAAATGTGTGCCGCGCTCACGTGAAAGCACACAATAGCTTTATGTGAGATCTTATTTCTCGTAAAATGCACAGAACATTTCTCCCTCTCTCACACACATACACACACACATACACACACACACACACACACACTTTCTCACATGCTCAAGCACACACACTCTTTCTCTCAGACACATTGGATCTCACAGGCTTAAAAAAGTTTTACACACACACACACACACACTTTCTCTGTTTCAGATACACAGACTCATACAGCACACACATTCTCACACACGCTTTCTCTAGTTTAAACCCACACACACTTTCTCTAGTTTAGGCCACATTCTCTCTCTCTCTCTCTCTCTCACTCACTCACTCACACACACACACACACAAACAAACACGCACACACTCATGCAGCACAAACATTCTCCAGAAGACACTTGCATACACCCTTTATCTCTTTCAGAGACACACATTACTCTCACACACACACACTTTTCTTTCTCTTTCTCACAAACAGGCTTACCGTACAATACACACATTCTCTCAAAACATTTTCCCTTTTTTTTTTTTTCAAACTTCCACCGACACACACACACACACACACACACACACACACACACACACACACACACACACTTTAATTCTCTTCCTCTGTCTTTCTCTAAAATAGTCAAGAATATGTGTTTGTGTAATATAAAAAAAAAAAAACGGTAAGTATCGTGTAAAGGAAGTTTCACGCGTCTTTTGGTGAAATTTCAGAGCAGAAGTTTGTGCTTTTCACAGTCGTGTTCTTGTTCACTGCTTCTTGTGTTTGTGTTTCACCGAGCAAAGAACAGAGAACAGATTGGCCGGCGCTGCTGCTCTCTGGCTCCCAGAATGCATTGCTGCAGGAGCTCTGTTTTTTTTACTCTTCCTTTTTTTCCACTCTACCTTATCCGCCAACTCTTTGTTTTTATCCTGGTCTTTGTGTCTCTTCATTTGGCTTGTCATTCATTTTGGTTCATCACTTGTGTTTTGTATCTTCTATAAATGTCGTAAAGGCCGTTTCCATGCACCACCGTCACGCCGCACCGCTCCACCACCCAAACCTAGACGCTCCAGAAAAGGTGTGTGTGTTTGTGCATGGATGTGCAATACCTTAACAAACTCAAATACTTTGACGCTCTTGGGTTTTATATTCACTGTCAGCTGAAGTGTCATCTGTGACATTTGCAGCCTATCAGATCACGTCTAATTCTATAAAACCCCGCCCCCTGTGATTTTTCAGTGGAGGCATGTGCACTGTGGGCGGACCCGTCTGTGATTGACGCCTCCAGTCAAGGTTTGAATACGATTGAGACGCATGTTTAACTGCATGCGGTCGCCGCTCCGTCATCGTGCTGCATGTTGTTGCCGTGGAGATGCCTGTCCATCACATTCGTTGCCGTGGAGATGCGTATCCGTCACATTCGTTGCCGTGGAGACGTGTGTTCATCACTGTGCGCGCAACACCATTCGTGTATGAAAACAACATTATGCGCGGTTTTTATGTGTGTGTGTGTACACATGAAGTGCGTGTGTGTGCCTGCACATGTTTTTATTTTGGTTCGTTTCATGAATTCATCTTTTACACATTCATTGACGTTGGTTACAACTTTTTGGTGCTGTTCTTATGTATTTGCCTGTGGCTTACATATATATGTGTGTATCAAATATATACAGTGCGCTGTATTAAAGTAACACGTTACACGCACATGCTGCTTACTGAAGTGTTTTGATTGTGTCAGATCTCAGTCGCTCGACGATGGGGCCGCGAAAGATGGTGGCCATCTTTGATTATGACCCACGAGAGAGTTCGCCCAATGCTGACATGGAGGTGATGTATTAGTCTGTATATGCTGGCACATAAAGTGATGCTGTTCATCGTGACTAACGGCGATTAAACAACCAGGCTGAGCTGACCTTCAGTGCTGGTGATGTCATCTACACGCTCGGAGACATGGATGATGACGGCTTTTACTATGTGAGTTTTTCTGACTCGCCTTTTCAATGTCTGTGTCTCGGGCCTGTAGCTGTACTTGTAGCTCAGGCTTCTGTGTCAACTGTATTTACTACTCAACTCAACTCAACTTTATTTATAAAGCCCTTTTTGGCAGTTTTGGCTGGACAAAGGGCTGTACAAACCATGTAGAAGAGAATAAGAACAGATCAGTACAGTTCCACAATACTACAACATTTACACATCAATAAAACAAAACAGGATGGATGAAAGTCGCACATAATTGAGCACAACAGTCGAATCAACAATAATTAAAAAGCAGTAAGAGAGTGGAACTCTAGAGTCTTAGACACGATTAAACACCAGGGAATAATACAAACACATAAAGCCTCTCTGGTTGACTTTGTAAGGTTTATAGGGAATGACAAATAAACATTTTTTATTAACCTTCTGCTTGGACTAACTCTTCATTGTTTCTTATATTTTTAAATGATAAAGTCGAGTTTATTCACTTGCATACGCACAAAATATGCTACTGTTTCTACTGTATTGACAAACTCACTTCATATCAATTCTTTATTTTAATTGAGCCAATGATTTAATTTATGTTTATCGTTATTTGTTGAGAAATACAAAAATTATTATTTCAAATTTGAGTTCCGACTTTTGGTTTAGACTTTTAGACTGGTTTAGAATTTTCCCTTTTGTCATGTAACCCACCCTGATACATTGTAATAACATTAATTTCTCAATGTTAATTCTCGTGACACCTACGTGTAGCATTCCGTGTATTACTTCTGTCGTTATCAGCGTTTCACGTGTTTTCTGTTGCAGGGAGATCTGAACGGTCAGAAGGGATTAGTGCCGTCCAACTTCCTGCAGGCCTTTCCAGAGGAGGAGGGAGAAGCTGTGAAACCAGAGCCCACGCAGACGGAACCACGCAAAGACCCACCAGTGTGTATCTCCGTGTCTTTGATGATTTGCGTGGATGTGTGTGTGTGTGTGTGTGTGTCTGTGTCTTCGTGAATGCGTTTGTTTGCATACCATGCATGTGGTTTTATTTTCCCATCATTGTGTTCAGTTTGCTGTTGTCATAATTCTCTGTTGTTTTGCATGTGTGTTGTTTGTTCATCTTTGTTCTTTGATTTTTGCATGATTTTCAGAAGAAGAAAGGTGTTCACTTTAAACAGTGACGTAAGTGTGTGTTGTGTCTGTCTCGCTGAAACCTCACTCACGCAAACACACTCACATACAAGTTTCGTTCTGTTGACGTATTCACACAACACTTTTGAAGCATAACAAATGATAAGTAATAAAATGATCTAGGAATTAATAAAGAGCTACTTTTTAGTTAAAATCCTTCTTAAAAGTAAAAAAAGCACTGTATTATTGATACCTTTTTTTCAGTCACCAGAAAAACAACTCATAAACTTGCAAATCCTGTATTACTGGAAATATTAGAATTTGATAATTAAACCAGTCATTACATTTGTTAATTGTAATTTCTGTGCTCATGTTTCTGTAGAGCTTTTTAGCAAATTGACAAATTTAGCAATTTCCCCATGATGATAAGAGATTTGTAGAGAGAGTGATCAAGAGAGTAAGAGAGAATAACCCGTGTCCCAAACACACACACTGAGTCACGTGTTGTTCTACTCTCAGGCGACTCACACACCTGAGCAGCTCGATGCCTTGAGCTCCGCTACTTCAGGAGCACAACCGGATCCTAATCTGAAACCTGTTCAAAAACCTTCCCAGACCGTATCCGCACCAACAAACATCCTGCCACTGCCTGTCTTGCAGCCCGAGAAGAAGAAGAAGGGTTTTTTCTCCAAGGGCAAGAGGCTCTTCAGAAAATTGGGCTCTGGCAAGAAGGAGTAGAATGCCAGTCTTCATCAGGCTCATGTTTTCCTTTAATAAGCAGCTAATCTTCATTAAGGTCCATTAAAACCAGTTTAAGTTTTGTTGAGCCAAATGACCAGCACTTTAGCTTCTGCTCCTATAATTGCATCTGCTCTGTAATTTTGAACAGCATTTTGCACTAGCTGGGTTGAACTCAGTCTTGTAAGCCTCTCGATGTGGTAAAGATGGTTGGATCTTGGCGTTTAGTGATTTTTGGACTGAGGGATCCTCGGAAAGATCTTGTGTTTTTTTGGATCGTTTTATCTGGATCAGCTTCTTGTTGTGTTCCACGAGAATTTGTTGCAAAAATTTGATTACTTGAATCTTTCGAGTCGAAATGTGGTTCTGTCAGCCTTTGCTCACTTAAAATTATTATTTTGTTTTTTATATATACCTCAAATGTATAGACTCACATCAGTACAGCCAAACAGCGTTCAACATTCTTCTAAAGAGGTTGGGCTAACTTCAATTGATTTAATTAGTTTATTAAATCATGATTTGTATGTCCACTTACACAGAGACATCCAGTCAGTCACGCTGAAAAAACAACATCTGCTATTGAAAACTGAGCCGTGTGAATCAAACTAGCCTTAAAACAGCTGATTTGGTCTTAAACTGAGTGTTTGTGATGATGCATGATGGTTCATGGCCTTATTTATGCTGTCATTGTCATAGTGTTTGCACGAATGTATAGTTTCAGCGGTTGTGTGTGCGAAGGACAAGTGTGACCATTTTTGTACGAGATATTTGGTCACTTATTTTGGGAAACGTACCTGTAAATAGAGCTGCTTTTGTTTTGTGTCGAAGTGCATGTCGGGACTCGTAGTCATTTTACTTGAATGACAATACTTGTTGCAATATGGACTTTTTACACTAATAAAACAAAGTATATTTTCACAGTAACTTCTGTCTGCGGAAATAATTCAAACAACACTATTTTCGATTTTTTAACCTTTATTTTTTTTTTTTTATTGGAAGTTGTCAAGAAATCACTTTGTCAAACAGAGAACGCTTGCTTTCGTTTCGGAACGCGCGCTTCCGTCTCACGTGGAATTGCAGCGACACTATGAGACGTGCGCGGCCGAACGAAGCTGCAACTTCCTCCTCAGACAGAGACGCGCGGAGCCTTTCTCCCAGCAGCCAACAGTACACTCATCCATAAAGTAGGAAACACTACACTGTGTTGAGGGGTTTAGTAGTGCTTTCTACTTTATGGATGACTGCACTGTATTTCCTCCTGGTCCGGTGTGTCCTCAGCTGCCAGTCCCGGAAGTCTTCAACCAGTCTTCCGGCTCAACCCCACCCAAAGCCCCAGCAAAACGCTCCATATTCACACAAAACTCATCTGTCATTCAGGAAAGTTCCGTTTAAATCTACGAAAGGATCACAATTTGATTGGAAATGTAGAAGATTGTGCTTGATTAAAAAGTTACCGTTTTGAGGTTACAGTTTGCGCAATAATTATATGCAGTAGGCTAGGGAATTCATATAACTGGTGAGATGAAATACACAAGTACAAATTGTGTGGAACACAATTGTGTAAAAGGACAAAAGATCAGCTGACGCAGACGTCGTTCTTCTGAAGGCGGCAGCCATTTTAGTGTTCATCAACTAGCCGTTTTGAAGCGTAATGCCGTTAGCCAATTATTTGTACTTCATCAAGTTAAAATTAAATATTTGTGCCTTTCTTCGGATGGCAACAAAGCATCTGATGTTTAACCTACTAAAAAATTCTCCAAATTTTCCCCACACATTCAAACGATCCACGACAGTTGATCAATTGTGCGACATGCTATTTCAGAGAATTAAACAACATTTTGGGTCATTACAACGGCTTCTAATGGAGTACATGTGATGTGTATTTACCTTCAACCGGTGTGTCTGTGGTCTTCTCGTCTTCCTCCAAGTAGAAATGGGCCTAGAAGAGGAGCTGCGTGTTTTTAAGCTCTCTGATAAGAGCACGTGGTGTGAAACCACAGCGGAAGAGGCCTAACAGTCACCTCCTCTTGCTTCTCTCCCATTGGCTCGGCCCCTGGCGTCTTCATGCTCTCGTGTGTGATCAGTCTGAAGATGCTGAGGTGTGTGTGCGTGTGCGCATAACCAATGTGTACAGCATCTCGCAAAACAGTTTAAATACGATATACAGTATAACAGAATATGGTCTATTCGCAACAGAAATGGTCTTTAGTGAGAAGATGAGTATCAGCTCAGCCACAGGAAGAAGCCGCAGCAGCTCGAGCGTGTCATTTCCTGTCTGCACCTGCACAAGAAAACAGCTTCTGCAACTGCGTGCGTGTGTGTGTGTGTGTG
>CM051502.1:10670641-10690556 GCA_028031935.1 Paedocypris micromegethes
TGTGTGTGTGTGTGTGTGAGAGAGAGAGAGAGACCTCAGAGAAATTCTGAAACATTTCTTTCAATCTGATCCAAGATAAAATCAGAATATAGCGTTTTGCACACATTTATAAAGAGTCAGTATTTTAGATGTTTTATTTGCCTTTTTATGCTCATTTCTGAACATATACATACTATTAGTGTACTTTACATTAATTATTGTCAATCAGTTAAATAACTAATATTATTAGATTTAAATTACTTTAATTGAGTAATTGGTGAAACTCGTGTTGTAATAGTTCACGAAACATGAAACATTTCAAGCCGTTATTTGTTTTCAAGTTTTATGAAGGTGGATTGCATAAAAGCAAAACCCAAATCAATACATTTACATTAATTATCATTATTTACATTTATTATGAATACACAGAATTCATAATGTATATTACTGAAGAAATGTGGTTTTGTATGAACGATACACGAAACGATTGAACACATGAACGGTTTCCATTCATTTTTTGTGTCAACCTTGAAAAGAGTTGTTTGAAAGTTTGCATCATTTTAATTTACAGAACCAGTCTAAAACTTCATTGTGATTAACTAACTTGAAACAGTTTTGTGCAAATTCATTACAATAAATTCAGATAATTACACATATGTTTATTAGAATTGTATTTAAGGTAATTACATTGCATTAAACACAAACTATAATGTGACAAAACGCAAATGCAAAAGTGTGTGTGTGTGTGTTGGTGTGCTTTTAGCATTCAGTGTTTTAAAGTTAAATGAAGGTTGTTTCAGTTCTGCACAGCTACGAGTTACTAACTGTGTGTGTGCGTGTGTGTGTCTGTGTGCGTGTGCGTGTGCGTGCATGTGTGTGTTCTCTGAGAAATAAGAAGAACAAGTGGGAAAAATTTTGTGGGGTATAAACGAGACTAGCCTGGCTTCATTATGACACGTTTACATTTAGTTTTGGGTTGTTTTTCTTTTCTTTTTTTTGTCTCCTTTAAGGCAAAAAAGAGGAAGTAGAAGAAGTGGCAGATTAAGAGATTCGGGTTTCTGTCTAAACACCACACACACAAACTCTATATCTCTGTCTCTCTCTCTTTTTCTCACACACACATACATTTGGCTAAACTAAAATAATGATTTTGCAACAGCTTTGAACAGGAAGTGACTCTTGCTGTTGCTGAAAACGGATTGGTAGAAGCTGGAGAAGTTGTGTCCAGAGTGATAGACCTTATCAGGTTTGGCAAGAGCTTCCCCTCCCTCTCTTACTCTCTTCTTCTTTCTTGTTTCTTCCCTCTTTCTCTATCCCCCGGTTCTTATCTCAACACTGTCCTGCAGAGTTCGTGAAGATGATTATATGGTCCTTTGTTGTGTCAATGGGACTCCCACTCAATGAATAAATCAGTGAAACATCGGTCGGTAAGTAGTGACCACTGAAGAACATGCAGACGTAAATGCAGATGCTCTTGAAGACAATTGACCTATCACATTCTATGTATGTGACACACATGTGTTCAGCTGGAATTTTTTTTTATTCATTTCTGGAATGAAAGGAGCGTGTAAAAAAAACACCAAAGTGTTTAAAAAAAGGGAAAAATTACAGGCAAACCCAATATCAGGAAATTTCCCCACTGTAGGACAAATTAAGGACTTTATTATTTTATCTTATCACCTGCTCACATGTCCATATACGGGCAGCATTTCACTCCAAACCTTAAAAGAGCTGCATGACAGACTAACTCAACAAAGTCTGTCGTTTCCCTTTGGTAAAAATATTCAAACACTTCTAGAAGAATGCTAAATCAAAGTCCAGCTAATTCGGAGATACCATTTGTGGCAACCAAAGCAGAGAAAAATAAAATTACAAATTACGGTAACCGTTTCAAAGGAATATCAATTTTTTTCCTCGTTAAAGAGGTTTTTTTTTTTTTGCCTGGCCACTGTCGTGGTCTTTGTCTTTGTCTTGTCATAACCGCAGCCACTTACTTAACACCAACAATCCAGACAATAAATTGAATAAAAAGCAACAATTCCCTTACATATTTACATGTGCGCTTTGAGACAGTTAAAACTGTGAAAAGCGCCCTACAAATACTCGTTATTATTATTATATTATTATTAATGATGTTCGTGGGTCAATTTGACCTGGGGTCCTTTTATTGTGCACAAGTGTCAGAAACCAAAAAGTACTCCAAAACAATGTGTGTATTTGTGTGAGGGTGAGTCTGAGACACACACAAACATTCTTTTTATTTGATGAGTACACCAGCGAGACTGTGTGGATCTGCTACATTGTAGTCTGGTGACTTAATTATTAGTGTCTTGATCATTATAATATAACAACATGATTACAGTAGTGATTTTTACCAATCCTTGTGGGGTGTTTGAGTCTGTGGGACCTGTTTTCAGATTTTATCGAAAAAAAAAACATTAAACAATCAATAGCTTTGGCTCATTTACTGTGAAAAACATAAATCAAAGCACATTTTAATTGACCTCATTTTACACACCCACCCTACTCAATTATATTACATTCAAGGTGTACACACACACACACACACACACACACACAGTAAAACTGGTCCTCATGTTTTATATACACTGGTGGGCAAAATTAGAGAACAATGTATAAACAACTACACAATTGTGAAATAATGTCATCTTCACTGCTCAACAGTTGAAGGATTATGTGTCCTGTCTATACTGTGCTACCAGAACATTTTTTCTAGAAAATAACTAAGGCATTTCAACAAAAACCTTTATTTTGCAGAAAACACACTGAGCAAAATGAGAGAACACTTTCAGATACCCCCCAGTTATTGGTGTTAATCTGCCACCAGGTGTAATTCTCATTCATTATTGGTCAATCGCTATTTAACTGGCAGCCTAACTCCCAGTTTCACTGACTCTAATAGATGGTGGACTGTTCAAAAGTGACTGAAAGCTTCCGACAGCAGGTTGTCCAGATGAAGGTCAAATGGATGACTTTATCAGCAATAACAAGACACGTTGGTCGTCCCAAATCTGTGATTTCCAGAATATTGAAACGTTATGACAACACAAACTCATTTAATTCCCCAAAGAAGGCTGGTCATCACAGGGTAGGGATCTGTCTCGACGTGAAATTTTAGTTAAATTTGGACTAAAAGCCCACTCTGCAGTAACCAAACCTTTCATTAGACTCAAAAAGACTCAAAGGCTGCACTAAGCTTTGTTGAGGAGCATGTTGTGTGGACAGAGAACTGGTCCAAAGTTCACTTCAGGGATGAAAGCAAGTTTAATGTATTTGGATCTGATGGGAAACTTTATGTTCGACGTCAAACTGGATAAAGACTGAACCCAAAGAGTGTAAAGAAGTGGGTGAAAGGTGGTGGAGGAAGTGTGATGGTTTGGTCATGTTTTCTACAGCAGGTGTTGGGCGTCTTATACAGATACATTGCAGAGTGAAGACAAATGTTCATCAGAACATTCTGAAACAACAAAGGATTCTTTCCCCGAGTTCATCATCCAATCAGCTCGCAGTGTTCATGCAGGACAATGCTCCATGTCACACAGCTACACGGATAAAGCCGTTCCTTGAAACTGAGAACATTAAAATAATGTCATGACCTGCAGAGTCCTGAAGAGAACCAATAGAGAACCTCTGGAAGATTATTGGCGACAAAGTCGTGGCCAAAAAGCCCACAACAGTCAGTGAACTGTGGAGGAGACTGAAAGAAGAGTGGACCAACATCCCACCAGAGCAGTGTGAGAGACCAGTGCTGTCCACCACAGCAGATGTGCTGAAGTCCTTCACACTTCCTACTCATTGCTGACTGTTGTACCCTTCAGACATTTTGGTTATAATCTTTTTCCATGCAACAGTCATTGTTGTTCTCTAATTCTGCTCAGTGTGTTTTTTGCAAAATAAAGGTTTTTGTTGAAATGCCTTAGTTATTTTCTGGAAAAAGTGTTCTGGTAGCACAGTATAGACAGGACGCATAATCCTTCAACTGTTGAGCAGTGAAGATGACATTATTTCAGAATTATGTGGTTGTTTATACATTGTTCTCTAACTTTGTCCGCCAGTGTACCTAACCCTAACCCTAATGTGAACAGCAAAAAATCCAGTGGTTGATGTGTTGGGAAAGACAGTGTTACTTAAATATCATTTAAAAAAAAGGAAGAGGACAAAACTTAACCATGTTTGCTGTTTATATGACTTATAATTGGGATGAAGTGACCATCTGTTAAGTGTTCATCCTAAAATTGTTTTATTATGTTGTTTTTAAAACCAAACACCTAGCGGGTCCAGCAGACCCGTGAACACTAGCTGAGTGACAAGTTCTAACACCACACAGGGGTTAAATTAAACATGTTCTTTGCTTTGATCGGAGATTAGCAAGTACACGTATCTACTCTATATAATAACGTCTATCAGACAACATTGGGCGTCATGCGGCACAGCAGCGCCTCCTGACGGCAAACCATTCGTTTTTTTTTTTTAGATAAATAATTAATAAAATTGCATTTGAATACATTTTTCATTCTAACTGAGATTAAATTGAAAATAAATCCAACGGTCTTTCGTTTTTAACAATCAAACCCAACGTGAGCTGCAGACAACGCTCAAATAACATCACACTCTCCTCTCATGCTCTAGCTTTCTCAAAAGGAAAATGCTCGATTCACCAGAGATCAGAAAAACAAGACTCATTTTCTTGATTAATTCCAACTACTTAAAAAGGCTGTGAAGTCTGCGCTTGAGTCAATCTACCCGTCACGTGACGACCCACGGACGTTTTTCCTTTACGTCACTAGATAAAGTTCATATAGTCACGTCAGCGCCGTTTTTATGTTAATGTAGTTTAAACGTTTATTCGAAGCTAACGCATAACGTTTATTTTAAATGAATGTACTGAAGACACTTCAACAATGGGGGTTTAGTCCCATCACTACTTTGTCAGAAAAACCCTACCGAAAAGTATTTTTGGCTTCCTCGCCGCCACTTGAAAACGATGTTGTTGTGAAGGTTTTATTCAAAGACGATAGTAACGAGTTTGTTGTGGACAACGAGATAAAAACCTTATACCGTCTCAAGCACGAGCACATAGTTAAAATGCTGGGATTTCAGGAATCCCCGACCGTGTCTTGCATTGTGATGGAATATATGAGCTATAGTCTGGATGACCACCTAGAAGAGAGTGGCCCACTAATCGAAGAAAGAGCAAAGAGTCTGTTCTTACAGATGACCCTGGCAGTGCATTACATGCACAACACAGCCAAGATAGCTCATGGCTACATATCAACGAGCCATGTTTTATTGGATAAGGGTTTTAACGTGAAGCTTTCGGGTTTCAAAATGAGCCAACCGCTTGAAAGCGCGATGGCGTCTTCAGAAGCACAGGAGTTAATCAACTTGGACTTGTATTTATTGGGTGTAATTTTGTACCGCATGATGCGAAAAATAGGGCAAGCTTGTAGCTTGGAACACTATATAGATACAATAAACGTATCTCCGCTTTGCACTTTTCTGATGGAGAAACTGCTTCTCCCGCCCAAAGATGACGCCTTGAGCACGCAACACATTCTGATCCATGATTGGCTTAAAGAAAGGTAGTTCGTCACGGAAATAAAATGCCTTTGGAAAACAAAATGTAATACAAAATTTCGGATGAGTTTTAGCAATTTTATTCAGAGGATCTCATGAGATCAATAAACTTTTTGCACCGCCATAGCAAGTAAAAGGCTATTGAGAAACTTCAGCCACCAATTTCACAGCTTTCAATCAGCGGAATACGTCAGATGACACAGTACAGTACAGTACAGTACAATGCAACTCAAATTCCTGTGTCACTTCAGTCCATAACATTCGATTCAGAACTTGGCCACGAACAGAATGTTTAGTATTTAGGAAGACTTTCCTCACAAAATGTTCAAGGTTTGAAAATGAACCGAATTTTGCTTACACAGGTAAATAAAAAATTGAATAATGCTTACATTGAAACGAATGCACTGAAAATAAGTCATGGGATTTTTAAACGATCCAATTGCTACTAATTATCTTGGTAAATTCTTTGTGTACCAGTAGGACGTGCCCTCGGACCAATGACACGGTTCAAAGAACAGCCTCGATTTCAGAAGCGGACAAACTATTTTCTATCAAACAGAATATTAATCCGGAAACAAGAAGCACGACTGACAGGTCAGTCACGGGCTCTGGAAAACATTAATTACTTTCCTGCTTTTTTTTGCATTTGCAATGTTACAAACATCAACCCTTGACATAAACTTGTTTTTTTTTCTTTTCACGTGCCGAAAATAAGCTGCAATAAAGTTAAATATATATATATATATATATATATATATAAATAATTTAACTTCATTGCTATGCATATACAGGTTGATGTGTGTATACCTAATTTTTAAGATATTTTCAGAATGTCCAACAAAGAAACTGGACTTTCAAAAAAAGTTTATTTACATGAAACATGTTACAGAAAGGTATGAAAGCTTGCCTAAAAGATGGAGGGAAAAAAAAAAAAACAGCAAAGAAGATTGTCTTCATGTCTTCACGGCCGTGTCTCTGGACCTGTAGATGACTCCTCTGCTCTTCAGCTCTCGCACCACACCTGAAACACACACTCATCACTACCTCGCTCAAGCCACCGACACACACAAACACACTGACCTGGAGGTAGCCGCCCCGTCACCGTCACTGCGTACACGCCTGGTTTAAAGTTACCTGAGAAATCAAAAAGTAGTGAGAGTAATGAAAAGTCAAAACTGTGAAAACACTCACCGATCCGTTGCCACTTGGCCACCCAGCTGTCTTCAGGACTCATCATGGCAATCACACTGAAACGACAACACAGATTCAAACAACTCTCCACTACAAGCATGCGTAGACTCGTTTAAGTTGTGCGCGAAAGAGAAACTGCGAATCTGACACAGTCGCTTAATTTTGTATTGATTTCCTGGGTAGTTTTGTGAAAAGAAGCAGCGTGAAAGAAATGTTCTATTATCGTTTCATTCCTTCATGCAAATGACGGGAAAAGTTAACAATGTTTAAATCCTTCTGAAACGTACTTTTGTATATCATGTTTTACTTTTATCGTTTTAAATGTATCATGTTATCATCTTTTTCATTTTATTTTTTGTCATTTTGCTTATTTTCTTGTCCGGATTACTGGAATACTTGAATGTTATGGTTTGTAATGTTGCTTTTGTATTGTAGTGAGTGAGCTGCATCACACTGGAGAAAGCAAACCATGTGGAAGACGACACAGACCCATCGAAAGAAGAGCTGGTGCATTCGTAAACCATCTCCCGGTTGCCCTTCATCTGCAGGTAAGACTCACAGTTGTCACATCCATCATACTCGAACTGGTCGATAGTCTGAAAGCAGCAAAGATCAGATCTTTATCTTTTAGTGCTACATGATGATCTGTGATCATTGGTGTCATTTCAATATTCAATCTACATAACACGCAAGGAGACTGACGAGTTCCTTTAAATATAGTTCCACTTATAACATTGCAGGTTATAAATGGGAAGATATTGTTAGCCTTGTATGTTACCCTAGCAAATATAACTATTAAATAATGGAGTGGTAATTAATCGGCAAAATATTGAAAATCGCGCTTTACCTTGACGAGGGAACACAACAGACACGCTCTCAGATGACGCAGGTCTTTGGGGACCGTGTCCAGAGACATGTTTATGAAACAAGGATGAATCCAAACGAATTAAGATTTCAAATCCAAGATTGCTTCTATTGAACAGTTAGCATTAGCCAGCCTCTGTCGCGCATTATGCCTGGGCTGGGCCCTGGTGACGGGTGATGACGTCACACACATGCGCCGCTCCTCGAATCCCGATTACCGAGTTAGTTTTTCTCGATCGCAAAGACACTAAATTCTATTGTTCCAACCAAATTCTCAGTTGATTGGACACATTTATCAAATTAATAACTCTTTTGTGAAAACCACAAACACCTTTCACATGTTTACACACTAGTTGCCCAATAAATTTCATTGAGATTCACTCGTACTGCAGAATGCAAAAAAACAAACAAACAAAAAAAACTAAAGTGCTCCTGTCACCGTCTGAACACTACAAATAAAAACTGATAACACTTTTGTCTAATGATGTGAGGGACGTATACATATGTAAAGTATGCCAGACCAGGGAACACTGGTTTATGGTCTCATCGGAATCTGAGGAAGAGTTTGTGAGAGGAGGTTAGATGCAAAGAGGACAAACGGTAATATCTGATAAAAACAGAGCTAATGTTTTAGCGGACAAACCATCATGTTGTTGTCCACGGTCTGAGCGTGAGGGAGGCTGGAGAAACCAAACATCAGCAGGTTCACCATAATCCAAAGATTTGGAGACGACAGGTAAATACTTTTATTTGAAGTTACAGTACAGTACGTAATTGACAACAATTACTACATGTACAAACTGTAAGTCCTACTTAATCCCATTGGGCCTATATGACCTATTGGACCTAAAACTGGATATGCATGAAAATGTGAGCTAAATTTATTTATTATTATTATTATTATTATATTATTGTTGTTGTTATAACATGTCATTATAATTATATGTTTCACTACATCACTGTACTGTAGTATTGTAATGAAGGGTTGGCCTACTGATTGTTGGATCCATGTACTGTATATATTTTTAGACCTTCATGTTCTCTTTTTGTAGAATTGAAGCCTGACACGGGTGTGTGAATACAGTATGTTGTACCCTCAGCAAGAACTCAGAAATCATTTTTTTGTGGTCTGTGAGAATGTCATTACAGTAACTGAGAAAATCATACTTTAAACGTACAATAAAGCAGAAGATCACTGAGAGCCATGTACATTTTTAGAATATCATCAGTGTCAGACTGTGCTGTCGATCGTTTCCTCTGCGCATGAAACTGCATTCTGCTACGTTTTGTCTTTTGTGCCAAATGTGTTTTTTTGTTTTGAAACGTGCATTTATTTTAAAGCGAACAATAAACTTTTTATCTCCAACTTCATGATCTGAACTTTTAATTTTTTTGATTGACTGCTCACTGGTGCTTTTCATTCTGAAGGACTCAGGACACGATGTGACCACATAGTTCAGTTTTGAGCTCATTGAACTGTTTTGAGGGTGAAAGTTTTGTTTAGCAAGAAGAGTGATGTTTTGGGAATGTGCAGAAAGTGTGGGTTTGTGTTCAGAGTTTAGAGAAATGGAGCAGTTTTCATGATTCAGAATCATGATTATCATTATACATAATACGTATATAAAAATAATTTAAATTGCAATGACATTTTTGCAAGGCCACATTTGCAGGCCACGTTTTGAAAGGTCTTCGGTTTTATTCAATGAAAGTCTATAAGGGTCTTTGTTTGTAAAAGTGCATTTTGCGTTGGTTTTGATTAAAGCGTTTACCAAATGCAAAAGTGACTCACACGTCAAGTATCAAACGAGTCCTACTTGATGTGATGAAACAAACGGAAATAAATAATTGTCTGTAATATATATATATATATATATATATATATATATATATATATATATATATATATATATATATAAGAGAAATAGATAGCTTAGAAGAGTGACAAACTCACCTCAAAACCCAAGGCTTTTTTAAGTCTATTGATCGAGCAACATGAAATCTACGAGCAAACATCTGAAAACATTGAATTGAATTGAATTGAATTGAATTGAAAAATCCTTTATTAGTCCCACAGCGGGGAAATTTCACGTCACAACAGCAACAACAAATCCAAACAATAAATAAACCAACATCACCATAACGCACTGCACACATCATAATAAACAAACGACACAGACCATAAATGAACAAGTAAAGGATAATGCACAAAGGATAATGTTCATTAATCAGGCCCATTAGTCAATTCCCATTTACACTTGTGTTAAACGACCAACGTGGATAATCGTTGTGCATTTCAACGCGTGACCGCTGGGAGGACGCGCTTGCCTCCGCGTGCGCGTCTCTTCAGCTCCACCCTCGTGGACAGTAAGCAGGTACACGCACGCGCAGGCACGCACGCACGCACGCACGCACGCGCTTACGCAGACGCTCAGCCAACTCTCAAAAACTTTTTCTGCGTTCATGCGTCTGAGTTCGAATCAGCAACAAGAGTCTCGATTTCGGAACGGCGCGTGCGGATTCTCCTCGCGAAGCGATTGAGTTTCACAAGCGCCGAGGTTGTGTTTGGTTTTGCGTCGAACAGGTTTGTGAAGATACACGAGTTTGTTCGTTTTTAATTCATTTGCCGACATGGGGAAAAGGCGTCTGTGAGCGGTGCTCTTCAAACGCTGTTGTTGTGTCCGGATAGTTTTTCCCTTTTGGTGTCATATTTGTTTCGGACTTGACGGGATTCTTTTTTCTTGCGCATTCGGGAGGATTATGATCCGTTATGAATGTTTTCTTCGGCCTCGTCCAAGTGGAATAACATCGACCTTGTTGCGACGATGGAACGCGGCGATTGCGCGTCAACCTGCTACTTTCCGGAATGTTTGGAATCCTTTGAAGTGGACACCGCCGACCGCACGGTAATGGAGGTCTAGTGACGTCACGACATCAATCACGCCTCGCGGGCAATGAGCGACAAACCACACGCCACGCCGACGGTGTCGACTCACCTGGTCTGAGATCAGATCAAACTCTTGGTTTCATCCAAATCAATGTTTCCGTCACGAGTGTGTCCGCTGTCAATCACTGACACGGTTAGTGACACGGGTCAGCTTACTCGCTAACAAACAAGCCCACCTCATTGTGCATCTGGGAAATAAAAAAAACCCAAAAGTCAAAAAGCCAAGTCGGATCCAGAGAAAGATTACGTTTAAGAAATTCCCAATTCAGTCCTTTTGGGCATCCAGACTACTGTGACACCCATTGGAAAGTGGAAATTCCTGGAGCTCTGTTCCGACGGGTGCACAATGCATGGCCGGACCCCACCGCCGCAGCCGGGACAATGAGAGCTCCTGAGTGGCGATTGGCCGGGCTGTGGCCGTGGCTTCTCATGGCCGCGTTGCAGGTTAGCCTGGGCCACACGGGCCTGGAGCTGGCAGCGGCGGTGGAGTCGGAACGCTCTGCTCCCAGGGCAGTGATCAAGGTGACTCTGCTGAGACAGGACCCCAGCGGGCGACCCATCACACTGGAGGGCGTCTTCGCAGGTGGCAGCGCTGGCTATGCCGAAGGGAAACTCATGCAGGTGAGATCTGAGATGCCGCCTATGATCTTGAACCGCTGGAGTGCTGCTTGTTTGTTGGATTTGCTGCGAGATCGCAAAAGCAGAGGTGATGTTTGTTTTGGGTGTTTTAGTTTTTCCTCAACCCAGGTTTTGAGGAAGGACTGTTGGAGGCTTGTGCTTTGTGGAAACCGCCGTGGTTCCACAAAAATGTTTTTCTCTTGACAGCAGGTGACTTCAAAATTTCAAGTGGTTCTTTGGGAGTTATGTCGAACCTTTGTTTGGCTACTTGTATTTGACTAATCATTGACATTAAATGCATTCTAAATAGTTTTTGAAATTTGAGTTTACACATCATTGCATCTGAAATGAAAGGTTCCAGCATTTTTAGAATCCTGTAATTCTAGAATGACTACATTCGGAAATCATGACACTGAATCGAGGATCTATTCAAAATCGTTCTGTTCCTGTAGTAAATACAGTGAAGCCTTGTTTATAGCGGTAGTTACGTTCCAAGCCCGACCGCGATATGTGAAAATCTGGGAAGTAGAGGCACAACATTTACGTATTTATTTAACACTTATTCAGACTTTTAAAACACTTTTTTCCATGAAGTATTCTTTATTAAAGTAATGTTAACAAGCATTTCAGTACAAAAATCACAGGAACAGATGTCAAGTAATAAAACAGTAAGTGCAGAAGATTGTTAAGCAGTATGTACTACAAAAATTGAACGAATGGAGCGAATGTCAAGCAATAAAACAGTAAGTGTTTTATCGTTTTAAGCACCACATAAAAAACGAAAAATTATCGAATGCAAGCAAACAAACAATAATTGAACCACGTAAAAACAAAAAATTATGCGTACAGTAATGGAACGAAATATTCATTAATAACATACCTAGCACGCGTCGCCGCAGAGATATTAATTTTCAAAGTGTTTGAATGGAGGAATATCGCCGTCTCTCGCGCGGTAGTCGCGGGGGGATGTCCAACATAGCGATTTGCATCTCCACGCCGAGACGCGTTCGCCTACGCCCTTCTCGAGCCTCGACGAGCATCCTCCACCCAGATACGCCCGGTCGTTTGTGCGCGAGACGCAGGCGACACGGGCGGGTCTTTTGCCAGTAACGGCTCAAGAATCGACATCAGCAGACCACCATAATTTTTGCATATGTAATAAAAAAATCCCCGAAGCCGTGAATCCGCGAACATACCTAATAAAGAAAAAAAATCTGCAAAGCCGTGAATCCGCGATGGTCGAGCTAATCCAAAAACATACATATCTGTGGCTTGCAAAACTCTCCCGGTTTCACTGAAACCCTTGTTCCCTGAGAGGAGAGAGCGAGACACTATAGTGTCCAGTGAACAACTGGAAAAGGAACTTTTTTTTAATAGAGTGGATGCGGCTTATATACAGGTGCGGCTTATAGTCCAGAAAATACGGTAAACATAATTGAGTGACTATTGAATAATCAAATCATCAATCATTTTTCTTCATCATTTGAAACCTACAAATTTGTTTAGATGTTAAAACTGTTAAACTGTGACTGTTATAATGTGGTTGATTTGGATTGGTTATAACATGGTCCAACCATGAAGATTGAAAGATCATTTTGAATGTTTGTAAGTTATACATTTTTAAAAGATGCAATTTGCTTATACAGCACACTGTATTGTGTGTTCATGTCTTGTTAAACAGTGATATCTTGAACAAAATATAATTATTCTGGCACAATTTGATGTGATGCACCATTCACTTTCTTTATACTTTTATTTTGTTTGCGTGTGTTTTAAATTTATGCTCAAGTTACTTTTCCGGTGCATTCTTTTTCTTTTATTGTGTTAAGTCTTATGATGAAGCAGTGAGTGTGGATGACCCCTGCAGCCATTTTTGCAGTTTTTCGTTCCAACTCGGATCCAGCTTGCAAAGCAAAAACTTTTCTTTTTCTCAGCATGTTATTTTTGCGATGAGTTTTATTTCTTGGTGTTTGTCTAATTGTGTGTTTTCCCTATGTTTTGATGGTCTTGAGTTTTTCTGGTTGGTTTCTGATGATGTGTGTTTTCAGTGTGTGTGTGTGTGTGTGTGTGTGTGTTCCGAGGGGCAGCAGAGGGTGTTTGAAGGCCGTGAGTTGTAATCCAGATAAAGCTGCAGGCAACGCGACTGGAAACGTGTCTGCAAAACCTTTTTCCCCTTCGGAAAAACCTTTCACACCTTGAACTAGTGGAGTGTGTTTGTGCTCTTGAAAGGCTGGAGCGCCGGCGCGGAGGTGTGTTTTGGCATGATCATGTATTATTTGGCTATCTATCATAAATCTTAAGGATTTCAGAACACTTTTATTTGCTCGATCTCACGTAGGAAATAAAAATTAATGACAGCATGGAAATTTTCACCATCTTCAATCATGTTTTAGCATGTAGCATTAAGGATGGGGTGGCATTACTAGCTGTTTATGAAGTAGAGTACTTGTGGACAGTTAAACCTTTTTTAGTTTTTCCTAAATTGGTCTGATATTGTGAGTGCTTTTATATGAACGCCTTTCTCTTTTTTCTATCTTTCACTCTTCATGAAACGGAGAAGAGCGACGTTAATCAAGCTACTTGCTCACTTGGAGTTTAACTCTGCCTTTATAAAATATGTCAAGACTGTGACTTCTGAGATTTTTTTTTTTTTTTGCAGGATTAAACAAAAATGAATTAATGAAGACAACCACACACACATACTCTCTCTCTTCCGACTCCGTTGTAGAAAAGCAGCTTCTGACACTAATCTGAAGTCGCAGATCAGATCTGGGTTTCCATTTCAAGACATTTAATGTTGAGCCTGTTCCAATTCCTAGTCCAGTTTTTACTCGCACACTCGGAACACACTCAGAACTCAGATATTAGTATATGTAACATCAATGTTGTGCATTTCCTTAGTCAAGTGTCAAAACGTAGAATCAATTATATTATTCCGACACATCTTTTGACACTTTCAAGCTACAAATCAAATGTCTTTTCCACTAATAGTAATATTTGGGTTAGAATTTCAATAGAGTATTTAGAAAGAAATTCTATTTTAAGGCTATAATAGTTTTTGAGTAGAGTATTTTTCACTCCGATTCAACCAAAATATTAAGCCCATGCTGAAACTCTTCTTTGTTGAGAGCTGAAATGAGTAAAAATGGTCTCAGTGCCGAAAGCGTTTGGAATGGTTTGTGGTTGATGAACTCGGAGTAGCTGTGATCTGATTGGCCGCCTGCTCCCTCTCCTCACACATGGTGTCGGGAATCTGCTGGACGTGTTGTGACAGGCTGTTGCGGCTTTAGTGCTTTGTCCTGCTGTATGATGCTGTTTTCCTCCAGGACACACACTGCGTTCTCTCTCACACACTGTTTTCCTGGCTCTCTCACTTTTACTCTCTCATTCGTTTCTCTCACTACTTTTTCCCTCCTTCTCTCCTTCCCTCCTTCCCACTACTAGTTTCTCTCCTTCACTTTTTATTTTTATATAAATACTGTCTTCGCTTGTGTGAGCTTATGACTCTCTCCCACTTTTTGTCTTCCTGTCGCTCTTACTCTTTCTTTGTCTCATAGAAACATCTGCCCCTTTCTGTCTCTTTTCTTTCTTTTTTTTTTTTGTGTGAGTTGGAGGAAGGACGTTACCTTCTGCCTTGATGTCATGTGTGATTTTCAGATGAGCATTTCATGTGCGTCGCTGAATTGTGTATCTGTGCATCTTGAACGTTGGTCAGTGTGCGAGATGTTGAGATGGAGAGTGTGAGTGTTTCTCACTGTTTGTGTGAGTCAGAGATATACAGTGTGTGTTTGGGATGGAGATGTACAGTGTGTACAAGTGTCTTGTTTGTGTATATGTGTTTACAGTAGTGTATGTTTACCCGCGAGTAGACGTGTTTATACATGTTTGTGCATTCATGTGTTTAATATGCATTTGTATGTTTGTGTTCATCAGCGTTTTCTTTAAGATTGAAAAATCAACTGTGGTTTTTTTTTTTGTTTTTTGTTTTTTTATTTTTTTTACTCTTGATTAAATGGTTTAAATTGTACACCTACTGTTCAAAAGTTTGGGGTCACCTAGACAATTTTGTGTGTTCCATGAAAAGTCACACTTCATTCACCACCTTGAGTTGTTAAATGAATAGAAAACATGAAAGATGCTATATTAGATGCTTCTATCCAAAGCAACTTGCATGTTATTTAAAATTCTTCAAGCTTCATGATCTTGTGTTTCCTTTCCCAAGTTCTACTGACTGAGCTGCTGCATAAACTATTCTGCATAATCTGTAAAAATTTTAAAAGCTACCAATATTTAAGTGTTTTTCGCTGTTTTGTCATAGTTCCCCTCCATTGTCTGGTTTGCTTTGCTCAGAATGAATCAGTCTGGAACAATCATAGTAATAATAAAATTGCAATACAAACATTTTGAAGAAAATTAGATGCAATGACAACAAAAAGGAAATACAAAATGATATTGTAGTTTAACATTTAATTTAAACTGATAATACTATCCAGACATTCTTGGAGTTAAAGACCAGGAAAAATCCCATCAAATAAATAGTATTACATTTTGTAAATCTGTTTAGACGTTTACAAACTTGGAGAAAAGTTGAGGAACTTTGTGTGATAAGGATGCGCGTTAGGCTGCGTCTTGCGTCAGATACTCTATGTTCTTCGGGTAATATTTATGATAGTAGTTTGATACATTTGACAGAAATCCAAAAAAGAAGCACAAGTGAATAAGAATTTTTTTTACTGGCCCCACCAGTTGGATCAGATCTGGTGGCCCTGATGGTTTTAAAAGTATGTCCGGGCCATTTATATTGTCAACCTCTTAGTTGCACCATTGAACCACTGGAGTGTGAACCTCTATACACTTATGTGTGAACCAAAAAAACGGACATTTACAGCTAGAATAGTTATTTTACCACATTAGCAATGTATAGAACATGGGTGGGCAAACTACAGGCCACATGCGGCCCATTAAATGCTGTAATCTGGCCCACCAAACTTGTAAAAATGAATCGTGGTCAGAATTATTTTTTATGTAAATCTGGTTAATTTGTTATGAAGGGTTATTTTATTTTTTTATGTAACGCATTTTAAAAAGCGGAACCATAAGCACAAAATGTACGTAAGGGTGCTTTCACACCTGTAGTTCGGTTCATTTGGTCCGGACCAAGGGACTATAATGATACATTGTTGCATTTCTCTGGCATTTTAGTCCCCTTTCACACCACACTTTTTGCTCTCATCCGAACCGAACCAAAACTCAGTCATGTGACAACATTCACGTCACTCATTGGCCAGATGTGTCCTTTTAATATTTCTACTTCTTTTCAACGAATCAAAATTAGTTATTTAGCAGGTAAATTCCATAAATAAAGCAAATAGACAACATGCCGTTATTCAGTCTGGAGAGACGACTTTGAGAGACCTCTGTGAACTTGGCCCCCACCCAACGCCAAAAAATGCGAAAATAGTCGCATTCGTTTG
Source organism: Paedocypris micromegethes (assembly GCA_028031935.1). Classification (NCBI taxonomy): domain Eukaryota; kingdom Metazoa; phylum Chordata; class Actinopteri; order Cypriniformes; genus Paedocypris; species Paedocypris micromegethes. The sequence continues at coordinate 10,687,310 of CM051502.1, forward strand.
TGCTCGTTTGTGCTGTAAAAAGTTTCGTTTGTGCTTTTTTTTTTCAGATATTAAAAAATATTTTATAGGTCATGGTTACTCAGCCCCCCAGATAGCTCCGAAATGAACGGAAACAGTCTCCTTCGTTTGTGCTCGTTTGTGCTGCAAAGATTTTCGTTTGAGCTTCTTTGGTTTTCCAGATATTAAGCTATATTTAAGCTAATTTATTTTGTTTAATATCTGAAAAATTATAAAAGCACAAACGAAACTTTTTGCAGCACAAACGAGCACAAACGAAGGAGACTATTTCCACATTTTTTGGCGTTGGGTGGGGGGCCAAGTTCACGGAGGTCTTTGAGAGCGCTGGCTTTGTGCCTATTAAACTACAGAACGTGAATATAGTTTATTATGTTTATTATATACACACATTTATATTTCGAGAGTGTAGCGCGGATGAGACTGCAAAACAAATATTTTAATACTGCACGCGGCGAAGGCGCATCTTCACTTGAGGAGAAAGCGTGACATGGAATCGGAGATATTCCTCAGCGCAGCGTCACAACGGCAGCGGAATTTAGTCAAAATTCACTCATTGGCCAGATGTGTCCCTTAAATAGTTCTTAAACTGCTTTTCAACTAATCAGAATTGTGGATAAATTCCATAAATAAAGCAGACAACATTATTCAGTCTGGAGAGACGACTGCGCTGGCTCTGTGCCTGTATTAAACTATATAAGTATCGTATGTAGTTTGTATTGATCGCTTGAGACAAACATTTATTATATACACACATTTATATTCCGAGAGTGTAGTGCAGATGCGACTGCAAAAGAATATTTGAATGCTGCACGCGCAATCATTCACTTCAGGGGAAAGCTGACACGGACATTTACCTGAGTTATTCCTCAGCGCAGCGTCACTACGGCAGCGGAATTTAGTCAAAATGCGCAGTTGTTTTTGCATTTGGTACGGTTCAAGTTCAAGCGCTCCGAGACCGCTTTCACACCACAAGCGAACCGTAGCAGAGTTCGTTTGGAAGCGTACCGAGACCAGCTTTTTTCTTGGTCTCGGTACGCTTGTTTGGTCCGCTTTTGGTGCGGAACAGAGTTCGATTGTCGCTTTCACACCTGCCCAAACGAACCGTACCAAACAGGGAAACGAACTCTGGTGCGATTCAAGCGAACTAAAAAAGGCAGGTGTGAAAGCACCCTAACAGAAGTGTACTAGTATATTTGTAACATGTCGGTTTATAGAATCAGATGCCAAACATATCAAACTTAAATTTCCAAGAAACAAACAAAAATCTTCACGCTTTGGTTTGAAACTTTTTTTCCACTTCAGATTTATTTTGTCCATTTTTTTTTTCGTTTGAACTTCTGGCACAAGCTTCACTTAGGGGCGGCCCTTACTCTGATTGGCTGGTGAGAATGTGATTGACATCCGCTTCACCAGGAAGCCCGCTCCCGCCCCTTTCTCATATTTTAGAACCAAATGTGGCCCGCAAATCAAAAAGTTTGCCCACCCCTGGTATTTCTAATTGGTTTAAAGTTATTTTTATTGACATAAGCTGTGCGTTTCTTTCAAAAATAAGGACATTTCAAGGTGAGCCCAAACTTTTGAACGGTAGTATATATATTTTAATCCTTTTTTTTTTTTTTACATATGGTTTCAGTTGATCATGTGATGTCATTGTTGTCGAGACACTGCCTTTAAATGGAGATCAGACATTATACGATCAGTTTATGAAAGGAGTGTGTGTTTGGTGTGCTATAAACAGAAGGTAGTGTGTCTGACTCCGCTGAATGTGTGTACAACTTTAAGATGTTTTGGTCCTGAGTGAGTGAGTGAGTGAGTGAATGTGTATATGTCATGAATGAATGAATGAATGAAGTGTGTGTGCGTGTATGAAATGAGATGTGGGTGTTTATGATAGAACCAAGTTAGCTGTATAATTTTATGAATGAGGTACTGTGTGTGTGTGGGTGTGTGAGAGAAGTCATGGTCTTGTTTTAGTCATTAGAGGAGAAAGGAATGGTGTGATTGTTACATAACACATTCCTCTTGAGTATTCAGGCAAACTCACTTTGTGAATTCACCTGATTCACTTCCGAATCATTTTGGATTAGCTCCTGATCATCTTCTGGTTGGCTTTGGAGTCCCTTATGTCGGTCCAGACTGCTCTACTCCGAGCTGTTGATTCCGTGTCAGGAGGTCACCGCTCTGTGTGAGTGTTGGTGGAAGTCTTCCTCTTAAGGCCGTGATTTCTGTGCGGAATCTGGGGATTTTGTAAACAGTAAATGGCATCAAACACGGAGAAGCCACAGGAAGAAGGTGATTAGTGAAGAAAACTGCAGACAGATGTTTACTGCGCAGCTGTTTCTGACAAAAGAAATACTGGGAGATGAGGAGATGTTTGTAAATCATCACTCCACGGCGCCGTGATCTGTTTATACTCTGGAAAGCTTGCCTTCTCTCTTTTTTCCTCTCACACGTGCTCTATCTATCTTCTCTCTTTCTCTATATCAGTCTCTCTGTCTTATTTCTGTTTAAATCTTCCTTTAAATCGTCTCTCACTTTTCCAACAGTTATATATTTTTTCGTTTGTCTTCTTACTCCACATATTTTTTTTTTATCTCTCTCTTTTTTCCCCTTTCTTGTATCTCCTTCCCTCCATCTATTTACTTTTCTTCATTTCTCTATATTTTGCTCTTTCTCTCTTCTCAATATCTTTGTTGCTTTGTTTGTCTTTATTTTGCTCTCCTTTTTTTAGTTTCTGTTTTTATATACTTTTTGTTATCTCTAAATTTCTTTCTCTCTCTAAGAACTATCGATTTTCTTTTTACCTTCTTTCTCTGTAATGTTTTCTGGTTTCCCTTTTTTCTTTTTCCACATTGCTCTTTTTCCCCACTTCCTCATTGCTCTCCATCTTGTTCTGTTGCTCTCATCCCTCTCATTTTCTTTCATCTTTACTCTAAAAATGTCCTCTCATGCCTTTCTTTTGGTTTTCTTCTCAAACCTTGCACTTGTCAAACATTAGATTGAAAGTGTGTGTTTTACTGAGGCCATTTACTGAAACTGTTACTTTACATCAAAGTTTCTCCAGCAACAAAAGCCACATTGTGTCTCACACACACAGGCACACTGAAGGTCACATGATCTCCGTCCATGTGGCGTGTCCCTATTGCGACCTTTCCCTGGTCAGTCTCTTCTTATCTCTTGATCTTTCACTCTTCCTGTTTTTATCTCCATTTCTTTACCCCCCCCCCCC
>CM051502.1:10690571-10768725 GCA_028031935.1 Paedocypris micromegethes
TTTCTGCTCTCTCCCTCTCTCTCTCTCTCTCTCACTCTCTCTCACACACACACCCCCCTCCCCCCACTCTGTCATGATTCTCTCTTCAGGTTCAGAGTCCAGTGTGTGTGTGAACTGCACAGCTGTGTTTAGTGGCTTTGTTGGGCCGTCCACATCAAGGACTGGTTGCATCAGCGTCGGTGAGCATCAGACTTTTAGCTCCATGTCTCTCTCTTTAATAAAACGGCTTATTTTAAGCAGCGGCTACGGCCAAAGCATGGTTGAGCATGGACTCTCTAATTTTCTGGTCAAAACCCGGCGCTCACCTTCCATTCTGCACGTCTGTTTCATCTGGTCACATTTGGCCTGTTTGAGATTATTTCCATTGTAACATTATTGTGCTCGTCTTTTCTCTCTGAACTACTTTCAATGGTGGAGCCTATAAAGACGGAGTCTGGACAGATCTTGTGATGCAGGGAAAACGTTGCATTCCTTCCTTTTATTAGATTAATACAGGGGCTTAATTAGTGGGAACACACTCCTGCTCGCATTCCTTCCCGTGTGTTCGGACACGCTCTCAATCGTCATCCACCCCTTCAGTCATATTGTTTTTAGATTTTTAAATCGTCTGTTACTTTCTCTCTCTCTCTCTTTCACTTTGCTTCCTGTTTTTCTGTCCTTTTGGTCATCTGTCTCATAGACCTCTTTACTCTCCCCGTTTTTTTCTTTCTACTCATGGCAGACCATGAATTTCAGCCTCTTGGTTTGAGTCAACTTGCCCATCAAAAAGTTATGGTTATAAAATAACCATGAGGATCTTAACCTGTCAGCCAACAAATAATTGTTGGAATGTGATTGGCTTAGTGTTTTAATGTGAAAATCCAGATGTTCAGGTATATAAATCCATTATTTTTTTTAGTCTTGATATCTATCATCAATTATTTGCATATACAGTCCGCCACATTCAATTATTTCACTTTTTTCTTCTTCTTCAATACCCCTTTACTTTTTGAGTGTTCACTTTTCTCTGTCCTTGTAATTTGGTCCTTTTAAACTCACCATTTCTCGTTTTCCCTCTACACCTCAGTTGTATGCTTTGAGTATTTTTATTTTAATCTTGAAAAATGTAGCCTTATTTGAATCTTTACCGTTTTATTCATTCCATGTTCTCTTTTTCCTCTTTTTGTTTCTCTTTCCTTACCCCTCTCTGCTTTATCTTTTCATCACTATCATATTTCTCTTGTTAATTTTTGTTCTGAGTGAGAAGCAAGTGTCTTTCAGCTGGACCAGCTTTTAAAAGTGTATACGTATATACTGAAACGTAGGGCTGCACGATTAATCGTTAAAAGATTGCGATTTCGATTCTACCCCTTCACGATCTTAATTCGGAATTTATATGATTCTGCCAAACTCTGTGATCTACAACCAGCGGTTTCTTTAGTACCTGAAAAAGTATTTTATTCTGAAGTGTGTGTGTGTTTCAGTATGTGTTTGTGATTTGCCCCCTACAAAGTATTTCAAAAGTTCTTTCAAACAGAGCTAATGATGTAGTCCTCAACTGTACATAATACTGTTCCTTGAAATGTTTATTTTTAAGTTTATTGGTGATTTCTTTTTTCTTTACAACATTACTTTTACATTACTATGTTTCATTCCATTTAATTAAATGTAATTTATATGTAATGTGTGTTATTATATTGCTGTTTGACAACGTGATTTTTAGGGTTGAGCATTGAAAATAATTAAATATCCATAAAAAATCGTGATTCTCATTTTATCTAGAATCGTGCAGCTCAAACACACACACACACACACACACACACGTCAAAACTTGTGGTAATTTATAAACAAATACTTTTTTTTTTTTTACAGAAATGCCATCCTTGAAACTTATGTAGCCAATTCATGATCATGGAAATAATCAATCATTTTTTAATTCATTTTCCATATATTTTAATTACATATCATGTGATGATGTGTGTGTGGGTTGATGATATTCGCAGATTGACACACTAAAATTCCAATTAAGAACAATGTATCCAAGAACAATTTAAATGTATTGTTTTCTGGAGGAAATAAACAGGTTTTGTAAGGACTCACGGCGAGAGTATCTGCAGGCACTGGAGGGCTGAGCATGGGCTTCACAAAGCAACTGAGAAGAACTCAACGTGTTCCTTCGAATATTTGAGAAGTGGCTTGAAAAAGGCAGAAATTAAACATTACCTCAAATATTAATATAAAAATTATATTATTAATAACAGCAACTGGGAATACAAACACATCTCCACAACATTGCAGTCTTCCAAACAACCACATATTTTATATAATGGAATATAATTAATCGCTAATCGATTGCGATCTGGATCCTGCCTCTTCACGATCTGAATCCAGCATTTATACAAGCGTAACTCAGACGATAGTTTAAATATCATGAAGAAAATATGATCTTGCATTACTTCTGCCCTATTTTGGGGCACTTCTCGTGGGCGTGATGACGCAGGACACACGAGACGGCCACATGCGTTTTTGCGCAGCTGCGATCACACGCGTTAATTACCTGCACTAGTGTATGTATGCGAGTCGTGCAGCAGACTCAGCAGTCGAGTTTAAAAGAAAAAAAAAAAAAAACGTGGAGAATGAATGATTAAATGCAACGGTAGAGTATCAACTCCGACATTTTATTACCTGAAAAAGGATTTTATTCTGAAGTGTGTGTGTGTGTGTTTACACTCAGCATACATACAGCAAACACCTACAGTTGAGAACAAAATTATTAGCCCCCTTAAATAATCATTGTTTGATAAGTATTTCAAAAGTGCTTTTAAACAGAGATAATAATTTTGTACGCATTGTACATAATGCTGTTCTTTGGAATGTTTATTTTTATTACGTTTAATGGTGATTTTTGTTTTCCATTTACATTATAGTTTTCATTCCATTTATTTAAATTTAAAGAAAAGAGTAAAATTATGAAATAGTGTTATTGTATTGCTGTTTTACAACCTGATTTTCAGGGTTGAATATTTAAAACAATAAAATATCCAGAAAGAATCGTGAAAAGAATCATGATCTTAATTCTAAGCAAAAAAAAAATCGTGATTCTCATTTTATCCCGAATCGTGCCGCTCTACTGAAACGTAAAGATGAACCTGCGTATGATATTTGTCTCCGCTCGGTGTTTGTGGACTGTTAACTATTAGCGATCGCTGTAGTTTTTGGCTGAATTCCAACCTGTTCCGCACAGATGAGCAAATATCAAAGGCCTGGCCCGCAGCCCGGGGGTGCGGTGAAACCCCTCCCCCTCGTCTCATTTGCATATGCAATCCTCTGAGCCGATCCAGCCACTTAGCACCGCCTCTTCCTCTTCTGTACGTTTGCAGGGTGTGTGTGTGTGTGTGTGGAGTTTGTTTTCAGGGATTGGCCGGTTCTTTACGACTCTTTCAGTGTGTGACAGGGATCCAGACACTAGATCTGAGGGAGAACCAGGGAGTCCCACCTGCACACAATAGACGCCCCCCCCCTCCTTCTTCTTTCTCCCTCTTCTCATTATTTCTGTCCCCCTCTCTCTCTTTGGGGTCAGAGGTCACGGCACCAGGAGAGATCAACACGCCTGCACTTGTTGCGTGTGTGTTTGGAGAGTTTTCACTGCGGCACCATCAAAGACAATAGTGATATACTGCAGGGAGAGGGAGAGACAGGAACGCCCTCGCTCGGGGTGTCCGCTTACACTAGCTGCTTTTGAAAGACGCCACAGGTAACTGGAAACGCGTGTGTGTGTGTGTGTGGATGTGTTGCGCTCTGATTTTCATAACCGTCCTCCGCACACTTATCTGACAGGAAGCTTCAGTGGTATTGTTCATTGTCGAGTTGGATCTGCATGTTAATCTGATGTGGTTTCATCCTCCACACAACAACGAGACATCAATCACTCCGGCTCGCCGTTACTCACCAGCGTTAACTGTGTTCCGGTTTGTACTGTAACGTTTGTTGTCGTCCGTGTGTGTCAGCACCAGAGGTGTAACAAGTACCAGACAACCATACTTAAGTAAAAGTACAGATACGTACTGTATAAGTCACTCCAGTACAAGTAAAAAGTCACTACTATAAACAAGATTTGAGTCAAAGTAGCAAAGTATCGAATTTTAAAAGAAAGTATTTTACTCATACTAAATGTAGGCAAAAAAAATACAAATAAATGTGAAAAATGTCTCTTCATGAAGTTTTATTTTCTAATACAGAATCTAATCCATGTTTCAAAAATGGTAAAACTAATTAAATAAAGAACAAAAAGTCAGACTCAATCAAATTCGAATGTGCAAAATAAATAAAATAAATCCTATACTTTAAAAATCCTGGTAAATATTCACGTCTCTAAGTCGCGTTCATGTGGTTTCTAATTCACAATTAGCTTCCAGTATCTTCAGCAGACGACAGATGGCAAAATCGCCTCGTTCGCCCAAGAAATTAACAAAAAAAATCGATTATGGTTTGTCGCGCACAATCAAATTGTAACGAGTAACAGTAAGTGTCAATTCAAATGTAGTGGAGTGAAAAGTACAGTTACTCAATCACAAATGCAGTGGAGTAGAGAGTAAAAGTTGCTTATATTTTTGATACTCAGTACAAGTACGAAGTAGCAAAAAACCTACTTAAGTAAAGTAACCAAGTACATTTACTCAAGTACCTTACACCCCTGGTCAGCACTAGGGAATGTTCCGGAATGTGTGAATCGGAACCGAGGATTTGAAGCTGAACACAGCTGCTCCTCCACTCACACTCCTGACAGTGACCACTCTCACTCTCACTCACACACACACACACACACACACACACACACTTGACAATGACCACTCACACACACACACACACACACACACAGTCCTTACAGTTACCATTGTGTGTGAGAGACAGATGGACGGACGGACTGACAGAGCGAGGCCGTGGAGATAGATGGCGTTTGCTCCAGCAGGTGACACTGATTTGGGCTGATTTTAGTGTCATGTTGTGTGTGTGTGTGTGTGTGTGTGTGTGTGTGTGTGTGTGTGTGTGTGTGTGTGTGAGAAACTGTCGAAGACATTGTGAGTCTACACAACCCACTCAATCTACACAAGAACTGCACACCATCTACACAACAACACACTATCATTTACTATCATTTAGTAACTACTCTGCACCCTATATACACAACTCACAACACATCTACACACCATCTATTTACCTCACGACAGCACAACATCTACACCATAATTACAAACCATCTTCAAAACAGCTACACACACCTCTTACACACCACACATCAGACGCACTTGTTCTCTCGGTCAAGATCACTCTCTCTGAAGTTTGTTTTGTCTTTATTCAGCTGTTAATCAGCTTCTTCCTTCCTCACTCGCGCCCAGTCCAGAGCTCAGGAAATGAAGAGAGAGAGAGAGAGCCTGGAAAAAAGAGAAGGGTTCAAAGCGCAGCAGCGCAGTTTCATTGCCTGAGACTGTTTATAGTGGAGGGAATTCCTGACATACCCCCCCCCCACACACACACACACACACACACCATCCCTCTCTCTTCCACTCACTCTCTCTCTCATCCACTCACTCACTCTCTCACTCACATTCTTCTCTCTCAAGTCTTTCATTTACCTCATTTTCTCAACTCTCTCACACCCTCCTTCTCTGACTTTTATTCACTCTTTCTGTCTTACTCTAATACTCTTTCACACACACACACACACACACACACACACACACACACACACACACATACACACACAGACTTTTTCATTGACAGAAAATGTTGTGTTCGAAACTTTAATCTCCCGCTGCATCATAGACGTGTAGATTGTCTGCTACTGGGGACCTCTCTCTCCTCTCTCTCTCTCTCTCTCTTCTTCTGAGGAGGTGTGTTTTGCAGTATTTTTAGTCGTCTGGCTGCCGTGGCGATGACGCTGGAATGTCTTGATGTGCCACTACAAGCTGCTGGTTGTCCCGCGCCGGTCTGTGGTCCGCCGGCCTTCCGAGTGGCTCAGACTATTGTCAGAGTTTCTTTTCCGAAATGACTCTCTGGTTTTGGGAGAAGCGAGAGAAGTGTGTTTTGGGTTGTTTTTAGACTGAGATGTGGAGACCTGGTGGAGATGAGAGGGCAAAGCTCCACACAGTTGGCAGAGATAATGATGAGCTTTAAACCAGTGGAAACTCTCTCTCTCTCTCTCTCTCTCTCTCTCTCTCTCTCTCTCTCCTCTCTCCTCTGAGATTTCTGTGTTGAAATCTCTCTCTCTCTCTCTTTTTCTCTTTCTTTTTCTTTTTCTTTCTCTTTCTCTGTCTCTCTCTTTGTTTTTTATTTCTTTCCTTTCTACTCTGTCAGTCTCTGCTCTTTCCAATATTTGTATTAGACTATTATTCTGATAGAAAACTAATTAGCAAATTTGACGTAAATGAAGAATATCGTTTTCATTGAGTTTGTAATGTTGATCAGTGATTGTTATTTCTGAATTAAAGGCTTTTAAACTTCTTCTGGGATTATAATGAGACTAATGCTGCTTCTTGTTTTTAAGCTTCGAGTTCATAAGCTTCGCGTCTGACATATCTTGTCCTCCTCTTCCTTTTTTTTTTGTCTTTCACTCTTTTCTCTAGCTCTCTTCCCACGCTTTCATCTGTCTTCTCTTTATCCTTTCCATCCCTCACCTTCTCATTGCACCTTTTCTACATTGTCCACTCCCTCACTTTATTTTTTTTCTCTCTTTTCTCACTTCCCCCACTACTCACTCACTTACTCTCTTCCTTCTAATTATTGCTTTCTTCACTGTTTGCTTATTCTTAAACTAAGAAGAGTTTTTTTTTGCTGTAAAGTTCTGTTACAGCATTACTATTGGAGATTCAGAGAAAATGTATATTTTTGCTTTTCATATGTGTGTTTTTAATAAAGGTGTTGTTGTTCTAAAATGCATATTCTTCTATTAAAGTGTGTGTGTGTGTTCTCTATGCAGTCGCACCCACTGTCGTTGTGTAACAGCAGTGAAGATGAGCGACCGGAGAGCATCTTCATCAGCATCGTCAAGCTGGAGAATCCTGACAGCAAGGTTCCGCAGTGTCAACCCCTGCTGGACAAAGTAAGACTTTCATCATCATTTCCCATCCACTTCCCGTCTCTTAAATTTCCGATTCGAATCTACGTTGTTGCCAGCAATTCCTCAGAAAATATAAGCTTTTATTTTTTACAAAACATTCATTTAGCTTAGGCTTGTGGTTGCCTATCGACTTTTTGGGGTGGAGCGGTGAAGATTAGGACAGAGAAGTTGCTTGATTGTGATTGTGTGACGAGAGATGAAGGTTTGGAGTGTTAATTGCATAATTCATTCAAAAACTTTTTAAATTGATACATACCAATAAAAGAAGCCATGTGCAAAACAGCAATCGGTGAATGCTCCAAATACAGTGGTTTGTGTGCTCTACGTTCATGGTTACTAAATGCTGTTTATGGTCCTCCGCAGTGTCCCATCCAGCCAATCGCTGCACATTACTGTGTGCTTAAATTGCATAGCAACCAATCAATCAGTGTATGTGACAAGCATCAATAATTTAATGACATTTAAAAAGTAACTAAATAAGGAAAGTCACATTTTCATTTTATTTATGCATTATAAATTATATACATTTACACTTGTTATATTATGCTATATGAATACAAAGTTAAGTTATTTGGTCTATAAACAAGTTAATGAGCTGTTGATTTACTGTAATGTATGTTTTGAATGTTTAAAGGTACTGTATGTTTTTTTTTTCCATCAACCTGAGAAAACACTGAAAAACAAATACAAATAAAAACCAAGAACAACAGACATCACAGAAAGAAAATGCAATAATAAAAAAAACACAATAATACAAATAGATATTAGGGAAAATATAGCAGCCAATCAGCTTGTGCAACACTTGCCAAATGAGAGGAGAGTAGAAGACTGGTCGGCCGCTGGTCCTGGTCTAGACTCGTCTGATGCTGTTCGCTTCAGCATGATAACAGCTCCAAACATTCCCCACCATCCACGCCAAAGCCTCCCAATCCTGCTCATTCAACACTCACTAACACCCCTAATCCACTGCTTCCACAGAGAGAGAGAGAGAGAGAGAGAGAGAGAGAGACTTGGAGGAAAAGAGGCTTGGAGCAAAGCGGGAGTGCGACCGATTCAGAGAATGAGAGACTGATTCAAAGCTTGGGATAGTTTTAGGGAGAAAGACATTTTGATTAATTTGATTCAAGATAATGGAATAATGGCAATAAAATTAATCCTCAGAAATACAACTTGCCTAATAATTGTGCACTCTGTCAAACAATACATTTTTCAATTAGTTAATCGCACTTCCCTAAACAAATGAATTGCGATTAATCGCCAATAATAACGATTTATTATTAAGTATTATTATTAATAATAATAAGCATTTAATATTGAAGTGTAAAATATAAATTTATGTAAACTCAACACAAAATACCGCTTTTGACAAAAGAAAACAATGGGTAAGCCGGTCCTAATTTAAAAAATATATATTTTATTGAGCGAAAGAGAACACACGTATGTATTTGTATATTTGTGTGGCAAAAGTATGGCACTGACAGTCTAGCTGAAAACGCTGGACACACATTTTTAACTAAAGGAACAAAACGGCGATCACATTCATATCAAAAGGAGCAAAACACTGATCACACTTTCAAGGAACAAAACAAAGCTGAAAGTCGGCTGAAACATCACTGTCCTCGTCATGTTTCCGTTAGTATTCATCATCGTGCTGCTGTGCACAACAAGGAATATATGAGCATTTTATCAACTTCAAACTAGACGGCTATATATGTCTATAGGAATATTCAGGAAGTGCAGAATTATTAGGCAAATTAGTATTTTGACCATCCTCATCCGCATGTTGTCTTACTCAGTGCTGTATAGGCTCGAAAGCCTACTACCAAATAAGTATTTTAGGTGATGTGCATCTCTGTACTGAGAAGGGGTGTGGTCTAATGACATTAACACCCTATATTGGGTGTGCAGAATTATTAGGCAACTTCCTTTCCTTTGGCAAAATGGGTCAAAAGAAGGACTTGACAGGCTCCTAAAAGTCAAAAATAGTGAGATATCTTGCAAAGGGATACAAAACTCTTAAAATTGCCAAGCTTCTGGAGCGTTATCATCAAACAATCAAGCATTTAATTCAAAATAGTCAACATGGTCGCAAGAAGCGTGTGAAAAAACCAAAGTGCAAAATAACTGCCCATGAACTGAGAAAAGTCAAGCGTGAAGCTGCCAAGATGTCACTTGCCACCAGTTTTGCCATATTTCAGAGCTGCAACATCACTGGAGTGGCAAGTAAGTGGCCAAAAGCACAAGGTGTGCTACACTCCGAGACATGGCCAAGGTAAGAAAGGCTGAAAAACGACCACAAATAAACAATACACACAAGCGGAAGCGTCAAGACTGGGCCAAGAAATATCTGAAGACCGATTTCTCTAAGGTTTTTTGTACTGATGAAATGAGAGTGAGTCTTGATGGGCTCGTGACTGGATCGGTAAAGAGCAGAGAGCTCCAGTCTGACTCAGACACCAGCAAGATGGAGGTGGAGGACTGATTTGGGCTGGTGTCATCAAAGATAAGCTTGTGGGGCCTTTTCGGGTTGAGGATGGAGTCAAACTCAACTCCTAGTCTTAGTGTCAGTTTCTGGAAGACACTTTCAAGCAGGAAGGAAGAAGTCTGCATCAAGAAAAACATGATTTTCATGCAGGATAATGCACCATCACACGCGTCCAAGTACTCCACAGCGTGTCTGGCAAGAAAGGGTGTAAAAAAAGGAAAACTAGTGACATGGCCTCTTTGTTCACCTGATCTGAACCCCATAGAGAACCTGTGGTCCATCATCAAATGTGAGATTTACAAGGAGGGAAAACAGTTCACCTCTCTGAAGAGTTTCTGGGAGACTGTAGTTGCTGTGGCACGCAATGTTGATGGTGAAGAGATCAAAACATTGACAGAATCCATGGATGGGAGGCTTATGAGTGTCCTTGCAAAGAAAGGTGGCTATATTGGTCACTGATTTGTTTTTGTTTTGTTTTTGAATGTCAGAATCAAATGTATATTTGTGAATGTTGAGAAGTTTTATTGGTTTCACTGGAGAAAATAAATAATTGAAATGGGTATATATTTGTTTTTTGCCAAGTTGCCTAATAATTATGCACAGTAATAATCGCCTGCACATACAGATGTCCTCATAAAATAGCTAAAACTAAAAACAAACTAAAACTACTTCCAAAAATTTTCAGCTTTGATATTAATGAATTGTTTGGGTCCATTGAGAACATGGTTGTTGTTCAATAATAAAATTAATCCTCAGAAATACAACTTGCCTAATAATTCTGCACTCCCTGTGTATATAAATATATATAAAATATATAATATATACTGCACATCAGAATGTATGACATGTCTCATCAGTGCTGGTCCTTTCTGTTGGAGACAAAAGATGAGAGAGACCGCGCGAGTGAGGTTGATAAGGCATGGAATGCATTGAGATGACTGTACAGGAAGAGGGTGTGTTTGTCTTCTACATTGTGTCTCTCAGGGTGTGTGTGTGTGTGTGTGTGTGTGTGTGTTTTGGTCCAGTTGTCACGGGGCAACAGCTCACACAGTTGTTTTAGATTCCAGAGCTGCATCTGTTGCTCGACCTGACTGTCCATCTTTTTGTCTCTACGTCTTCTGCTTTTTGGCCGTGATCGTGTTAAGTACGGCACTTTACTGTACTTTGCTTAACTTTACTTCAGTCAATTACATTCAAGCCATTACATTTTTTCTAGAAATTCAACAACTTTCTACTTCCCCTGGATATCGAAACCATGATCTTTCAAACACCGCTAGTTGTGGCCTAGTCACAGGCCTGGGACTTCACTGCACTGTGTGTGTTCACCGAAGGGTTAAATACCGCCCAAAATCTTGATTTGATCTAGTGTCCATACTGACAACATCGCCCCATTTCTGTGTCTCGCACCTCCTCCTCTTCACTCCTTCTCACTGTTAGACTCTCTCTCATACTGCCCAACACGCACGGTGTGTGTGGATGTAGCAGCTGCTTGTGTTACAGTGCCGTTGCTATGGTCCGACAGTGGTGTTTTGAATGGTTGCTATGGTTCCATTATGCTGTTGCTGGGTTGTTGTGGGTTTAGAGGTGGTTTCATGCACAACTAGTAGAGTAATTACAGACTTCATCAGATGAAACTGCACGACTGCAAACAAAAATGTCTGCTCTCATGGGGAGCAAGAATAGACACACGGAGACAGTGAATACACACACACACACACACACACACACACACACATTCACTTGAAGCGCATGTTTTTACATTGTGGAGGAAAACCCACCCAAGCACGGGAAGAACATGCAAGCATAAAAAATGGATGTTTTCATTGAAATTGATGAGTAACTTAATGCTTACCCATTGTTTACCAAGTGTTCACTGGAACAGGTGCTCTCTAGAAGAGACGAGCATGAGCAGAGAGTTGGAGAAAAGGCCACTGTGTTTTATGTGATGTGGAAGACCGGCTAAAGAACCACAATGTGTAAACGACAAGGGTCATGCTCGGGGCAAGTGCAGGTCAAGGGTCAGAAATGTCTTTCAAACCCTGAAAATGAGAAACGGAAAATGTTTTCTGACTGAATATTATAATGTTGAGAGGTTGTTGAGACTTTGGTTGTTGGTAGAAAAAATTGTAAAAAAAAAAAAAATAAATTGCGATTACGAAGTGGTGGGTACATTGTGTGCCCAAGTTGAAACGCAAAAGTTTGTATTCTTTGATTGCACAAAAACGTGGACAAGTTGAAATGCAAATTAGTTCTTTAATACTGAAGTATTTCTTGATATTACAGTAGTTTGACAGTTCACAGAACATTGCAGGCAGTGTTAGTTTGAGGGTGCAAGAGAAGAAATAAACGGATGTAATCGGTGAAATTGGTAACAATAACAATGCTCATCTAACAAGTAGATTATTCAGTCTCCAGATTTTGTTACTCTGTGTCGGTTTCAGAAAAACCTGTCAAAATGAGTGACCCGCCAACTGACACTGATGGACGAGTTCTCTGTCAAATACTTTGCAAACTGAATTTTATTTGTCTGAGTTTTGTCTGTTTCTGCGCTTCCGATTTATTCTAGCAGCGGTTCGACTTGTCTTTACATTTTTTTTTTTTATATTTCTTAAGTGACGTAAAAAGCAGCTAATGCTAACATCAGCTTTGAATGGTCTGTTAGTTTTTTTTTTTTTATGCTAGTTAGTTTAGAGGAGTTTACCCTTACTAACTCACCAGTATACTGATTACTGACTGTGTGTGTGTGTGTGTGTGTGTGTGTAAGAGATGACATCACCTCTCTTAGATGAAAATGCGCTCAACCACATTAAAGGTGCAGAATTCCTGTTCCACTCACTCACTTACTCACTCTCTCTCACACACACACACACACACACACACACACACACACACACACAGAGAGACACACACACTCATTTCAGTTTATTCTCATTTCTGCCCGTTCTTTCTCTCCCTAGTATCATTTTGCTTTTTTCTCTTTGTTTTCTTTATATTCTATATTTTGTTTGTTTTGATCATTATCTGTTTTTCACTTCATTCTGTCTTTTTAATTTTTTACTCCATTTCACCACACACAAACACACTCACTCAATAGATTAGTTTACCCATTTAGCATTTAAGTCATGTTGCACGCGAGTGTGCGTATGTGGGATAATAAATGTCATTTTTTGCAGAAAGCAAGCTGGAGTAATATATTAACTTATTTGTCTTCTACAATAGACTTTAAACAATTATCAGAAAGTGTGTATGTACATCTGCGCACAAGTCTGGCTCGCTGCAGGGCAGAACTCAACGTCTTTTCACACATTCTTTAATTTCTCTTCAGTGCCTCTTTTCTGCTTGTCAATCATCCCTCGCTCTTGCTGTAGACTCTATCAACTGGAGAAAGCATCTCTCACTCGCTTCTCTCTTATTCTATCCGTCTCTCTCGCTCCATCTTCCCTCTCTCACTTTATTTCTCTCCCATGTTAATCATCAGCTTTCTAGTTGCTTCACATTTACATACATTTACTTTACGTACATTTTTATTCCAAATAGGAATTTAGCTTTTTAATACTTTTGTGACTTATTACTCTTTGATTTCATTTTTTCCCTGCTTTTTTTCTTGATGTGTGTGTGTGTGTGTGTGTACACAGAATCACACAACCATTGTAACACAACACTGAAAGTACTTGAATGTGCAGCTGTGACTGTTGACCTTTTAAAGAAAAAGAAATGGAGCTTTAGTCAATTATTGGTGTGTGTGTGTGTGTGTGTGTGTGTGTGTGTCTGTCAGTGAGCGGCTGATCACACGTCCAGAAGCTTCTCTGGTGTAAATCAATATGTTTTATGGCAGGGTTTTCCTTTCACAGGTCAAAGTTCAGCTCAGATACTTGACGGCTGCTTTTGTATGTTGGGAAGTGTGTCATTCCTGCACTGAGATTCACCTCAACACACACACACACACACACACACACACACTAGCTGCTAACATTGTTACTAGATGACGGAACTCTGTGTCATGGAACAGTAGCGCCACCTGCTGCCTAAAGTGGAATCTGCCATCTATAGTTCTAACTTTCCCTCTTTTCTTCTCCCTCACTCTCATACCCTTTCCATCCTTTCCTGTGGTTCTTACTTCTCTCTCATTCTTCCCATCATCCCTCACTCTCTCCTCAGGCTCGTCTGGCTCTTCACAGAGGAGCTGAGGCCGTCATCTTTGATGTCTCAGACAACACTGATGCTGCTCAGGAGGTGTGTGTGTGTGTGTGTGTGTGTGTGTGTGTGTGTGTGTTTAGATGATACCTGGGTGGGGTGTGTGTGTGTTTGGGTGGAGTAAAGAGGTGGTGTGTTTCAGCTACGAGACTCTGGTTCCCTTCCACGGCCGGTGGTCCTGGTCACGGCCTCAGATGCTGAAGAGCTGATGAGTCTTGTTAACCGTAACGAGGAGGCCATGGTTCACATCGACATCTTGATGGAGACTTCCACATGGGTGAGCTCTCTCTGTCTCTCATCTTTCTCCTTCTCCTATTCTCTCTTTTCATTTGACTGTTTCTTTCTCTCTCACTCGGTCACTTTGACTTTCTCATTGTCTTTTTGTCTTCATCTCGTCTATCTCACTCACTTTCATTGTCTCCAATCCTCCCTCGCTCTGTTTTTTCCCATCCTCTTTTTCTCCCTGTATTGTTTTCATGTGGCGTGTTAAAACGATAACTGCCTCTGTGTTCTGTCTACAGCCTCATTACGATGTGGGCATCATGCTGACACTTGCACTGGCCATGTTGGCCATTGTCATGATCTTTGCCCTGCGCTTCCGCTGCCGGACTAGCAGAACCTGGGTAGCACAATCACAGACCCTGCTGTGAACGGTAGAGTCGCTGGTGTTTCTTTATTATGTCGGCGTGTGTTTTTCCGCAGGATTCTGTCCACCAGCAGACCCTTCATGCTATCAGTCGTCTGGAGACCCGGACCTTCAGCTCAGGCCCCCGCGGACCCCCGGCATCCAGTAGCAGCTCTAGCTCGGGCCCCGTCTGCGCTGTCTGTCTGGAAGAGTTTTTGGACGGACAGGTGAGAAACAGACGGCAACTTTTGTAACTGTTGTGACAGAACTTGTCTGTGTCAGGAGCTACGCATCATCTCATGCTGCCACGAGTTTCACAAGGAGTGTGTGGATCCGTGGCTTCTGCAGCATCAAACGTGTCCGCTGTGTCTGCACAACATCACCGGGAAACACGGTACAGTCGCCTGGAAGAATTGACTTCCTCTTCTGTTCTTCTGTTGCTTACTAGTTAGAAGTTGTGCAGTTGCCTAGTGATTAGAGAGTTGGCCTCATCAAGACGCTCCCATCCATCTACTGATGCTTTTATTACCAATCAGAACACTGGGTTTAGCCAGAAGTAACGTCCTTCCTCTCCATCAGTGTCTGTTTTCTCTCTATCTTTGGATCGCTTTTTCTGCTTCCTCCCGTATCCATTCATCATTTGTCGTGACCAGTGTTGGGTAAGTTACTTTAAAAAGTAACTAATTACTAATTACTTTACCATTTTGTAATTAAATTACTTTTCTAATTACTGTGTCTAAAAAGTAACGTAATTACCTAATGAGTAACTTAACCAATTACTTTTTAAAATTCCTATAAACCTTCAAAAACTAATAATTTAATAATATAACAGTAAAACATGAAATAGTCAAGCCTTTTAGTTTTCGGAATCATCTTTATTACATTCCATAAAACATTCTATAATAAATAAAGTTCTCCGTAGTAAAAGTTACCTTCTTTTAGGTAAGAAACAAAATTTCCGAAAAACTAAATATATTCTGCGACAATAAATGCGGCTAAAAGACCCGATTCTGCAAGACGCAGCGTCTTTTCCACAAAGTCACCTGCAATCGTACGTTAAGCTTCAGACACGTTCAGACTCTTTCTGCTGTCGTTAAATCAAGTTCAGACGCTCATCTGGAGTTTTACCGGCGTTCATCATCTTCCGTGTCGTCTGTGTTTAGCTGCTGTTTCAGCGCTTCAGCTGCAGAAAATCGCGCAATTGACGGCGCAGAAAGTGTTTCACAAATGACTGTAATGTTCATATCCGCGTGTTTCACAACAGCGAAGTGACTTGAATACGTGTTGTCTTTACGGAAAACAGTCACTAGCTTTAGCCGCCGAGTCCGACCGAGTCACACCGAGTCTGACCGAGCGCCCGAGCCGGACGTCTCCGCCACTTTAAACACGACCGTCGCAAACTGTCGCGAATCACGTGCACCAGCCGTAAAGCAATTTTAAAGCGGAAAATTAAACTTTTAGATTCAGCGAATTTAACTATTTTATATTGTAACGCAAGTACATTGAAAGTAACTGTAATTAAATTACTTAAAAATAAACAGTAATTCGTTACTTTACTTTTTCAGTGAAAAAGTAATTGAATTACTGTAACACGGTACTTTGTACTTTGTAACGCGGTACTTTGTACTTTGTAACGCGTTACACCCAACACTGGTCGTGACATCAAGCAAGTTTGGAGTTCCGACACGTCTGGAATGCTTTGTGAGAAAACTTCAAAAGACAAATAACTTTTTGTCCCGCGTTTGTTCCTCAGGAGGATCTGAGCCGCTGTCCCGTCACTCACAGACGAACCGTGCAGCGGCCCCTCGTCCCGTGCAGGAGCCCCATCAGCCTTTCCTCCTGCCCCATCACCACCACCACCATCACCACCACCCCGCCCCCTTCTCCCACGGCCCCCAGCGCTACCCTGCTCTGCCCGCTCATGCAGCCACCCACCACTGCTTTCCCAGCAGGCCACTGGGTGCTAGCTGTGTGTACCACCCGGAGGTCTCGCAGAGTCGCGTCCGGCCTGGCACTCGGAACGGCAGAGCACACTACCCAGGTCCCAGACGCACATGCCACCAGTGCGCTTCACGGGCCTTTCCCTCTAAGCTCCTCCCCCAGCACGCCCACCGGCAGGACGAGGGCAGCTGCTCGGGCGGAAGCTACCACACGGAGCGCAGCGGGTATCTGGGCAGCGACTCCAGCTCGGGCTCATGCAACGCCTCATCCAGCGACTCTGTGTTGAACTGCACCGACATCAGTCTGCAGGGCGTCTACGGCAGCTGCTCCACGTTCCGGAGCTCGCTCAGCAGCGATTACGACCCGCTGGTGTATTACGGGCCCGGTGGAGGCCGCGATGATGCCGCGCAGAGGCCGCGGTCACTGGACTCCGCTGTGAGCCGCGGAGGGACGTGTGCGGATGAACCGCAGCAGGTGGCCGTCCTGAGTCACGTCCACTACCACAGACACAGACACCACTATTACAAAGACGGAGAGCTGGGTCACGGCAGGGGTTCGGATGAGGACCAGGCTGCCAGAACCTCAGCCTTGTGCAACAGAGACCCGAACCGTCAACCATCCTGCCCTTGCCCCAAGTCGGACAAGCACTCGCCAGACCCGGGACCTTCAGATTCTGGGACGTCCTGTCGCCACAAAACCCCTAGGATCTGGCACCCGGGACCGTCACCAGTCGTGCACTTCCATCAGAACTTGGACCATCAGGACGATTGTAGCATCCACATCCACTACGGCCCCGAGGCGGGTGGGTATTGCTGCCCGCCGCTGTCGGACCCAGCCCCTGCCCTCCTGCCGCTAGTCCTGGACTCCACGGGCGTGGGGGAGTGGGGCTGCTGCAGGGGCACAGTGTGGCACGATCAACAGGCCCAATCACAACCTCCCGGGCTCCCGGGGTGCAGCTCCGTGTGTCCAGCCCGTCACCGACCCGGCACTAAACTACACAACAGTCAGGGTGAGTCTGTCTGAGAAAGAGCGTGAACACACCAGATATGTTTGGAATAGTACTTACCGTATTTTTCGCCATATAAGACGCACCCAAATATAAAGGAGGAAAATCTAGAGAAAAAAAATTCTGAACCAAATACTGTAGTAAAATATTTTATAAAAACTGTATAAAAGTTAACAGCAGTTTAAGAACAGTTGTATGCCAAACATGTAACATGAACAATCAGTAACAGTGAGGGGTAGGGGTGGGCGGTATAGCGGTATTAACGTGAATAGCGGTATTGAGATGCGCCACGATATGGATTTTGCAATTACCGTGGATACTGTGATAATTCATGAATTAGATTTCTATATAAGTATATAAACACCTTAATACAGTATTACACATTAGTTTCGTTACAAGTTGTAACTTACAACTACCAATGACGGCACGGACAGTGCTAATCGACCACAGAAAGCAGTGTAACAGACTAAATTAATAGGTAGATAATAGACTAAATAAAAGAGGAGAGCGGCTGTTTTGGTTTTATAGACGCGCGCGAGAAAATCTGCTTGTTTTATTTTGATTGGTCGTTTGGAAATCTTGGTTTCATTGTTTCACAAGATTCTGCGCGAGAAAGAAAGCGAGACAACGTTTACGAACGAAGACCACAAACGAAGCTACCGTAGGCAGCTGCTCGCGCTCCATCTATCTCTCTCTTTCTCTCTCTCTCTCTTTCTCTCTTTCTCTCTCTCTCTCTCTCTCGCCCACCCGCTCGCCCCTTTCTCTCTCAGATTTGCCAATTATGTTAATACGGCCTACTAAAACTAAGATGGCAGTTTTGGGGAAGAAAAAGTGCATCTTATACGGCAAAAAATACGGTAATTCCTTGTTCTATTTGCAAAAAAAAAAGGATAATTTTTTAGAAACGTAAAGGAAATAGTATAATAATAAATCGAAAATAGTCAAGAAAATAGTAATTGATGAAGATCGCACAGGCACGCACGCGAACACACACACACCAATGACGGCCTCAGCTCCTCTGTGAGTGTGTGAGTGATGTTTCTGATGTTGTTCTGCAGGTTCGGAGGAAGAGTCTGGAGTTTGAGAAACTCCTCGCGCTGCTACAGCACAACAGGCGAAACGGACAAAACTCTCTCTCTCTCTCTCTCTTTCTTTGTCACACATCTCATCCACATTCTCCTTCCTCGCATCTCGCTCTCTCCTCCCCTTTCTCTCATCTCTGTTTCATTCAGTCAATAATTTTCTTTCAGACACACAATCCTCTTTAGCCTAGTTCTCTGAAAAAAATCTCATCATTAATTTATTCACAAAAAGAGTGGCCTCACGTTTGTGCTGTTCTAGGCCTGTCTCATTCGCCTAGTGCTACCTCAATATCAACCAATCAGAAGTGTCATTTTAGCCAGGCAGAACTGTCTTCCTCTATCATTCAGTGGTTTTTTTTTTTTCATCTGACTCCGTTTCTTTTTCTTAATTTTTCTTTCTATTTGACTTGCTCTTGATCTTGCTAGTCACTCTTTTCTCTTTATTTTTGAAACTTTTCATTCATTTTTTTTCTCTCTCACAAAGAGAAGAGATGAGCGATGTCATGTTCATTTGGATAAAAAAAAATATCTGTCTATGCATTTCAGTCAAGGATTTGTTCATTCAACCGTTATGGCAGCTGTAATTTTCCTGTTTTTTTTTTGTTTTGTTGACAACATGACTGAAGATGTTGTGAAGTGATGTTGCTCTTGTGAAGTCTGTGTGTCTTCCGGATGCGGACTATGTTTCCCTGAATCCTCCCTGTCTCGTGAATTCTGTCCCTGATGTTTCAAATCATGATCAGCAAAACATGCTTTAAATTGCTAATACACACACACACACACACACACACACACACACACAGTACTGAGACGTGTTGGACAGTTTTAAAGGCTATTACACTTAAAACTCTTTTCATGACTATATACTTACTGGTAGTAAATATAAAATGTTGTATTATTTAATGTGATGTGGTACGTTTAAAACTAAAATAATAGTTTAGTTTTTTTTTTTGTCGGAACATTTTATATCTGGGGTAAAGGATACACTGGAACCGTTCATCTGTACTTTCATTTCATTTAAATTTATTTGTCTGTCCATGGTCAAGAGTTTTTTTTTTTTTTTTACAGTCTTTTACATTATTTTTACTGTACAGTTAAAAATGTGACTTTTTATTCGTCGATTATAAAGACCAGGACTGTTTTTGAGTTACGGTTGCGGTGAAACATTTCACCGTGTTCATACACGGTGCCAATTTTATTCTAAATCTAAGGATAAAAGGAATATTTTAACCAACATCTAGTGTTTTAATATGAACGTATTAGTTTAAGGCATTAGTTGTAGTTCGAGGGAATTTGAAGTAAAGTTATTGAAATGTACTAAATGGGTTTGCCATAAATTACAGTAAGTAATACTGGTTTTTGTTATAAACCAAAGAGTCCCCGTGTGTTACCTCTCGTGTGACAGTTTGTGTAATCGTGTAGGTACTGTTGGGTAATGATGATGCGCTTTGCACTTCCATGTAATAAAGAGAGAAAAACTCAAAAAACATAAAGAATTACGCAAACTGCACTTTGCCTTGGTAGAGAGAAAATAATTGTAATAATTATGCAGATGAACAAGGATGAAGAGCAGAGATGAAGCTCTTGTGTTCCTGACAGTTCCATTATTCAATGTCGGTCGGGGAAACGTCACAGGCTATTCCGGTCGTCGAAGGGTGTTTTGTTCACATGCTCTTTTACGCTGACTTTTATTTTGTACTTCAAGCCGAATTCCTTCAGTGATGAAGGCCATGATGCCATTAGATGTTTTATCGTGTGTGTGTGTGTGTGTGTGTGTGTAGACAACACGCACACACAAAGCCAAAAGCTGATGAGATAAAGTGTTGTGTTTTGTATGTAGTGGAACATTTCATTATGGTTGTGTCAGTAATATATTTATTTTTTAATATATTTATCCGTTGTTCGTCCGCAATGAATGATGGTGGTCATCCGGTGATCACCCTCAGTGATATAAACCCTGTCATTTCCATTATTCACAATAAATTATTTTTTAATAAATGAAGCTGATTAGTTTTCTTTTCTGTGCGTTTTATGAATGTAAAAGTTAAACCAGCGGCAGTGCCTGCAGTGTTGATTCTGAAGGCTGTGTACACACACACATGCCATGTGACGCTTTCCCCAACAAATCAGATTTCAAGCTTGTTTCTCAGTGTGAAGGCCTGTGACATCACAGTATTCAGACGTGCTGATTGGACAGGGCTGGTTAGACTTTCTTTGTGTTTTTCAAGGGCAGTTGAAACGTCGGTGGTGAACTGATAATCTATTCTACATTCTACATTATGTCTAGTCAAATTAGTCAGGTTTCACTTAATTCATTTTGAGTTTTTTGTCATGTTAAGTAATGCGTGAACCATCTTTTGAACAGATTTATTCAAACTACTGAAAATTATCGATTCACTACTGAAAGTTTAAAAACAAAGTATGGACTGTGCTTTTTGTCACTTGTGCACATCATTCAAGCAGTTTCTCACTTCTTTGAACAAGTTGCAATTGCTTTGGTACATCATGCAAATGATTATGTACAATTCTCTGCTCTTTGATACATTATCAATTGTTTATGTCATGTTGATCAAAATGTATTATATAGTTCATTGTGCAATAGTCTCCTCAAAACACCTAGTCATTAGTTCATCGTATGTCATTAACTGCAAAATGGCTGATCAAGTTGTAAAGACTTGGTTTTTAGAGATGAGCTACAGATTTTGAACAAGTTACAGGCTTTTGCAAGAAATCCGTGGCGTTTTGCTGTTTGTACAAATAGTTTTGAGAAACGCACACACAGATTTGCAAACTTCAATTCTGATCTGAGAATTGTACTAAAGCGACTGAGAAAAACTGTAATAACACTAACATTTTTATTACAACAACACAAAAAATGAATTTTTGATCAAAGTCGTTCATGATGAAGAATAAAAAAGTGGAGGGATTGTGGGAACCCATTCTGGAAGTGGAATGTAGATACACTGTGTACACACGGTCAAATTTCTTTGTCAACTGGATGGAAACGACAACGCCCAGAGAATTGATGATTTAAGCCGTAACAGTGAGGAAAAAGTATTGTTGAGTTAAAAATTACCACTTAATAAAGCTGGGAGATCGCCAGTGAAGGCCTTAGATCTCCGAAGCTGGGTTCGGGCCTGGTTGGTTCTTGATTGTGAGACTATCTGGGGATACCAGGTTCTGTCAGCCTTTACTCTCTCTTTTTTTTTTTTTTAAACTGTGCAGAGTATGTAAATTTATTTAATAATATAAATTAATTTAAGTATAATACAGAATTTAGGCTCAAAAAACACCCAGACGTGAATAACAATAAACTCGTCTTTATTTATGAGGTATTATTTCCTAATATAGAAGTGAAATTTAACGCCTCAATGTTTAAAAATGGCAGAACAAAACAAATAAAACAAGAACAAAAAGTTTGTATCACACTCGATGGGTTAAATGCAGAGAAAAAATGTCCCCACTGAGGGACTAATAAAGGTTCAATTAAAAAAAAATTAATTAATTAAATGTGCATAAAAGAGCAGCCACTAGTGATTTAGCTTATAAAGAGCATTCAGTACCTTCCGCATCCTGCAGATAGCGATATTGCCATGAATAAAAAGATGCAGACTTGTGCTCAATCACAATGTAGGAGTAACAGTAAGTGTCGATTTAAATGTAGTTGAGTAAAGACTACATATACTAAATCAAAAATGTAGTCAACTATAGAGTGAATGTTGCTTATAATTTTGATACTCAGTAAGAACAAAGTAACCATAAAAATACTTAAGTAACAGTCCATTTACACCAGTCACTAATTAGTTAACAGGTGTAAAGTGGCTTTCTCGAGAGGAACAACTCTGAACTGTCACGAGGTTGCGGGTTTGAGAGTGTTTTCTGTTCTGAAAGGTTATACTGGAAATAATAATTTGTTTTTCCGCTACAGCTTTTCCATTTTTTTGAGAGGTGAAAGATTATGGATTATTTATCCCCCTCGCTGATGTTTGTGTGTGAGTACAGAACACAATACACGAGTTAACGCGAGTAGTTTATTGTAGTGACGGGATCAGGTGAAGATCACGTGCGTGCGTGAGTGTGCGTGTTCTTATTAGTGTATGAAGTGTTTCATTTGTACACTAGAGGGAGCCAAAGTGTTACACGTGTATGTATTTAACCTAGCTTTGATGGGCTTTAAAAAAGTCTTGGTATAATCTTTGAACTTGATGCACACACACACACACACACTTGGATATGCATTACAGAAATGTTTTTAAACAATATTTAATTATTAATCCAACACAATTGCTGTGTTTTGGCTTATTTTTTTCAGTCAGTAGACATTTGTTGATTTGTTGTGCTGTACATAATTTGTCCTAATCCATTGTCATTTCTGTGATTGTCGTGTGAAGTGGTACAAGGGGCGACCAAATTATAAAGGCACATTGTTTACAAGTTGAATGATAAATCACAAAAACATTGTTACATTTCGTTTATTAAAAATCTAGAACAAACAACAGTTACCCTTAAACTAGGCAATAGCTATAGGTTGGAAATGGAACTAGGCGCAATACTTTGAAAACAAAACAAAAAAAATAGTTTTTCACATGATGTACTGCCATTAAAGCAGATGTTTTTGCTTTTAACAAAATACAGAATATTAAAAGTAAAAAAAAAAACAGTATGTCAACAGACCGAAAAAAATGTTCTGGGTTAACTTGTTTTCTGACCTCTACTCTAAGGACACTTGGATTAAACTTTGTCCTGGTTCAACACTGTTTTTCATCATAACGTCAACGTCAAGAAAACGAGGTGAGAAGCCGAGGGAGCGATAACGAAAAGGAAACGTCCATTTTAAGGCGTGCGTGGCTTCTCGCGTGCACCAATCACAGACATTGTTTGGAAAATAACAACCAATCACAGATCGGCTCCGGCATTAAACACCAATCACAGTCCCGAGTAAATACATTTTGAGTAATCTCAGGCTGGCCAGGTTGTTAAAGCAAAGAATCGTAAAAGCTATTATAAAGTGTTGGGTGTGTTTCGATAGTTCCGATCTAACGACAAGAAACAATATTTTTTTACCATTACTTTTTAGGGCAGTACAGTCGATTAGAAAGCCAGTTTTACTTGATTTAAATCACCGTATTCCCCGGTCAAACGCCTTCTAACACGTTGCTGACGGTCATTTTTTATGACGTGTACAATATTCTACACTTTACTTTATCGTATGTGGTGAATAAATCTACAAAAAAGAAAAGAAAATACGTTTAAAAATATATTTATGCGCTTTGAGATTAAAGCGCCCTAAAATGCACTGACCTTTTAGTTTTAGTAGAACGTTTAGTTGTTTGATAAACAACAATCAAAGCATACATCAAAACATTAATCAAAATATATGCCTGCAGATTATTTATTTTACGTGTAAAGCTATACACGTGGGAAAAGTCATACAATTGCTCGTAGATTTTAGCTTTTAGAGCAATGTAGACACGATGATCGTATTTACTATTTTTCTTTCATTTATTCGTTTATCTCTTCAGTTTATCTTAATCCGCATATCTATTCGGTGTTGATTGTGCTGTTGTAATGTAAACTATTGTTTTACGTTACGATTTCTTTGCTTTAGTGAAACGGCATTCTTCACCTTACGTAACTATACGTCCCGCCCGACTTGCCGTCCACCACGTGACAGCCTGGTGCCGCGCTGTGATTTTCTATTGGCTCTTTCTCCTCCTTTCCGTCATTTCAGCTGCTTTCTGATTGGTTTGTATGTGGGTGTGTTCCCGCCATTCAGGGGCTCTGTCGATTGATCCGCTATCCCACCCTAGCTCACGATTGGTCAGACCGTACACATCTTAATTTAATCCTTCCCACTATTGGCCACTTTAGCGGCCACTTTCATTCCTGATTGGCTACTGTTGGGTCATCGGCTGTGAATGCGGAAGTAGTGAGCTCTACTGAGTCACCATTGTATCAGCTGATTCTTTCACAGTGAGTATCTGGGTTTTTAAATGATATTGATGTTTTCCCTCGCTTTTCTCGTCATTTTCTCGAAGTTACCACGATATGG
The DNA here is from genome assembly GCA_028031935.1 of Paedocypris micromegethes. Taxonomy (NCBI): domain Eukaryota; kingdom Metazoa; phylum Chordata; class Actinopteri; order Cypriniformes; genus Paedocypris; species Paedocypris micromegethes. The sequence goes on from CM051502.1 coordinate 10,715,053, forward strand.
TTGCGTAATAATGCGAACGTGTGCGGTTGTGATTGGTTTACGCTCGCCATGTGTGTATGTATATTTGGACAGCTGAGCTGTTGTACGGGCAGTAAAAGCCTCCTCCCTCACACACCAACGGCAGAAGTATTAAAGGTGGTGCCGGGAAGTCACGTCTGACGAGTTTGAGCATCAGCTCCACTCGAATGTCGGCCGGTAATAGTTTGTGCTGATGGTTGGGTGCGGGTTCTCTTTTCCAAATTCACGTGCATCTGCATCAATGAGTTGCAATCGATTTTTCATAAATCACGACATTCTCCTTCAGACAGGCCTTATGTGGATATTTTAGGACTTTAAATTGCCCTAAATTAATAGAACTGCTGATGATAATAATAATAATAATAATAACAAAACGGCAAGTCTTCGAGTAATAATATGAAACTGACAAGAAGTGAGAATAAAGCATCCCGATGAAAGTAAGGGTTTCATAAAACGTTGGAAGCAAATTCTAAGTAAAGTATTTTAAAAAATCAAAAGCATGATCTTATTAGACTAATATGTACTCGTTACTAATAATGTTAGAAAGAGAAGTGTTCTCCCCACAGAGAAGTGAGAGTCTCCTGACTGGATACTGATTTTAGTTCAATTCTGCTTAAAACGTAAAACAAAGTTCTGTTTCGATTCATTGTGTCTTATCAGAAGATAAGAGGGACTGTTCACTTTAAGATGATTAGTGGTTAAATTATTTTTGTTCGGTTTAGTGTTCTCAGAGCACAGAGCTCCCGACACTAGTTGTTGATTTCTTCCCAGGGAAAAGAGATTTTGCATCGATAAAGAGCAGCATTGTAACTTGAAATGTGTTCTGATGTGTGCAGTTAACAGAAGGTTTGCTGTGGTAGAGAGGCTGCATGCTCAAACCCGTGTCCCGATGCTGTGGGTGCGGCAGAGAGAATGCGGATGTGTGTGTTCGGCAATTGTGACACTCACCTGATTTGACATGTTTTTTTTTTTTTCATGTGTCACGAGAAACGCCTCCGAACACACCCACCCACCCACACCAGTCTCATTAATAAAACATTTAAATCATTAAACAAATAAACAGATGTATTTGGGGTTTTAAAAAACATTAAATCACATTTAACTATATAAACACACACAAACAAAAATGCATGCATGCATACATATAAACAAATGTATAGCATGTATAGAAAATATTGTATTTTACGTTCTAGCACTAATTTAGTTTTCTAAAATAATTCTAAAATAAGTTTTATTATCATTTAAAATGTTTATTCTGTAATAGTGTAATAATATAATTACATAATTGGATTGTTCTACGCACTTTTATATGAAAAAAAAAAATTAATCAAATTGTGTATGTGTGTGTGTACCCCGGTATATTGCTTTTTGTTTTGTTTAGCTCCTTTAGAAAAATTTTGTTTGCTTTTTTTAGTTGAGGTTTCCGTAAGTGAGTAGGTTTCCCCGCTCGACAATAATTAAGCCGTGTTACTCCTGGTTAATTCTGCGCGGTAGGAAGTTTCCAACTACACAAGATTATTGCGCGTGGATTTACGTGCCGAAACGACACACCAGTGACGCTGCTGATGTGTGTTCGCGTAGGACGAGCCCTTTGATCGGTTCAAGAGCGCGCAAAGTTGATACAGGCGCGTGCCTGCCACCCGGAGACGTGCGCGAGAACGGCGTCGTCACGTACTACACGCCCACGCCTACTCGACACTTTGTACAGGTGTGTGCGCGCAAATAAGTCTTGTCGGAATCTTGATTTCGAACCGGACGATCGCGCAGGTAAGTACTGCACACTTCGCATGCGTCGTTCGCTCGCCGTGTTTCTCGGAAGTTTCTAACGTTGCGACGTTGCGGTGTCAAACGTTTGAAGTTTCGCACGCTCATCAATGTTTCACTTTGAAACGTGTCGCGCTACTGTTACAGTGTTTCGGTGGGAGTTCAGTCTTTAGTTTTCTCTTTGTTCGTCGCAGTCAGACGGAATGGGTGAGCGAGATTGGTTGCGTAAGAGGTTGTGCCGTGTGTCTTAGCGCGTGTGGTTCAGAGGGGTGTGTGTGTGTGTGTGTGTGTGTGTGCGTGCGTGCGTGCGCGTGTGTGTGCTGCACTCAAGCGGCAACAGTGAATGATCTTACGTTGCTTTACTGATTATATTTGGGTTAGTAACCCCTTAACTGCTAAAACATTTTTTTATATGTTATTATTGGTTTAGTAATTAATTGGTACGGAATTTGCGAAGTGAACATTTTTAATATAAAGTATTAGAACTTGGAAATTATTCGTGGACCGTTAACAATTAATCACGTTGTTGTTAGCTGTATGGTGGAAGACTTTTGGATGCAGAGTAATGTCTTGATGTATTGTTATTATTATTATTATTATTATTATTATTATTATTATTAGGCATCTATATCTGGAGATCAGGAGTGTGCGTACCTGTTACCTCAACCACGTTCTGTAGAATTTAGCTTTTTTTTTTTTTCATTTTTCTGGTTTCTCAGGAACTTGATGACCTTAGGTTCCATGTAGTTTAGTTTTCTACTAGAGCGGCAGGAAATGCGGAAGTTACATGTCCTTTCCAGTAGTATGGGGTAATATCTGCACAAAATATTTGGCGCAAAATGCTTTCACTTTCATTTGTATGAATAAAAAATAAATGACGGCAGTGTTGTTTTCAGGCGGCGATCAGTGCTGTTTGAGGTGAAGCTGGACGTGCCGTGAGAAGATCCACCTTTCCACCAAAAACATGGTGAGTGATGTGTTACCGTGACCTTTGACTTCTGGTTGTTTCTGTCTGAAATCGAATCCTGACTGTTTGTCTCTGCCGACCATTTTATTTGTGTAGTTTGAGGTAAACCTGATCCTCAAATGGCTTTTTTTTAGCCATTTAGCTAGATCTGCTACATGGTTAGGTCCATTTTAATGTCAAATGTATCCAAACAAGCATTTCATGTCCACTGATGTTCTCTGTTGTGCCATCTATAAACATAAATACGGTTCCTTACTGTAACCGTAACCCCAATAACTTAACCCTAGCTATTAAATCTATAATATCTCCCAATCATGTCCTTAGTGTTTAACTCTGTGTACTGTTGTTCACTCATTTTTCACCAGCCTTGCAGAATTAATTGTGTAAACGGCACTGAATTCTTAGTTTTAAAAATTGTTTTTCTTTAAAATCTGTAAAGTGTGGTTTCCCTACAAAACACGATGGAATTGGATGAGCTCGGCCAATCATGGATCAGTGTGGTTGTTGTAATTCTCCTGGTGACACTCTGGTTTCTGTCCAGTGTGTGTTGGAAATGTGTGCGACACGTGAGTTGTGTATTGCGGTGTTTCCTCTTCCTAAAATAGATGCCACAGAGTCAGAAGGTCACATGATCGCCTCAATGTTCACACTGGTGTTCCCAGTAAATCTCGTCCTCTCAGTCCGAGACCCAAGACGTTATTGTTTGCGAGTACAATCGACAATTTGTGTGTACATTAAAGCCGCACATCTAGGGCATGCTATTCCGGGAGTAGCACACTGACACGTTCCACTTGCTTTGAGTGTTTGAGAGACGGAACTGTGAGGTACAGCACGTCCTTGCAGCAGACAACAGTGCATGCTGGGAAACTACAGGGAGAGAGAGAAGCTCAGCATGTTTCAGTAGAGTCAGATGAGAGCGAGGGAGGGGAGATGCTGAAGAATGCTGTGTCACTCTCTCTCTCTCTCTCTCTCTCTTGTGCTGTGTCTGTGTCTCTCGCTCATCGTGACTGCCGGCTGATGCCCCCCCACCCCCCGTGATGCAGATATGCAGCATCGCTTTAAGAGAGAGAAATGACACTGAAGGAGAAATAAACGGGATGGAGTGTTTATGAACCCGATCGAGAGCGTTTCTAGATTTCTAAAGGGTGTGCGTGATAGTGTGTCGCTACATTTATGTTTAAGAATTTGCACAATAATAACATTTGAATTTGAATGTAGCTACCTTCTGAAGGGATGTCGGACAAACAGTGACTGGTTTAACACGAATAATTATTCGTAATTATTGATTGTAATGACTTTGGTGGTTCAGTAGAAATTTCCACAACATCAGACTGTTGTTTAATACTTTGCTCGATGGTCATGCTGCCGTCATGGCTGCACTACATTACCCACAGTTCCCTGCACTCAGTCGTAATGGAGGAATGGAACGTTCAAGAAATAAATATTTATGCTTCCACACAATCAACATCTGATTTGGAACATTTAAGGCTTTACCGTATGTGTAGTGTATACACCGCTGATAATGTTTGTTAAAGCATTTAAGCCAGAAGAGAAGCAACTGAGCGGCAAAGCCACTTTAGCAGCTGCTAAAAATAGTGCGGCAACAGTCGGTCTGCGAGAGTGTAAAGCTTGACGGAGAATTAAGGCTAGAAATTATGCTGTCTGCTCCACGCTGTTTCACCTTGAACTGGACGTCAGTTCGTTTACATGCTGAAAATTAGAGACAGTGGATCTGTAGCAAACATCTAGACTGCTGTCACACACACACACACACACACACACACACACACACAGAAACATGGTATTGCGTGTGTGTGTGTAAACAATTGTATGTATAATGTTGTTTTGTTGACTATTTTTAATGATAGACTTGTTGTAGTCTTCGTGCTCAGACACTGGTGCGTTTCTTGCTGAGGCTGCAGGTTGGCACGAATGAAATATCGGTGAAGGGTGAAGAGAGAGGGAGAGAGAGAGAGAGCGTGCTCGTTTAAGAGAACGTGCACGTGAGAAGATGCAGTGAAAAGGCGGGGCTTAGCATCAGACAGGCAATACGCTGTGTCTTTATCTCTCTCTCTCTCTCTCTCTCTCTCTCTCTCTCTCTCTCTCTCTCTCTCTCTCTCTCTCTCTCTTTCCGTCCGTTGTCACGCGGGTGTGCGATCCGTCTTCGGCTGCTCCGCTTTATTTCGAGATTATTCTGCGCAGCTGCCAGACCTGAAAAGAGTGCGCGCGAACCGGAACACGGACTGTGCCGTTGTACTCGTGTTGTCTAGTTCGCCGCGGGAAGGATGCTGCTAATACCGGTGGTTCTCATCAGAGCGCGTGTCTCCCGGGCAACCGCGCCCGCCCTCCTCGCGCCATGAGCCGGTCCGGCCGCGCCTCCTGCTCAATGCTCAACTGCTTCGTGAGTAATGCTCCCCAGAGCGCGTGCACGCGGGCCGCGCTTGAGTAATTGATGCAGCGTCTACTTTACTAGACAACTCGCGACTGTCTAGTTTGTTTTTTTTAGCCCGATTTTTGTTTTTTGTTTTTTTTTGCTTTTTATGGCGAACAGAGTGTGACGTTATGGGTACGTCACGTCAACGAGAGGAAAATCTTGGTCCAATTACATGGTCCTTACTGAGAATTACTGTACAACAAAAACATTTGAGACAATTATATTGTTTTAATGAAAACTACGAGTTATTTCAAAATGTAATTCCAATAATTAATAACAAAAATATAATACAAGCGGTTCAATATTTGTATATTGTGTATAGTCCTATTGTATGTGCATATTCCCTCTTGTGGAATGAAGTCTTGTCTTAGTGTCTATTAGTTTTTACATTTGTGATATTACAAATCATTTTCTTAACTTGACTTGAAAATGATTAAATTCTAAAAGTAACATGTTTATACGTTTTATAAAACTGCATTACATTATTTACTTAAAAATTTTAGATTCCACCAAGATGCAATAAATTAAATGTTTTAATTTGTAAATAAACAAATAACATTTATGTAGCATTGATTTATAATTAATTGACATTAGCATACTTTTCTTTTATAAGGTTTAACGAATTGCGTTGAATCTTCTAATAATTTTCACTACTTCTACCAACTTAAGAAAAAAGAAAATTAAGTACGAATTATCAACCTTGTGTTTGAGAAATGTATATGACTAGTTCCTGTGGAGGTTTTGCATGATGTTGTGGAGCTTTAGTTTATTTAGACTCTCAGATATTGGCATGGTGTTCTCAGTGCTTCTGATTTCTTGTGTTTGAGGTGTCATGCTGCCCCGCAGCTGAAAGTCACCATGAACACACTATCTTTTGTGTGGTGTTAATGTCTGTGTTATGTCTCTCCATCGACTGAAATCCTGTAGAGTTTTGTCATTCATTAATCAGTGTCCATCTAAAACCATATCAGTTTTATCCTTTATTCTTTTGTTCTAATTTATCTTTTTCTTCTCTGTGTTTTTTCTTTCATTCTTGTCTCACTCTGTCTCTTTCTGTCTACCAGACTCTTAACTGTCCCACAGATTTTGCTCTTCATATATCTGTGTCTGTTTGTTTGTTCATTGCATCTGCTGCTCAGTTTTAGGTGTTTAGACCGGGCCTTTAAAAATGCTGGAGACAGCTGGAATTTGCAATCATATCCAATCACATTAGTTTTGAATGCTTTTCATTTTAGTAAAACTTTAGAGTTTATTTTTGTTCTGTTGTGCATTACACTGCTATCTGATCTTTGACCTCTCATACATGATACAGTATTTGTTCCCATTACTAGAGATGTTTGAAATTAAAAGTGTACAGTGTTCCCTCACTACTTCGCAGTTCGACTATCGCGGATTAACTGCTTTGCGGATTTTTTTACTTTATTACGTATGTTCGCGGATTCACGATTTCAATGATTTTTTTTTTACATATGCATATAGGGGGGTATATTATATTTTAATTTTTCGTTCCGTTACTGTACGCACCTAAAACACTGTGAAATTTTATAGTACGTGTGTAGCCTGATAATTTTTCATTTTTTTTTGTGGTGCACAAAACAATAAAACACTTACCGTTTTATTGCTTGACATTCGTTCTGTTGTATTCGTGTCTAAAATACAGTTCAAATTTTTAGTACATGCTGCTTAACAACCTTTTGTTTTTGTACTGAGATGTTTGTTAACAACATTACTTTAATAAAGAATACTACGTGATAAAAAGTCTGAATAAGTGTTAAATAAATACGTTAATGCGGATTTTCACCTATCGCGGTCGGTCTTTATTTAGTTACATACATGTACATTTACAATTCAAAATCGTTCTGTTCCTGTAGTAAATGCAGTGAACCCTGGTTTATCGCGGTAGATAACAGATGTCAAGTAATAATGGCAAGAAGTGCACAACATAAAAAAACGAAAACAGTTTGTTTGTTAAGCAGTATGTACTAAAGATTGTTAAGCAGTATGTACTAAAGATTTTAGATGCATACAGTACAACGGAGCGAAAGTGCAAGCAAAAGAAAAATAATTGCACCACGTAAAAACGAAAAATTGTTATGCGTGCAGTAACGGAACGAAATATTCATATTTTGCGGAAATATTAATTTTCAAAATGTTTGAATGGGGGAATATCAGGTGCGCGCGCTGGTTTTTGCTGAGACGCCGAGACGCGTCCGCAGAGGCCCTTCTCCAGCCGCTACAAGACGCGCGCTAGACCGCGGACCTCGCGGTTGTGCACGAATATTTCGATAAATTTTTTTATAGTTTATTCATGCCTAATAAAAAGAATCCGCGAACATATGTAATAAAGAAAAAAAATCTAATTCTAAAACATACATATCTGTGGTTTCGACTCTCCAGGTTTCGACTGAAACCCTTGTTCCCTGTCAGGTAATGTTGTTCACAGTAGTGTCAAGTGAACAACTAGAAAGGAAACTTTTTTTATTAGAGTGGATGCAGCTTGTTTATGTTTTTTTTAATTTTTTTTTCATAAATAGAGCAGATGTGGCTTATCTACAGGTGCGGCTTATAGTCCAGAAAATACGGTAATCGAAACAAAAACTGCAACACAAACGAAGCGAACTCAGACCACGTCCACGGCTTCGCTTTTGAGCCGTTTTGCTTTTCACATATGCGCTGCGAAGATATTCTTTAATTTGTGTGTGTGTGTGTATAAATATATATATTTTTTCTTGTCAGTTTGAACATTCTTTTTATGTCATTAGATGGGTTGGATTTCAGTATCATTGCTCTTTTGCTTTGTTTTGCTGTCTTCCTGTGGGTTTCTTCATTGGTATGGTCTTTCACCTTGTTGTGTGATCAGACCTCAAGGTCCCTTCAGATCAATGTTTAATTGACTATGTGAAGCCTGGACCATACCCCTGTGATGACCGATCGCTGCCGCGTGAGAATAAAGGAGCCGGGTTAGTTCAAGGACAGGAGCTGGAAACCATGCGTGTGTTTAACACAAGAGGACACTCTGTTTCGCCGGAGAGATCTTTGTCAACTGTGATTCAAACACACTAGTATTTCATTCTGAAACGACAGATTTGGATAAAATTACTGATTCGTTTAAACATTTCATTTTTCTGAGGGGAAAATAGTTTTTCTGATATGGATGTGTGTGTTGTCAGGGTGAGGAGGGGCCGCCCAGTCTGGAGTACATTCAGGCCCGGGATCTGTTCCCTCAGAAGGATCTGCTGAGAGAAGACGACAGTCTGCAGGTCAGACATTGCTCTCCTGCCCACACACACACACACACACACACACACACACACAAACACGCACGCACGCGGACGCAGGTAGAACTGAGACGGCTTCTGCAGGTCTGAGCGTGCCTGTTTCTCACTAGTCGTGACAGATGGGGAGGTGAAGTCACATGACTGTCAGACAGCAAGGGGAAGACGACAGATTGACATTGCTGGTTTGCAAGAGCCAATTGAAATGTATTTGTTTGTTGCATCAAATTAGCCTATTTATCACCAAATGTAAAAATGATTACATTAAGTAGAAAGGGATGAATGTGCACCATTGCACTTGCTCGCTCACTCTCTCTCTCTTTTTATAATTATTGCTCACTCTATCAATTTTTCTCTCTTTCACTCTTTTATTCTCTCTGTCAATGAGTCACTACCCTTGTTTCTGTCAGTGCCATGCTTACCGCTGGAGTAATGGTCATGTACCATTAAACCTGTAAAATCCTCTTTCTCAGGTGCCGTTCCCGGTCCTCCAGGGAGAGTGGGTAGAGTTTCTGGGTCGAGCCGATGATGCTGTGATTGCCATGTCAAACTACAGACTTCACATCAAGTTCAAGGACTCTGTCACTAATGTAAGAGCAATATTTCTCTGTCTCTGTACCTTCGTCTGTCTCCCATTCTCCCCATCATTCTTGTTTTTTTTTTTTTTTTTTCTCACTCTCTCTTGACAAGAGCGAGAGCTGCTCGACGTTTTCTTTTTTTCTCTCTTTTTAATGTCTTTCTCGGTTTAATTTTTATGTTCCGCTGTGTCACTTTTTCATCTCCCTCTTGTTTTTCCTCCTCCTCCTCTTCCTCCTCCCTCTGTCTCGCTCGCCCCTGTTGTAGATGTGTTCCAGTGTGGAGAGTGAAATGTCTGTGAGTAGCCTGCACCATCACCTCTGACCTTTCCATCCCTAAACATTATACATTATTGTAATTCTTGGAGAAAATTTGTATATAATAATAAATAAATTAAGCTTTGTTTATTTTCAATTAATTTTTTCCGCATTGCTTGTGTATCTAGCACCATAGCTTGTATAGCTAGCGCCATAGCTTACTACTTAGCACATTTAAGTGGCTGTCCCGAACAACCGAAATTGACAATTTGTGTGTGTGTGTGTGTGTGTGTGTGTGTGTGTTCTAATTTCAAAAATTTTTTGTGGGCGAATCTGTGCAAGCGCATATGCTACAAAATCCAACATTTGTGCTTTCCCAAGTCTACAGAAAATATTATGATAAATGACCTGTAGTAGTAGTAGTTTATTGTCATTACAGCATTGGGGTACAACATTGTAACTAAATTACGAGAGAGGGCCGCAGCGCATTCAGCTTCTTGGAAGAAAGAAAACAGAGCGAGAGATCATTCCAGACAAACAGTTGCAGACACACAAGGTTACATTTGACCACGCTGGAAACTTTTTTTTTCTCGAGACACACGAGGAATTTGACAGAAAAGGCAAAGCTGTGAGCAGCCGTGTGAGTGCACTTGTGTGCAAATGTTGCGAATCAGTTCCTAACAGACATAACAGACGGTCAGGATGGCCTGTCCGTGATCCCTGTGAAAATCGCAACATGGTTGAGAAGTTCCTTTGTACAGAAATGTGAAGATAGAAATATGCCAGATAAAAATCATCTTTTTTTCTTTCTTTGTATTTCAGTTTTGTCTTTTTTTTTTTTTTCTTTTTACTTTTTGACACAATGTTTTTTACTGTCAAAATAAGGAGCAAGATTTAAACAAATTATTTTCATTTGTAATTTTTCCAAGATTTGTGGAATAATTTCTCATAAAAGCCATATTTATTTGTTTCATGGTTTCTGTAATCTCATAAACAAAAAAAAATTAGATAGGATGCTTTGGATAGGAGGCATGTTTAACATCACTACCTGATTGTCTGTTCTGAAGCTTTGCGGTGTGGTGATTGACCTGGGCTGTGTGTGTGTGAGCAGGTTCCCCTGAGGCTGATTGAGAGTGCGGAGAGCAGAGACATGTTCCAGCTGCACATCATCTGCAAAGACTCTAAAGTTGTGAGGTAAACCACTTCATCACCACCAAAACTACAGCAGCATCCCTTTTTGTCCTCATCGTGTCGCTGTTGGTGTCTATTCAGGTGTCGTTTCTCCACGTTGAAGCAGTGTGAGGAATGGCTGAAGCGGCTCAACAGAGCCATCGTTCACCCCGCTCGTCTAGAGGAGCTGTTTGCTCTGGCCTATCACGCCTGGTGTTTAGGTGGCAACACGGAGGACGAGGACCAGCACCTGCATTTGTGCAGACCAGGTACCTGCTTGGTACCTTTGGAGCAGCTTGAGAGTAGAACACACACTCACCCAGTGCATTGTTTGTCTCTAAGGTGAACATGTGCGACACCGGATGGAGGTGGAGGTGAAGCGCATGGGCTTTGACATGCAGAACGCCTGGAGAGTGTCAGACATCAACTGCAACTTTAAGTACGGACTCCTGCGGAGTGGTTTTACCCACAAAGCTTTGTAGTTAGGAGTGTGTAATCCACTGCCCCTGATTTCCCATGCTTAAGGACATATACATATGACGGATGCGAGTACTTACATTTCAGTACTCGCTGATACAGAGTACTTAATAAAAACATGATTTAAATGTACAGGTAACAGCTTTAGTCATGTAATTTAAAAACTGGTGCATGACTTCAATCACTTTGAAGTACACGTGTGTTTCGCCTTGTCTCAACACGCTCTGAGCTGTGATGTGTGTCGTTTGCATCTATATATATATATATATATTTATTTACAACATTTATTTTAACTTCATTGACCACAACTTAATGTTCACTTCACATGGAACAGCAAATGAGCTGGTGCTTTATGGCTGAAGACTGGAACTTTACAAAAAGATTAGACTTTCCAGCATGATTTCATGGAAAGTTAAACATTTGTCACAAAAATTGCTAATTCAAAACATGTAAAATAAGCTTTAAAACACATTGATTGTCTCCCCAGGTTGTGTCCCAGTTACCCACAAAAGCTCCTGGTACCTGTCTGGATCACTGATAAGGAGCTGGAGAGTGTGGCGTCATTCAGGTCCTGGAAAAGAATCCCTGTGGTGGTCTACAGGTGAGATGCGAGTCCTCTGTGCTGTCATCGGGAGTGTTTGTCTCATGCTGAGTTTGTCGTGATGAAGACACCAGCGGAATGGCGCCGTCATTGCTCGCTGCAGTCAGCCAGAGATCAGCTGGTGGGGATGGAGGAACACTGAGGACGAGTACCTGGTGACGTCTATAGCTAAGGCCTGTCAGCTGGACCCGGGCGCCCGCTGCTGCAGAACCAGAGACGGGTCGGACTCGTCTAGCAACGGCTTTGGTAAATGTTCAGCTGTCTTCTCAGTTTTTATTTTTTTTCAGTTCAGTTTATTTATAAACACTTTTCCTGGTTGTAGACCGTCCCAAACCACATGTAAGAATGATGTTTTTTGTTCCCTGATCTTCATCTTTCAGACTCCTCTCTTGCGGCTTGTCCGGCTCTTGACTCCTGCTCCATTGCTCAGAAGCTGTTGATTCTTGATGCTCGCTCCTATACGGCTGCCGTGGCAAATCGTGCCAAGGGAGGAGGATGCGAATGTGAAGGTCTGTTTTCTTCAGGATCTTTCGTTCACAGTCTTTTCCACATACAGTATCACTGCATCGTCCCCACCTCACAATACAATTCCCCTACAAAATCACCTTCAATTCTTCATATTGTGATACTGCATCTAGGAACATGAAAGATTGTATTTAATTTGTGCAAGTCATTTTGAAAAGTTGTGTGTTTTATTGATATTCATCAACTGTGATAGAGATGTATTGATTTATGAAGAGTAAAATTGTCAAATACCACGTTGCCATTAATATAGCCATTGAAGCTAAAGATGGCGTAAAAAATCAAACAAATAAAATACTGCATCTAGGTTTATAATTGAACACGCTACTCCAACTTCTCACCATTGTGTCAGTACAGCACGCCACTCCACTTTTTTTGCGTCACTCCATTATGTACTTGCGTATCGCCTCATCCTTGTGTCACACCATGGCCTCCTCTGTGTCCTCGTTTAACTCCAGTTCTTGTTTATGATGGTATTACTCCTCATTTTGTTCCCCTCTAGAATACTATCCGAACTGTGAGGTGATGTTCATGGGAATGGCAAACATCCACTCCATCAGGAACAGCTTCCAGTCGCTGCGCACTGTTTGCAGTCAGATCCCAGATCCGGGCAAGTGAGTTTTCAGTCCACACGCACAGACATGGTCTCAAACTGCGAGTAAACTGGGATTAAACTTGTCCTGTAGTTGGCTCTCTGCTCTGGAAAGCACGCGCTGGCTACAGCACCTGTCAGTCATGCTGAAAGCGGCTACTCTGGTTGGCTCAGCTGTGGAGAGGGAGGGGCGTCCGGTGCTGGTGCACTGCTCTGACGGCTGGGACCGAACGCCACAGATTGTGGCTTTAGCAAAGATCTTACTGGATCCTTTCTACAGAACCATTGAGGTAAGGGCATTTAGAATCATTCTGAGTTCATGGATGGATGATTGCTTGGGCGTCGGAGTCAGCCGAGTGCGTATCAGCTGGTGAGATGTCTTCGGGCAGTTGCAAAAGGTTTTGTGCCAATAAACCGTCTAGAACTAGTGCCTTAAGCTCTTTCTTTAACGCGTAACGGTTAACTACTGTGTTAAAGTGTTCCGCGATGGTAAACAAATCATCTTTGCGGAACTTCTCAAGCGCGATGAATGTTGGCTTCTCTATGAATGAAATCACATTAGCTGCCATTTTTCTGTCTGAAACACAATAGGCCTACAAAGAAGCGTTACATACGTAACTTACACACCAACTCACTCGTTTCATCCCAGTTTGGATGAATGTAAACAAACGCCTACCTCCGGGTACAAACACAACGATCGGACGAGCCCCCAATTGTGTTACGTCCCCTGGTGGTGCGGATGTCCAGGAGGATGGAGACGTGGCCCACGCCGGTGTTTAACAAACAACAATACTAGATAAGAAATAAAAGTGAACGGAGCGGACCAAACTGAGGAGGACAAGCTTTTATTCTCCTTTTAAGGGCAACGTAAAGTAATAAACAGGACAAATCATACAGTAGAGAAAACCAATGAGTTGTGCCCAAAAAAAAGTAACAATCTCCGCTCCCAGCCTCTACTACTCTATAACCGACCACGCACAGGAACAAAGGAGAAATACTAGCTACTCTACCCAACAAATACAAGTCGGGCACCCCCCCTCCTTACCCAATGTCCTAACATAAAGATAAACCTACGTGGGGTGCAAAATGTACACCACGTGGCCTGCTTCCCTGGTTTTCTCTCACGGGATCAGGACCACGACACAACCAGATTCGGCTTTCAACTCAAAAGACGCCGCACACGCAACACAGACCCAAGCTGGGTGACACACCAGGCGGGGTTTCAGGCTTTGGGCCGGACCTTTATGCGCCCCATGACACCTTCCGATTGGTCGGCCCAGAGTGGCAGCACCTGAAAACATACGTTAGGATGTTCCTACGTAACAATGCACCTCCCACCTCTGTGTTAGTAAAACTCTGAAACAATGCATCAGGAATTTTAAATGAGCATGGAGCAGAACTACGACAGCCACGCTCGCTCAATTGAATCCTTCAAATGTAAAATACATTTCCGTTTTTTTTGTTTGTTAAATGTTGTGCATAGACAAGCGATTCAGAAGGTTCTATAAATATTCAATATTTTTATGGCATAAAAGTTTTAAGAAGTTGTAATTAGATGTAATAATGATTTATCTAACTCATACATTTTATCTAATTTATGAGTTAGATAAAAAGAAATGTATAAGTATGTAAGAAAATACATATATATGGATTACTTTTCGAGCACTTTTAACTCTTTTTGCAGTGTTGTTGTTGTGTTCTATTGTAGTTAACTCTGATCCGGTGTTGTTGTGTGCCCTCCTCTCAGGGTTTTCAGCTGCTGGTGGAGACGGATTGGCTGGACTTTGGTCATAAGTTTGCGGACCGCTGCGGTCATCAGGAGACGGCAGAGGACGTGAGTGAGCAGTGCCCCGTGTTCCTGCAGTGGCTGGACTGTGTCCATCAGTTGCTGAAGCAGTTCCCGTGTCTGTTCGAGTTCAACGAGGCCTTTCTGGTGCCAATTACCCCTCACACACACACACACACACACCACTGCTCTCGTCCACTGAAGTGCTCATTGTGTGGCTGTGTGTGCGTAGGTAAAGCTGGTCCAGCACACGTACTCGTGTCTGTACGGCACATTCCTCTGCAATAACGCTAAGGAGAGAGAGACACGCAACATCTACAAGCGCTCTTGCTCCGTCTGGTCCCTTCTGCGCAACGGCAACAAGAACTTCCAGAACTTTCTCTACATCCCCTGCCATGACACGGTCTGCATCGCTCACACACACACAAGCCAATGAACTAGCATAGATTCACACAAATGCAATTTAAAATGTTCAACCGTAGACACGCTTGTGCACAAATGCTTGCACACATTCATTTTTTTGTGAGAAATATGGATATATGGATAAAAATATGAAATTTTACAGTACGCTGCACAAGGGACTCATCACACCCTCAGTGTTGTAAAAAGGAAATATCAGATTTAACATTAATGATTGCAAAGTATATACGTTTCCGTAATTCCATGCAGAGTTTGAATAATGTATAGAACTGTTGGTTATAGTTATCTGTATGACAATGTTTTTTTTTTCCTCTGCGGGCAAGTTCAACCAGACTGCGCAGCATAAAGCTAGATTAGAATTTTTTTTTTTCTCGGGACCAATCTTGCACGTCACCTGCCAACGTGATTTGTCTGGACCAATCAATATCTCACACGTCATCGTGCCAACTTACCGCCAATCAAGCAGTGTGACGTCATCATTGGTCGCAGGACCCCAAGTGTTTCACACCAGAGCCGTTTTGGTACCTACACCGGCATCGTTTATTAGCTTCCTATTTTGAAGGCTTCTAATATCCGGTCGGTTTGGCTCTGACACACTGTCATACAGCTGAGACACACACTAAATGTACTTGTGTTTTGCTCATACATGCTCCACACACTTACTGTATATTTTTCTATCATATCAAAACTTTGCAATTGCATTTATTTATTGTTTTTGAATTCCAGGTTTTGCAGCCGGTTTGTCACACTCGGGCGCTGCAGTTGTGGACGGCGGTTTATTTGCCAACGTCCTCGCCATGCACGGCATCTGAAGACGCCATGGAGGTTTTCCTTAGCCCCTTGACCCCCGGCGAGGAGTTCACACCTCGCTCACTGGAAAGGTGAGGGGGGCAAATATTTAGTTACAATACAAAACTACTTTTAAAATGACCTATTACGTGTTTTAACATTTTTATTGCAGTGGTGGTGGCTGAAACATCAAGTCTTGTAGCAGGTACAAGCATGTTGAATAACAAATAAATAAATATGCCATACCAGTTATACAAAACTATTGTTTAGGTCTGGAACCTACCATATTGCTAAAAATTAAGTCCTAAAGAGCCATACCCATTTAAAGCTAAACACTAAGTAAATCTATGCATTTTTGTAAAACCAATATGAAATGCAGAACAACAAGTTGCTCAATTTGTTTTGATAACGCTGTTATTATGTGTGAAATGTCTTCGTATTCTTGTGCCTCGTTTTCAACTTTTAATTCTGACAAAATTAACGTACGGTCACGACCAAAACACGGTGGACATCCAGTGGTTGTTTCAACTTAGGACCCCCGCGTCCCTTAGTATTATTCTGCTGACACACATTAAAGCCTTACCAACAATTAAAATTATTTAAAATAATCGCAGACATATACAAATACATTTCCAATAAATCAAACACAAATAAAATAAAGTAAAAATCAGGATGGCATCCATTTAAACTTTTTAAGTTATTTTACTCCACGTTAAGCGATGAACTCATCCCCCACAACACGCGGCTTGGAAAACCGCAAAAGAAACATGTGTAGCAAACACATGCGATCACGCAAAGCCTGGTGTTTGTACAGGGACACGCCGGCACCGCGCGCACGCGACTCAAACGCAGCGGAAAAAAAAGCTTTGATATTAGAATTTGCAAGTGTAAAATTAACAACGAAACAAAAATGCTTAGAATTCTGTTTATTTTACTTTATTTATTTATTTTTTTTTTTGTTAATTTACCGCCAACTAGCGGTCTGTCGTGCACGCTGCGTGAAGCCAGGAAAAGTCAAGAGAAACTTTCAGGCGCAATAACCGCACGTTTCTGTGATTGCCGTATTTTTCGCCATCAATTGTATTATATCAACTGTATAAAAGTTAGCAGCAGTTTAAGAATTGTATGCCAAACATGTAACATAAACAGTCAGTAAAGTCAGTAAACCGTGAAAGTATGGCTGAGCGGTATAGCGGTATTGAGATGCGCCACGATATAGATCCAATATTGTGGATACCGTTATAATATATTAATTAAATTTTTATATAACTATATAAACACCTTAATACAGTATTACACATTAGTTTCGTTACAAGTTGTAACTTACAACTACCACGGCACAGACATTACTATGGGAACACAGTTTGTACTTCACACTCGTATGCGTGCCGCTCCGTTGTCTGCGCTGTGCCTTTAAGAGAAGAGCCGCTGTTTTGGTTTTAAAGACGCGCGCGAGAAAATCTGCTTGTTTTATTTTGATCAAAGTTTGTTTTCATTTGGAAATCATGGTTTTATTGTTTCACAAGATTCTGCGCGAGAAAGAAAGCGAGACAACGTATGTAATATGGCGTATTGCATACTAAGATGGCGGTGACCGCGCTCCGCAGATCTCTGCATTTGCCGTATAAGACGCACCAACTTTTCACCCTCAGTTTTGGGGAAGTAAAAGTGCGTCTTATACGGCGAAAAATACGGTACATAATTGCGTTTTGTATTATCGCGATTAAATGGCAAATGAAACGAAAATTAATCGCCTACCCCTACATTTTTTTTTCAGGCTTCCGAAGACCCGCTCCATGGAAAACCTGGTGACAGCCTGTGAGAACGGCGTTACCCTCACTCGCACGTCGAGTGACCCAAATATAAACAAGCACTGCCAGGAGGGCCGCCTGGCACCCACAGTGGTCCAGGGAAGCACTTTATCTGAGAACTCTGCAATGGACGGTGACCAGGAGCTTCATGCCCGGCGGGACGATGTAAAGACAGGATTGTGTTTAACCACACAGCCTCTGCCCTCGGTGCCACGCCCTTTACCATTAGATCAGGCCTTACCGGGGTTAGACCAAGCCCCGCCTCCGGTCACAAGCTCACCACAGGAAGTGCATGCCAGGACTGATGACCTCACTCCCTCCCTTCCGATCTTCAATGGCTTTGGACATTTGGAGAACGATAATGTGTCTCCGATGGAGGCTTCTGTTGAGACTTTAACGGAGGAGAGTGGAGTTCCACCCACTAGCACATCCATTTTAGAATTTCCTTTGTCGGAGGCGGATATTTTGTATCGGTCCCATTCAGCTGGGACAGCCGCTTTAGATTCCAACCTTCCATCCGGGCCTTCCGTTTTTGACGAGTCCTCTAGAACGGGAACGGCAGTGTTAGATCAGTCCCTTTCCAACGGGCCGGCAGTTTTAGATCCATCACCTTTGACTGGGGCAGCCATCTCCGATCAATCTAATAGGACTGAGGGCTTGCTAATTGGACCATTGGTCCCATCGAGAGACCGTCCTGCTGACTATGCCAAAACAGCCCGCCGTCTGATCTCCCAGAGCCAGTTGACTGACCTCTCCCTCCTGGGCTCCCAGTGGGACAGCGTCCAGGGCCTTGTTCAGTCGGCTTGTGGTGGAGCCATCCAACACGGCAGCTACCACGGCCGCCGCCTGGCAAACAAGATCTTCCGTGCGCAAGGGGGCGGCGCCAGCAGCCGGCGGGACCAATCACGCGCTCCCGGGAGTCCAGTGCAGTTTGGCTGGTTCTCGGCCGTGAAGAACTCCGGTTCCGCCGCCCTGTGCTCCTCGGCTGCTGCTTCATCGGCTCTGCGGCAGCTCCTGCCCTCACACTCGTCCCCGACCCCCGCGACTGGAACACACCTGGATGACGACGGTCTGCCGGTGGCGGTGGACGCGGTGCAGCAGCGGCTGCGGCAGATCGAAGCCAGTTATAAACAGGAAGTGGATGTGCTGCGGCGGCAGGTGCGACAGCTGCAGCTGAAGCTGGAGAGCAAACAGTTCTGCAGCACGCCCTCGGAACCCGATGTGGACTACGAGGATGATATAGTGAGTTTACTTCTTCTGCCTACTGGAGACATGTGTGTTTGGGTTTTAGTGATGGAGAGTTTGATTCTTTCAACTCAAGTTCAAGTTTGTGAACATCTAAAAGTATTATTTAGAAATGACAATTGTTTGTGTGTTTTCCACTATGGAAACGAGTTGCCTTGTGCAGTTACATTGGACGAGCATCATCCCTACTTGCTTTTATATCGCTTCTAAAAAACCAGGGGTGTAAGGTACTTGAGTAAATGTACTTTGTTACTTTACTTAAGTAGGTTTTTGGCTACTTCGTACTTGTACTGAGTATCAAAAATATAAGCAACTTTTACTCTCTACTCCACTGCATTTGTGATTGAGTAACTGTACTTTTCACTCCACTACATTTGAATTGACACTTACTGTTACTCGTTACATTTTGATTGTGCATAATCGATTTTTTTTTTTGTTCATTTCTTGGGCGAACAAGGTGATTTTGCCATCTGTCGTCTGCTGAAGATACTGGAAGCTAATTGTGATTTAGAAACCACATGACCGCGACTTAGAGACGTGAATATTTACCAGGAGTTTACTGTATAGGATTTATTTTATTTATTATGCACATTTGAGTTTGATTGAAACTGACTTTTTGTTCTTTATTAGTTTTACCATTTGTGAAACATGGAGGTGTTAAATTTCGTTTCTGTATTAGAAAAAAAAACTTCATGAAGAGATTTTTTCACATTTCTTTGTTTTTTTTTTTTTTTCTTTCCTAAATTTAGTATGAGTAAAATACTTAAGTTCTTTTCAAATTTAATACTTTGGTACTTTGACTCAAGTCTTTTCTATAGTGGTGACTTTTTACTTGTACTGGAGTGACTTATACAGTACGTATCTGTACTTTTACTTAAGTATGGTTGTCTGGTACTTGTTACACCTCTGCAAAAAACCCATTTGTTTTTACTGGCGTTTAACACAGTTTGAGTTGTGACATTGTTTATTTTTTTACTTTTCTCTTTTACCTGCTGTTTGTACTTGTTATCATTTGTTTTATCAATATATATTTTACTGCACAGCACTTTGTAATTGTAAAAGCCCTTTAACACCAACTTAGTTGATACAAAAAAAAACTTCAATTACAATTAAAAATGATGCCTTCCACAACGAAAGCTTTCAAACAGTATAGAATAGTAAAACGTTTAGTTCTACAGACATGTCTTGTGGTACGCTTCAGTTTGGTCACATGATGTCCTTGCAGCCCGTGGTGTGTTCTGACACATCCCCTCTCTCTCTCTCTCTCTCTCTCTCTCTATCTCTATCTCTCTCTCTCTCGATCTCTCTACCCCCCCCTCTCTCCCTCTTTCTCTCTATCTCTCCCTCTCTCTCCCCCTCCCCCTCTGTCTCTCTCTCTCTCTCTCTCTCTCTCTCTCTCTCTCTGTCTCTGTCTGTCTCTCTCTCTCTCTCTCTCTCTCTCTCTCTGGCAGACGTGCTTACGGGAGTCAGACGGCAGTGATGAGGAGGATTCGCTGTCCAATCAGAGTGAGGATCGCTTCAGCGAGGGCAGCTGGGACCGAGTGGAGAGGCGGGACACTGAGGTTGGGACACACATACACGTCTGGCCAACCACTGTCAAGAAATGATCACTAAGAGCTCCGCCTCTTTCCTTCACAGGTCACCAGATGGGTTCCAGATCACATGGCCTCACACTGCTTCGGCTGTGACTGCGAGTTCTGGATGGCCAAGAGACGCCATCACTGCAGGTGCCTATCTAGTGCACACTAGTTAGTGCTGTGACTAACAAGTACATCCCATAATGTATCTCCTTCATACCAAAGCCACAGAAATAAAATACTGCAAACAAGTCTGAAATTGAACTAAATGTGGACAGTATTTTTCAAGCTTGATAAACTTACTGTAATGTTATTGATTTTAAAACAACTTATTGAGTTAGTTTTTTTTTTATATATCTTATGAAAAACATTAAGAAACAGACTGGCAAAGGTTCCCAATTTAAATAGGAATAGAAATGCAAACATTTGACATACAGAAAATTTGTATTCAGTGCACAATTAGTAATCATTTGAATGTTTTTGTGTGGTTAATTTAGTTGATCTTTTATATAACGTGCATGTTTTTCCCCGTGTCCTGCAGGAATTGCGGGAACGTGTATTGTAAGGACTGCTGCCATCTAAAGCTGCCCATCCCGGACCAGCAGCTTTACGACCCCGTTCTGGTTTGCAACTCCTGCCACGACCTGCTGCTGGAGAGCCGGACCAGAGAGCTGCGCTCACAGCAGCTGAAGAAAGCCATCGCCACCGCCTCCAGCTGAGGCGGCCAATCACAGCCAGGGTCCGATGCCTTCTCCGCCTTCTCCTCCTCCCTTCGTCAGAGCTGAGAGCCAGACAGGAAAGGGAGGAGAGTGTGTGGATGTACTGGAGGGCTTTTTGCTGAGCCTGACCACCAGTCGAGCTTGGGCTCCTGATGCCCAGAGTGGAGGGATTTGTTCATCTCAAAACTACCCAACAACACGTCACAGTCTGAACTCCCGCTAAACCATCTCTTCCTCTCACGTGTCCTTCAGAAAGTTGCTGCTACACTATTTAAGATGCATTCTTTGTTTCTTTTCTTTTTCTCGTGCACTATGGAGGGGATTGGAGACCACACGGAAATCTGCAGTTGTTTACTTGCTGTTGTCTGCCGAGATGATGCTTGAATGTTCAATGTTTGTTGTCAATGTTTCGTTATTTCAGGTGTTTTAGACTGAGTTGCTGAGAAGATTCAGAAAGTTTGAACTCTGCCCCCCCCCCACTGTCAGTGTATGAAAATAGTCGTGAAAGCTGCCAAAACTGAACATAAATGTACAAATAAAAGATTCATTTCAAGTTTCCATGTTTCAACCCGTATAATTGTGATTTATTCTTGTCACAGTTTGTCCACGTTTTGAGTATTTCAATTCTTTGTTTATCAGGACATTTGGTGTTTGTGATCACCACCACCTGAATTAATGGAATCTAATGTAGATCTTAAAATTCAAGTTCAAATACTATTTAATTTGAAATGCCGCAACAGTCCTTGACGTTCCGTCCATTGGTCCAGAGGTTTCTACTTGGTTAAGCAAGTATAATCTTTTTTTTGTTTTTGATGCATATGTACACTAAATGCATTTCCATTCATCCACCCTTATCTAATTCTGTGTTATAAAAAAAAAGTTCCACAGTTCTGATTTGTAAGGGTGCAACTGTTTCGAGCTATCTGAATTTTCTCGTTTGTCGGTGTTTGTGTGAGACAATGCAGATGTGAGTTTTCAGCCATGTTGCACTTTAGAAACTATTGGGTTGTGGAAGTCTCTTCATGATTCAACAGAAGCTGATTGACTCTTTCACTCTCGTTTAACTGTGCCACTCCTAGGACACACTCACGCTGCTTTAGCACTTCAAAGCCAATGCGGGAAATGAAGGACACGTTTTTTGATTTCATGCATTAAAACAGAACCCAGAAATGTGATGTTTAGTTGTTCGGTCTGTGATGGTGGCTAAAGTTCGTCACTTAGTGAATAAATGTCGTAAAGAATTGCACTGTATAAATTCAATCCCACCGGTTAAATAAAATCTCTTAATCCGTCTCCTGTTTCCGTACATTACGTTTTTATCGTTTGTCAGACGAATAATACGTGTTGTAGACTCCTTTCTATACAAGAACTAATCTCATATGTATATATATATATATATATATATAAACACACTTTATATAATATTACATTTGGTGGTTCACGCAGCACTCAAAAATTAACATCTCAATATCAAGATTATAATCACCACCAAATGTAATGTTGTTCGTTAATTGGTCACTAGAGGACGCTGTAAGTCTTACGTATGTACTTGTGTATACCTATACCTGTAAACTGAACACGTTTATCTAGTTACAGTACTTTTTTGCCTTACACATGCGTATATAAGCATTTTTTAATAGAGAGATAATGATAATTTTATTTCGAGGAATAGAAAATTATAAATTTTTTAAATACTGTTACAATTAATACATTTAACAAAAGTCACCTTTGTTTAAAAGAGCATCATGTAAAGTGGCGGGATTAAAGTCGGTTTAGATATTAATTACTAGAAGGTGCTGTAATCTTCATATATAATAATAAATTGTTCTATCAAACTTCTGACGTGGAAATTTATAGACCGAAGATGTCATTTATCTCAACTGATTGGCCACTAGAAGACGGCATGCCCCATATGCTTAAAAGACTGAAAAAAAACTTTTTGCACGAACCTTAACGAATAACATTATTATAGTGGTACATTTTACCCGTTCGTGTAATTCGTATGAGTATATTTTATACCCTTTTGTGAGTTGTTTTTGTTAGATATGGCAGCAGCAAGTTATCAAATATTATGAATAATATATGACCTTTTATTATTAAACACCTCAAATATTGCATCATGCAAATATGACATGATGCATCTACAAATATTTCTGCTACAAACTTAGCTGATAAAACTGATTAAAAAAATTCATATGTGAATACATATACTGTACATTGATGTGTGTGTGTGTGTGTGTGTGTGTGTGTGTGTGTGTGTGTGTGTGTGTGTGTGTGTGTGTATAAATTATATGCGTTTTTTTTCACTTTCAGTTTGGTGACATGCAATGAATAGACCCACAGAGTCGCGCTAGTGTCACCCAGGTGTGGCTCATTGTGATCAGAAACTCAGAGTGATTGCTTTCTCCTGCTGCTCTGGGATTAAGGACAGACACTATTGATCTCATCTCCGTCCGCGGTGTTTTGTATGGACTTGTTAAAACAGACTTTTTTTACAGGCAGTTTCAACTGCAAATGACTTGCTCAGATCAAATCTCTGTTCAACAAGTAGATTCAGAGGGATTAGAAAAAGACAATATTGTAATTACTTGTTTAACTTATATATTTGACTTGTATTTAAAACAGACATTCTAAGCTTTATGTAATTTCTTTATGTACATTTTAAGGTTACAACATCAGTGTAACCTTAAAAAAATTGGTACTTCAAACTTTCAATTGATGCATAATACTTATGTAAGTCCAAAATTGACTCTTTTTGTGTGTGTTTTATCTTGAATAAAGAGTAACACGACCTCAGAGGTCGAAGAAAATATATTGCAAATTGAACAAAAATTATATTAATTTATATTGCAGTATTTAAACTAGTGTTTAGTGTTGAGTTTACATTATTTTACATACACCTAATTTTCCAATATTCCAAACTTTAGTCGTTTTTTGGTCAGGGAAGTGTGATTAAATAATTAAAAAAAAATTTAATGTCGTTTGATCGTTTTTAATTATATATATATATATATATATATATATATATATATATATATATATATATATATATACATACAGTATATGTAAATTCGAATATACTGTATAGTTTTCCATTTCCTTTATAAGTTTTCCATTTCCATCAAACACTTTATACAATTGACAAACGTTACGCTGTCAAAAAGATACAGAACAATAACACAAAAACTCTGCACAAAACACCTTTTAAGCATAAAATAACAAAACAAAAGCAAAAACAAGCAAGCATTACAGTTGTTCTTCCATTCAATGAGCCCTGGAATTGTGTGTATGGAGGATATCATATCCTGTCCAGTGAATGTAGCATTACTTACAAATAATACACGTTATGCACGTTGTTATTACTCATTTTAATCTTCTTTGTTAGTACAGCAAGCCTAAAAGGATACAGAATATGATGAAGCAGTTTGTCACACATATTCTAATACAGGGTGGCCTTCTATTTTTCAACCCTTCTATTAGAGGTTTTACGTTTGTGTTTGTGTGTGTGTGTGTGTGTGTGTGTGTGTGTGTGTGTGTGTGTGTGTGTGTGCGCGCGTGCGCGTGCGTGTGTACGTGAATATCAATATATATTTATACACTTGTGTTTATTTATATTTATATAAATAAAAGTAAGTATATTTATATAAATAATAACTAAGTGTACTGCAACTAAGTATATTTATATAAATAATATATAAATAGATATATGTGTGTGAACCTGAACCACACATGCCACCCGGGCTTAGGCTGCCCACTGCTCCGGGTTTGTGTGTGTTCACTTCACTGTGTGTATGTGCACTTCACTGGATGGGTTAAATGCAGAGCACCAATTCATTATGGTTCACCAATCTCGCTCACTATACTTTTTACTTACTGTACTATATATATGACCCTAAACCCACTGATCGAGAGGATTTTGCATAACTGTTATAGTTTCAGCTATTAGGCCAAATGTTCATGGTAATGACATATGGCAAATGACCTGATAAACACAAACATGTCCTTAAAAATGACTGAATCTACAGATGGACTAAAATGACAATCAACACCACTGTAGATTTGAACTATACAGAAATGCATAACTGTGATAAAAAACATGTTAGATAAGTTGTTGATAAAAAAAAAGATGTACAATTATTACAGTGGGACTAAAGCAAAGAATAAAAATGTGTTTCATTTACCTTTTGGGTCCAGCGGCCATGCGATTACAACGGTGTGTGTGTGAGAGACAGAAGACAATTTGTGGTAGAATTATATGTGACATAGACACACCAACACCCACAAGATTATTAGTTGTTGTTTTCTGAGCTCATGTTTTTTTATGCCTGAGTACGAAGGTAACCGAACAGCTGACTGTGTCGCCCCATCCCGTGCATAGTGTCCCATCAGCCGGAAGAAACTGATTGTTTTCGTATCGTGAAACATATTTTTCGAAGACGTGCTTCACATCTTGTAACTTTTGTTAGTTGAGCCTCGCATAATTCGAATTACCGCGTATCTTAAAACTACACTTTAATTAATCTTATCAAATAGTATTGACAATATAGGACCTTTTATTATCAAATACTGCATCATGCAAATATGACCCGATGCATCTACTAATATTTCTGCTACAGATTTAGCTAATAAAACAGATAAAAAACAAGTATATTTTTTAAAAATGTGTAAATAGAGCTTGTTTTATATCTTTTAAGGCTATAAATGTGAATTTATTTGATCACGTCAATACTGGTTTTAGGAACAGGCCGTTTGAACGTGAAGTTGTGTTGATATTGACCTTGATTGTACTTGAAAAAGCTGCTTATGTCAAGTTTATTTAGTAATAAGACATGAACAAGCAGACGCTTTATTATGTGAGTATGTGAACATGTCATCTTCTGAGGTAGGACAGTGATGTCACTACTCTGTTCACGTGTTCAGTGTGACGTCACGTGAGTGTGGATGCTCTGAATATAATCCGTATTGTACGAATTTGGGAGGGGCCATGGGATCCATTGATAGATAAATTAGCATATAAGGGTGCACGCGCTCAGCAGCAGGTCACAGTCGAACCCTTTGGACAATCAGGATGCGCGTGCAATTCACGACGGCTCTGCTGACGCTCATTCTCCACACGTGCACCGGCGCAGGTGAGTGCTCGCGCTTGAAAATAGTAACATTTATTATGATTGTTTTATTAATGTTGTTACACCTCAGGGACAAGCCAGTTTGAAAATAATTATTAGATTATTGTCAGTTAAATGTTTTGGGTTTCGTTTTGAAAAATTGTAGAGTATTTTCAATTAATTAAATTAGAATTAAAGATATCATTAAAGAGTCTTTCCAGCACAAAATATCGTTTTAGTGTAGACTGAAAAAGTACACAAATAGTTTATGAACTGTGATTTCTGTTAGTTTTAGATAAATGTGTGGGCACGCGCGCGTGTTCGTGGGCAAATGCATGCGTATATTTATTAATACTGTATATTATATTTACATGTAAATAAGTAAATAAATAATTAGTTAAATTATTGCGTGTCTGTAAATATTTAGAATACAATCATAATAAAAATAAATAAAAGCACGATTTTTTTTAAGATTTCGCAATTCGTTCCATCACAGAATTGCTCACCTGAAAAAAACCGTCTGAAAAACATGCTTTCTTCACAAAAAGAATCCTTTTCTGGGTCGCGCAGCGGGGAAAAAGCCCCGGGACGGTCAATCTCGCGCTTTATTTCCCGGTGACAGGAGAACGAGCATCTCTCTTCAGCTCAAGGACGCGCGCGCACGTTCCTTCAGAGCGCGAGCTACAAATCCACCCGCGCCAATGTCACGAGACATTTACGGCTCCTGAAACGGAGTTCGTGAATCGTGACAAACGACTGTGCAGGTTGATGAAAGACCGCAAACACAAATGAAGCGCGCGCGATCTGCGCAGGTGCACAAACTGCTCGAACTCCAACACAATCCTGGCGTTAACCACACTACTTTCCACAAAATCTACGGACCGTTTGTTCAACGATATTTACATAGCCATTAGATGACAATTCATAACGTATTTGCGCCTGTTTAGTGTTTTGCGTTCTGTCGTGTTCGTTAGTAAATAGTGTAAAAGCTCGTGGCAAAATGTGTAGTGTTATGAAGTTTGACCCGTTGAAACACTTCTGATCGCGGTTTCGTCACTTTGTAGTGAGTGTCCTCGATCAATGAAAGCAGATACAGTCTGACAAACCTTGCGAACAGAATGCTGACACTGCGCAGATTTCTGGGGTGAAGTACACTACTAGCGCATGTTCACTACTAGTGGAATTACAACCGGTGTCGACACACACACACGCACGCACGCGCGTCTGTCCTGATCGACATTGGGGATTTAATACAGTTGTGTAAAATTGTGAAGTGTGCGTAAGCGATTGCAGGTTTATACACATATAGTGTGCTAGTGGAGGGTGATGTTTGTGTGCGTGTGTGTGTGTGCGCGTGCGTGCTATTTAAAGGACTCGCGAATCAAACGTCTTGGTCCAGAAGCAGCGCGTGCGTGTGATGAGTCAGTGTCGGTGTTGTGTTCAGCTGAACGCTATTAACCTTCACGCGCCGGACGGATGCTTCACTCCAGGTTTTGCTGATGATGTTATACCATCTCGTACATCAACGTTCACCGCAGTTTTTCAGCTCTTTTTGAAATCACTCTCTAGATTCAATTTCTAGATCTACAAAGCATAACACATCTCTGCAACACTAATCATGAAGAGACACAGAAGGTACAGTTATCACACACACACACACACACACACACACACACACACACACACACATCGTTGCATTTACACATTAAAAGTGCAACACACACATGTTATAAATATAATAAAAGTAAACAAGTAGATGGAGACAGATTTTGTGGCACTTTTCGGGGAATTTTAACCCGCTGTCTGCTTTTCCAGCTCAGCATTCTTGAGCTACAGGAAAGTCTGTTGTAAAAGCAAGAAAACGCACCATGAATACTCAACACAAGCACATACATCTATGCATAAGCAATCACACACACACAAGAACTCACAACATCGTCATACATTCTACAGCACAACATAATTTAGCCATTTATATACTCTTTCGCCCCTCAGGAAAATGGTGCGGAACAACCAACGCACTGATTTTGTAGTGTTAGAATGCCAGAGGAGACTAACACCAGTGAGCCGGGTTCTTCCCAGGGTTTTCTTTTCCTCACTTTCTGTCCGAGAGGTTTTTTTTCACCTGGCCATTGTTGTATATGTGCTTGCTCACTGGTCACAGTCATAGCCATTATCCTTATCGTATTAACACCAACAAAAACATTAATAAAATGCATCAATCTTTTTTTACATTTTCACACATGCACTTTGAGACAACTGTGAAAAGCGCCCTACAACTGCATTGAACTTAAACTCGAAATATACAAAGCAATCCACCAATTTACACACACACACACACACACACACACACACACACACACACACACACACACACACACACACAATACTTACATGTATTTAAATATGCAAACGCTATCTCACTGTCCTCGTTAATAAAACAAAAAAAGACTGCAGATGAAGCTCGTAGTGTAAAGATTTACAGAAAACCCCTGTTAAATTCAGACCATGAGAGGAAGGTAAAGCAAAGTAGAGGTAAAACATTTTTTAAAAGGTTCTTTTAGAACAGGATAGTATTGTCATTAATTGTCATCACAGAATTGTGGTCAACGTTGTAACAAAATGACAGAAAGCTGCTGCGCTTTAATGCAATGCCACAATCTTCTTGAACGGTAGCGGTGGCAGAGCATTTCAGACAAAACACATATAATTCCACATAGCCTCCAGGTTCTTAAGAATGAAAAGTCTTCCTGAGATTCGGAAGTCAACATCCATTGTAACAAAATATACACTGAGGACACTCTTGGAATCGAACTAGTGACTTTGGTGTTACAAGCCTCATGATCTATCCTCAGGCGCATTAAAAATTAACGTTAAAGTACTGCTTGTAAAATAAGTTACGATGTGGAATCATGTCTGTCTGCTCACGTAAGGAGAGTGAGCCGAGGTGCATTGTGGGTAAAAACAGCAGACAGCGAGGGAGAAGCGAGCAGGGCGAGGAAGGATGGCCTCGGGACAGAGACATCAGGTGAGAGCCGGAAAAAAACGTGCCTTGAGACTTTCACACGGCCTCCCATCGGGCGTCTTCTGAAAATCCACTATCAATCGGCCGCAGAAGGAAATGACATCACAGAGAAGGTGGAGCCTCCGCGCTCAGGACTGCAGAATAACAAAACCCTGTCGGCCCGACCCTGTTCGTTTCAATGGCGTGGATGTTTTTCATAAATATTTGATTTGTGAGATATGGACCAAATATTTGTTCCCGCATAGCGAGGCGGAGACATGCGCGTCCATTGTGAAATATTAATAAAAGCCGAAGTGGGAAGAACACGAGGCCTGCGACGGCGGGGCAGATAACAGAAACACATCCAGTCCCAAACCCTCTTCTCGTGTCTGTCCGGTGCGGGAACAATAGGAACGCCATTCCTGTGTATTAGAGCCAATTGAATAGCAGAGAACAACAACTAATAGACGGGAGAGGAGAGAACAATCCCGTGTTTGCCCAGAAGGAAAACAGAGCGCCTGGACAATTGCTTGTGCGTTTAATAATCACGCCAAGCACTGAATGTCACGAGAAGGTCACGGACACACACACACACAGAAAAGCCACAAAGGAAATCCTGAAGACGAAACCACTGTGTGATTCTGTCTCTTGTGTCTCAGAGGAAACACATCAGGGTCTTTTGCAGAATGATGCTTTTTGAGTCAATTCCCTTTACAATTGCAAGGCCAGTTAATCAGAAAAGCTTCTTATTTGTTACAAAGAGTCATTTTAAAGATACAAATGTAAAGATGTGTTGTTGTTGTTGTTGTTGTGCTGTCAGCTTGGCTCTACTGGTGCACAGAAAGAAAAGAGAAAGTGGGAGACAGAAAGAGAGACAAAGAGACAGTGAGAGAAACACAGAATGTGAGAAAGAAATAAAAATACAGGCCTCGGGCAGGCGGAAGGAGAGAAATGCAGACAGATGGAGAAAAAGACAAAAAAGAGAGACTAAAGATTGAGAGAGGACAAGAAAGTGAGAGACTGAGAGAGAGAGAGGGGCAGAATAAGACGGGGTGTGATGCACAATAAATGCACATCTACAGTTTTTTCCATTGACATTTGTGACGATAAACGACATCGCGTTTCAGATCTGAGGAGATTTAACGTTTCCAGAAGGTTCTTCTTTGAAACCAGCGACACCAGCAACTAACCAGTGTCCTGCTTTTCAGACTGGTGCTACCAGACACAAGTGACCTGCACAAGTCACTGTAAAGGTGAATCACACACACACACACACACACACACACACCAGGGGTGTAAAGAGTACCGGCCAGCCATACTTGAGTAAAAGTACAGATACTTACTGTAAAAACTACTCTAATACAAGTAACAAGTCACCAATTTCAAAAAGACTTGAGTCAAAGTAGCAAAGTATCCAATTTTAAAAGAACTTAAGTATTAGGAAGTATTTTATTCGTGCTCAATGTAGGCCCCAAAAAAAGAAGTGTGGAAACAAACAAACTATTGTTTTCCAAGACAGAAGCAGAATTTAACCTCAATGTTTGAAAACTGGTAGAACAAAGTAGATAAAAAGAACAAAAAGTCAGTCACAATTACTTAAATTTGCAAGTAGATAAAAAAAAGATTAATCTGATTAGTAAATTATATATTATATGTATTATATAAAGTTATACATTATATAATAACATTTGTAAAACACATTTTTACGCCCATAATTTGCGTTCTTGTGGTTTCTAATTCACAAATAGCGTCCATTACCTTCAGCAGCATAAAGATGGCGATATTCACCTCGTTCGCCCAAGAAATTAACCGCGGTATAAATCGATTCCGGCTTGTCGCGCACAATTACAATGTAACGAGTAACGATAAGTGTTCGTTCAAATGTAGTGGAGTGAAAAGTACTGCTACTCAATCACAAATACAGTGGAGTAGAGAGTAAAAGTTGCTTCTATTTTTTATACTAAAAACATACTTAAGTAAAGTAACCAAGTACATTTACTCAAGTACCTTACACCCCTGACACACACACACGCAACATGGTTTCTGAAGCCCGTCCTGTTCTAGGGCCAGAGCGCTGGAAGGAGGTCAACGCAGAATGTGGAAAGAGCAGACAGTCGCCCATTAACATCGTCACAGGCAAAACCAAAGTGGACGAGCGACTGGTGCCACTGAAGTTTACCGGGTACCAGGACGTGTTCGATGGCACCATCAGAAACAACGGTCACTCCGGTGAGAAACATGCCTGAGTGTCTGAAACATCTGCTCCTGATCATCTGATCCATCTCAGTTCAGGTCGACATTCCCATCAAGGCCTCTGTGTCTGGAGGAAATCTGCCAGAAACATACAAGGCCGTGCAGTTCCACCTGCACTGGGGCCCGGACGGAGGCCCCGGCTCTGAACACACCATTGATGGAGAGCAGTATCCCATGGAGGTATCTATCTATCTATCTATCTATCTATCTATCTATCTATCTATCTATCTATCTATCTATCTATCTATCTATCTATCTATCTATCTATCTATCTCTCTCTCTATCTATCTATCTATCTATTCATCTGTCTATCTTTCTGTCTGCCTGTCTGTCTTGCCAGCTGCACATAGTGCACATGAAGCAGAGGTACACGCGGCTTGAAGACGCTCTCAAAGATCCTTCTGGAATAGCTGTGCTGGGATTCTTCTACGAGGTCTAACCGTCACTTTCTGAAGTGTAGAAAACTGAGAAGCTCGGAAAAGCTCAGAGACCGTGTTGTTTCCACTCAACAGGAGTCCAGCAACACTAACAGGAAGTATGACCGGCTGGAACACTCCTTGAAGAATATCCAGAACAAAAGTATGTCAACACACACTTCTGCGGATCACATGACCACATCACTATCACCTCACAGAGTCAAGCATGATTTCACTGAATGACTTCATCACTTGTGTAAAATGTTTACGCCATCACCACCTGTTACCTTTCCGATGACATTACTGTTTATGAATGGACACTTAACGTAGCCACTGCATATGTAGAATCTCTTAATTCCAGATGTAACAGTCCTTGTGTATCACGTGTAAAAGCACACACCCCTAGGAAAACAATCCAACTTCAGAATGTTCCCATTTGTGACAGTAGCCTCCAATATAACTAATAGTTACCAATATAACTTTTAAGGTGTGTGCTTAAGTGGCCCTGCCTTCTTGGTCAAAGAGATGTTTGTTTCATCGAGTGTCACAGAACAGGAGCAAGACTTTTTTCGGCAGCACTAGTCGAAAGATGTGGAGGATCTGTTAAGCAATTGAAGAACATTCTGAGGAAATGAATTCTGTGTGTGATCTTCTGTGTCTCGCTGGACCTGAGAGCTGATGACTCTGTTTCTGCAGATGCCAACACGACTGTGGGAAAAATCACCCTGAACCAGCTCCTGCCGTCTGAGGGCAACATGAGCAGATACTTCCGCTACGAGGGCTCGCTGACCACGCCCGGCTGCACAGAGGCCGTGGTGTGGACCATGTTCCAGAACCCCATCCCTCTTCACAGAGATCAGGTACCGATCAAACCTCCCCACCTCATCTCTCTAGAACATCCCTCACTCCAGCTCCATCCACAGCTCCGGGCCTTCTCCTCCCTCAAGTTCAGCGACGGGAATGCCATGGTG
Source organism: Paedocypris micromegethes (assembly GCA_028031935.1). Taxonomy (NCBI): domain Eukaryota; kingdom Metazoa; phylum Chordata; class Actinopteri; order Cypriniformes; genus Paedocypris; species Paedocypris micromegethes. Next base: position 10,747,802 of record CM051502.1, read on the forward strand.
GGCACCTTCAGGCCTGTGCAGCCTCGGAACGGGCGGGTGGTGTACCGGTCAGGTGGCGCAGATGCAGTGGAGGTCAAGACTTTGCTGCTTTCCACCTTGGTCGTCTTTGCATTCGTATCGACAAATCAAGACTAGAGTTGAAGTGCCCAATCACTGAGCCCTCGACCAATCAAAACTACTGAAATACCACCATGAATCAGACCCACTCTGTCCCTTTGTAAGGGTCTGGCATGCGATAAATGCATGACCTTTATGTATCATATACATCTGCCAAAAAAAAAACGCACACACACACACACACGCACACACACACACAATATTTACGAGGTGTGACATGTGCAGTATAAATACACACACCAGAGGAATTGCCAGCTCTACAGGTGGAAGAAGAGGTCAAAGGTCACGGATTCCCGAGAAATGTCACACGCAGAAATAGACGAAAGGGACACACTCACACTCACACACACACACACACACACACACAGCTAAAGTGTTCTCCAGCAACAAAGATCGCATATATTATACAACTAAATATTTGCATTCATACATCAGCGTATAGTAATCGATGCACGGGCATGTGCGAGAACAGCATAAATGTGTAAATATTAGCACTAACAATTTCTGCTCTGTAACTGACCATTAGCATTACTGCTTCAGTATCAAAGCCGAGTAACTTCTGCTCTGTAACTGACCATTAGCATTACTGCTTCAGTATCAAAACCAAGTTAAAAGCAACAGAATTGTGGAATTATCAGGAAAGTTTACAAGAAGCTCCAAAGTCAGCTAAAAATCGTGAAATGGATTGGTTTGGGCATTCATGTTCGTCCTCACAGTGGTTGTGTGGATTAAACACGGTCACGCCAGACTTTTTTTTTTTTTTTTTTACGTCTCAATCTGAATGCCGCTGACCTCCTGGTCACCATCGGATTCAACAACCCACTTCTTTTCCTAAAAGCGCTTCCTCCTTCTTCATGAAGCCTTCAGAATTTACTGGGCTATATTACAACACTACTTTTGTTTATGCATTCCAGGAAAATACTATATAAAACGCTGATTATTTTCACTTCACTGTCTTATTTACTCTTGTTTACTGCAATAAACAGATTATCTTCTATTACTGAATTTCTTTGCTATGTTATGAATCTTCATACGTACATGTTTTTATTTAGTCTTTGTTGGGAATTTTTTTTTTTTTTTGGGAAAGATTTATTTATGGGCTCGTTTTTTTTTTTTAGACGTTGGATGTCAACGTCTCTTTTACTCTCTTGTCATAGTAGTTAGTGATCGGAGAAGCATTACTGGAATGGTTTGTGGAAGGCACCTGAGTCCACAGAGAACTCCGCGTGCAGCCAGCTGGGAATCTTTTCAATGGTCAAAGGTCACCAATCTCCCATCGCCATCACCTCTCAAATTCCCACGGACACGCCCACCACTTCCTCTGATTGGCTGAATCAGCGGATCATGCAACTAGAAAACACGCAGAAATTCATTACAGCCATAACAGTGAATCTGTGCTGACATCAAACGGAGCTGCATGGATGCATTACATAACTAGAAAATGTACAGTTCACTCTCAATCAAACACATACTTCAGTTTAATAATATAAGACAAACATATCCAAGAAAGAAAAATGTTTCTCTAGGAAAGGACACACCACACTTAGACATTGTTTACACTGCAATATTCTGCTTATATATACTGTGCGGCATACGTATGAATACACACGTGCTTATATACATATATATGCTTTATACTCTATACGTACGTATTTATACGTAGATACGCACATGCATTTTTAATTATTGAGTCAAAGTAATCTTTATTAATTTATTACCATATTATAATTTTTTTAGATCTGTAAAATATTGTATCATTTTGTATATCAATAATGTAAAATATTTTAAGTCAACTTGTTATTAATATTTTTTGGTCTGACCTTTTCTAGATCTTACTTTGACAGCGGCCGCAGGAAAGAGTGATGGACAGCTAATACATGTCGCTTCTAGGACCTTTGTGCTTGACCATGTGAGCATGTCTGTGTCACATTCCAGGTTTTCCAGCGGGACACAGACACCTGATCTCCACAATCATAAAGACCAACCTTCCCACCTGATAAATAGACAGACTCACTCATTCACTCCAGCAGCTGAATCATAAAAGTGTGACAAACGGAACTCTGTGTGTGTGTGTGTGTGTGTGTGTGTGTGCGTGTGTGTGTGTGTGTGTGTGCGTGTGTGGCTGGTTTAGCAAAAGTTTAACAATAATGTTGTTAATATAAAAGCAACTGCAAAGAGAAAGACAGACTGAAAATCATAATGCAAGAAGAGCGATAAAAAAACAAGTCAAACAAAAGAGAGAAAAAGAGAAAGAAGTGTTGAAGAATAAAACAAAATAATGAAATAAATAATGTAAAGTAATTGAATGAAACATTTGAGATGTTTCAGACAAGTCTCAGACAAGACAGACAAGACAATTTTGAGACAGACAAGGATTCACTGAAATAGGAAAGAGAAAGAAAGAGATGAGGGGGAGCTGAATTTATTATAAGAGAAATTAATAAGAGAAACAGAAATAAGAGCAAAAGAGATGAGACGAGTGATGAATAATGAATAAAGAGAAGCAGAAAGAAAAAAAAACTGTATGAGGCAGAAGAGTGATGAAAAGTGAGAGAACTAATAAAAGAGAAAGGAAAGAGATGAGGCAGAAGAGTGATGCAAAGTACTGTAAGAGAAGTAAAAATATTCGTATGAAATGCAATAAAATGAATTTGATTCTCATCAGGATGCGAGAACGTTTTAAGTGGTGGTTACTATGGAGATTTTTGAATGCTGGAATGTTCAGTGTGGAGGACTGTTGCTGGGCTGTTGCTAAGGTGATATAAGATGTTTTTCATGTAAATTGGCACACACACACACACACACACACACACACACTTTAACAATAAGGGTTTGATGACATCACCAGGATCAACATGATCTCAGAGAAAAAGACTGTGAACTTCATACCAACGGCAACCGCGACTCGACAACCATTCTCGCCATCCACAATAAGCACACACACACTCACAGAAGCTCAAAGACATACACACACCACACCACACACAAACACAACACCCACACAATGAGTGAAGGTGATTTAAAACACAGGCTTTCTGGTATTAAACATCATGACTGATCTGAGGCCTGTGCTTCTCACACACACAGGGGTGTAAAGAGTACCGGACAGACATACTTGAGTAAAAGTACAGATACTTACTGTAAAAACTACTCCAATACAAGTAACAAGTCACCAATTTCAAAAAGACTTGAGTCAAAGTAGCAAAGTATCCAATTTTAAAAGAACTTAAGTATTAAGAAGTATTTTTATTGGTGCTCAACATAGGCCCAAAAAAAAAAAGAAACGTGAAAACAAACTATTGTTTTCCAAGACAGAAACAGAATTTAACCTCAATGTTTGAAAACTGGTAGAACAAAGTAGATAAAAAGAACAAAAAGTCAGTCTCAATCACTTCAATTTGCAAGTAGATATAAAATGTTTACGCCCCTGATTCGCGATCTTGTGGTTTCTAATTCACAAATAGCGTCCATTACCTTCAGCAGCCTAAAGATGGCGATATTCACCTCTTCCGCCCAAGAAATTAACCGCGGTATAAATCGATTCCGGCTTGTCGCACACAATTACAATGTAACGAGTAACGATAAGTGTTGGTTCAAATGTAGTGGAGTGAAAAGTACTGCTACTCAATCACAAATGCAAGTGATACAAATACAAGTGGAGTACAGAGTAAAAGTTGCTTATATTTTTTATACTCAGTGCAAGTACGAAGTAGCCAAAAACATACTTAAGTAAAGTAACGAAGTACATTTACTCAAGTACCTTACACCTCTGCACACACACACGCACACACAGAAACACACAAACACACACAGAATGAATGGAAGCATGGAACTAAATCAGGTCATACAGCACAGCAGTGTTTGAAATATTCATCTGTACAAAATACAGTGGTGTGTGTTGAGCTCCGAGCGGTTGTTCTCACGTCACGACAGCTGAAATGAAGCGACACGCCGCTGACTCGCTCACATTCAGAGGCGACCGGAGTCATCATCGCCATGTCTGATGATACATATATTCAGATGTTCAGTAAAAGTCCTGATTCATCATTGCGAAGACCAGGTCAGTCCTGACCGAAGAATAGAGGAATACAGTCAAAAAAGAGTGAATAATTGAAGTGTGTGTGTGTGTGTGTGTGTGTGTAGGAGAGACAGAAGAGAGAGAGAGAGAGAGAGAGAGAGAGAGAGAGAGAGAGAGAGAGAGAGAGAGAGAGAGAGAAATGTAAAAAGAAAGTGTGAAGTGGACAAAGTGTGAAGTGGACAATTAATTGAACATTTTCTTAAGGGCAAAAAAGACCAATAGAATAAATTGTGAAATAGAGTGTAAAAGAGAGACATTAATGAATGACAAATTGTGTCAAAAAGTGAGAGAAACAGAGTGAGTGAAAGAAACAAATGAATTAAAGTGAGCAATTGATAAGAAAAAGTCAGTAAAAAAGTAAAAAAGAGAGAGATAAATAAAACTGAAAACAGCGTGTAACACACACATTAGTATTACAAGAGAGAGAGTGAGTGAGTGAGTGAGTGAGTGAGTGAGTGAGTGAGTGAACCAAACAAACACAATCATTCTTTACATTACAAAACGTAAAGAAAATTAAAATTATTTTAAAATAAAATCAGTGTGTGCGTGCATGTTGGACTAATACACTCTTTCAAACAAAGCAGAACACTTATTTTCCGTTCCGAACCTCAAAGACGTCAAACTCTAAACTTGGTGTAACTCAATCATCGGATCCGATTCGCTCATTGTTTCTCAAGCCGATACTTCAAAATGAAAGAGTGCGAACAATGGCCAAACATCAATCTCTCTTGCGCAAGGTTTCAGATGTGGAGCGGCCTCGCAGGGCCCTTGCTTGAGACTCAAGGGTCGTCTTCCCACTATTGTCACCAGAACGTTTGATCGCTTCACGGTCTGAGAGATGAAGCATCACATCAGAGTGACATCACGCCAGAGGATGCGGAGAAACAAGGGATGAGAAGAAGAATAAAAGAGAAAAAAAAACACAACAAGGAAAGCCAGGATAATAGTGAGAAAGAGTAAACACAAAGATAGAAACACGTGAAAATTGAGCGAAAATAAAACAAAGAGAAAATACAAGAAAGCAAAAAAAAAAATAAAAAACAGAAGAACCGAAAAATACTGCAAACAAAAAGAAAGAAAAATAAAGTCTGTTAAACACAAGATAAAATATTGAGTAAAATAAAGTAAAAAGAAAATCCGGAACAAAAAAATAACAAAAGACAGACAGACAGACAGACAGACAGACAGACAGACAGACAGACAGAAAGACAATAAATAGGAGACACAAAAAGAAAACTTACAAAGAAAATGCAAGGAAAACCTACAGTATCCTGACAAAAGTGGAAAAGAGAACAAGCAGTAAAACAGAAATACATAAATCAGAAAAAACTTTAATTAAGAATAAATCAAGATAAGATAAAGAGAATGATTTGAGGAAAAACATTTTAAAGAGGCACAAAAGCAAAAGCAAGGGATAAAGGTAAATAATATCTTAAACCACAAGTCATTTTATAATTAAACACAATGACTGTGAGATGGAGACAACAGGAGACAAAGGCGATGATGACAAAAAACACAGAGCCTGTAGGTTAGAGTCTAGAATACAATAAATCATAAACAACTACAGACAAAGAAGAGTGAGCTGTGTTAGATGTAGTGGCACTGCTTATCGAAAGACGAAACAAATATGATGATGAGAATTTTTTTTTGTATTTGGATTTGTAACTTTATTTTTTATCATAAAATGTCACAAGTAGTAACATAATTAAAAATCCAAAAATGATATCCCACAAATGGCAATGTGACTATTTGGGCCGTTCTTCACTCTCAAAACTATCACCATTGTTCCAAATCTGTTAATATTCTGTACATTATTTACATTTACACCCTCTGGTCTTTGTGTAAAAGTGTGTGGACTGTCCATCCTGAAGGTCAGAGGTCAAACACAAACACATGACATCATGTATTCAGTTTGTTCAAGGGTCTTTCGTTCCAAATGCCTGCACAATAGAGACGGAAAAAACATGAATGTCTAGAAAACTTGCCATCGTGTCTGAAATACACATACATCACAAACAGAATGATTTCACTGACTGTTGAAATGATTTTAGCGGCTGTTGATAACAGACACATTTCTGTATTATAATCATGTCAATTATTATAATAAAGTGTAACACATTTTTCATATTAATATCAACAACTAACATGCTAATACAAAGTTTGTTTTAGCTTTAGGTTTGTGTTATTTCATGTTTGTGTTATTCATAGTAATTTCATAGTAAATTTCATAGTAATTATTTCACTATGCCACTTTGCAATTAAGTCGTGTTTTCTTCTAGGAACTAAATTTTTTTAAGAGCGAATACTTGTATAATAATGAATTCTAAATACATACTAATAATGTTTAAGTAATAATAAACTGCACGCTTGTATATACTAGATAGATGGATGTATCTAGTATATACAAGCATATTTTCATAACAATGAATCTTAAAAATAGGAGTTAAGAATAAAGGCTGTTCAGTATGGTCACATGGATTTTAACAACTGATTCACCGAGTAATAAGAAATCAAAGATTTAGTGTTTAATGAACAAATGAGTTTATTTATGAGTTTCTTTTTATGACATTTTTATGAAAGTTTCTAATCTCACTCTGTAGGTTGCTTTAGATAAAAGCTTCTGCCAAATGACTGTGAAGTAATGTAGAATAGAATAGAATGCCTTTATTGTCATTGCATCACATGGTTACAATGATTTTAGGATGTAAAACATTTATGTAAACAGGTTGACAGAATAAGTGTAGGGATGAAGAGCGTTTAGTTGTGGAAGGAGCATTTCTTCTGAGTATTCTCCAGCAAGACACTACTCGAGGTTTGTGTGTCACTTCAGTGTGTGTGTAACTTACGCACATTAACGCCAATTACGGCACCGTATTGACTAACTCACTCATTTGACTTCACTTTACTTACTGACTTACTTTAGTTCTCCAGTTTTTGATCTTCATAATCTGTGATTGTGTTGTTGTATGTGAAGCAAGGACTGTATCAATATAGCTGTGCCAATATATCAACTGTGTGAATTTTAGGACTGTGTGAATAATACGGTTGTCAGATATTACAACTGTGCAAATATTACGTCTGTGTCAATATTACAACTGTTACGATATTTTGACCGCGCAGAAAATGGGACTGTGTAAAAACCAAAACTGTGTATGTGTGAATATTTCCACTGTGCAGATATTACGACTGCGTTGTTTTGCGACTTTGCCAACAGTGTGACTGTGGGAATATTAACCTTATACACAAATGACTACATTATTAATATTATGGCTTTGCAACCATTACAACTGTCCATATATTTGAACTAACTAATTTTTGCTAATATCATGACATTGAATCGAAAAAAACAAGTGAATAAGAAAAATCAGAAACTATGTGAATCCAACCCCAGGACACTTTGTGCCAGTAGAATTGATTTTGACTGACCTCTGGGCCACACTTGAACCTTGTTCCTTCTTGTCTGTTTCTCCTTTGATTGTTTCTTACCTAAAAGGTTGTGTTACTCCCAGCATGCCGTGCTGCCTCTAACCCAATGACCTGTACGCTACTTCTGTCGTGTTCTCAAAGACGTTTCCTGTGCCGGCTCACTGGGAGATGGGAAGTTGAATTGTGTTGGCCACGGATTGACTTGCTTCCTCACCATCAAGATCAGAGAGCAATGAAGGTCAAAGGTCACAAATTTTACGAACTCACGTGAAATGAAAGGGCGATTGTTGGAGTCGACTCCCGAAGTTGTCGAGAACTTCCTTCAAAATGTTCCAAAAACACAAGTACAGACACAACATCACTGGGCTAGTGTGTCGAGGTCGTTATTGATACAGCTAATGTGACAATCTAGTACTACTGAGAATCACTGCAAATTTACTTCCACTTCAAGATGAAAAAAAAATAAAATAAAAACAAAACAACGAGACTCTTTTTCTCTCTCTCTCACACACACACACACACACACACACACACACAAACAAACACGAGTAAATAGAAAGTGAAAGAAAGAAAAATGTGAATCAAATTACAGGAGATATAAAATTTTGCAAAAAAGTGGCTGGGAGAAGAGAGAGATGAAATAAAGAATGAGACAAAGAGACAAGACACGTGTATGCCTGGAGAAAAAGAGGGAGAGACAAAGAGTGATAAAGAAGAGAAACAGGAAGAAACAAGAGAAGAAATAGAAAATAGATATATCTTTTATTATATAATTATTTGATCTTAAATTATATAATTAGATCTAAATTATATAATAATTTAAATATAATAAAGATCTAATAATTTAATATATTAATTTATATTATATTATATAATAATAAATCAATAATTGAATAATTTAAAAGTAGAAGCAACACTCCTAATTTGTCATAGCTTTTCGTGTGACGGGCACACACACACACACACACACACACACACACACACACAGTGTGGGATACCCGACCTCATCTCACCTACACTGCATTATTTACCCCTCGCTCGCCCACTGTGGGGTTCAAATCCTGCCGACTCAGCACACGCTGAACCCGCCACTGGCTCAAATGATGTTGACAAAGTTTTAGAAACTTGATCAGCTTTTTTCACACCGTCTGTATTTCAGTTGTTACACACTCACTCGCTCTGTAAATGACTCTATCTTTCTCTCTCTCTTTCTTTCTCTTACTCACTTGGTCTTGCTCTCGTGTTCATCTCACGATTACTCCATTTATCTCTGGCTTGTTTATCTATAATCAATCACATCGCTCATTCTCTCACTTCATCCTTATCCCAGCCTTCCTCTACCATTCAATCTCATCCTTGATCACTCTCTTTCTCTTTCCCACTGTAATTAACACAGCAGTTGTGTTTTATTCATGGCTGTGCTGAATGAATTATTCATCTGTGGTATTTCAGCACACAGGAGGAAGAACGTGGGGGATTGTGGGAGTCTTCCTCGTCCACTCTCGCCAACATCATCCCCTCTGTCACTTTCAATGAAAGGAAAAGTGAGAGACACTCGTCAATCTCTCCCTAAATAGGGGAGATCAAGAGGATGAGAGAAATGGAGAGAGAATAAAACAAGACGTGAAAAAGAGGAAGTTTGAAAGAAGGTAAAAATTGAGAGAAATAAATTGAGTTAAAGTTGCGTTAAAGATATTGAGAGATGTACAGTATAGGAAGAGAGAGATGCAAAAGAGGCAAAGTGCAAGTTTGAGAAGTACAATTGAAAGAAAGAAAGAAGACAAAAGAGCAAGATTTAGGAAATAAAACAAGTACCTAAGTAAACATGTTAGGGTTGAAAGACAGAAAGAAAACAGAGGACTAATGTGATACACAGAATACCCACACAGAATCTTTGCAAACGCCAAACGCAGCAATCACGCGATGTTGCGTGTAATTGGACTGCAACTCTTATCTCACGAAAATCGAAATGTTACGCAACAAATGCAAATGAAGATCTCAAATGCAAATAGCGAAATTTGAATCTCAATTCCAGGCATGAGACAAAGCTGCATCTGTTAGCGAGGCCTCATCGCTATTCCGTGTCTTTCCCACACTCCTCTGTGGTGAAGAGGTACGAGTGTGAAAAGATCCGCCGCTACGCTTAATGCGCAGTTCTTAATGCGTCAAGTAGCTCAGTCGCTAGCTGCTGAATGAAACGCCAGGTCATGTGTTCAATTCCCAGGGAAAGCAGGACGTTGATGATACATGCAAAAACTGTAATGACATATAAGCCGCTTTGGATAAAATGACTATGAAGTACAGTAAACTAAAGTAGCTGCTGAGGAGCTAAAGCGACGAGGAGAGGGAAGCCGTGACATGCAGCTAAAGTCGTTTGGAGTTTGATAAACATCTAGAAGGATATTTTCTTCAGCATCAAATATCTATATCATTTACTTTTTTTATGCAGGAGCAGTCAATCAATCAATACAGGATCCAAACTCTTCACTATAGACAGTATAGACCAGGGGTCGCCAACCTTTTACACTCAAAGAGCCATTTTGACCAGGTATCCGCGATAAAGAGACCACTGGGAGCCGCAAACACGTTTTAACATCTGAAATGATGTTAGCCTAAAAATAGCTTTTAAAATAGCGTGTTGCTCATAAAATCCATACAGTATTCATATTTCAGAAAATGATAGATATATGGAGGACATGAGACTGGCTGAGGTCAGAGTGGAAGATGCTCAGGAGTCAGGATAGAATGAGGTGGAAAGGATGATTTGCTGTGGCGACCCCTGATATGGGAAAAGCCGAAAGTGAAGAGAGATTCATGTTGCGGAAAATTCCATTTTATTTATTGCATGAACACATTTCGAACTCTTACAAAAAATGAAATCGCAGAATAGGTCTTTTTTAAATGAATAAAAAAGCTGGACATCAAAAACAATTACAATTAATTTTTAGGAATTTTTAAGAAGCCTCGACCCTTTAATGCTCTAACTGAAGGGAGGCTGTTGTTCATCAAAATCTCACCCTGTCAGTGAGATTTCTTCACCCTGTACCCTGTGCAGTAAATCACCCCCACAGCATGATGCTACCACTACCATGCTTCACATTAGCAATGGTGTTTTTGGGATGGTACTCATCATTTATCTTCCTCCTCTCATACTGAGAGGAATTAAGACCAAAAAGCTCTGTTTTTGTGTCATCTGATCACATGACTTTCTCCCATGACCACTCTGGAACCTCCAAACAGTCATTGACGGGTCTGGACATGTGCTAGTTTAAGCAGTTGAATCTCCTGTGAGATGCATGAATTTGAACAATTTATATTTACGTATATATATTTATGACAATTTGTATTACCAACATTACCCTTGTAAATGTGGTCCCAGCTCTTTTCAGGCCATTGACCAGCTCCCCCAGTGTAGATCTGGGCTTACGAGGTGAAATCTTGCATGGAGCCCCAGTCCGAGGGAGATCCATTTTTCCATCTTCCATTTTTTAATAATTGCTCCAACAGTGGATCTTTTTTCACCAAGCTGCTTGGAAATAGCCCTTTCCAGACTTGTGGAGGTTAAAGTACAAATGTATTGTTTAAATAACCATACAATGTGAATTCCAATTTTTTTTTAGTATGTCTCTCGCAGTGAACATGTACCTAGAATGAAAATTTCAGAGCCCTCCATGATTTCTAAGTGGAGCTCTAAGAGAACTTTCAAAATCATAGGGTGTTCAAATACTTATTATACTTACAAACTGTCCAGTCTGTCTGTCTGTCTATCTATCTATCTATCTATCTATCTATCTATCTATCTATCTATCTATCTATCTATCTATCTATCTATCTATCTATCTGTATAGTCTCTGTCTAACTGTATGTTCTATCTTACTATCTATCTATCTATCTATCTATCTATCTATCTATCTATCTATCTATCTATCTATCTATCTATCTATCTATCTATCTATCTATCTATCTATCTATTTATCTTTCTATCTATCTATATGCGTTCATTTAAATTTTAATTTGTTCATCCATACATAGCCATCCGTCTATCCCTCTCTACTCATTCATTTTTCTATCCTTTAATTCATATGTCTGCCAATGCAGTGTGTACGGTGTGTGTAGATTATCTGGAGGTGTGTGTGTGTGTGTGTGTGTGTGTGTGTGTGTGTGTAAGTGACCGGCTCACGCTTCCCAGTGAGACTCCGGCTGCCAGTAGCAGATTGTGAGTGTGGTGCAGATCTGCCAGAAGAAGAGGAGAACAGTGCCAAACATGCTGCAGGTACCGACAGAACAAGGATCTGCTACAACAAAGACTGGGTTGTCATTCCGAAAAAGAAAAAAATGGAATCACTTCAAAATAAAAATGTGTGCGTAAGAGATTTAAATTTCAGGTCTAATAGGAGTAATCAAAAATGAAACTCATCTTCACGATGACTTTGTAATGTTAGAATCCCAGAGGAGACTGGCACCAGTGAGATGGGCTCTACCTAGTGTTATTTCCTTTCACCCTTTTTCACAATTCAATCATCCGTAGTCACTTTCTCTTATGTAATGTAATTTCTACTTTAACTAATCATATTTGTGTTTGTTTCTCGATGTTCAAACTCTGACATTGGCAAACACTCATTTGTCTCATGTATTTACTCATTTTATTAATTCGTTCAGTCATGAATTTACAAATTTGAATCACTATTACACCAAGTACATTTGAATCACTATTAGTAGTATACTTTTATTTCTAATAAAAGCAGAAAGTATTGAGGCCCGGCAGGCATCACGAAGCATTATCCTTGTGCGCAAGACAAAGCGCTGTCGCAAGCATCCTCATTACGTCCGTCCGCGCACTAAAGCTGTGTCATAACACACACATCGCAAGATTCTCTCTCTAAACACACACATTTACATGCCACGTTTTTGTAATGCAATGTTGCTTTATTGTTTTACATCAAGACTTCAGTGTCAAGATTGGAATCAAACCTCTTCGACACGTCACAGACCCTCACATATACTGACAGATGGATGGATGGATGGATGGATGGATGGATGGATGGATGGATGGATGGATAGATAGATAGATAGATAGATAGATAGATAGATAGATAGATAGATAGATAGATAGATAGATAGATAGATAGATAGATAGATAGATAGATAGATAGATAGATTTCAATAACCAAGGCAATAAAGTAAAACACAGGATCAGTGAATGACTGAAATATATCCGTCCTTTGTTCAGTGCTTTTAACAAGGAAATTATTGTCTGCTGCAGAAAATCCACTGATTAAGCACAAAGCTCCCTGGTCTTTGGAGCCCCAAAGACCACAAATAAAATCAGCCCCGTTTTAATCTCTAGAACACTGAAACTATTCTGCACAAAACATTCATTTTGTGTTCAAAGCCCAATATATTTCTCACCAACGCTTCATTCACTGGAAGGACATTAATTCCAAGGACAAATTGGAATCTTGGGCTTCAACATTTGGTCTCAGACAATGAAAGAGAAAAGGCACGTCACCTTACACCGACTCTGGCCTTTCAAGAAGGGCCGTCCAAAAACTTTTAGATTTAACAACAACAAGCCACGAAAGTTCCTCACGCTCACAAACTGGGTCAGACGGTGAAGTAAAGCGAAGTGAACATCCCACTAAAAGCCACTTAGCCGGACAGTTTTAATAACAGCACAAAGCTATGGAGATTGTGCAGACATTGGCTTTTCTAAACCCGATTCACCCTCTGGCACCCAACAAAATTATTGTTAAAGGACTTTACTGAAATAGGGTCTTACAAACTCATTTAAAACTTGTGTGAAAGAAAGAATATTATAGCAAGTGAAAGTCACAGTATACAAGTTCTGCAGAACTTGGTTAAGTCAGATACTGTATTGTTCCATTCTCAAGCTTCTGAAGCACTGATAGTTTGTATTGTTTGTGAAATCAAGTGCTTTTAGGAATCTTACAAAACCAAGATGAAGCAGTTCCAATACTTCATTCTTGACCGTTGTTTTGCCGGGTCAAAAGTAACATGCTCTTGTCAGAGTGTTGCAGTTCAGAATATAAAAAAGACACCATTTATTTACTGTTCTTTTATAATCTAATATTTTAATATTTGTTTTAATTAAACATGGCTATGTGTATTTTATTGTGCTGTGGATATGGACATAAAGAAGGGCATATAATTCTAAATATTTATAACTTCATGTCTTGGTGATTGCGTAGCTTTCAATAGAATAATGATAATAACTATACATGTGACTTTATTAGAATATGTGGACCGACAGGCAGACAGACAGATTATAAACACAAAAATGCAATTCTTGTTTGCTTTATGTTTAAGGATTTTGAACATGTTAATCTGGTGTTCATTAGAAATTAGGTACTCACATAGAAATGATATATTTTCGAACATGTACTTTTATTAGAATACTTCCAGCCCCTCTTTAGCAGATGAACAGATATAACAGATTTGTAGTTGTAGAGAGTAGATGTAAAGTGCTTGGAAATCATAGGTGCAAATGCATAAATGCATAAATGCATAAATGTGCGGTAAGTGCTAAAACTGCATTCGAGTGAAATACAAATACTAAAGAAGTGCCATACTTATTTAACCAAAACTTAATCCACATTACACTGATTTTTTTACGATACATGCTCAGATTACTCATTTTGGGTGGTGAGCATCATTCTCTAAAGTCTTGCTGCTGAAAAGAAAATGTAATTGCGAGTTTTTAATCAAGATCTTATTCACGTCACAATATGTACTTCTTTTTAAACAATATACGAAGTCTCTTGAGAAACAACGGTTTCACAAAATTGTGACGTTAGGAGCGTTTCATTTCCAAACGCATTTCCTGTCTCTTTTCAAACCGCGATGAAGTTCGGAGTTTAGTTTAAAGCGTTTGCTTTGTTAATACGTAAACCCAATGAAAACAACACCACCGTGACACCCCATTTCAGTCCAGCGGCCAAGACGAAGCACGAAGTAATTGTCACAATTATAAAATCTTCATCGTGGTTTAACATCATCTGTTTGTGCCAAAAAAGAACAAAAACAAAATTGTGCAATGGTGCTACAGTGAATTACGTGGGAATTTGTCGCCTCTTAGTGGTAGAATATGGCATTACCTATACATGTTATATCAAATCATGAGATACGGCTTCATTAATTCCACGTGGAAATGTCTGAAACACACACACACACACACACACACACACACCACACACACACACACACACACACACACACAGACAGACACACAGTAAAAGTAAACACTTACGGATCAAAAGCTAATGATTTAAACAAAAGTGTAAGCACGCTATCTTTTTATTTATTGGAACGAGGCGCATACATTAATGCAAATACGTAAACATAATTTTCACATTGATTATATAACATTAATATTTTATAAAGGTTCTTAGAAAGAAATTAGGCATTACAAATAAGCAAAAATACTAGAATGATAACGTAGTTCGGCTATGAGGCTTAATTATTAAAGCGTTTCTATTAACTTCTCGACGTATTCACAGTCACGTGGAGTACAAAAACAATGTGGGCGTGTCAACGCTTCGTGACGTCAGGCGCAGAGCGGAAGCAACATCCGCGTTGCAATGCAAACGGGACGGACTGAGCAGCGGATCGCCATGGGCGCTGATGCGGGCTGGGTTGCTCGGTGCCTGCTTCTGGCCGCCGTCAGCGCTGTGTCAGCCGGCCGGTCACTGCAGGGCGGGATGCTGTTTCCTATCGACTCTCCCTCCAGAGAAGTTAAAGACTTGAGCGGCCTGTGGCGCTTCAGAGCGGACCTCTCCCCGAACCGGAACCGAGGGTTTGAACAGCAGTGGTTCAAGAGTCCGCTGACCGAGGTGAAGTCACACGCGGGTTATAAACCACTGTCCAAAAGTTTAGCTGCATATGAAACCCACATGGTGAATTTTTTTTTACTTTGATTTGCTTCTTCTGAACAGCCAAACACTTGTGATCTTAAAATGAAAGGGTTCTAGTGAGAACATCTGCTCGAGAAGTGTTTATCTATCTCAGAATCAGCAACAAATGGCCTTTTCTTGCAGTCTTTGCTCATCTTACGCAATCGTGATATGTTGTGTGGGGAAACACCATTACAGGGTTCTTACGATTGCTTGAAGACCTTGAAAATGCTTGAATTTCAGTTGTGTGTTTTCAAGGCCTTGAAAATTCTTGAATTTTAAATGAAGTGCTTGAAATTTCATTTATACAGTGGAATCCCGAGTAGGAGTCGCTCTGCGTCTGGTTTCTCGCTTTTGATTCACAGACTCCCAGAGTAAGACAGAGAAAGAGACAGACAGAAATACAGATGAATAGTCTTTGAATTAAAAGGCTGTGCTCACTATGATCCAGGTCTGATTGAACGTGCAGAGAGTGGGAAGCATTAACACCTTTATCGTTGCAGTGCTGCCGGCCGAGCAGAACCTGTGGGAAAGCGTTACAACATTTACAAACTATAACACACTTTGCTAAAAATGGATGAGAATGTCTAGTTTCTTTAAATGGTTAGAATACAAAGTTTGCCTATAATGTTAGTAAGGTCTACTAAAATCTAAAGTCCATTTTGTTCCACCACTACCACATAACTTTGTCCCAAAATGGTCATGTTTCATTTTGATTTTTGTGTTTAGGCATAGTTTTAAATATACATTTTTACCACAACTGTACGGTGCTGGAAAAACTTGAACATGGACCTTGAAGGTGCTTGAAAAGTGCTTTTTATTTTATGGTTCATAAAGTCCATGGCCTCATGTAAGTGTTTGTGTCTCTCAGACTGGTCCGGTGATCGACATGCCTGTGCCGTCCAGCTACAATGACATCACACAAGATGGCAAACTCCGGGACTTCATCGGCTGGGTGTGGTACGAGAAGGAGCTGTGGGTGCCGGCCCGCTGGGTTCAGGACCGGGACACGCGAGTGGTGCTCCGGGTCGGAAGTGCGCACTACTTTTCTTTGCTTGTGAGTGCAGGAGAGTTTTCATGTGGTTGAAACTGGTTGAAATGGTGTGGAACTATCCCGTATGTGTAGTGGGTGAATGGGAAGAACGTTAGTCAACATGCTGGTGGTCATCTTCCGTTCGAGGCGGACATCAGTGATGTGCTGCGGGCGAGTGCGGGACGTCCCTGTCGAATCACACTGGCCGTGAACAACACGCTCACTCTGGAGACGCTTCCCCCCGGAACCATCCAGTTCATGACAGACCGCAGCAGGTGAACCATTGTATACACACACACACACACACACACACACACACACAAAAGCACATACATGTTTTCATGCTGAATATTATTAACATTTAACAACAAAACAAATGTATGAAAATGTATTATTGTGTGTAATTGAAACATCAGGTTCAATTATCATTACATTATGTATTATATAATAATAAACGTGTGTGTGTGTGTGTATATATATATACATATATATATATATATATATATATATATATATATATTAGAGCTGCACGATTAATTGTTAAAAGATTGCGATTTCGATTCTACCTTCATGATCTTCATGATCTTAATTCAGCATTTATACGATTCTGCCAAACTCTCTAATCGCCGACCAACGATTTCTGTCAGTCCGCTCGCGCAACTAGCGAAACTCGCGATCATTTAATTACCGTATTATAACAGAAAGATGATCTTGCTTTACTTTTGTCGTATTTTGGGGCGCCTGACGTGGGATTGATGATGCCAGACGCGCATGACGGACACCTGCTAATTACAGGCGCTATAGACGGTGTACTATGTGAGTCTACTCGAGCAGCGGCCGAGTTAAAAAAAAAAAAACAGGGAGAATGAGTGAGGAAACACAACGGTAAAGTAAGTCTGCTATCAACTCAGACATTGTAGTACCGGAAAAAGGATTTTATTCTGGTGTGTGTGTGTGTGTGTGTGTGTGGGTGTGTGTGTGTGTGTGTGTGTGTGTTTACTGCGGTTTCAAACTAGAAGACGACACTCAGCAAACCATATACAGCAAACATCTACAGTTGAAGACAAAATGATTAGCCCCCCTAAAATAATCATTGTTTGAAAATTATTTCAAAAGTGCTTTTAGACTGAGCTAATAATTTTGTCCTCAACTGTACATAATACTGTTCCTTGGAATGTTTATTTTTAAGTTTAGTGTTGTTGTTTTTTTTTCTTTACAACATTACTTTTAAATTACATTATGCTTCATTCTATTTATTTAAATTTAAAGTATTATAAGTAATATGTGTTATTATGTTGCTGTTTGACAACCTGATTTTCATGTTTGAATATTGAAAATAATAAAATATCCAAAAAGAATCGTGAAAAGAATCGTGATCTTCATTTTAAGCAAGAAAATCATGATTCTCATTTTATCCAGAATCGTGCAGCTCTAATATATATATATATATATATATATATATATATATATATATATATTATACAAACATTATGTATCATGTAAACGGTATAAAATAACTAGAGTTATATATTTTAAGTAATAATTTACTGTACGCTTATTGGAAATACTTGCGATGGATGGATGGATAGATAGAATTACACCAAACGTCGAAATGTTAGTCTTGATATTAATAATGTATCAAACTAGTTGTTGTTAACGGTCACCAAGAACTGAGAGATGCGACGTTGTGTGTGTGTGTGTGCGCAGATACCCCGCTGGCTACTTCATACAGAACACTAACTTTGATTTCTTCAACTACGCTGGAATCCACCGCTCCGTTGTGCTCTACACCACCCCTGTTATGCACATCGATGACATCACGGTGAAGACGGCGTTCAGCGACAACATTGGTGTGTGAGCGAGGAACCTTGGTGAGTTTGTGATGGCTCTTGGGTTTGACTGGAGTTGTGTGATTGCGGCATTAAGGGCTGCTGAGCTTCGACGTGTCTGTGCTGGGCAGCCGCAATCCCGCGGTGAAAGTGACGCTCTCCGCGGCGGACGGGAGGTGTGTGGCCACCAGCAGCGGTGTCAGCGGACTCCTGAAAATAGCCAATGTCAATCTGTGGTGGCCGTATCTGATGCACGAAAACCCAGGATACCTTTACAGCATGGAGGTGAGGGACCTTTCACCTCATGTGACTGTATGGTTCACACAGTTTTTGTTTTTAAATTGACACATTCTCCATGAACGTGTAATTTCTTCAAAGCACTGATTGATCTTAAACCCAGATTTGAGTTACAAAATGAAATGCAAATAAACGGTTAACCAAAAGGGAAGTCTTGAGTGTTGCTGTTTTTTTTGTCTAGTTTTTTTCGTGCCATAGCTGCTTATCATGTTCTAGTGAATCATGGTGTGTTTGTGCAGGTTCAGGCTTCAGCTGAAGACGGACAGACGGACATTTACACTCTTCCTGTAGGAATCCGCACCATAAATGTCACCAGCAGCCAGTTCCTCATCAACAACAAGCCCTTCTACTTCCACGGGGTCAACAAGCACGAGGACGCAGACGTGAGTGTCACGCTTTTAGAACTGGCCACTTTCAGCTTGAAAATGGTGAAAACGATGAAAGCAATACAGAGAAGCTGTATGTGTTCTGTTTGACATGGCTTTTATTTCGAGTGTCACTCTTCTACTGTCTCTTTCTCTTCTTTTTGTTTTATCCTCTTTGTCTTCTATTTATACAGTTTGTTTCTCCTACCTTTCTCTGCCATAGTGATAATCATCGCCGTATTTGTAGCACCAACTACTATAAAAGATAAATGGCAGTGCGAATGGAATGAATGCAGAAATAACAAGCTTTTTGAAGTGAACCCAATTGTGAACCCAAACAAAACACTCAACTGTGGTTTTGATAACCGAAAGGATCAAGTTGTTTTTATCAGATGTAGAATAGGACACTCCAGACTCACTCATTCATATTTATTATTGGATGAAGAAAAACCATGTGGTGATCGATGTGGGAATATACTGTCTGTAAAGCATATTTTAATTGACTGTGATCGATTGTGTGATATTAGACAACGGTTTTATTCAGAACATGTTTTGACAGATGTTTTTAAGAACGTTTTACCACAAAAGATTTTACAATTTTTATCAGAAATCAACATGAAAGATTGTATCTGATTTGTTGAAGTCATTTTGAAAAGTTGTGTATTTTGTTGCAATTCATCAACTGTGATAGAGATGTATTGATTTCTAAAGAGTAAAAGTGTCAAATACCATGTTGCCATTAATATAGCCATTGAAGCTAAAGATGGCGTAAAAAAATCAAACAAATAAATAAATTAACACCAATTACTAATCAATAAAAAGCATCAATCCTCTTACATACGTGCGCTTTGAAACAGGTAAAAAGCGCCTTACAAATGCTCATAACACACACGTAAACACACACACACACACACACACACACACACACTCAGATGGTTAAAGCTTTCACTGATGTGTGCCGCAGGTCCGGGGGAAAGGCTTTGACTGGCCGCTCACACTGAAGGACTTTTACCTGATGAAGTGGATGGGTGCCAACTCTTTCCGCACCAGTCACTACCCGTACGCCGAAGAGGTGCTGCAGACGGCCGACCGCCACGGCATTGTGGTGATCAACGAGTGTCCTGGAGTCGGCATCAAAGACATGTGAGACCGCATCTCCTGCACACAACGCCTATTTACACACCCACTAGCAAATGTTTTAGCATTTTTAAATCATGATTACAGTAATCCCTCGCTACTTCGCGGCTCGACTATCGCGGATTCACTGTATCGCGGATTTTTTTCTTTATTACGTATATTTGCGAATTCATTTTTTCCCGATGTAACGCGTCGGCCCGGCCACGGGTGTCTCGCCAAAAATAAAAAGTCGCCAAATCTTTAATGGGCAGTGCTATTTCTCGTCCCGGCAACCTGGTGGAGAGCGTGACAAAACATTTAAATAACACAAAAGCAAACCAAAGAGATGACCAAACGCGTCGGAGCTACATCTCGTCCTTTCGGTTCCGGTCTGACGTCACCCATCAACGTCATCACGTCACTCGCGCCTCATAACCCCCCCATTCAAACATTTCAAAATTAATATCTCCGCGGGGACGACGCGTGCGGTGGGGAGATGTTTGTTAACATTACTTTAATAAAGAATACTACGCGAAAAGTGTTTTAACAGTCTGAATAAGTGTTAAATAAATACGTAAATTTGGGATTTACGGATTTTCATCTATCGCGGTCGGGCTTGGAACGTATCTACTGCGATAAACGAGGGATTACTGTATTTGAAAAATGTATCAAAATATAATTTAGATTGCGAATTATATAAAGTATATATACTGTACAGTCGACTCTGCTTAATTGCCCCCCCCCCCCCCCCCC
>CM051502.1:10777542-10789819 GCA_028031935.1 Paedocypris micromegethes
AAAAAACAACAACAAAAAAAAAAAAAAACACATTAAAAATTCAAGCATTTCAAGGATTTCAGAAGAATTCCACAAAAGAATTCAGAAGAATTGCACAAAAATACGCGTGGCCTCAGAAACAGAATAAAAAGCCGTGAACCCATAAAAATGTGAACATTCAAGACAAGCTGCTAATCATGTGACCGCTGAGGGAAAAATGTAATGAAGAGTCGAGGCAGAGATGCTACTGCACGATTATAAGAGCTGAATGACGTGCAAAAAACATTAACACATACATACATAAACGCGTTAATCTTTAAAAAATAATGCCTTAATATTACAATACTATTAGCAAAATTAGCAATTTACAAGATCAGTTTTCATTAATATGTTGCACAAATGTAATGATCAATAAAAAAAAAATGCCATGTTAGATAAACAGAGAAACACAGAAAAAGAGAGAGAGAAAAATAAAAACAGCACGATATTGGGAAAGTGTTTCTGCACATTTCCAGGCTTCAGATCGAATACAATTACATGTTACATTAAACAACCAAGAATGTCGTTTAACGTGAAGCGAATGGTTTGTTCTCACCTAGTAACAGCTGAAAGACATAAAAGAAAAGCCCGTAGACAGAGTTTGGCTGGTTTACTGCACTGTCGTGCCCAAAGATGGTTCCCAGCAGCCCGAATCCCCGACCCCATCTACAGAGAAAGAGCAGAACACATGTTATAAAAGATATGTCTGGAACACACACACACACACACATTTTACAAACTGCGCATGCATCGTTTAACGCTTCGGACGTGTAAGGCATCAGAGTTCACATCTGCTTTGTTCAGATTCTAATCCCAACGTTTACAGGAAAAGAAAATGCTACTAAAGTATAAAAACAGCACTAGCAAAATAAACAGTGTGGAAACAAAATGGAAATGATGTCAGTAGTTAGAGTAGTCAGTAGTTAGATGTTAGTAGGTGTGCGAAAAATATGAACGTTGTGCCAGTACACTCATTTTTCACCAGAAACACTGGTGTTTTATCGTATGTATGTTAATGCAGCTTTAAAAATTCTTTCTGTGTTCACGCTTTTCATTACAGACAATTGTAGTCAAACTAAGGAAATTAAAATACTTTATTTGTCATTTTTGTTTCTTTACAGTTTTATGTTGCTAATGTGCCGTCAATCAATAATTAGATGAAACATTCAAATATCTTTTTTAATCCAACAGAGTGTGGTACAACCACTGCTGACACAGGCGCAAAGATTTCAAATTTAAAGTAATCTATCCATCCATTTTCTACCGCTTACTGCACTTCAAGCTGGCACCTTGACAGAAATTTTAATTGGCAGCCCACCAACTCACACACTTATGCTCAATTTTCCAAGTCCCCGGGAAATACGGTAAAATGAATTTCCACATTTTTAAAACAAAACTGATGTTTGTAAAACAGAACTACATGTTTGTGTTGTCAACCAGTGATGTATTCAGGAGATAGAACAAAAGTGCTATCTCAGTGAAAACTTTTTTTTTATTAAAGTACTGTACATAAAAAGGTCTGTGTAGTTTAAGAGCGGCTCTACAAAGAATGAGAACCGTAAAGACGCGCATGCTCTGTTTCTGCCTATTTTTTGATCAAAGTCGCTAGTAAACTTTAGTTTCACGCAAAGTTCGGATTCATGCTTTGTCACGTGCGAGAGGTAGAGCAAAAAAGAAAGAAAGCGTGACAACGTAATCCGTCTCTCTGTCTCTCTAATTTTCGAATAAACGCCAGGGCTACTACTTCTAAAAGTCTGCTTCCCCGAGCAGAGACACAAACACAGACAAACAAACAGAAAGACGGAAGCAGAAACACAGTAGGAGAGGAAAACAGCCAGAAAGAGCAAGACAAAGATCGGCTGCAAGATGGATTGACGGGTAGAAAAACAAGAGGAAAGATGGAGCAACAGATTACCAGAGTAATGAGAGGCAGACAAGGACAGACAGTTATGTAGAAAGACATTGAGGCTGAGACAGTCAGTAAGACAGAAGAGAGACAAACAAACAGAGGGGATCGAGGTGATGGTCTCAATAGTAAATTGACTGATTTATGAATCAGAGTGTCAGACACGGCATATCAATCCCAGAAGCCTAATAAATTGGAAACACCAGATTATGGGTTCGATTTCCAGGGAAAGCAGGAATTTGTAAAACATGCAAGTCGGTTTGGAAATAAGGGTAATTGAAATGACTGTAAAGTAAAATATTGATTAGCGTCATATTATTCAATTCTGTCGTGAGGTTAAGTAGATGAGGTTTAGTGTCCATATGTGTAAACAAGATGATAATCTTTTCACATGACCGTTATCTCCTTTTCCGCCCCGAGGCGTTCACACAACAGTGCTGCATTAAAGCTGAAAAATTAAACAAATGACACATCAAAATATGTTTTTTGCCTAAAAAACACTGTCTAAAACATATTTTAAGGAGTGTTACTGAAAATATTTATTAGCCAATTATTACCAGCCAATTAAAACTTTCCAAATATCAGTACAAAAAAACGTTTTGTAAAGATTTACTAAACATTAAATAAACAGCTGTAAAGGTTACACATATTTAACATCATCACATATAACATATAAATACTACACATTAATAATGACACTATTGTAATTGAAATTCTATTTTAATTATAATTGACACTGTATTTTAACATAAGATAGTAAATGAAAAAAATATCAAAAGTATAAGAAAATTTTAGATCAATGTACAAGCGATTCAAATCTAAGAGACAACACTATTATTAATATATATCTATATATAATATTTATGCATAACTCAGTATGCAAATTTCTCAACTTAAATACAACAACTATTGTATACACATTTCACAGGACATTAAAAAAGACGATGTTTGTTATCTTGTTACGTTTGTGAAATGGACCAAAAAAACACTGGATAAATGGCGGATCAAAGTCTAAAATAAACCAAAGAAAATGTATAAAAACACTTTGACATTAACATTAATAAGTCTGACTTCTCTGAAGCTCGTTCACTTAGCTGTTAGCATTAGCATCTGCCACTGCCCTTAAAACAAAAGCCACATTCAAAGATTAGAAAATTATAATTAGTATGCTCAGACAAATGTTGCTGCAAACGAACAAAACCCAAAGTTTTGTTAAAAAATTCCAGTGTTGGTCAATCATTTAAAATTTAGTCAAATTTCTGACAGTCAGCGGCCCAGAGCGACAGTCGGGCTGCGTCCCAAATCATGATGATTTTTCTACTCACAGTGCTACTTTATTCATCTGTCTGCGGTTTACACAATAGTCAGATAACACATTATACAATTAAATAGTCGGGCATTACAATAAGCCTACGCGTGGCACACTCTGTATCGCCATTGAAAACAAGTTATGCGTACTATGTAGTCCACTCATCGGGTACTAGCACACAGCCTTCGCTCACCTGGACGTGAATACTTTCGAACAACTGATAGAGCCACTGAGGTCGCACATGGCGTGATAATTAGCGTCCCGAGCCTTTTCCCTTTCCACATGGAATGCGTAGAGAGATAACGTAATTCCTAAGAGACACACAAGCAGCCGGACTATCCGTTCCCAGCGAGGGGTTGACACTCGCAAGACGGGCGCCGCCATTTCTTCCCGGCCTTAGCACGAGCGCGCGCTGTCTCTCGAGCCTCAACCACAGTTTAGTTGTCCGAGTCACGTGACAACTTTTGTATCACGTGGTGACGCGTGAATTTGTTCTCCATTGTCATTGGAAAAGTTAACAAAGGGGCAACAATTGAATCAAATTCGTCACGTAAAATGCATACTTGCACTTTTAAATACTGCATGGAAAGCAAGACCTGTACATGACAATTTATGGAAAATTTCACATACGCATCTAATTTGACCAATATGTTATACGTACCGTAGTTGTTTTCAAATGTAGGTTCTCCCTGTGCTGACGTGGGTTTCCTCCCACTGTCCAAAAACACGCGTTTCAGGCAGATTGGCATTGGACAATTGACCGTATAGGTATGAGAGAGAGAGAGAGAGAGAGAGAGAGGGAGGGAGAGAGAGAGAGTGTGTGTGCGTGTGTGTGTGTGTGTGTGTGTGAGTGTGTGAGTGTGTTTGTCTGTGTCCCGCTCTGTGAATGGTTGGCCTGCCTCCCAGTGATGATGAGGTAGGCGCCAGGACTAAGTGTCAGATGAAGGAATAATGCCACATTTGATTGGGATTTTCTGTTAATTAATATTGTGCATGTTTAAATAGTTTTACTGTAGTGCCTGATTAAGAAAAGAAAACTAAAATGTAATGGGATTTTTTTTTCCAAGACCCACTAGATGCATTCTACAGGCTTCCTGGGTGCTTTTAAGGCTTTGTGAAACTGAATCAGTTGGTGTAATGGCAGAAGTACTCTCGGTTGTACTTACTGGGCACAAAGTCTTTTTGCCAGATGAACAAGCTAACTCCCTGAAGATTTTACTTGTTTTTTTTTTTTTTGTTTTCATGCAAGTCTTTTTTTTTTTTTTTGGACCATTGGTGAAAGCCATGTGCCCTTGGACGTGTCCGTGGAGGTCCAGTCAACGACGACAAGATAAGATAACAAAGTCCTTTATTTGTCCCACAGTGGGGAGATTTCCTTGTTACAGCAGCACTAAGACAACTCGAGCAGCATCAAAAAAGACTATAGAGCTTAGAAAATACAGTTAAATAAGATTATAGAAAGTTATAGAATATAAAAAAAACATGACAAAATTATACACACATGAAAAACTCTCGATACGGATATTGCACAGGATAATGTAAAGTTTTTGCACAGTTCAATGGGAGCAGCTCTGGTTGTAAAGTCTTACAGCAGCAGGTAGAAAAGACCTTCAGTGTCACTCCTTCAGACACGTAGGATGTTTCAGTCTGTCCAAAAGTATTGTGCATCAGCTGTCCACACTGAATGGTCAGTTAAATGTTTGATTGTTGGTATTAACTACTTATTTTAAGCTAACTAATAAAAAAAGTATACATGCATATGTAAAAAATACTTTTCAAAGGTTTTCACAAATATTTTATACAGTTATTATTGAACTCTACTCTGTTCGATCTGCACCGGATTCAATAATACATTTTTATTTCTGCCCGTGTCGCCCTTTAAAAAAATGCCTTTTTTCTAAATGATTGTAAAAACGCAAAATCAAAACTCAATTATGTTATGGTAATAAAATGTCCTTCTGGTCTCGATCTCTACTCCACTATATAGTCCTTTAATTACATATTTGATATATATTATATGCATATGTATTTAATTGAAAAAAAAAATTCAACGTGATTTGACGCTAAAACATCCCTTTGTCAGCCAAAAAACAGACAATAAAAAAAAAAAAAGAATGAAATACTACATCACGTGGTATCCGACATAACCACGTGACGCTTTTATTCCGCTCTACCAATCACAGACGACCTACAACAACCACGTGACGTTTGCACTTTAGAAAAGCGTGACTTCGGCGTTGTTTACTCACACAGACGAGAAGCGCCCCAGTGCCCACAGTGAAAATGACTTCCGATATCGAAAGATTGGCTTGTTTCGAAGAAGCACATTATGATCAGTATGATTATTACAACCTGGAAGAATATCCCTGTCATGCTGGAGGAAAGGGGAGAAGTAAGAAGGAGATCGAACTCAACACAAATCGCCATTGCCCCGCTGGCCACGAGAGGAAAATAGCAGGAAAATTGCAAAACAGTGAAATGAAGCGCAGGAGAACCAAAAGCTCATCGTCCTGATCAATGCTTTAATGGTGAGAAATTTAGTTCAGTGTGTCAATCTATTTTTTACTCTGCTTTGCTCTAACTTTTCCTTCGACATGTCAGGGCAAGTCTCTTACGTCGTCATGCTCGGATGCTCAATTTTTAAAAACGGTACATTTACTTTATTCTATCCACAGGATCTGACTGCACACACGGGTGATGGACGAGTGAAACCGGATCGTGCTATGTTTGCTTTGCAGTTTTATAGTGACCCTTCGAAACACGCCGAGGACAGTTTGCTTCACTCCAGGAGGCGCGCCCGCTGTTCTGCGGCAGTGGGCGCGTGAACCCGTTTGTGTTGTGTGTTTGCCTTCATGTAAATGTAAACACTATCACAAAACATGTTTGTTGAAAAAAAAAAAACCGTTTTCACCAACGAGTTCACCCTTTAATTGTTGTTGAATATAAATACCGTAAAACGCACACTGTGTGTTTAAATAAAGTCATTCATTCGAGTGTCAAAAGATGCTTTTTTTCACTTTTTGATTCCGCAAGCGATGTGAAGAAACACTTTTAAAAGGTTTAAGGTTGTTCATTCCGCTTACACGTGCCTCAACATTCATCTTCATGCATCATGTAAGGTTCTAGGTAGTAACATATTGGTATTATGGAAAACTAGTACACTTATTACTGAAAAGGATAAATATAAGATTTGATGACGGTAAACAGCGCCTGATGTTTTCTGCCTTTCGCTTGTCCAAAAATAGATGTCGTAGTTTGAGGATATCAGGTTTCGCATCCTATAATTCCACACCACGACACATGTAACCTGGTTGGTGGTTTTCTCTGACCCAGTTCCATGTTATGTTGACACTGAAGAACAGAAATATCAATAGCACTTAAATGTGTTTTTATTCTAGGATTTGATCAGAAACATTCGTATCAACGTGTGAATTCCTCATATTTACATGTCTGACATGCAAAAATTCCGTGTGAATTTCACAAAACTTGATATTGTTACTAAAAGTGAAGATACAAATACCTCCGTGAAAAAAAATTGCTCCCCATTCTCTCATCTGATTCATGTTCAGTCAAAACGAAGTGTTTTCATTCTAATATTTCAAAGTGTATAAAATATAAAAAACGATTTCAGACTGGTATAGAGTGCCTGAAAAACATGCAAACATGCATGTCAAACCAGATTGACAGAATCTGAAGAAAGGTCTGGCAAAATGTTGATCAAAAGTAAAAAAAAAACGCTTCTGGTTAGCATCGGTAAAACTCGAGTCGAAAAGAGACAAACTTGTAAACGTGCAGATGGATTTACAGCCTGTTTCAGCCAGGAATTCTGATCTGATTTTGGAACATGTTTGTGTGGAACGGTTTTGTTACACAGTTATGTTGTACTTTGGATACAATTACGCAAGTATACTGCTTTTAAGCATGTGTTTATAAATGGTAAAGAATGAAAACATGCAATTTAATTTACGGTGACATAAATCAAGTGTAATTTTAACCAGAGTATTACATTTTTTTCTTCAACCAGAAACTTGTCAAGTTTGACATTGCATACCTCTATGAAATCCACAATGAAAAACAATGCTTAAAAGTTCTTCTGAAACTCTCAATGTTTCCCATTTGATATTGAAAAACAGAAAGAGGAAAGAAAAAATCATCACTGTTTTACACAGGGTTAACTCTTGAGTCCCCGCAACTTCCTGCGGAAATACTCTGGCGCAGCTTCTCTCAGCCAGTCAGGATCCACCAGGCACAGGTCACGCATGTAGCAGCGAGAGGTGTGCAGCAACTGGTTGAAGACCACACATGCCGGTTTGGCTTGGAACAGTACGGATGAGGGATGAACCCACACCGGCTGCTGGGTGTCCAGAGCCACATAGGATCCCTCTGGCTGCAACTCGGCCGCGTATAAGAACAAACCGTGAGCCAGACAGCGCCGGACACTGCTCAGGTCCGGCAGACACGACTCCAATTTCACATTCATCTATTGACACAACAAAAAAAGAACAATCTATGTGTGCTTGCATGGGAAAATGCTTAGAAATACAGTACAAGCATTTTTACAGTTTCTCATATTTAAAAAAATTCTTCATTTAATACATTAAAATGTAAAAAATATACATAATTTAATCATTTAGATTATTTATGAGCTAAATGCTTTTTTCTCACCCAATTGAATGTTAAAAGCTTCACACCTGAGTGAATGTGTGTATAGATGAACTACTACTACTTTACTCTACTACTCTTTCGGCTTTTCCCTTATCAGGGGTTGCCACGGTGAATCATCCTTTTCCACCTCATTCTATCCTGAGCATCTTCCATATATATATATATATATATATATATATATATATATATATATATATTTATATATATTATATATTAATTTATCTCCTCCTTGGTCGTCCTCTTGCCCTCTTCCCTGGCAGCTCCATCTCCAACATCCTTCTACCAATATATTCACTATCCCTCCTCTGCACATGTCCAAACCATCTCAGTCTGGCCTCTCTGACTTTGGTGCTAACACAAGTAACGTGAGCTGTTCCTCTGATGTGCTCGTTCCTTATTCTGTCCAACCTCGTCACTCCTAAGGAGAACCTCAACATCTTCATCTCTGCCTCCTGTCTCTTTCTCACTGCCACTGTCTCTAAGCCATAGATCAGAGCTGGTCTCACCACTGTCTTGTACACCTTTCCTTTGAGTCTAGCTGACACTCTTCTGTCACACAACACTCCTGACACTTTCCTCCACATTCTATCAACACCATGGTAGTACAGTTTGTATCCTCCTCCAATACTACGTGCCTTGCTGCCCTTCCACCTCGTCTCTTGCACACACAGTACATCTACCTTCTCTCTCTCTATAATGTCTGCCAGCTCTCTGCCTTTCCCTGCCACTGTGCCAACGTTAAGAGTCCCTATTCTCAGATCTACGCTCCTGCCCATCCTCTTCTCTCTCTCTCTCTCTCTCTCTCTGCCTCCTCTCCTTCGACCAATAATTTACACCAGCACCCTGGTGGAAGTTTCTTTGGACGACTCGCATAGTTTTGTTTTGCAAGTTTTACACCAGATGCCATTCCGGACGCAACCCTTTGTATTTATCCGGGCTTGGGACTGGCTCAAAAGTCACTGGCTTGCAACCCCTGTGGCTAGATTGTGATAAACAGTAATCCCTCATTTATTGCGGTAGATACGTAGATCCAATCCGGACCAAGATAGGTGAATTTCCACGAAGTGGAGAAACAACATTTACATGTTTATTTAACACTTATTCAGACTTTTAAAACACTTTTTTCACGTAGTATTCTTTAATAACGTAATGTTAACAAACATCTCCCCGCCGCACGCGTCGTCCCCGCGGAGATATTCATTTTCAAAAAGTGTGAACGGGAGAATCGGGCGGGTTTTCCACAGCTGGCGGCCTGGTAGTGGTTGCGGGGAGACGGCCGATATAGCAATTCGCTTCTCCGCGGTGAGACGTGTCCGGCGGCGGTCTGTCTCGAGGCACTGCGAGCATCCTCCGCCAAGATACAGTCGGGAAAAAATGAATCCGCGAATATATGTAATAAAGAAAAAAAATCTGCGATGCCGTGGATCCGCGATAGTCGAACCGCGAAGTAGCGAGGGATTACTGTATATAAAATGAATATTGTGTGTGTGTGTGTGTGTGTGTGTGTGCGCGTGTGTGTGCGCGTGCACGCACCTTGATGCAAATGTCTCTGAGTTGACCTCTGACTTCTGACACAAGTGCCATATTTCTGCTGTTCACAAAGTTTTCACGACACCAGTCCTTAACAACCAATAGGAAAAAAAAGGTTTAATAGCAGTAAAACTTTCAAAATAAGAATCAATCTAAACCAAATCCCTAAAAAAAATGTAAATACTATAAATTGTTTTGAAACAACAGAATTATTCCCTGAAAATATTGTTGAAATGTACCAATGCAAAAGACAAACGTAAAAAAGGATATATTTCAGTCGTAAATTCTAACAAGGAACCACTAAATTTGCTTCCCAACTACAATTAACAAAGTAGTAAAAAATGCAAAACTACAAAATTGAAAGTCAGTATGTGTCCAATTGGCAGGGAGGGCTTCTACCTTGTTCCCGCCCACTTTCCTGAAAGCCCTGTAGATATTGAGGAGGGTCATGTGATCCCCCTCACTGGAGATGAACTTCCTGCGAGTGGCGAGCACATGGTCCCTCTGAGCAGGGGGGGTGTAGAGCACAGAGTCCACAGACAGCAGGGCGATGATGGTCAGAAGCTCCTCAGCGCAGCCGAACTGAGACGAGATCAGCAGCGTCTGTAGAGACACGGGTAGAAGGAGTTTAAAACCGTTAAAAGAGCTAAAGAGTTAAAAGTAGTGTTCTCTCTCACTTTAGAGAAGCGAGGCTCCAGAGGGAAGCTGGCCATTTTCTTGCCCAGTGGCGTTAAAATCACCCGCTCGTCTTTTCGCTCCACAGCTCCCAGCATGCCGAGTTGATCCACGGCAGCCTGCAATGACTCTACATACACAACAAACATTATGAGCATCTTTCACAAACATCAATGAACAGAAAGTTTAAGTTTTAAACTTTTTTTAAATGCAAAACAAAAGGGGGTTGGAATTTAACTAGTTCAATCCTTTACCACTTATTAAGAATATTTTATAGTTCAAGTTCAGTGCATTTGTAAGGCGCTTTTCACAATTTCAACTGTCTCAAAGTGCTATAGAGTATCAACTAATAGCACTTTTTAACAGTGTTCATTAAGTATTATTAACAGCATGTAGTAAGAATACTGTATTTATTAAGTCAAAGCTAATTTCCTGTTGAAAGGCACAGTACATGTAAATTGATTAATTATTTTGTTTATTGCCATTTAAGCTTCAGGGGTCATGTCAAAATAAGATTAAATAACATTTCACATTTCAGGAAAACACATTTATACATAAACATTTAAATAAGTTTTATAATATGTATTTTGATAAAAACTCTAAAATCTTAGATCTAAAACTCTAAATTCCGTTAAAACACCATGTCTCAGTTTTAAAAACAGAGCTTTCAAAAGAAAATGTGTTTAAAATCACTTTACAACTCTGGCACTTTGGGCTTCATCCCCCAACAAGTAAATGTCCT
This sequence comes from Paedocypris micromegethes, assembly GCA_028031935.1. NCBI lineage: Eukaryota > Metazoa > Chordata > Actinopteri > Cypriniformes > Paedocypris > Paedocypris micromegethes. Next base: position 10,788,388 of record CM051502.1, read on the forward strand.
AGAGTTAATCTGGTGTGCATGTAAAATAACTCCTCTACATCTAAAGCAAAGACATTTTTCCCCTTCTTAATGAAAAAAGTATTTATTACAGGTAATTTGCAGAGTATTCTTTCAGGATAACTATACTATGAAGCTATTCTTACCAGTCGATGGTTTAGACATAAAGTCAAAGTTGAGAACATCAGGAATTCCCAAAGCCAGCAACTGCAGTATCACACTGGCCAAATTACACCTACACAGACACAAACCCAACGTTTACTTGTAATCTTTACAGTCATTTGGCAGACGCTTTTATCCAAAGCGACTTACAAAAAGAGGAGCAAGTGAAGCAACGTGTCTAAAATAGGCTACAGTAGATGTCTACACAGGCTATATAAGGAAACTTACTAGACAGAACAGCATGACAGTCAACAACAACAGTGAACACAAGACAAAGAATGTTTTTTTTTTTTGTTTGTTAATCGGTGTTAAGGTGCTGGTGGAAGTGTTCAGTTTTTAGTGCTTTTTTTAAATGTCGAGAAGGTTGCAGACTTTCTAAGAGGAATAGGTAAATTGTTCCACCAGACAGCCGCTGAACGAGAGATAAAAGATAAACTAAGATAAAAGTCTGCTGCTTTTACTAAGATAAAAGTCTGCTGTACCTCTGTATCTCAGGCACTGTTGTGTTGAGCAAGTTGTCGAACTCGTCCTCTGTATAAAGTCTGTAGCAGAACCCCGCATCCTCCCTCCCGGCCCGACCTGCACGCTGCCAGGCCTGCGCCTTCGACACCCGCTGCAGTGCGAGGACCTCCAGCCCACTGTCTGATTTGTCCAGATTGGATGACATCACAGGTCAGAATGAGGTCGTGCTCTGAAGTCACACACTTCACAGGCTCACCTGGACTGAAGCGTTTGGCTTTCACCATCCCAGTGTCGATCACATATTTAATACCAGATATGGTGACTGACGTTTCTGCGATGTTTGTGGAGAGAACAACTTTCCGAGACCCCTGTGAGAGAACAAAGCTTAAAATGTGGCAGGGGGCGATCGCTGAGGTGACTAGCTGGCGTTCACACCTTTGGCGCGGGCAGAAAGACCCTGAGCTGCTGCACAGGGGGCAGTGAGGCGTAGAGCGGGACCACCGTCATGGAAGCGCAGGACTCGGGCAGGTGTTTGGAAATATCACGACAGGTACGAGCTAGTGCTTCAATCTCCTCCTGACCCGTCATAAACACCAGGATGTCGTGTGAAGGCGGAGCTTCCTGTGACAGAGTTAGACTCAACTAACACACGTGTACTTTACTATACATGAACTATACGTGGGGTTGTATTTAGACACCGTCACTTTACCACAATCAAAACTATAAAAAGAAAGACCTCCTGTTCTATGAAGGTCAAAGAGAAAAGAGACAAGATGTTAGGCGAGAGAGAGAGTTACCAGAAGGCAAAGTA
>CM051502.1:10809476-10875297 GCA_028031935.1 Paedocypris micromegethes
GATAAAATGTGTTTAATCGCGTCAAATTTTATCAATGCCATTAATCGCACTTCCGGTTTTTCTGGCACTTCAGGTTTTGCTGGTTTTTGAGTTTCACTTCAAAACCAATTATGTATTATGTGTACAGTTTTTTTAAATCACGGTGCACTAATATAAAGAATAGAGTGCAATTCAATTATTCACAATCTCTCAGACGACTGCGTGTCCATGCGCACTGCGCACAGACCATATGTCGAACATTTGTTCCTATAGTTAAAAATGTGTGATCAGTCTTTTCAGCTAGACTAATTATCAGTGCCATACTTTTGCCACACAAATATACAAATACATATCCGTTGTCTATTTTCCTCAAAAGAATTACTTATTTCTTTTTTAATTATTATGACCAGCCTACCCATTGTTTTCTTTAGTCAAAATGGTATATTACAGCATTTAAACAAGTGTTTATTTTGTGTTGAGTTTACAATAATTCACATTTTACACTTCAATATTAAATATAACAAGATTATATTTATCATTTTATTAATATATGTTAACACTAAAGAATTATTAATAATCAATTATTATTATTATTTGTGATTTATTGTGATAATCAAGATTAATTTGGTTGGGGAAGTGAGATTAACTAGTTAAAAAAAATGTAATTGTTTGACAGCACTATTTTAAAGTAATTTGAAACACACTGATATTGAATATGAAGATATTTGTTAACGTCTTTAATAATACTCTCAGTGTTTTATATTAGTTCAAGTTCATTTATATAGCGCTTTTGTTAGTCCTAGACCAATGCAAAGACGCTATGCGGAATAAAGGGGGGAAAATGCTGCCTGTTGCTTTAATTGTGATTTGTTGCATTAAATAATTGAATAAAATGTAAAAATTTAAATAAACTTGTTTTTGTTATACTTAATGAGTCAGCAAAATTGTGTACACTTTTTTTCAGTCCAATACAACTTTTTTTTTTACTTTTGTGGCACACAAAATCCAGGGTTTGGTTTACATTACACTGTAGCTTTTTAATGTCAAATCCACACAGAAATGAGCTTTTGCTGTAACATACTGAAAAACATCACACAACAAGTCATTACGCATTCATGCAAACAACATTTTCAAACTTACTAGCACTACACGATCACATGGGGGGCTTCATCTCCCGCACGATTTTTATCATCATCTTTATTATCATAGTCATTGTAAAAATCATCAAAACGCATGTGATCGTGTGACAGACTTTAGCTTCTAACTAGAGAATAATCTGATTTACATAAATGTATCTGACTGAAGTTAATCATGAAAAGAAATATTTTCATATTCATAGTTTGCCCTTAATTTCATTGTGCGATGTAACACAGGCAACACATGAACAATGTTTACAAAAACATCAAAAAACACAATCTTCAATCCTTTTACATCTGACGGTCAAAAACTGCGTTTTTATAACGTATCAGTAATGATTGTAAAACTTTCTTACTTGATCTTCGCTTTATCCGTCATTTTGATCTCCCATAACGACCATTTTGTTTGCACAACATTGTCGCAAGTTGATGTCACCTGAGAGACCACCAGACAGTGCGTTCCATCTGGTGGTCGATCTATTTATTGCAATTGTCTGCTTGTGAGCATTAGTTTTATTTTTTTATTAATTATACATAAATAAAAGGAGCACGAACTTAGCGAGTGCATCATTGGTGATACAAAACACAAAATGACATTAGCTTCTGACTAGGGACGGACCTATACGACTTTTTTGGAAAACGAGTACCGTATTTTCTGTATATAAGCCGCATCTGCTCAATTTTCGGAAAAAAAAAAAAAAAAAAAAAAACAAACAAGCCGCACCTGCATACAAGCCACACCCACTTTATTCTAAAAAGTTCCCTTTCCAGTTGTTCACTTGACACTACTGGGGACAACATTACCTGACAGGGAACAAGGGTTTGCAAGCCACAGATATGTATATTTTTGGATTAGATTTTTTTTTTCTTTATTACATATGTTCGCGGATTCACAGCTTCGCAATTTTCTTAAATTAGGTATGCATAAATTATAAAAGAAATGTATCGAAATATTCGTGCATGACCACGAGGTCTGCTGATGTCACGCGCGCGCATCCCGCACGTCTGGTAGCGGCTGGAGAAGGGCCTCTGCGGACGCGTCTGGCGCGGAGATGCGAATGTCGGACGTCAGCAATGTCGGACGTGATTTGTTGCTTTAAATACCCAGCGCTCGCGCTTGATATTCCCCCATTCAAACACTTTGAAAATTAATATCTCCGCGGCTACGCGTGCTACGTATATTATTAATGAATATTTCGTTCCGTCACTGTACGCATAACAATTTTTTGTTTTTACGTGATGCAATAAATTTTTTTTTTTGCTTGCATTCGTTAAATGAATTAATGTATGAAATGTTATAGTATTGGTAGCATGATAATTTTTAGTTTTTTACATGGTGCATAAAACAATAAAACACTTACTGTTTTATTGCTTGACATTCGTTCTGTTGTACTGCATGTATCTGCTTAACAATCTTTCGTTTTTTTTATGTTATGTCAAGTTAGTACACTTACTTGCTATTATTACTAGACATCTGTTCCTGTGATTTTTGTACTGAGATGTTTGTTAACATTACTTTAATGAAGAATACTACGTGAAAAAAATTATTTTAAAAGTCTGAATAAGTGTTAAATAAATGAATGCGGATTTTCACCTATTGCGGTCGGGCTTGAAACTTATCAACCGCGATAAATAGGGGTCACTGTATTTACTACAGGAACTGACCGATTTTGAATTGTAAATGTACATGTATGTAACTAAATAGATCCTGTCCTAACCTGTATTTTAACACCAGCAACTTTGCTAGAGCGGCCCTAGTGGTGGAAAAAAATCTGCAGAATAGCCGCACCTTTGTATAAGCCGCATGGTTCAAAACATATGAAAAAAGTAGTGGCTTATAGTCCGGAAAATACGGTAACTGCATTTCAGTACTCTGCATTCAGTACTCTGTGTGCCAATTCAGAGTACTTGATAAAAACATGATTTAAATTTACAGGTAACAGCTTTAAACATAACAATTGAATCATGGGGTTGGTTTGATACAACACACAATGACATTAGCTTCTGAGTAGGGACGGTAAACTAACATTTTTCTCTTTTCTTGTGAGAGTTTACTGAAGTTGTGTAGTGAAGTCTTTGTTCTCATTGTAGTGTTGAAATTTTAGGTGCTTGCTTAAATTACTTGTTAAATAATCAAAATTTTGAGCTGAGCACAATTTGCGAGTCTGCATTTGTTTTGAAGTATTCCTTCACATTCACTTACACACCACTCAAACGTAAACCTTTCTCAGACCGTGGTATCGGAGGACTTTTGACGAGTACTTTAGTAAATGTGATAGAGGCCAATACCGGTGTCGGTGCCACCCTACTTCTGAGCTGTGTAAAGTGCACGTAGTGGGCTAACGACCTCTCACTCACCGGTCATTCCAGTCGTCCCTGCGCCGGTCCTCTCTCTCCCGGGAACGATCGTAATCGCTCCTCTCACGCCGAAACTTATCTCTGCGCCTGCGGTCGTACTCGTCATCACTGTCGGCCATTGACGGTGCTGCAGCTTCTAGCTCCTTCCTGTTAGCACAGCACAAGACAGTCATTGGCTGAAGGTTGATGCTCATGTCCCCAACCACAAAGATTGCATTTGTGAGCATTTAATTCAACATACTGATTGGGATAATTAATTCCACACTTCAACTTAGTGTACATTACAAATAATCTGTTGTAATTTGGTTGGTGTGGGAATACTTTTCAATGTGATTAAACCATCATGCCAAGAATCCAATGTCAGTTCGGTAACTATTACATATCACCCATTATTAAATAATATCATGGATACAAATAAACACCGTTTACAACCCTGGTTTATTATGAACGCGGAACTTAGTGAAAAGAAAAATACAACCTACGGTGTTAGCAAAAAGTTAAGATGCACAAAGTTGATCTCTGACCTCGTTAAACCAAAGAACGAAAAACAAATGTATTAGAAAAGCTTTTTAGGAAGAAAAAACTAATTTTAATTTGTTCAGATTTCTTCTAATTAGTAAAGTCGCGTGTTGTACAGGTTCACGCGCGCACAATGGGAAGAGATGTGATGACAAGCTAAGCTAAATGCTAACAACCTTTAAGACTATGGTCTAATTCACCGAACTAAAATAAAAGGCTCGTTTACAGTTAAAATAGTAGGTGTCTTTCCGGTTTGGTACTAGTTACGGATTGTATAATAGTGTTTTCAACAAGACAAGACGTGTTAATCCCCACGTTAAGTGACGTATCGCAGCATTCAAATGCAACGAGACGAAAAACAATTATACACGTGTGTAACAATTTCCACAAACAGAGTCAACAACCTAAGCAAAAGTTCCGAACGATGCGACATACCAACCAATAACTCGGTTTAAGCGGTCGTTTTGTCCCGCAAGCGCGCGACAATCCCGAAAAAATCAGAACCGGAAAGAGAAACCTTTTGTTCTACGCCAAGTAGAGCGTTCGAGCGCCGCTTTCTGACCGGAAGTGAAACAGCCAAGATTCGAGCAGAAAACCATTGACTTAATGCTTTCAGAGCCTATTTTATGTCATGAACTGAGTCAAACATTAAAATTTGCGGTTCCTTGTGATTTTAAACCACTTTGTGAGTATTTATTATAAAGTAGTCGAGTTTCTTACCAGACTTATATTTTGGTGAATTTACGGTCGCTAGGGCAAAATAGCAGATCTTCACACCATCTGCACAAACAGAAGTCGAAATCAAATCAACGCAGCTGCAATCGATCTTATGTGTTAAATATCGGTGGCGTGTCAACGATCAAGTCGTCCGGAGAAGAAATTTTAATCAAACAAGATACGCGCTTTCTTCAAGCTAGCAATGGATATCATTCGCTGTGCTTTATTACCTCGGCAGTGGCTCGGTGCGGTGTGCGCCGTTCTTCTGCTCCTCGAATCGGTCGTGGGCGACGGTGCAAACGGGAAGAAAGAGCAGGAGTGTTATAATTACGCGGGAGGACACGTTTATCCCGGGGAGGCTTTCCGCGTCCCCGTCTCGGATCATTCCCTGCACCTCAGCAAAGCCAAAAGTGCGTTCTCTCGTTCGTTCAACAACTCTCTTTAAATGTACTTTTTGTATTCGTCAATTTTGATAAATTGAATTGAAAAATGATGTGCTCAAAATTACACGCATCTATTTCCACGAACGTTTGGTTTCGCAAACACTTCCTAACAGCTGTCAGCTTATTAGCCTGCTAGCGAAAGTGCTAATTTTATGTGATAAATGTGCACGTTTGAATTAACAAATTAACTGACAAAAGGCTTTTTGTTTGTTTGTTTGTTTACTTTTAAAGATTTGATTACTGTGATTGCATGGTCTTTTGGTTGGACCGTCATATATTGTACAAAACATTACGAATTTAGCTGTTTATTCATTTATTTTGATTTAATTGAACTCAACTCTGTTTCTCGCCTTTTGATGTGTTTTTACAACCTTATGTGTCTGAACTTTGTAATGTCGTTTTGAAGAAGGACACGTCATCCATGACCGGGTTTTTTTTCCAACAAATACTTTTTAGCCATGCATCTTGATTGATTCAATTTTGTTTTGTTTATAAAAAGTGTTTTGGTCTAAACTTGTGAATTGTTGTTTTAGTTTCCAAGCCCGCACCGCACTGGGAGGGGACAGCCGTGATAAATGGAGAGTTTAAAGAGCTGAAATTGTCCGATTATAGAGGAAAATATCTGGTTTTCTTCTTCTACCCTCTGGATTTGTAAGTATTCCTAAAAGTGAGATGATTGAGAACAGATTCAAAGATTGTGTCTGCTGTGTCTGTTTATTTTTAATTATTGTTTTTTAATAAGAAATAAATTAATATCAACTTGTGCATTGTACTTTTAGCACTTGTCTGTGTATTCTTTTGTGCGCTTTCAGAACTTGAACTTGGACTTATTCTCATTCTTGCACATTTGTTTTTCTATTTTTACAATTTCCTTGGAATGTAGAATCATAACTTAATTAATTTATTCAGTACTCTGATTCACAATGTACTTATTGCACTTTAATCAGGATTTGGTTTACATTGCATTCGGTTTAATTCCATATATCGATGCTTGCTGGGTCCAAAATGACATTGTATTCAGATTTGCAGTGGATTCTGATTCAAACTCGATTCAACTTCAGTGATCAGTTGTGGTCAGTTTTTAACCCTTGTGTTGTACTGAATGGCAAAAATCGGAATCACAAGTCAAATTTTCTCAAGTTTTTGGTTTACATTTATGATTGAATTGGATTTTCAAGTAGTTTGTGTGTTTTTCCTCAGCACTTTTGTGTGCCCGACCGAGATCATAGCATTCAGTGATCGCCTGCATGAGTTCCAGGCCATTAATGCGGAGGTGGTGGCCTGTTCCGTGGATTCCCAGTTTACCCATCTGGCCTGGTCAGAATCTACTTCAAACAAGTTCCTATGTTAGTTTCTGTGTCTCGTTGATTTTCACGCTGATCTATGTAAACATCAGGATCAACACTCCCAGAAAACAGGGAGGTCTCGGACCAATGAAAATCCCTCTTCTCTCTGACCTCACACATCAGATCTCAAAAGATTACGGTGTCTTTCTTGAGGACCAGGGTCACACACTCAGGTACAGACAGCGTCCACCTTTACTTTTTTTACTACCAAATTTAGGCTCCCTTTAAATTGAGTACAATTTTTTTTTTCTTGTAGTTCATTTTTACAATTTTATATTTCAAATGTTTTGTTTATAAAAAGTGTTTTGGTCTAAACTTGTGAATTGTTTTTTTCATCATATATTATTAGTTAGCATTTTATGATAAAATTGATACATTTTTTTAAATACATTTCTGAAACACAATTTAAAGTTTCTGTGGTAAGTATATAGGTGTTATAGATGGATTTTTACAGGTTTGTCATTTGGCAAACTGAAACTGAAAAAAAAAATTTTTTTTCAGCTGCTTTGACATGCATGGAAAAATAATATGAATTATAATAAACTTGTCCTGACTAATTTATGTTTGAAAATTCTTTATACCGATATTTGACATTCAAGACACTAGAATTTGGCTGTGATTTGAGTATTTGCATGAATAACTGGGAATACACATGCACAAGGTTCATAAAGAAGGCGTAACATTCCGTTTGAGCTTAACCAATCAGAGTGAGGCGGTGCCTAAAGCACTTTCTAATTTTCTAAAATACAGTCCATGAAATACGTTTGCGTTCAACTGTTGAAACCCATCATCGTCTTGGTAGACTTACAGTACTACTACTTTTATGTATTGCTAACGTCCCTATTTATTTTACATTTAATGGTGATTAATGGTGTGATGACTGTTATGAAACATCCCAGAATGCCTTTAGTGACTACTAGATAGTGCTGACTGCTGGTGATTTCAGGGGACTCTTCATCATCGATGGGAAAGGTGTTCTCAGACAGATCACCATGAATGACCTGCCAGTGGGCCGCTCTGTTGATGAGACCCTGCGATTGGTCCAGGCCTTCCAGTACACGGACAAACACGGAGAAGGTGGAGCATCTTACACTGAGTAGTAGTTTGATATAATCAGATAAACAGTTGATATAAAATTGATCAAACGTTTGTGTAGATCAAGATTGTCTAGATGAAGTAACATTCAATTTGTACTCTCTGCTTTCAGTTTGTCCGGCAGGATGGAAACCAGGCAGTGAAACGGTAGGAGAAAACATTAAGAACACGCACGCACGTCTCTAATAATCTCTTTCTTTCTCTGTTTGCCCTTGTTCTCTCTTGCTTTTGCACCTTTCTTCCTTTATCTCACTTAATCTCTCTTTCTCTGTCCCACTTACCTTCATTTGCCTTAATTTTTTGGTTTATTTTCTATTTTTATTCATTTCTATTTTATCTGCTGTTCTACCTATCAAACTTTATCTTTCATTTTCTCATCTTTGATCCAATTGTTACTCTTTTTCTCGTCATGTTCTTTCTTTCTTTCACTCTTATTGTTGTCGTTCCTCTCTTTTGCTCTTTTTTTTTTTTTTGCTTTTTATCCCCTATTTCATTCGCACTCTTGTTTTTCCATCACACAGATCATTCCAGACCCTGCAGGAAAACTCAAGTACTTCGATAAACTCAACTGAGGACAAACGTTTTTGACTTCTTGTGGTTTATAAATGGGAATAAAATTTTTCTTTTTCACAAACTCACTGTTTGTTTTGGCCTGTGTATATTTCATATACTGCTCGTCAATCCAATGTGAAACTACGTTTAAATGCATACATCTATTAGCAATTGTTTAACAATTTGAAATAGCCAAGTTATTTTTTTTTACTTTATTTTACTTTTTAAAATGTTAAACATTACTAAAATACAACACTGACAGAAATCATGAAATGATTTGAAATGAAATGGAAAAAAAAAACAAAACACAAGAATTTTGTTTCTGTGAGCCAGTGCTCATTTACAATTTACTTATCATAAATTTTCTTAATCTTATAATACAAGTTTGTATTGGAAGTTAAGCTTTTTTTCAGCTTGTGAAATTGTTCAGAAACAGAAAACTAAACTCAAAAGAAAACTAGAAAACTAAAGTTGAATGTGTAGACAGACAGGCTTTCCCAGTATCTGTAGAGCGCTGGTGTTTGAAACTCCTCATGGGTTCGATTCCCAGAGAAAGCAAGAATTTGTTGAATTGTGATAGTTGTATTGAAATGTAAGTCGCTTTGTATAAAAGCGTCTGCTAAATGACTAAAGTAAAGTAAAGATGTACTATCTGTATTTGGGAAATTTCAAAAACACGAGGCTGTGTGTGTGTGAATCCAGCTGGAGGCGAAATGTATAAGAGCATCCACACAGCTTCAGGTCAAAGGTCAAACATCTGCATTTCTAAAATCACAAGTCAGTTCATAATAACACAGAGTTTCCGATGTTCCGATGAAAATGAAAACAAAAGCAGTTTAGGTTCAAATGCACTTAAATTCAATACAGCAAAGTTTGACTACCGCACGTTAATACTTAACTATTAATGGAAGAATCTCTCAGCAACAAGTTTTTTTTTTGTGCTACATGCCTTTAAATTGTTTAGTGTTTTTCATTTCAATATTTCAATTGCAATATAAAGTGTTACATTGTTTTATTGATTAATTTGATTACAGTAATTATGATGCTGTATACTAGACATATTTTAATAGTACTAAAGTGTCTATTCAAATTATTATTAATACCTAGTTGTTTAGGGTCAATTTAAAAGGTAAAAGGAGGGTGTATGGGTGTAAACATAGTTTTCTAGATTTGTTGTTAATTTCTATTTTCTCTTTTTCAGCAGACAAATTTCAAAAATTCAGCAGAAGCTTTGTTAAATCCAGAGCTGCTTTAGGACCAAGTTTACTTGCAAAATGTATAGCCACCGAAGTCAAACACAAAGGCACTTGGTGTAATAAGAGTAATACGTTGTCTGAAATTCTGCAATAACTGTGTTCTGACCTTTGCCCTCAGGAACGGGACACGGGTGTATTGAACCTGCTGGAGGTTTTTTTTTTGTTTTGCCAACACACTCAGAACGTCCTTGACCTTAAGTGTTTGCATGGAAAATACATTCAAAAACAACCACATTGCGCGATATTTTTTTCTCATTAATTTATGTGTGTGTGTGTGTGTGTGTGTGTGTGTGTGTGTGTGTGTGTTAGGATCGATTTATGTATGTGCATCCTGGTTGTGTTTGTGTGTGTATGTCTATAGAAGTCGAGGTCCTTGCTTTTTGTACACAGTATGTGTGTTTGGCTCTCATTTACTATATTTATGTAACACAGCTTAGATTTATATCTTTCTTCATTCTGCATTTACATGTGTGTATAAAGAGGGATGTGTCACAAGAAAAGTTGTGGGCGTGGTCTAGAAACACCATTCCCCTTCCAGTGATCATTAAAGGCAGAGCAGCAGCTGCTTCCAACAGACCCTTAACCGGAGTAGATGCTGAATGCCTGGACACGGCAGATCTCAGACCTGTAGCTGAGGGTGAACCTCTGAGAAGCGGATGAAGAAACTAATCCTCCTACTCTTCCCAGACCGAGGACTAGCAGGCAAAGGAAAAAAGAACAAAAGAAGAAAATGGCTAACTTTATCTTACGGAAAGCCGAGCCAAAGGACGTGTCTGACATACTGCGACTCATAAAGGTGATTCATTCCGTTTTTTTTAAATTCATCCAATCAGTTTTATCATGCAGGTGTTATGTGACACACATGATTGTATAAAACTACACACATTTGCAGGAACTGGCCAAGTACGAGCAAATGGAGCATCAAGTTGTCCTCACTGAAAAAGGTCAAGCGAACTTATACACAGTTACTTTTACACATTCAATACGCACAGTTTATTTAAACTGATTTTTTTATTGAGTACCTATTAGTATATGTTTTTTTTCTTTACTAAAACTGTGTTCTGAACATGTTTTGGTGCTTTTCTTCCTGTAGAACTCCTGGAGGATGGTTTTGGTGATCATCCCTTCTACCACTGTATGGTGGCTGAAGTGCCCAAACAGCAGCAGAGCGCTGACGGTAGGAGTCGGGTTTAGCTGAAATACAGTTTCCGATAATAAATCTAGTGATTTTGGTACTTGCAGTCTGTTACAGATGTACTAGGACATTATTGATTTTTACCCACACAAAAACATTCAAGATGGAACTCTACTTTATTCCCAGTTAATATTCACAACAGATCTACTCACAATTATGGAATTTCAGGGGTTGAGAATTTGTTGTTGTTTATTAGCTTGTTGTTTTACTTCCCAAAATACATATTTATCTATTTATTTATTTATATAATTTATTGTAGACAACTCACCTCTTAATATATTTTAATATTTAATACACAATTAAATATTAAAAACATATATAGTTAAACATATAAAACAAACATGAGTTCTGTTTTTATTTTTTGAAAATGTGTTTTATTCAAATTAGTATTTATTTTTTATTTATTTTTTTTAATTTGTTGTGACATTCCCGTATCATTGAACATTGATTTAATAATATTTTTTTGGACATTTTGTTGATTTTATATCTGATAATATCTGAATAATTTCATTATATTACTGGCAAGGATTTTATTATAATTGTTGATTTATTTCCTTTTTGTGTTTTAATTGTCATTCATTGATTTCACTTTAATTTGAATAAGTTGTTCCATACACTTTCTGAAAATATTCCTATACTTTGCTGGAACCGTAACGGGAGTTTTGTCTATCACTCAGGTCATGTGATCATTGGATTTGCCATGTATTACTTCACCTATGACCCCTGGATTGGGAAGTTGCTCTATCTTGAAGACTTCTACGTCATGACTGAGTACAGGGGTGCGAGTGCCAGATTAATCTCACTGCTCAATCTAGTCAGTGGTTTATTTCACTAATACTTTACCGACCCTGACCTAGGTTTCGGAATTGGTTCTGAAATCCTGAAGAAACTGAGTCGGGTGAGTCCCACTTTCCTTTAATAACTCAACCAGCTGCACTTCAGCGTTAAAAGTCAGTTAATCATTACTCGCAGATAAATGATCCAACACCGTTTATTGTTCTTCAGTGACAACTGCTCTGTCTCTGCTTCATTCTCTTTCTGTCCAATTATTCTCTGTCTATATCTCTTTTATTGACTGCATCTTTCTGTGTTTTTGCTCATCTCATTTCTTTCTTATGTATGAATAAACATACATTGTACCTCATTAAACAAATCTTCTTGTATAATGTTTCATTTTAATGATAAAACTTTTTCTTTTTATGGAATTTGGAGTGTTGTTTTTCAAGATGCCCTGAGAGCAATTGGCCAATGTTAGAAAAAAAAAAGAGTTAAAGGCAGATTTAGGAGCATATTTAAGAAAAAATGCTTTGAAATGTTTTTTTCTCTACATTGGTATGTACGTGTCTACCATAGAGGTATACGCAGGGGTGTAGAGAGTACCTGACTATGAAGTATGAGTATAGTAAGAATATTTACTGTAAAAATGATCCCGATACAAGTAACAAGTCACCCATTTCAAGAAGACTTGAGTAACAAGTAGCAAAGTATCCCATTTGAAAAGAACTTAAGTATTAAGAAGTATTTTTATTGGTGCTCAATATAGACCCAAAAACAAAGAAATGTGAAAACAAACTCTTGTTTTCCAAGACAGAAACAGAATTTAACCTCAATGTTTGAAAACTGGTAGAACAAAGTAGATAAAAAGAACAAAAAGTCAGTCTCAATCACTTAGATCTGCAAGTAGATATAAAATAAAATGATTAATCTGATTAGTAAATTATGCAATATATAAAGTTATGTATTATATAATAACATTTGTAAAACACATTTTTACGTCCCTAATTCGCGTTTTTGTGGTTTCTAATTCACAAATAGCATCCATTACCTTCAGCAGCCTAAAGATGGCGATATTCACCTCGTTCGCCCAAGAAATTAACCGCGGTATAAATCGATTCCGGCTTGTCGCGCACAATTACAATGTAACGAGTAACAATAAGTGTTCGTTCAAATGTAGTGGAGTGAAAAGTACTGCTACTCAATCACAAATGCAGTGGAGTAGAGAGTAAAAGTTGCATATATTTTTTATACTCGGTGCAAGTACGAAGTAGCCAAAAACATACTTAAGTAAAGTAACGAAGTACATTTACACAAGTACCTTACACCCCTGGGTATACGCTGTAAGTGTACTTCTTACATATTCATTTTTGTGGCTAAAAATGTTATGCTTAAAAGTAAGAAGTTGGACCTGCCACCCAAGCGTTGCAGGTTAAAATCCCAGTCCGGTGGATTCCACAACTGCATGTTAAGGCTGCCCACTACTCCGGGTTTGTGTGTGTAACTTCACTGGATGGTTAAATGCATAGCACAACACTAGTGGCCATACTGTATCCACAAACTCACTCACTAAAGTGGGCTTTTTCTTGTTCGGATTCAGACGGCGGTCCGGACCCGCTGCAGCAGCTTGCACTTCATAGTGGCCGAGTGGAACAAACCCTCCATCGACTTCTACAAGCGGCGTGGTGCTTCCGACCTCTCGCTGGAGGAAGGGTGGAGGCTCTTCAAGATCGACAAGCCAAACCTCCTCAAGATGACCAATGAGGAGTGACGCTGACGGAGTGGATCTTTACCCATCTAATGACATTTTAGTAAAAACACATTACACTTAATTTAAAGGACCCACTAAAGACTCATAACTAATATTTGATTTATTACTTTATTCAGTCTTTGTGTTTCAATTTATGTGAAAATTAAATATGTTAAAAGATGTGCCTTTGTATTTCTATACTTCTAAACACTCTCACTCGATTTCATAATTATTTTTGCCTCATTCTCTTCTTATCTTTCAGACTTTGTCTTTTTCTCTTTTGGCCCAAAACCTTCCTTTTCTTTTACTATCTTTCTGTCTCACTTCTTATCCTTTTCTCTCTGTCCTGTCTCGGCATTACTCTCTGCTCTCTCTTTACGGTTTATTCTCAGTATTCTCTCTTCATCTTTGTGTTCTTTTTTTCCTCTTCTCCTCCTCTGTACAGTTTCCCTCCATCTATTGTCACATTATTATTATTATTTTTTTTTTAATCTCTGTTAGATTTTAACATGCTTTCTATCTTTTCTTTGCCCCTCTCTCTGTTCTCTGTTCCAGACAATGATATCCTTCCCGATATTCTGTAACTTTTACAATAAGCATTGGGTAATGCACAAATGCTTTTGTTGAAACAGCAGGAAGTATGTCAGACAAGCTCCACAACAAGGTCACATGTTTTGACCAGAGTTCCTGCTGAGAGTGGATTACAACACCCATTTCTGTCTCTGTCATACGAGTAAACAACCCTTTAAAAATGTCTTTCAACTCCACAAAATGTATTTTGTTTTTATATAAAAAATGTTTATAACAATATGAATATGTACATACGCGCACAATATGTACGCACGCACGCACACACACACACACACACACACACACACACACACACACACACACACACATGCATGATCTATCCACGACTGGAAAGGTATTATACAGAATATAGTTTAAGTATCATATGTATTTATCTGTGTATATGTATGACAAGTGTTATTTGTAAATTATTAGATAAATATTTATCTCAAAGTTACCGAGATGAAAAAAAAAACTCATAAGAGGGCATAGTTGTGTCTCAATCTGGTTTTTACCGGAATTTTGTGACAGATCTCGTGAGCACTTTCCTGTTTCCGTTATGACGTCGGCTCTGCACATGTATAAATACACCCTCAGCACAACACTCGCAGAAAAGCGCTTCCGGCGACTTCAGGCTTAATGTGATTCCGCACCGACAGGGTGGAAAACCCGAACTTTGTGCTGAGGGGAGCCCCTTAGAACCGAATGAAGAAACACATTTTACTACTTTTCACATACCGAGGACTTGTTCGAAAAGGGAAAAAGAGTAAAAGAAGAAAATGGCCAATTTTATATTACGGAAAGCCGAGCCAAAGGACGTGTCTGACATATTGCGACTCATAAAGGTAAAACGTACGACGCACGCGAATGTGTCATATATCCGTTTATTTCGATTTTTTTTGCTTGGTAGCAAAGCAATTAAAAAAACAAGGAGAGTATAAAGCGAATCTAAGATAAAAATAGTAATCGCCAACAACTGAACAGACTGTTATAGCTAGAAGAAAATACTTTTTGTTATGTTGATTTAGTTTAGACGTTACAACGGTAAACTTCAAGATCTATATGCTCTAATATTTAGTATATATGTGATTGTAGGAACTTGCCAAGTTTGAGGAAATGGAGGAACAGGTTGTCCTTACAGAGAAAGGTGGGAGGAGTTTGATGTTTTGGTGTGTGTGTGTGTGTGTGTGTGTGTGTGTGTGTGTGTGTGTGTGATGTGACTTATTTGTTGCTGTGCTCCAGAGCTTCTCGAGGATGGCTTTGGAGATCATCAATTTTATCACTGTGTTATTGCCGAGGTCCCAAAAGACAAGCAGTCGGTCAAAGGCAAGTCCACAACTGTTCCTTCAGTCTAACTCTAAACACATTTTCATTTTTAGCATATGTTCTTACACGCACATGTACATGTACATACACTGGATCTCTCATTTCAACATCTGTTCACCCATCCATAAATCCATCTTTTATCAGTTGAGGCCTAGTGGTTAGATTTGGCCTTGCAATTAAAATGTTTCGGGTTTGAGTCCTAGAACAGGAGGTTCCATGATTGAAGTGTCCTCAAGTAAGACACTAAACCGAATCTGATCACCAGCTTAAAGCCTTTTCTGTCCATCGCTTGCTTAAACTGGTCAAATACAAATTCCCATTCGGTGTTGCAGAAAACCACATTGTCTATCACTTCACCACATCTCACTATTCACCTATGTGAATGTCAATGTGTCTTTCTGTCTGTCTGTCTGTCTGTCTGTCTATCTATCTATATATCCATTTATTATCTTCAATCTAGACATGACTTGAAACAAAGTCATGAAACTACACACCACAAACAGACGGATGCATTGTAAAGTAAAATGTTACAATGCACCAATAAAACGACATAAAAAGCAGACAAGGTTAATCAGACTGAAAACCAGACTTTAACCCGTTTGACCATCGTTTATGATCAGTATTATATGGAGCTGTGGGTGTTTATGTGGCACGTCTTCTCTGTTGCTCAGGATTCACAGTGGTGGGCTTCGCCATGTACTACTTCACCTACGACCCCTGGGTGGGCAAGCTGCTCTACCTGGAGGACTTCTATGTGATGGAGGAGTTCCGAGGTCTGTGATCACGATGTGTGTGTCATCTATATAAAGTATTGGTAGTTTTTAATATACCAGATATTATTTGCAGGGTATGGCATTGGCTCTGAGATCTTCAAGCTGCTGAGTGAGGTAAACGCAAGAGTTACAACTGAAATTTTCAGTATTATTATTTTGTTTTTATTTTAAAATATTAGATTTCCAAAATGTTGTTGATTTCCAGAGACACGGAAATCATTACAGCAGTACAACATACAGAACATTGTTTCTGGTTCATTGCATCACATTGTACGTGGAAAAAATACTTGCTAAATACAGCATTATAGAATGTTTGACTCCATTCATGAAAATACATGTTTACTTATCTACTGTGTGTGTGTACACACATGTGCTTCTTGTAGACCGCAGTGAAGACTCGCTGCAGCGGGATGCACTTCATCGTGGCCGAATGGAACACCACGTCCATTCAGTTCTACAAGCGGCGTGGAGCATCCGATCTCTCGCACGAGGAGGGATGGCGTCTGTACGAGATCGACAAGAGCAACCTGCTCAAGATGACAGCCGAGTCGGCGAGGTCATGAAGTCACTGACTTCAACATCAGCCCTTTTTAGTATCAATTAATAAAGTTTAGCAATTTACCATGACAAGGGTGCGTCTCAATCATGCATTTCTGTCTTGTTTTTATAAACCGTATTTATGAAATGCACTCCAGTAAATCTTGATTTGCTGGACAGTGACACTGTTTTTAAGACAAGTCAACCTTTTAACTTGACCGACTGGAAGTGGAAGCGCTTGGGTTTCAGTCATCACAACCCAGAAGTTTCAGCAAGTGCATTTATTACAGTAGCTTGTTCCGAAGTACAGTAGTTTACAAACAGAACCATTGTGCAAAAACACCCCTTGACAACTGTGCAACCTGGAAAACATCAAAGTTCACGCTAATGAAACACTTCTTTAGAACGTCTACGAAGAAGTTAGGTAATTGCTAGTAAATTTGATTCACTGGGTTTGTTTCTTAGTGATTAATTAAAAACTGAAAGAGTTTCCTGGTTTATCTGTTGCTGGTGTCTTCAGGAGACGTCTTTGTTCTCTCCGTCTGTCAAAAAAGAAAAAAAAAAAAACATTTGACCCGATGGCGAGATGCTTTTTTTGTCGCGCACGCCTGATTTGGATTTAAACCGAGTTAACATGCTAAAAATAGAATTCACCACGGATGCAGACTCTGGTTGGCCCCGAAACATCATCTCCGCGGTGACGTAAACCTGAATGGTCCAGTCATACAGCGAGTCTCCGGTGGCCTGAACACAACAATCGCTCATAAATACTGCATGAGTACAAAGTGAGTATTTGAACAAATGTAGAAACAATTTATCACTTTTACACGTGCATACGCGTCCACGTGTGTATAAGGTAAATAAACTTGAAAAAAAGACGTATTTTTCTTACACAAATTAATCAACTGTATTATTTATTTAAACAAACTGCCGTTAATAAATAGAATTGGGAAACATCTCATTAAAGGGTTTTAAATGTCACCCTTTATAAATCTTTGACCAGCTTGTAATAATGATTTTTCATTATTTTTTTTTTTAATAATGTGTCATTGTTGTCTTCATATTTTAATTTTTATTAGTGAGTTTTTTTAACCAACCACTTTGACAGGAATCCAATTCGCTACTACTGGACCCCAACAGCCACTTTGTACAATGCATGAATCAAACTTGTCTAAAATTGTGATAGTCTCTACGAACATATTAAGAAACGGGATTTCGTGGTTGGAAAAAGTTGACGCAGAATACGTTTATGGTCTGGAAAGTTGCGATATTTGACCCAGCGGCTCCCAGAGAAGTGACCAGACTGTGACTATTTAAACCAAAACACACGTGAGATCTAACAAAACAGACACTGTGTCAGAAAACAAGCTTGATGCACTTTCCAGTGTGAGGTGCAGCTCAAGGCCTCAGGAGTTGTTAGGAATGCGCTTCATGATGTGCTGGAACATTCCAGACAGAAGATCCAACCTTTCTCTTTCTCAGTCTGATTTCCAGATGTGTCTCAGCAGGACAGACGAGTTAAACCCACAAACACTGGCATCAGCCAATCAACACTGCACACACACACACACACACACACACACACACACACACACACACACACCGACCTTAGCGAGTGTCACTGCCTCCTGTGGATAGTACAGAGATGTAGCCACAGACATCAAACCTGCGGGAAACATCAGCCTCTTCCACCGAGAGCCTGAGGAGAAACAAAAAACACTTACATTTTGATATGTTTTTGGGTGAAGCACCTAGAGCTAAAGAGAATTTGGTGTTACTGTTCCTGACGCACTTCTGCCGAGAAAAAGGCCAACGATCCCGGTGAAGCCGATCACTGCAACTCTGGGGTAAAACTCAGCAGGAGGATTTTTCACAAACTCAAGCCCGTCTGAAGCACAGAGCAAACACAGCTCCAGCATCATGGGATTGCTGTCGATGTGATGATGACCCTCACTCACTTCGTCCAAACCCTATGGCGCCGTCGGCTTTGGGCTTCAGCACTGCGTAAACTCCCTGAGACAGACACACACACACACACACGCATGAAAGAGGAAAAAATCTTGATTTAAATACGCAACAGTCAAAAAATATATGAATGTGAATAGCATATTTTATCTTTATACCCTTTTTTATCATTTTCTTTTCTTTATCTTTTTATTGTATTTCCCCCCTTGCAAATTTTGTTGTACCTCCCACATCCCTAGGTTTAATGCTGGAACGACCAAAAACACATTTAATTACATGTTGTACCACGTATAATTTGTATGTGACAAATCAAATTTGAATTTGAAATACATCAAAGCGCCAAAACACTCAAATACAAAACTGACATTTCAAACAAAAAATATGAGAAAATAAAATCTAAAAGTGTGATCTAAAAGTGTGAACAACAACAACAACAACAACAACAACAACAACAACAACAACAACAACGTGTAATTCTATATGCTTAAGTAAAACAATAGTATGAGACTATAAAGAAAGAAAGAGTGTTTTCCCTCATGTGGAGGTCATTAAACTCCGGCAGTCTAAAGGTTTGTAGGGGAACTTTATCACATATAGGTTTATGATTTGATTGGCAGATCAATCTGCTTCCTAGACAGATTTTATCACCAAATAAGTGACTGTAACCTTTGACCCTCATTAAAAAAATAAATAAAAAAATTATCAATGAGTCAAATGCATAAATGTCCATGACAAAGTGAGGACTCCTCTGAATTACAGTTTATTTCAAAATGTCACCAACATGAGAGCAGAACTGCAGAGAGATGCAGGGTTATAGAATTCATGAAGGGTAAAAAAAAAAAGAATAAAAATGACAGAAGATCAAGCTGAGATGAAAAAGACAGAACAAGACTGGAGAGAGAATGAGCAAAATTAATTAACAAAAAAAGCGATGCAGACAGGGATACGGGAACGGATGAAAGACAAAAGGAGAAAGGAAAGGAGAGTGATAAAGAGGAAGTGAGAGGTAGAGGAAGAAGAAAGGGATCTACAGTATATGCATAAGGATAGAAATAATAATAATAATAATCATACTAATAAGATCATCTTTTTTATCATCAAAAAAAGATGATGATAATAATAATAATAATAATAATAATAAGAAGAAGAAGAAGAAGAAGAAGAAGTCCTTTTTTCGTCCCACAGTGGGAAAATTTCCTTGTCACAGTAGCACTAAAAAACACGTGCAGCATAAAAAAGTATATACAGCTTAGAAAAACACAAAAGAAAATTACAAAGATGTTATAGAATATAAAAATATGACAATTTATACACACACATTATACACACATGGATAACACTGATTACAAATATTGCACAGAATTAAGTAAAGATAGAGGGGGAGAGGGAGAGAGAGAGAGAGAGAGAGAGAGAGAGAGAGAGAGTATGGAGAAAGCCATGGCATAGAGGGTGTTGTCACATGCATGTGTTCACCTGAGCTTTCTGATAGGCTGACCTGGATGCTTGCTGAGAGCAGATGGAACACCAGAACCAAATCAGAATAAAAAGAAATCAAGCCAACGTGAAAAGAAATCAAGGAATGACAAATGATTTTGAAGGACAGGAAGGGAAACACGCAACACGCAAATGTGTTTAATAATCCCACGTGACAGGTGAAGGTCGTGTGGCCCATCTGAAGTATTCAGCCATTAGAATGATGACATCATCACATCGATATGATTGACAGTTGGAGTACCTGACACCAGGTGACGCAGGGCTCCACCTGTTTCCTCAGGCCCGACAGAGTCTCCTCCAGCTGTCCTCTCTCCCTCTCCGCACAGTGACCGGTCTGCGGTGCCGTGTAGAGAGACAGCTGCAGACACACCAACAGAGACATGGTTGGATAGACAGACAAATAGAGAAATGGACTGACAAAAGTTTACAAGTTGATGAATGAATAGAGACAAACAGATCTAGATACAAACCCGATTCCAAAAGAGTTGGGTCCCTCTACAAATCAATTGTGAATAAATGAGGAAAGCCATAATTGACAAATATCATAAACTAATATTTTATTCAGAGTCAAATGTAGAAAGCCTTTCAAATGTCTAAAGTGAAACATTTTGAAATTGTTGGCCAAATATTGGCTAATTTATTATTTCTTGAGAGCTACACATTCCAAAAAAAGATGAGGCAGGTGCCTATAGGAGGCAGAAAAAGTGAAGTGAACCCTTGAGGAACAGCTGGAGGACCAGTTTGCAAGAGATTAGATCAATTAAAAAAAACCCACCAAGAGTGGCAGTGTTTCTCAGAAGTTGGCAGAATTGGCAGAGGATGACCAATTACCCCAATGCCGTGACAAAAATTGTGGGGCAATATCAGAAAGAAGTTTCTCAGAGAGAAATTTGAAAGAAATTTTTTTGGCATTGAATTTTGAAATCAACCCCCCCCCCCTATAATTATACATTTATCAGTTTAAACAATTGAAAAGTCATATATGTTGTACTCTGAATAAAGCATAGATATTTGAAACTTCCACTTGATTGCATTCCGTTTTTATTCACAATATGTGCTTTTCGGAACTTTTTCGGAATTGGGTTTGTAGATTAAATAACAGACAAAAAATTGACATGGACAGACAGATACAAAACAGAAAGACATTGATACATAATTATTGAT
Source organism: Paedocypris micromegethes (assembly GCA_028031935.1). Lineage (NCBI taxonomy): Eukaryota > Metazoa > Chordata > Actinopteri > Cypriniformes > Paedocypris > Paedocypris micromegethes. The sequence continues at coordinate 10,830,426 of CM051502.1, forward strand.
AGTTAATGTCTCGCACCTCATCTACACTCAGGGTTGCTCTGCTCTTCTCCTCCGTCGCCGCCAGCACTGATCCTGAAATCCATCCCAGAGTTCCACACGCTCCCGTCAGCAAGCCAGCCTATCACAGACACCCCTGTCACAGCTCAGTCATCAACTCAAAGTCCGTTTGTCTCCTTATCTATGAAATTCTGTCTGTCTGTCTGTCAGGGGTGTAAAGAGATACTTACTGTAAAAATGACTCCAATGCAAGTAACAAGTCACCAATTTCAAAAAGACTTGAGTCAAAGTAGCAAAGTATCCCATTTTAAAAGAACTTAAGTATTAAGAAGTATTTTTATTGGTGCTCAATATAGGCCCAAAACAAAAGAAATGTGAAAACAAACTCTTGTTTTCCAAGACAGAAACAGAATTTAACCTCAATGTTTGAAAACTGGTAGAACAAAGTAGATAAAAAGAACAAAAAGTCAGTCTCAATCACTTAAATTTGCAAGTAGAATTAAAATAAAATGATTCATCTGATTAGTAAATTATATATTATATGTATTATTTAAAGTTATATATTATATAATAACATTTGTAAAACACATTTTTACGCCCCTAATTCGCGTTCTTGTGGTTTCTAATTCACAAATAGCGTCCATTACCTTCAGCAGCATAAAGATGGCGATATTCACCTCGTTCGCCCAAGAAATTAACCGCGGTATAAATCGATTCCGGCTTGTCGCGCACAATTACAATGTAACGAGTAACGATAAGTGTTCGTTCAAATGTAGTGGAGTGAAAAGTACTGCTACTCAATCACAAATACAGTGAAGTAGAGAGCAAAAGTTGCTTATATTTTAGATACTCAGTGCAAGTACAAAGTAACCAAAAACATACTACGGTAAAGTAGCGAAGTACATTTACTCAAGTACCTTACACCCCTGCAGTCTGTCTGTCCATCCAGTCATGTCCGTATCTCTGTCAATTTCTGTCTTCTCCACTCACGTAAATTGTGTATTTATTACTGTGCCTACAGTAAAATGAATCTTGGTCTCAGTCTGTTTGTATGGTAGAGCTGAAAGAGATTTCTATTTCTGAATTTGAGAAATGCGTCTAGTGGTCAAAGTCGGAAACGCACGACAACGGGAACAAGCCGCGGATTACCGCTACAGTCACGTGACTTGATCAAACCAAACGAAAATCGCAAGGATAGAGCAAGGATACAGAGTAATAATGTCTACAGCTTCTAAGAAAACTATTTAAATTTAAGAAGTAAACGGAGACGCTGCCGTTTATTCTATACGAGTTGATTGCCCATATTTTATGTAACGTACATATCAGAGTTGACAGAAACCGATCAATTTCTGTAGCAGTAAACCTGGTGAAACGATGAAATATTTTTATCTCTTTTCAGGATCTTCAACCCTGTCCTTGTGTCGTGTGTCCTCAGATTTATTTTAATTTTGACATTTGAAAGTTCGTTGGAAATCTTCGTTGGAAAAAGCAACGGATAGTAAGAAACGTGTAGTATAAAATTAAAGATGCTGTCTCGCTTTAACTGTTCGATTTTTTTAAAAAGTCAAAGTTTTTTATTCTCACCTTGTGCATGTTCCTGTCTTCTTCGTCAGCACGTTTGTGGGCACGAGCAAGTTCAACGACTGTCGCCATCTACTGTGGTGGCTATACGGTCTCTAATTTTATATATTGCATTGACCCCCCCCGCTTCCTAACGTTTATTAAAAAAAACTAAAAAGTTAAGAGAATGCAACGAAGTCTTTAAAATTAGCGTGTTATGCATTTCAGTCTTCGTTGATTAATAAATTGTCTTAGTCTGCCATCTAGTGTCCTTAAGCGCGCACTGCATAATAATTCATGTCTAGTCGTCGCGTCTTCCTGTAGAGACTGAGTGGGTAGCTCATCACAGCAAGAATGACCCCATCTTCGTGACTTGAGGTGCACTGAACAAGTGCACTGAATGCACACAAATGCTCTGAACTTTAACTTGAGTTTGAGGCCACATCCTTTCTGTGTGGAGTATGCATGTGCTTTCATGGGTTTCCTGCTGTTTCCTCCCAAAGTCCAAACATGTGCTTTTCAGGTGAATTGAAAAATTGAGTCAGGGTTACAGTGTGCCAACAATTCAGAGTGTGTGTCCCGCCTCAGCCCCAGAGATGCTGAGATAACCTGTGACTCTGCGCCCCAGAAACGGTGTATGCAGTAGAAAACGGGATGGATGGATGTCTTTGACCAACATTTGTTTTGTTAAATCTAATCTATTAAATCGTTTATAGTTTATTTTGCCACCTAGTGTCTATTAATTTAAACGACTCTATGAGCAGACGTGCTCAAGTGGGGAATTGGACTTGTGTGCAAGAGAATGCAGGTTCGAAACCCTCTGGCTGGTTCTGCAACTGACAGACTGTGACACTTGACCTTTGTGTCCTTGGGCAAAGACACGTCCCTCATAGGCCAAGGCTTAAGTTAAGTCAAGTCATCTTTATTTATAAAGCAATTTTAAAAACAGACGGGACGGACCAAAGTGCTTCACACTTTAATGAAAAGGCAATCACAATAAAATGAATGCAAAGTAAAAAAAAACAAAAACGTTAAATTATATTAAAATTGATAAAATCAATAAAACAGTATCAGGCACTAAAAAAGGCAAAGCCAAATTCTCATGCTGTGTTGTACGCCAAAGAGAAAAGATGAGTTTTGAGTCTTGATTTAAAAACAGGAAGCCTGTCTAACTTGACGAGGGAGAACGCTCCACAACCTCGGGCCTGTCACAGCAAAAGCCACGTCTCCCCCTGAGCCTGCGCTGTGTTTTAGGAACACTCAGCTGACCTGAGAACACACAGCAGCTCAGAGAGGTAGTGAGGGGCCAAACCATTCAACAACTTAAAAACAAATAAAATGAATTTAAAATGAACTCTGAAACGAGCCGGTTACCAGTGCAGCGTGGCTAACACCGGGGTGATGTGCTCTCTTTTAAGAGTTCCTGTGAACAAACGTGCAGCAGCATTTTGCCCCAGCTGAAGACGCGACAGGGTAAAGTGCATCTATAATAATCCAGTCGAGTTGTACCACTGCACTGACCTACGAGTCCCAATAAATAAGTAAATAAGTGTGTGTGTGTGTGTGTGTGTGTGTGTGTGTGTGTGTGTGTGTGTGTGTGCGTGCGTGCGTGCGTGCGTGTGTGTGTGTGACTTCACTAGATGGTTAAATGCAGAGCACAATTTTGATCTGGTTCATAGTGGCTATAATGGTCAAATCACTCACTTCACTTTTAAGCTATGCCACAATAACTGATATCAACTTTTCATAATTATACAAATATTTTAACGTGATAAGGCTAAAATCGATAAAAACAAGTTTTAACAATTTAATGTTGATTAAACATTTTGTACATTTGCATTTAGGATCGTGGAAGATGCAAACAACATACTGCGAAAAGCCCTTTTGGCCGTTTGGAACCGAGGAACAGACCAGAAATGTGAAGATAGTGTGCGAGAAAGAAAAAAACTTTCCAGAGTTGCTCTGGTCTGACTGGCATTTTCAACGGCCTTCCGCATTTTCCTGCGGCTCTGCGCAGTGACGTGTCGCGCTGACGGCGGCTCGCGCTGTGGCGGAGCTGCGGGCTGCAGCGCGTCGATCTGTGGAGCTCCGCCCTCCCTGCGCACACTGCGGCCCGCCCAGCGCCTGCTAACTCCCGATCCAGCCCTGCCCGAGTCTGGGGGAATCCGACGGCCTTCCTGTCCGCCTGGGCAAAATCTGGAGGCCGCCCCGCTCGTCGATCTACGGTAAGATGTCCATTGCTGGGAATCTGTCAGCGCGGGTTTTGATTTTACACGCGCGCTGCACCTGCATGACAGTGCGATGCGCGATTATTGCGCGTTTTTTTTTTGCATTGTGCTTTGCGTTACGGCTGGAGTCGAGAGGCCTCGGATTGGCCGCCGGGCCCCGGGCCTCTGGAAGGCCGCAGTAAGGCCTCATTCTCTGGGGGTGGGTTATTGTTTATAAGCGAGCTCGCACGGGCGCGCGACGTTAAACACCCCTTTGTTTTAGGAGACAGGGCGCGCGCTCCCGTTAGTGCTTGCGGAGGACTGGACACTCGGCGCTTCTTTAAGCACAAAATGGCGCACGCAGGTCCGTTCTGTCAATGTAAAGGGAAATTATGGTCAGAAGGCGCCATGTTTATGTCCGGTTTCGTGTGCTGAGTTATGAGGCGGTCGTCGCGGGCTTTCTCCATGCGCGCGCGGGGGTGGTAGGCTCGGTGCGCGCTACCGCTCACGGTCGTCTTGTGTTGTTTAATGCGGTGATTCATATTGTGGCGTTTATGTCATCACTGTATTGTTTCATGTTCGTACTAAAACCCTCTGCTTTTTCCAAGTTGCGCGGTAAATTAGTCTGATCCCTTCGCAGTCATTTTTAAACTCAACTGTCACACACCCCTGTCTGTCGGTGTGTTTATCAATACATACAGTCATCCATCTATTTCTGCATCTCATCCCTGTCTGACATATTACTGTGTAATGGAGATCATTTATTAATACAGTGTCATTCGCTACCAGTCTGTCAAACCCGTTCTGTGTTTTGTTTTAATGAAATAACTAATAAAATCCAATACATATTGTACAATTTCTGTTTACGTTTCATAATTTTTTTTTTACATAGATCTACAACTACATGTGCATTCAGTGCATAACAATACGTTTCGTATAATTGAATTGAATTGAAAAATCCTTTATTAGTCCCACAGCGGGGAAATTTCACGTCACAACAGCAACAACAAATACACGTTTGTCTGGATTTCAACAGATGCATTATTCAACCCAACTCATGTTTACATTGAATTGTCATTCCATATGAAAATTGTCATGGGCCACACAGCAGCCGGAAATGATCGGTTTCAACTGACTGCAATTTGGCAAAACCTCCACTTCAAAAGTCCCAGTTTTCTCCAATTGTGGTATTTCTTTCACACGTGATTTTGCATAATTTCTCTTTTTAGATTAAAGAATAACACGTTGCTATTAACAATTCGAAGGGATTATAGTTTGCAGGATGAAAGTACAATACCATGACAATTACAATTTTTTTTTTTTTTTTTTTTTCATGTTAATTTCTAAACCACTTTTCCATCTCTGGGCCACAGGGAGCTGGAGCCAATCAAAGCAGCTCTGGCCTAGGCGCTGCATTGGCAAGCCAATCACAGAGTGGGACACACTGCATATACATGCACATCTGTGGAAAATGTAGTCTTAAATTCCCCAGAACGTTTGTGTTTAGACTGAGGGCAGAGACCCAGAGAAAAAAAATCAGCGTAATCACTGGGAGAACTTGTAAACTTCTAGAAAGAGCCAGAACGATTAAAGAAATTAAAGCTAGTCATGTCCATCACTGTGGTTTTACTTGACTGTGTCACTCTTAATGGTCATACGAGAGTCCCTCAGTGGGAATAATGTGATCTGCATTTAGCCATCCAATTACACACACACTGAAGTGACACACACAAACCTGGAGCAGTGGGCAGCTGTGTCATGTGGGGGTCAGTGTCTTGCTCAGGGACACGTGGTGGTGAAACCCACTGGCCTGGGATTCGAACACTTGTGTGGCAGGTCCAACTCCTGGACCACAGAGTATTTGCAAATGGTATAGAAAAAGTATATATAAGTAATGATAGAAAGTAAAGAAAAAAATGTTTTAAATCTCTTGTAATCCTTTTTATATCTGAAAAATCAACCAATTTTAGTTTGCTTTGACCAATCAGAGCAAAATAAGTTCCAAAACGATTTGTACTCAAGTAGAAGAGATTTGCTCTCAAGCTAGAAGATATCTGCGCACTCTGCTGGATATGTGCACAAAAAAAACCAGTTGCTTGCTTGAAACTCTATTTTGGCACTAATTGAATCCCACAGAAACACTGTTTGGCTGAATTGTATAAATGCCGGATTAAGGGGGTTGGAATCGAGATCGCAATCTTTTAACGGTTAATTGTGCAGCTCTTATGCAGATCACAAAAGCCAGTTGACTTTGTAATGCGCTGGTGGTATCTGTACTGGTTGGCTTGAGGTAATACAGATGTTTGTGATGTGTGTTATTGAGCAGTTGTGCCGTGGCAAATGAAGAATAAAGAGGATGGATGAGGAGGTGACAAGGCTTGCTCTCCGTTCCCAGGAGCCGAAGATCATTCTGCACGGCTCAGGTGATAAACAAACGCACCACATTTATTTTACTCCTCTATTATTTCACACCTCTGTTTTAATCAAAATAGCATTTCTTTTTAAAAAGTTTAAACAATCAAAAGAATTGTCCCTATTGCTTTAATTTTGTATTTGTCTTTAGTAAGTTATGCTACATCTTTTTATTAGGATATTTATCTTTTTTAATAAAATTTTTTATTTAATAAATTGGATTATCTTATTTATAAAATGTATGCGCTTTGAGACCGTTGTAACTGAAAAGCGTCCTACAAATGCACTGAACTTGAATAATTGCTATATACAGTATTGCTTTATGTATCTTATTACATGTGTCTTATTACCTAAGGCTGCATGGTTAATTGTATCTTTCGTATATTTATCTCTGTGATTAATAGATAGCTGGGCAATTTTAACGTGTAAAGATTTAGGCACAAAAACGTATTGAAAGTAGCATGTTCGTCGTGGTAATGTCCAACGTTAGTGTATCAGCAGTGTTTCTTGGTTACACACTCTGTTTATGAAAAATGTTTGTGCTGCAATTTACGTCTTCTAGCGATGAAAGTAGGATACAAATTGACTCTTTCCTCCTCGCTGTGTATTGTTGTGTTGAGTCATGGGCTCATAGTCAAAAAAAATCTATTTAATTAATGTTGTATGGCTTACTGCCTTTCAAATATAGCGCTAGCACTGTCGCTAGTTGATATTTTAAGGCTATTTAGTGTATGGTTGTAAAATTTCGGTCTAGATTATTCATAGATTATTTCTATTCTTTGTAGTTGACATTGTATGACTGTTTGATTGTGCATCTCACTGTTTAATATTGTTGTTCAGTACTATTAATTATTGCCATATTAATGCTATTTACAGCCGTTTACAACGAGAGTAAAAGCGTTTTGCGTAAAGTTTGTTAATCGAGATGTTGTATCAGAGGTCAGTAAAAATGTTTTGATTTTGTTTGATCTGTTATAGTTGTTAGCCTTTCTTTATTTTGACATTTAATTTGGTCATAATTGAAGTTTTGAGATAAATATAAATATATATTAGTGGTGCACCGAAATGAAAATTCTTGGCCGAAACCGAAAACCGAAAAAGAGGAAAGCCTGCCCGAACACCGAAACACAGAAAGAATTGCATTTATTGCTATGATGGTGTACTAACTTTACTAAAACCAAGGCATTGCAATTGCATACATTAATAATGAAGTTTCAAAGAATACATGAAACAAAATGTGTTACAAATGTGACAATGTTTATCAAGTATAATGCAACACTCAAGAGTATAAAATATAATTCAAACTAAAATGTTTATCTTGACCTACTGGCCTGCTGAAATGTTGTGAAATTAAAAGTTCCTCCATTAAAAATTGCCTTTAAGTTTAAAGTGCATTCAGAACAAGTGCAAAGGATACAACATTTTCTCTGTAGGTCTTAATAATAGTATACATAGGTCGCTGTTGAGCTTGTCATCTGACTGACATTTGAGAAAGATTTGAGACTGTATTTAAATAAGGCCAGTGGATAAAAAATATACATCTTGCAGAAATATACAATCTGTCACATATAAAGTAGCCTAAAACAAAATAGCCTACGTATTTGCAGGATTTCACTGAACATATCAGACAAGGAGGGTGCAAACCCCTCAGTTGGTACAGAGAGACGAGATGTTTTCTGCTTTGTCTTGGTCTTGGTCATCGCGTGGGTTCTGTGCTTCTATCGCTGCTATTTCTCGCGCGCGCTGCTTTAACTCCTCATCTAAATAATGCTCTTTATAACACGGATCAAGTACAGTCGCGATGAAGTGCAGAGGATTCGAACATATTTCTACGGATCGTGCGCTGACAGACTCTAAGCGCGGACTTTTCATAGATTTTATGTGGTATGTGGTATTTACCACCACTTTGGGCGCTTGAGGGATAAAAGTAATAACGTACAGATGCATCAGACGAGCTGATCTTTAGTTTGCTGCTCAAACGGCCATTTTCGGCCGAAAACATTTGGTGGCTGAATCTTCGGTACATTCCGAATATATATATATATATATATATATATATATATATATATATATATATATATATATATTTTAGTGTTGTCACAATACCAAAATGGGAACTTCAATACGATACTTAAGAAAAGTATCGATACTCGATACCATTTTCGAGAAATATACACAATGTAGATAACACTAATACAACAAGTGCAAATAAACAATATCAGTGTTTTTTGTCTTTCTCTCATCTGTCTGTTGTCATTCATCTCTCTCTCTCTCTATTCATCAGCATCTTTGTGTGTATATACAGTATATTAATGTGTGTGTGTGTGTGTGTGTGTGTGTACACATTTATAAACCTACAATATAAATTAGTCAAGAAACCTAAGAAATAAAACGTTTGGGAATTGTTCCTTGTGTTGTAGGTACAGGCGGTGGCGGGGAGGAAGAGGAGGAGTACGTGGTGGAGCTGCAGGAGACGGTGCTGGTGTCGGAGGTGGAGGGTGAGGGAGGCTCAGCGCAGGGATTCTCCTCAGACGAGCTCGTCATCCAGGACGCGGTGGAGGACGTGGTCGCAGAGTATGTGCACTGCGACGATGACGAGGGTGTTGCCGTGGAGACCTGCGTGATGTCACTGGAGGGCGAGGAGGACGATGGCGGGGTTGCCATGGCAGAGATGACGGAGGACGTTCTGGTGGCAGACGGTAGAGATCAGGACGGACTGGACCAGGAACACGACTCTGACGGCTGTGGAGACTATCTGATGATCTCCTGTAATTCACTTCCTCACTTCACAGAAGCTGCCATCATTTTAGGCTATTAACCTAAAACTAGCTAAATCACCGATCTCTAGATGTGTTGACAGATGATTAGGCAAATCAGTGGTGCCATTTAGTGATACGTGACAGATTGGAGAGACAGACGATAGACAGACAGACCGGGAGAATAGATAGTTGGCTGGATGGACAAGGTGAGATAGAGGGGGTGTTCCATATATAGATGGACAGACAGACTGGGATTTACAGAGATGGATGAATGGACAGACAGACAGTTGAATAAATAATAGATACATGGATAGATAAACTGACAGGGATAGATGTATTGATGAAAGATGGATGGATGGATGGATGGATGGATGGATGGATGGATGGATAGATAGATAGATGGGAGGATGGATGGATGGATGGATGGATAGATAGATAGATAGCATAGACGGACTGATATTAGTATGCAAACAGAGAGAGGAAGATTGTTTAAATATATTGATAACATGTTTTTATCAATTAGTATTTTATAGAATAGATAGTAGATAGTATTGATAGAATGTTTAAATATATTGATAAAATCTTTGGTTCTCTAGCTTTTGTCATGCTCTCTTTTAAACCTATAAAACGTCTGGCCCCTAATTGCAAAAAAGAATTTCACTACTACACATTAAAATTAAATTGTGCTTGCTTTCTTGTGGAAAAAGACAGAACATAGGGCATATTTCTTCTGATGGTCTCCCCACTTTGAGAATCACAACCTTCATATAAACCCTAACAGCCAACATATAAACCTTCTCACGCTGGTGTGTGTGTGTGTGTGTGTGTGTGCTCGCAGTGGACGACACCGGTAAAATGGTGTCAGGAGACGGTGAAGACGTGACTGTGGATGGCTCCATCGACGACCATGAGGTGGAAAAGGACGAGGACGGACAGGAAGTTATTAAAGTTTACATCTTTAAAGCCGACTCGGGAGAGGACGACCTTGGTGAGGAACCGCAGAGATGTTTGCCTTTGTTTCTGTCCGTTAACAGAATTCACTACTACGAACTTTGTAACGTCCCCTAAAAGTGCATCTGACGGGTCAATTTTTGCAGGGGAGACGGTGGACATGACCGACAGCGAGACGGGGTCTGTGGCTCAGCCGGTGGTCCGGCCTCTGAGGGAGAAGATGGTTTATATGTCTGTGGGAGACCGACACCACACACAGACTGACGGTGAGGAGCAACAGGAAGACACATTCATTACAATTCACATCACACTTCCTGTCTGGATTTCAGTCTGTCTATTCCTCTGACTTTGTACGTTTGTCTTTTGTTCATTAAAATGCACAAAGTCAGACGAATTGACATTAGAGCTGCACGATTAACCGTTAAAAGATCGCAATCTTTCAGCATCACGATCTGAATCCAGGATTTATACGACTCTACCTATTATAACTCTCTATGATAACACTATCATAAGTTTTACTTGATGCGCGCGCGAGCGGACGAGAGTTCTGACAGAAACCACTCTTCTCGTCCGCTCACGCGCATTGAGCGAAACGGCGATTGATCGTTTAAATATTCTAATTGAAAGATGATCTTGCATTACTTCTGTGGTATTTTGCGGTATTTTACGGTTCTGCGATCACGCACGCTAATTACCCGCACTAGTGTATGTATGTGAGTTGAGCAGCGGTCGAGTTAAAACAGTAAATAAATAAAAAATAAACGGGGAGAATGAATGATTCAATTCAACGGTTTGAATATCAACTCCGACATTCTATTACCTGTAAAAGGATTTTATTCTGAAATGTGTGTGCAAACCACATACAGTTGAGGACAAAATGATTAGCCCCCCTAAAATAATCATTGTTTGAGTATTTCAAAAGTGCTTTTAAACAAAGTTAATCATTTTGCCCTCAACTGTACATAATACTGTAGTTTGGAATGCTTATTTTTATTACGTTTAATGGTGGATTTTTTTAATGGTGATTTTTTTCAACATTACTTTTACATTACATTATATTTTTCATTCTATCTATTTAAATTTAAAGGAAAGAATAATATGTGTTATTATATTGATGTTTGACATCCTGATTTTCAGGGTTGAATATTTAAAGTGATAAAATATCCAGAAAGAATCGTGATCTTATTCTAGGCAAACAAATTGTGATTCTCATTTTATCCAGAATCGTGCAGCTCTAAGTGACATGCATTTATTCTATTAAAAACATGTCGTACCATGTATGTGTATGTGTGAAGTCAAATTTGAATTTATTAGATCTTCATCAAAATGACTGAACAACGGTTCCTTGAATCTCAATGACTCGTGATGTTCAAGTCCTGTCTGACATGAGTGTGGACCCTCAGAGCACCAGAAACTCCCCAACCTTCTTCAGGCCCGTCTTCATTGCTGCGCAGGTGGCTCGAAGCTGTCGGATGAGGTGTACATGGAGGTGGTGGTGGGAGGTGAGGAGCCCGTTCCTCCGGACCGATCCTACGACAGCACGGCCCTCAGCAAGGACTTCATGCCCGTAGCCTGGGCGGCCGCTTACGGTCAGGATGCTTGTACCACTTCCTCGTTTCACCGCCATTGATTCATATGTGTGGACAATATATACTTTACCTTAAATGTGCTTCCGGTCTACCTGAGACGTCAGTAGTAGCGATGTCTAGATCACAGCGCTCGGGTTCCCAGTCCGATCAGTCATTTTTATATTGAACCTGATTTGACTTCAGCTCCTAAATTGATAATTGTATTTACATGTATGCACATCAGGTGCCTGTGTGTTTAAATACGTATATATGATGCAGGTTTTTTTTACTGCATACGCAACACACAGTGTTATTTTTCGTTCAAAAACTTGAACAAAATGAGGTTTCTTGTGTGCAGTGATTTGATTGTATTTATTCATGTGCTCATACATAAGAAAGATTAACATACAAGTGAAAGTCTTTAGTTTCTTTCAACTTGCTGTGTAAAATGAGGCAGGATGAGAGATGTTACTGTGTGAGACTTTCTGTCCCTAAATCGTATTTGCTAAAGTAAAAATCAACTTGTAAGGGTTGTTCACACGATGTTTTGTATTTGGTAAAGTGCCTTGTTTTCAGGGTGATGTACTAGTTGTTCAGCCTCGTGATTTCCTTGCTGTTCACGCGCTTGCATCACGACGGACTCGACTCTGTCATGCACTTTGCTCATCAAAACCAGGCCGATTATTAATAATTGTGACCATTCATAATAGAAATTAAACACTGGTAACAATTGTCTGAATCCGTGGCTTTTTAAACGCGGAACAGGATTCGTTTAATGATTCATGTGATTAACCTTACAGGACTAGAGCTGCTTTAAACTCACATATTCACAAATTGTGTGTTTTATGTGTGTGATACAGGAGGTGAGGACGGCTGTGAGAACCGTAACGGCGCGGCCAGCGCTCTGCTGCACATCGACGAGTCTGACGGACTGGACAAACTGAACCGACAGCACAGCAAGAACAGAAGACGTGTGGAACCAAGACAGGTCCAGACAGGTCTGACCACTCTCCCCTCTCGCCTCTTCCTTATTATCTGCAGAGGTGTACAGAGTACCAGACAACCATACTTAAGTAAAAGTACAGATGCGTACTGTTTAAGTCACTTCAATACAAGTAAAAAGTCACCACTATAAAAAAGATTTAAGTCAAAGTAGCAAAGTATCGAATTTTAAAAGAACTTAAGTATTTTATTCATACTAAATTTAGGCAACAAAAAAAAATACAAAGAAATGTGAAAAATGTCTCTTCATGAAGTTTTATTTTCTAATACAGAATCTAATCCATGTTTCAAAAGTGGTAAAACAAATTAAATAAAGGACAAAAAGTCAGTCTCAATCAAACTCAAATGTGCAAAATAAATCCTACACAATAAAATCCACGTCTCTAAGTCGCGTTCATGTGGTTTCTAATTCACAATTAGCTTCCAGTATCTTCAGCAGACGACAGATGGCAAAATCACCTCATTCTCCAAGAAATGAACAAAAAAAATCGATTATGGTTTGTCGCGCACAATCAAAATGTAACGAATAACAGTAAGTGTCAATTCAAATGTAGCGGAGTGAAAAGTACAGTTACTCAATCACAAATGCAGTGGAGTAGAGAGTAAAATGCTTATATTTTTGATTCTCTGTACGAAGTAGCAAAAAACATACTTAAGTAAAGTAACGAAGTACATTTACCCAAGTACCTTACACCCCTGATTATCAGGACATTTTACTTAAATACTAGGGGTGGGCGGTAAACCGGTATTAACATGAAAACCGGTATTGAGTTGTGACACGATGTTTTTTGCAATATTGTGGATAACAGTCACACATTCATGTATTACATTTTTACACATGTATATAAACACTTTAGTACAGTGTAGCACGTGTGTTTCGTTACAACTTTTAATGACGACACGGAGACATTTCTAATCAAACGCGCAAAGCATTGGAACAGTATTGGAATTACTTACTTTCTGTGTCTCTCGCCCTGTCTCTTTATGTCTCTCTGTCTCTCTCTCTTTCTCTCTCTCTCTCTCTCTCTCTCTCTCTCTCTTTCTTTCTCTCTCTCATTTTTCGAGTAAATGCATGGGCTACTACTTTTAGAAGACATACTGTATTAAAATGGCAGATGCTTATCCAGGTTACTCCCTGCATCTAATTTATATAAATAAAGCTACAATACAGATTTTGTGTACAAATAATGTAATTGCTACTACTAATAATGTAATTATTAATGTCTACTTAAATTTAATGCCCCCCCCCACTGTGATATAATACCGATACCGTCTTTAAACTAGAAAATATTGTGATTTGAATTTTCACACACGTCGCCCACCTGTACTTACAACTATCCACCTTTACTTTTTTGTTTTTAGTGTGTGTACATGTTCATTTCTCACTGTATAATGCGCTCACAGATACTTATACACACAAGTACATAAACATTTTGTGTAATTGTGCTTTATTTTGGATTTATTTTTACAGATTGATGTTTTTACTTGTGAAACAAAAGAGCTTTATGCATCATCTTGAAATATATGTAATGCAGTATTGTAATATCATTGCTTTTATATGGTGCCTTTCAGAACTGATGGTCGGCAAAATATGTACTTGTGCTTAAAAAGTGGAGGTGCATTTAACCGTAGATCACATGTTTCAGTTTCACTTTAATTGCTGATATTTAACATGGAACATGCAGTTCAATAGAAAACGACTTTGTTTAAGCCGTGTCATTTTTGACAGGCACTTTTTCGTTTTACAAAGTGTTTTGCTTGTTTTGTGAATCAATCAGTACACGCAGCAATTTGATAAAATGCACATTATAATGTCTTGTTTTTTGCGGCAGCGATCATCATCGGCCCTTACGGACAGCCACTGACCGTCTACCCCTGCATGCTGTGTGGCAAGAAGTTCAAGTCCCGCGGCTTTCTGAAGCGCCACACGCGCAACCACCACCAGGACATCCTGACCCGCAAGAAGTACCAGTGCACGGACTGCGACTTCACCACCAACAAGAAAGCCAGTCTGCACAACCACATGGAGGTGCACGCGCTCAGCAACAAGGCAGCGTTTGAGTGCGAGACCTGCGGGAAAGAGTTCCACCTGCAGGCGGCGCTCTTCTCCCACCGTCTCCAGCACCACCACCGCGAGCAGAAGTCCCCCGCCCCCATCGCCACCCCAGCCCCGCCCCCCGCCGCCGCCAAGACGCACAAGTGCAAGTTCTGCGACTACGAGACTGCTGAGCAAGGCCTGCTGAACCGCCACCTGCTGGCCGTGCACAGCAAGAGCTTCCCGCACATCTGCGTGGAGTGTGGCAAAGGCTTCCGCCACCCGTCAGAGTTAAAGAAGCACATGCGGACACACACGGGCGAGAAGCCGTACTCGTGCGTCTACTGCGACTACAAGTCCGCCGACTCCTCCAATCTCAAGACGCACGTGAAGACCAAACACAGCCGCGAGCTGCCGTTCCGCTGCGAGCGCTGCAGCCAGACCTTCACCGAGGAGGAGGAGCTGACCCAGCACGCCGCCACCCACGAGGACGCGCGCGGACACCAGTGCCGCCACTGCGAGCACCGCAGCTCCAACTCCAGCGACTTGAAGCGCCACGTCATCTCCGTGCACACCAAAGACTATCCGCACAAGTGCGCCGTCTGCGCGAAGGGCTTCCACCGCCCGTCCGAGCTGAAGAAACACTCCAGCTCGCACAAGGCCAAAAGACTGCACCAGTGTCGCCACTGCAACTTCAAAATCGCCGACCCCTTCGTTCTCAGCCGCCACATCTTGTCCGTTCACACTAAGGAGCAGCAGCAGCAGCAGCAGCAGCAGCAGCCGGTTTCACCCGCGCCCGAGCAGACAGTGAAGGCCACCGTCAAGCCCAGGACTATAGGCGCGGCGCAGCTGGCGGTTAAGAAAGGAGGCGGGGCTGGGGGCGGGGCCGGGGGCAAGGGCCCGCGTGAGCGGAGGGTTTATCAGTGTCAATACTGCGACTACAGCACGGGCGACGCGTCGGGCTTCAAGAGACACGTTATTTCCATCCACACTAAAGACTATCCGCACCGCTGTCAGTACTGCTCCAAAGGCTTCCGCCGGCCCTCGGAGAAGAACCAGCACATCATGAGACACCACAAAGACGTGGTGCCGGCCGAATGAGCCCCATCTCTACTGAGAATGAGACACTACACGGTGGCTCGGGTTCGGCCCGGGTCCTCGCGCTTCTTCTGGCATCACACTTTAGTAGAAATAAATCAGCCGGGAGGGAAAGTAATTCAGCGTCACGCCGCACTCGTCTCCTCACCTCAGTCTCTCCTTTCATCTCATCACACTGTTGCTGTCTGTTTTTGTTTCACCTGACTGTTTCTCTCTCATTTTGCCCGGCCGTCTCTCTTCACCTGAATCTTTCTGTCTCTTTTCATTTCACCCGACCGCTTCTGTCTCTCGTTTTACACAACCGTCTGTCTCGCTTTCTGCTTTCACCTGTTCTCTTTTTCTTTCTCGCTCTTCCTGGCCATGTTTTTCCATCTCTCTTTTCACCTGAGAGTTTCTGTCCGTGTCTCTGCTTCTGAGTATTACTGTCTCTAGTTTTTTTTCCTACATAGCTCACTCTCTCCCTCACACTCTCTCTTCACCTGTCCATTTTCTTTTGTTTAGTTTTTTTTTTTATTGTTTTCTTTTTTTGCCTTTACTTCTGTATTTGCCTTTTGGACTATTTTGATCTATTCTCTTCACTTCAGCTTTAGCCCTGTATTTCTTTTGTCATCTGCTGGTGAAATAATTTGGATAGAGAGGGAAAAAACCAGTCATTAAAGTAAAACAAAACAAAACAAAACTACAGCAGTAAATTTCAAGCTTGCGATTGTTGCAATTTTACACGTGCGTTGTTTTTGTCCTCTCTCGACCCCACCTCTCCACTCAGTTTGGAGTTTTCCTGTACAAGTCAGTTAAAGTCAAGCTGATTTCTAGTCTTTGACGCTTACTGAAAAAGGAAGTTCAATGAAACGTACGGGCTTGAGAGACTTTTAACAACAGATTTGACCGGCTTCACTTTGCCTGAAATCTCAACTAGCACTGCGGATCATTTCCCAGTTGAATCGTGTGTAAAAACCGGAATGTTTGTTGAGGTCAGCAGCAGCAGCAGTGCATTCTGGATATCTAATGTTTAAAACCGTCTCGGTGTTGCTTGTATTAATATTTTCAGACCAATTTGTGGGACCATGTTAAAACCAGATAATCCAGATCCAGCTAATTTTTCCTCCACATTAACTCATTAATTAATTAATTTTTCAGATTGGGATTTCTTTGGAACTATAGGAAGTTTTATAGCTTCACTTGAAGTTCCTGCTGTTTTTTTTTTCTTTCTAAACATGCGTCGCCAAATATCAACACTTTGTAATTGCGATAAATGACAGTGCTGAATTAAAGCAATTCAAAAATTGTGGGTCCAAATGTATGAAAGTTATCATCTGGGCATTATTTTTGTAAAAAAAAAAAAATGTAGAACTCTAAATCCACTCTGCTTTCAAAGGCCAATTGTGTCTCGCCAAGTCTTGCCATTTTCGTTTTTTGTTTTTTTTGACTGTATCAGGCCAAATGTCTCACAGGTTTGCAGCATCGCGTCTTTTTCCGATGTGTGAAAATTTGCACACGAACACATCTTGTGAGCTACTGTTTTCCAGATCATTCTGAACCTGGTGCTTCTCTTGTGTCGTATCCCAACAGAAATCATTGTTTTTTTTTTACATTCAAAAGTTAACTTTTACTTTCCAGTGCTTTGAAATGGAAATGGTTTACTGACATAAAACTCCAACGTTGGTCACAGTCGCTCAAATCTCTGATGACGTTTCTTTGTGATTGGAGGAATTCAGTCCATTCTTAACGCCGGATCTCACGCCCGCTTGCTTCACTGAAACCCGACGCCATTGGCTGAAGCGCTTCCGTCGACGTTCCCGGGCCTTTCTCTCCCTGTGGTCGTTTTGATACTGCGGATATTTATTTGGTCACCGTTGAAGCTTTGTTGTATAGTTCAATGTAAGTAGGAATCTATGGGACTATAACTTATTGTTTTGTATACAGATCTGTAAAGAGAGACGGTAGATGTGAACCCTTTGCAAGGAGCCGTTCGGAACTTTGTCTTGTCATGGATGTATCTTCACTTTTGTATTAAAAGAAAAAAAGTAAGAAAAAAGGAAATAAAAGGCAAAATATTTACCTGCATTTTCTTAATTCCCTACTCCCTCTCTAACACACTCTCGCATGCACTCATTCTCACACACAAAATGTTTTTTTTAGCATGCTTAAAACGCAATATAAATGTGTATGATTGTGTCTATAAATTATAGTGATCAAATTTCAAATTCATTGGTAATCAAAGTAGTAATTTATTTTAAATGATTTGTTTTGTCTAATTTGTCATTTGTGTTGCCAAGTACAATACATTGGAAAACAGATTAAAATCAAAGTTTGAAATTGCAACAAAGTGTCAAAAGCATTTGTAGAAGTGTATATGTAAAAATATATGTGTATAAAATGCGTGATATATACTTTGCATAGTATGCACCCCAACATACTGAAACAACCTAGAATAGCCAAAATAGTTTTCCAAACGCTTTTATTGGTCCAAAACAGAAAGAAATCAAAGTAAATGTTGAGGAATGTTACGGTAACAAACACTTGTTTAGTTGTAAAGGCTACTGAACTTCAACCGCTTCACTACAACCACACACACCTGGGGTGTCCTCAGGGGTCAGAGGTCACAGGGCACTCGTCTACACAGGGTAAAACACAAAAGAGCAAGTTTATCTTCTGTGAAACAAGAGGTGGAAACCATTCCGAGTTTTACCGTTTTTCGGCAGAATAGCAATGTTCTCGGGAAGAATGCCTTGTTCCAGAGAAAACTCTGTAAACTTGTCTAGCACGTCCTGCGTCAGGTCTGGGCTTCGGCCTGCAAACACGGCAAAATCCATGTGACACCCTGAGGATCCGAGCAGTAGAAATGTCTCACCAAGCCTGTACCGTAGAGTTTGTTCAGAACGGTGGTGAGTCCGTCCTTCTTCTTGATGATATGAACCAGAGCAAATTCATCATACTTCACATCAACCACACTCATGTCGTTGTCCGTTTCCGATTCTGAGACACAAACACAGCGCTTTTCCTTTGACTTTTGTTTTTTCTTCTAATGCAATGCTTTCTAACAATAATGTCATACGTTGGTTGCGGAAGGTGAATTTTCCGGGAATGTCTGTCTTTTCAGCCGAATGGGTCATTTTCCAGCACGAGCCATCAGAACTGAAAAGAAATTTCAAAACAACAGGTATCTATCCATCCATCTTTCTGTCTGTCTGTCTGTCTGTCTGTCTGTCTATATGTCCATCCATCTATCTATGATGAAGTATTTACTATCTCAGCAAAAACGTAGCTCTGTTGAGCAACTCCATGTTTGGTAGTAAACTGAGGGATGGTGGGAATGTATGATATAGAAAGCAGTGGAATAACGTGTGTGTGTGTGTGTGTGTGTGTGTGTGTGTGTGTGTGTGTGTGTGTGTGTGTGTGTGTACTCGCTCTTACTTGAGGCTGGAATACACCATCTCTAGGTCTCCGTGTTCGGTGGGCGTCATCATGGCCACGCCCATTTTCATGTGCGCCTTACGTGAGATAAACCACTCCGCGTTTGTGGCAAAACCAATCATGTACCATTTCCCTGCAATCTGATCAAACACAGTACAGTATTATCACCTCTCAGATGCGTGGGAGTGTGTGTGTGTGTGTGTGTGTATGTGTGGGTTTGACTGCAGAAAAACTGTAAACATACACACACACACACACACACATATAAATAATACACCAGTATATCATATAAGTTTCTATATTATTATTTACGTATATCAAATGTCATACATGTCAAGTCAAATGTCAGTTTGTGCGCTTTGAGACAGTTAAAACTGTGAAAAGCGCCCTACAAATCTACAAATCACTCATTATTATTATTATTATTATTATTATTATTATTATTATTATTATTATTATATACAGAAAAGTCCCGTCTTACCTCCTTGACGTCGAAGTCGACCTGCGGTGTGACCTCAGAACGGACCACGAGGGCACAGAGCAGAACTCCCAGCATTCCCTGCACGGTGGTGGTCATGGCTGCTGCAGAGCTCGTGCGAAGTGTGTGGGAATTCAATTCTGAAGCCTCTATTATATAGAGGAACCCCGTTACATAAACACACGCCCCCTTCACACACACAGAGACACACACACTATAAATCTCAGGCGTCCGTTCACACTAGACGTTTGACTGCACGGCCTCACACACAAACAGCAGTAAATCATGTTGTTAGACACGTTTAACTCTAATTTCACTGTTATGTAATAGCTGGCAAGAGAGAGTGTTGTAAGAGTGTTTACAGGTTTCATTATTCTGAGAGCACACACACACACACACACACACACACACACACACACCAACTTTGCTCTCACTCCCTCGCCCTGTGTAATGTAATTTTCTATATCTCAATGTCTCTTTTTCCCTGTTTCTATTCCCGACTCATTCTCTCTCCCTCTCTGTCTTTGTCTCTCAGTCCCTCACTCTTCTTCTCTCTCACTCTGTGTGTCTCTGTCTCACTAACACACACTAGCTGTCTCTCTCTCTCTCGCTCGCCCGCCCCAGGCGCTTCTGCACCCTGCAGTTTTTACTGTCAGCATTTCTGGACTGAAAACACAGTGTTTACCAGGTGAACACAACAGCAGTGGAAGCGTCTGGACTGTAAGTGTGTGTGTGTGTGTGTGTGTGTGTGTTGAACTCATTAGCAGTTCCCGCAGGAATCTGCTTGACGCGTGTTTCTGTTCTCGGATGTGTGGAGACTCTGTGCCTTCACGGCCTCTTTCTCACCAACACCTTCTCAAAAGAAACAGAACAGTAACTGTTAACTCCGCATCAGTGTGTGTGTTGCCTGTGAGTATGGATGTATGTACATGTGCTATGAGAGTGTGCGGGTGTATGTCTAAAATCGCACGTGTATGTGCATTTGAGTAAGCGTATGTGTGCAAATTTTGGAGTCTGAGTGTGAGTAAAAAAAGTGTGTGTCTCAGCTTGTTCATGCGTGGAAGATTGTATAATGTGTATGAGCGTTTGTGCATGTGTGAGTGAACATGGGAGTGTGTGGACAAGTGTACAATTTTGTGTGAGCAAGGGAGTGTGTTTGTGTGCATATGACAAGTGTGAGTGTGTCTGAGTGGAATTGTTTAAGTGTGTGTGTTTCTATATGAGTACATGTGTGATTATGATTGTATCTGTATATGTGTGTGTGTGTGTGTGTGTGTTTGAGTGCAAGTTTACAAGCGGGTACGTGTGTGTGTGTGTGTGTGTGTGTGCTGTGGTCAGCGTTGTCACCACAATGACAATATCAATTCTGGAAAAAAAGACAAGAGAAGTCAAAAGCTCAATATTGTCTTTATTTGAATCAGTGCTGGAATGTGACGCATCAGTTTCAGAAGAAGTCCAGGGGGTCTTGATGAGCTTTGGAGGTCTGGAGCCCCTGCAGCTGAACCTGTCCTCCGCTGTGAGGAAGAGCCTTGTGAACCCTCAGATGAAGAAACTCCTCTCCTCCCACGTGCACCTACACACACACACAAGCATGAGCCACCATGTCCCTTGGTTCTCGGGGTCCTTTTCTCACCTTCAGGAAGTAGTTGGTTCCTGCCACAACCTGCGTGGTGAAGGATTTACAGGTGAAGGTGTCAAACTTCTGGCCTGACTTCTCTTCTGCTTGAGGCTTCACCTGAAACAGTAAAGGTTTTTATTTCAAACTGAATATTTATACACAACTAAAGACATCCTGGTCCAATTTCAGGTATCAAGACTGATTCGAACACATTCGGAAGATCAGCTCGGCTGGAAAAGCCTGATCTTGATTCGGGTATTTCCATCAGATCAGCAGATCTTAGAAAGCAAGACATTGTCTGCGGTGTTTGTTTTAGCTGCGTGATCATTTTGTGTGTCTCAAGTCAAAATCTATCGTCAGTTCCAGTCCACGTACAAAAAATACAGGAACTGAAAATATTTTTTACTCTAACCCTTCTGCAAATAATTCACAAAAAGCAAACATACACAAAATACATTTAAACACTACAAAATTATCACTAGATTTGGCTCAATTGTAAATGACTCATTGATTCTGGAATTCGAAACATGTGATGGAGACATTCCTCCTTACAACAGTGGTGAAATTGGCAAATACAAACAGATATCGTGATTGCATTATTAAGACGATAAAATCATTGCATAACTTGTCTGAGTCAAATAGAAGTCCTGCACATACGTTCAGCACAATCTGAATGTATATAAATATAACCGTTAGTTAATAACAATGATTGAATAATTAAAGTTTATTAATTCCTCAATGGGGAAATTTGTCTCTGCATTTAACCCATTCGGACAAACTCGGAGCAGTGGGCAGTCTCAACCAACTGAACCAGCAACCTACTGGACAAATAGGCCGATTCCCTACCACTGGATCACCACAACTGTGACAAATGACAATATTTAAAAATATCTAAATAAAAAAACTCTCAAACCATAACATATCCATGTAATTAACATTATATACCGTACACATACACAGTTTGTATGCATGTATATACAGTATACACACACACACACACACACACACACACACACACACACGAGTATATATATATATATATATATATATATATATATATATATATATATATATATAAAGATCACGTGACTTCCCTTTTAACAAACGCAAAATCCCTAGTTTCTCACCTCATCACAAATTGTCTGAACCTCCGGAGTCGCTTCTTTCGCCTGGGATGTTCCTCCGACCATCATTTTCGACATAGTGAGATGTTTGTCCTTTGTGAAGAAGCGGAGAACTAGTTAATTAGAATGATCGGAAAAAAACCCGTTTCAAAAATGACGCTGTTACAGTATTTATGCTCGGAAAGACCACGTGACTGTGATCACGAGACGTCGTCAGACTGTACCATTGTCAGAAAGGTTCAGTGACGAGCGATGGCTTCAAATGTAGAATCGGACCTGCTCAAATATTTGTGTAAAATATGTCCTAATATCAATGTATAAACATAACATATTTTTTGTTAGACGAAACGAGAGCTATGTGATATGACAGACAACAAGGTCGGGATTACGCGCTACATTTGTTACTGATTGGTCAATGTTGTACAAAAATAAAATCAGTAACGCGGAAATGCTCATCTCAGCGCGCCTAAATTTGAACGAATCACTGATTTATTATGAAGCAACCGACCTGTTTGTCTAAAATGTTTGTTTGTACCGCAGATGTGCATCTGCAGTAGAACCGTGTTTACATGTATCTCCGTACCGTAGATTTAAAACCTTCCATGATGTCAATACTTGTCCAGTTTGAGCCAGCGAGCGCCCTCTAAAGGAAACACGCGAGTTGTCACTTTGCGTTAATCGTCTGGAGCTCCGCGAACACGCCGCAACTTTGGAGACGGTACCTAAGGACATACAGAGTAATGGACCCAGCGGTACGCGCGTTTCCACTGCTGCTGCTCGTGATGTGTGTGTCGGCAGAAAACACTCAGTCCAATTTCTGCGATAGCGGATCTGACAAGTGCGATAGATGGAAAGAAGCACCAGCTCAAAGCACTCAAGATACAGGTGAACACACGCATCTCAAAAGATCCTCTTAACGTCAATTCCTCAATGATCCTTGCCACATAAACCATTTATATTTAGATGATTCGAATGATTTTAGAATGCGACTGTTTAAGTTGTGCGTGTGCAAGGCAGAGACTTGGCGGCGCAGATGTTATTGCCTCATTATCTTCGTCATAAACCCGCCTACGTTATTTCTTTCCAATAATTTTTAAACGTATGTTCACAAAGGTGTGCTGGAATATGAGCAGTTGAAGCACATAATGTCTACAGGCAGAATCTTGCTGGTTGACGTCCGGGAAGCCGATGAACTTCAAGCTGGTTTCATTCTAGGAGCCACTCATATTGCGTGTGAGTTTTAACATATATGAAGACACACACACACACACACACACACACACACACACACACACACACACACACACACACACACACACACACAATGAAACTATGAACGATGAAATGGTAATGAGAAATAAAAATGAAATATGTAATGTAATGAAAAATGTAAAGTGAGTGAGAATGCCAATACATGAGAACTTCACGTTGCCTTGTGGTTGAATATTCTGAGGTTCCGTTGTGAAGTGGTCTGAATTCTTGGTCATTTGTGGTGCAGTGGGAGACCTGAAGGAAGCTCTCGACCTGAGTCCTAGTGAATTTCGTGAGTGCTATGGCACCCAGAAGCCTCGAGACAATGGCGATGACCTGGTGGTGTATTGTCAGAGGGGTCTGCGCAGCCTGACTGCACTGCAAACGGCACGAGGCCTGGGATATGCCAGGTATCTACTGGTCACACGCAACACCATGTCAAGTTAAACGCAATCAAACGTGTGTTCCTCAGGGCCCGTCATTACGCTGGAGGATACAACGAGTGGCTTCAGCGCGAACCTCAGTAGACCACAAAAATCTTCACGATGCCATATGAAGTTCTGCAACTGTCGTGCAGTCGTATAGTCGGTATTGCAATGTTGTACCGACGTGAAACCTTTATACACTTTATAATAAGCTACATTTCTATTTTTAAAAAAGCATCAATGTACAACAATCATGTCATTGTTAGATTGACAAAGAGAAGAGAAATATCTATGGCAAATTAGCGGTACAGTTGCTGAGAATGAAGTGAAACGGTATTACAAACTGCAGAAAACTTTGTTGCATAGTAGCAGTTGCGACAAATGGAAATAAAGTTACCGCCACTTTTCAAAAGTGAAGTATTTTACAGTGTTCGTAAAAACGAGGTTGTGTCAAGGCGTTTTCACACTGGTGTAAAAGATGAGGAACAATCAATGTAAGGCTATATGAGGAGCACTCGTGTTTGTAGACATCTGTAGTCATGGCAACACTGGCTGGGTTTGGCCGTGGCTGGTGCGTGCAGCTTTCAGTAGCCCCATGTGATTTCTTACACCATTGCATTGTCTAGTTCATTGCACTGAACTGGGCTTAAATTACAATTAAACTTGATTTAGAAAAACGTACAGTATTATAAAACTGCTTAAAAACATTACACAATCATCAACATTTTTTTATTTCAGAAATAAACCAAAGTTGCTGATGCTGCTGCTTGTGACAAATATCACAAGGCTAAAGGGATTTCAGGGAGGAAGTGAAGTTCTGTCACTAGCCTCAGTGTTTCGTACAGTTTTAGAACTGTATGATCTACTTGAATAGTGAATGGTATCTATATTGTACGTATTAAAAAAACGGAATAAAAATATACAAACATCCATGCAAGTGACTTGAAGTATTTCACTTGATTTGTTCTACTAGAAGAAATGACATTGTGTCAAGCAAATATCATGACGAGTGATGATCTGTTCATATTTTGCGATCAATACATCAAATTTGATCAGTGCATCAAAATCTTTTTTTGTCTCAAATTTGATTGTCTTGTAATCTGACCTCATCAGAAATCATGACCACTAATTCTCACAGTCCTGGCCTTTAACTAATCTTTTTTTGGCAAAAAAATATGAATGTGGGTTCTGATGAAGAAGTAATGTACTTGTACTGTTTTACTATTTTTTATTACTATTAATATTTGTATTTTTTGTATCTCGTGTCTGGGTTGTTGAAGCTTTTTTTTAGACCTTAAACGATACTTATAATTTTTTTTTTTTTAATGAAGCTGAGCCCCTAAAATTAATAAACATCAATAATTGACTTGACCGTGGTTTTATAAGTTTGAAAGGGAAAATGCACCTTTTTCTTACTGATCTGACAAAAAGTGCGTAAAAAAAATCTCAGTGATGTTGTCGTCTAAAACTCAGTTTTTTTGAGATTGAACCAAAGCAAGACGATGTTGTCTCAACGATGTTTAATTTTGGTACTAGCCATTCATGTTCCAGGATTTCTTCAGGAGTATAACGCAAATATGGTTCCTGGTAAAGCAAACGCTTCGTGAGCTGCAAACAATTCTCAGACACGGGCAAACTATCCAGGTCCTTGCTGTCCACCCCCATCTCAAAGTTTCTGGGAGGATATTTCACCTTGAGCATAAAATGCAGCACGATTCCGGAACTGAACATATCGGCTTGCTTGAGGCTACTGCACATGAAGCTTGTCAGGACCTCAGGAGCTGCGTGGCCCAGACTTTCAGCGTATCCCAGGGAAGGGCAATGGCTGGAGTAATGTTTCTGACCTTGATTTGACAGCTTCACGCTGAAATGTTTGTCCAGTAAAATGTTGCTACACTTGACGTCTCGGTGAGGCGTTTCGCATGTTGTGTGCATGTAATCCAGCGCCAGCATCAGCTGTGCGAACAGCTTTCTGGCCCTCGGTTCAGTTAGAGGACCTTTCTGAATTAAGTGACTGAAAAGATCATTGCTGAAATATTCCGTAACAATGCAAGCTATGTGAGAGTTTTCGTAAACTCCAACCATCTTGACTAGGTGTTGGTGTTGGAGGAGAGAAGCGGTTTTCATTTCTTCCTCAATGCTCTCTTGGGAATTTTCTGACTTTTGTAAAATCTTAACAGCAACTTTGTCAGAAACTTTTGCCGAACTGGCCAAATAAAGCTCCCCACCAATCCATTTCTCTAGTTGTGTAACAGGATTATATCCCCACTCAGTAAGTGCTTTTTGTACCCCCATCTTTTGTTATTTCGTTGGCCATGAGCTTTTCTTTTTTGTAAAAACAAAAACAGTGAAAAATAGGGAAATGAGCAAGTCTATCCAACTTTATAAACTTTATCCCGTGATGTAATGGAGAAACTACATAGTCCTCATATGTCCATACGACTGGCAAAACTTATGACTCATCATGTGACCCCAGTCTTATCACATGACTCACCAGTTAGGACTGTCAACCATGTTCCCCTAGAGGACGGACTGAGAAAGTACGCTTTTTATGTTTATTCAGAAATGCTGAAGCCTATAGAAACGAGTGCTCCAGCCCCCAACCACCTGGTCCCTGAAAGGTGCTGAAGTAACGTTTGCCTTGTAGCCATCTGACCATGCCATTGTCCAGGCTCAACCCGTGGAGCAGGTTTGCAGGTCATCCACGCATTCCAGATCTAACACAAGGGTCCAAAAAGACTCCCAGCTTTCCTGTGTTCAAATGGGCCAGGAACTTAAAAGTACAGTGATCCGAGTTCGTGTCTGATCGGATGGGTTAAATGCAGAGAAAAAATGTCCCCATGAGGGACTAATAAAGGTTCAATTATTATTATTAGTATTATTATAAATTCCACAACCAACGCTAGGAGAAGGTGATCTCACCAACGTGTCCCCATGTATACAAGAGGGGGTGTCTTGTCAACGTGCTTGCAAATAAGCAAAAGAGGAACTTGTCATCATATCGGCAAGACATTGAAAACTGCTTTGAAAACAAATCATCTTCCACCAGGAAACTTAATGGCGAGCTGCAATTAATGCTGCAACATACATCTTCATTGTTGCATAAAAGACAAAATGGTGGCTTCTCTGTTTCCCCCACGCCTACTCACAAACACACTATGTTTATATCAGAAGCACCTGACATAATTGTACTCCACATTTGTAGTCAACGTTCTTACCAGCCATCCTCCCGCCACATATGCATTTTCCACATAACCAGGATTCAGGTGGCATCCACTGCCTGGGACAATAGATCTCTCCTCAGTGCCACGAAGAAGTCAACTACTCGAGCCGCGATTGATTTTTACTCGGGCTAAGTTGGGGACAAAACCTCCAGTAACACCTTCTCCCTGATCTTCAAGTTGGTGATTTGAGCAGAACAAGTAGTAGTTGAGCTTCCGTGATTGGTTGCTTGATCCGACAGCGCAGCAGCACTGATCTAAACAAGAAGAACTTCAAGCCGTGAACATTCTCACCTCACACAAACAGGTCGCTTAAGGTTCAGATCATCCTCACTCTGCTTGTAGTCAAGTCATGTTTTTTGGGGCTGTAGTTGCCATCTGTCTTGGCACTCTCTGGAACTGCTTTATCTTTACTGGTGTTCAACCAAATGTGCCAGTGCATCCAGAGCGCAACTTCTCTGACAGGTGTAGGATCATATATCATGAATCCACTGACAATATTGTTCTATGTCAGGCATGTCCAAAGTCCGGCCCGGGGGCCAAATGTGGCCCTTAATCAAATTTTGACCGGCCCGTGACTTGATTCATAAAATGAATGGAATACGGCCTGCGGAGAGTCTTCAGTACCTCCAGGATTTGCGATCGCGCCAATTCACGCGAATTCAGCAAAACCCCGCGATTTATTTGCGACCTTGCAATTTCATCCAATCACCACAAATTTACAGCAAATTCAGTTCAGCGCGTGAACACACCATGTGATCTCAAACGAATACGGTTTGTTTCACCACGCCCACAAAATTTAATCAAAATCATATATTTTTTTTCAATGTTCCATTATGAAGGTTTTTATTACTTTATGTATGAACACGTTTAAAAAAGCAGTTAAAATGCTAAATCACTTTATTTCCATTTAAGAATTATATTCGTTTTACTTTTTATTTTTCTAATTTTTAAATAGAAATAAACACTAGTGTTAAATACTAAACTATAAACAAAAATGTGTATATCCTATAATGTTTATTTTTTTCCCCGAGCCCGGTCCGGCCCCTTTATCAAATTTTAGAACCCAATGTGGCCCGCAAATCAAAAAGTTTGGGCACCCCTGTTCTATGTGAATTCAATTGATGGTCTCTATATGCTTTTTAAGCCAAGAGCTCAAAACGACTAGCTGCGGCCTTGCACACAACCTTTCGGACCTTCTGGCCTGGTTGCAGTCAGGGCCACTGATGAAGTTTTTCTACATGATCATACGATTACCATATGGCATAAGGGATTTTTTTTCTGCATGGTCTCTCCGTATCGCCTCTTAAACCATCATGTCTTCTGATTTTTTTTTTGGTGTGAAATGAGTAATGACTGTTACTTGCAGTAACCAGTTGGAGGCGCAAAAGTCTAAATAAACCCATACTCATTTACACACAATTTTATATTTCAAAATCTCAGACTTTGTAAGTACATTTCAAAGCAGTAACATTGCGTGACACTATTTCGTTCATTTAAAAAAAAACTTTATGTTGAAGAAGAGTGTTGTAAAAATAGCCTTTTTAGTACCTAGAACCTTTAGTTTAATAAAAAAAAAATGTCGTCTGAATGTTTTCTGTGTGACCCTCAACCTGTCTTAGCTGTAATTAAGGCACTTGTTTTGCGGAGGACTTTTCTTTGCAAGCGTCACTACAGTTTAACTTGTTTAGCTTAAAAAAATAAATTGCGTTGACGTTTAAATATTCTATCGTACAGCAACTTTCCTTTGCTCTATAGCTGTTAGAGAAACACCTGGGCAAGGCTCCACCCACTGTGCCAACACCTGCACTTCATCACTTTCAAGTTTGATTCACAATAACCAGGGTTGACAATCTCTCTAATTTTCTTAACCACATATTATGTTTCCGCGTCACAGGGAGCTGAAGCCAATCTTAGCATCTCTCGACCTAAAGTTGGCACTCTGGATTTGTGAGAGACAACAAAGATGGAAATCAATGCAATCAC
Source organism: Paedocypris micromegethes (assembly GCA_028031935.1). Classification (NCBI taxonomy): domain Eukaryota; kingdom Metazoa; phylum Chordata; class Actinopteri; order Cypriniformes; genus Paedocypris; species Paedocypris micromegethes. The sequence continues at coordinate 10,859,532 of CM051502.1, forward strand.
AGGGAAACACATCACCTCTACACAGAAAGGCGCACAGCCGGTTTCTGACATGTAGGTAAGTGTTTTTCTCTGCACTGTAATCAGAGCTTGGGCTTTATGAACGTGCTGCCCTCCTTTCAGCCCTTTCTCCTGCCCCGAGGAGTTTTCCACTTCTGAACCCTCGCTGACTTGCTGAGATGTTGAGACACATCAATGTGAGCAGTCATGGCCTCCATCAATCAGCAAACAGGCCGGAGCCCCTCCAGTCCACTGGTTCAGACTGGACCTGCTTCCGGGTTCCTGCATCTTCAGGTCAGCACCACGAACCACCATAAACAAAGCTTGTGAAGATTCTTCTTTTAGGAAGACTCTGATCTGAAGCATTGCATGACCTGTAATGTTTTCCAGTAGCTTCAAGCTTTCCTCAAACCTAAAAGCAAGTTTTCCTGCTACAACCCACTTGTTAAAGTGCAAACACATTTATATTTACATTTTTAGGTTTTCTGCAGGTTTTATCCAGAACTTCTAACATCAGCTATACAAGTTCATGTGTTCCCAATGAACCAGAGCGCTCAAGGTTGAGGTCCAAGAAGTTATTTACCACGCACGTACATTTAATAATCTCCTCCATAATATTTTGCTCGGGTCGATTTCCGAGCAGACGGAAAGTTCTGTAGATCAGCGTGGCCTGTAAAAATGAATTAGCCAGATGTCTGTGGTCCTCAACAGGTGCGACGCAGCACTTCAGATTTATGATTTGTGCCGACCGGGCCAGGATCGACCCCAGGGGTGGTTTCAATACAAGATTGCAAATGCAGACACAAATGTTCTTAGCATGGCTTCATTGGCGATTAGCGCAACAAGCTGTGCACATGTGAATGGACGGGACAGGTTCCGAACTACTTATTGCCACTGAAAGGGAAAGTTAGTTGATTTAAAGGTGGGAACATGTGGCCGGCACCTGGTGAAGCAAAGGATTCTGTTACGCTTCTCCATTAATAATCACAACTCTTACTGTACCCATCTTCTGTCTTTACATTTTTTCAATTTCTTTCCCTTTATTTTGTCATTACTTCTAGTGGCTGTTCCGGCAATTGAATTTCCCCACTGTGGGATCAATAAAGTTTATTCATTCATTCATTTGCACATGCATCATCCATCCATCCATTCATCCACCGGTATCTGCCTGTCTAAATCGACCTGTCTGTCTGATCACATCTGTCCCTGTTATTTGCCAGTCTATTCATCTCTCTGTTTTTTTGTCCGTCTGTCTGTCTGTCAAGATCTCTGGCGTGATCTTGCATTATCTCCAGGGGTGTAAAGAGTACCGGACAGCCATACTTGATTAAAAGTACAGATACTTACTGTAAAAATTACTCCAATACAAGTAACAAGTCACCAATTTCAAAAAGACTTGAGTCAAAGTAGCAAAGTATCCCATTTTAAAAGAACTTAAGTATTATGAAGTATTTTTATTCGTGCACAATATAGGCCCAAAAAAAAAAAAGAAATGTGAAAACAAACTCTTGTTTTCCAAGACAGAAACAGAATTTAACCTCAATGTTTGAAAACTGGTAGAACAAAGTAGATAAAAAGAACAAAAAGTCAGTCACAATCACTTAAATTTGCAAGTAGATATAAAATAAAGTGATTAATCTGATTAGTAAATTGTATATTATATGTATTATTTAAAGTTATATATTATATAATACCATTTATAAAACAAATGTTTACGCCCCTGATTCGCGTTCTTGTGGTTTCTAATTCACAAATAGCCTCCATTACCTTCAGCAGCATAAAGATGGCGATATTCACCTCGTCCGCTCAAGAAATTAACCGCGGTATAAATCGATTCCGGCTTGTCGCGCACAATTACAATGTAACGAGTAACGATAAGTGTTCGTTCAAATGTAGTGGAGTGAAAAGTACTGCTACTCAATCACAAATGCAGTGGAGTAGAGAGTAAAAGTTGCTTATATTTTTTTATACTCGGTGCAAGTACGAAGTAGCCAAAAACATACTTAAGTAAAGTAACCAAGTACATTTACTCAAGTACCTTACACCCCTGATTATATCTGACTGTAATGTTCTAGAGGGAACAAACTAAACAAACTTCATAAATCTAGTCTTCTTGTTTTCTCTTTGTATATGTGCAGTTGCTGTGGAGTGTGGCAGGTTGGAACTTCTGTGTGGAGGAAGGTGGTGAAAGAACAACACAGATTAAGTTTTATGAGTGTCCTGAACGAGATGCTGTCATGAGGCGAGGATATCTACTGCTCCCGCGCGGCACTGAAGTTAAAGTCCTGTGAAGACTTTTACTTGGAACCGAACCGTTGCTCCCACAGCATCTGACGAGGGTGAGGAATAGAATCTTCTCCACATTAAGTTATGTGTTTATCATTGTAAGAGCAGTGATGGCTACAGGGAACGTCTGCTGGAGAGCAACGGCTAGTTCTGGGTTGTGTTCAGGAGCCTTTACCTAATGAAATCATTTGGAATGGGGTTCGGAATATTCAGAAGCTTTTCAAAGTGAAATTTCGAGACACCATCAGTCACCATCAATCATTTTTAAACCAATATCTAATCTTCCATTTGTTTCTAAAATAATCAAAAAAGCGATTTCAGGTAAACTTTGTTCGTTTATGCTGGAACAGAATGATACAGTTCAATCAGGTTTTACACTAAGCCGTAGTACAGAAACGTCACTGAGCAGAGTTACAAATGATCTCCTAATGGCATCGGATGAAGAGAACTGTTGAGTCCAAGATTTGGACTCCAGCCTCAGTTCTTCCCAGTGAATGGACCTTTCTCGATGATGAACCAAATAAACACACAACAATTTGTTTCTGTTCCAATCTTCTTGTATTGCGTTGCATTTCCAGTTGCTAAGCTAAGAAGCTAAGCTAAGCTAAGGAGCTGGAGACGCTCCTTCTTGCTGTTTCTTCTACATCTTTCCAGTCCTAACTCTGAGAGCCTTGTGCTCTCTCTGTGAGAGTCAGGGTCTCTCTCTCTCTGAGTGTCTGTCTTGAGTGTCTGTGTTTCTCCCAGCATCTCACACGACATGCATTTACTTCATTTACAGAACAAAGAACAAAGGAATGCTGTACAGATAACGACAGGGCTTCCACCTGACACCTCTTCACTGATTCTTGGGACTGTCCTTCCAAATCAGCACGTGGTCTCAAACCTGGTTTTAAAACTGGTCTTATCAGATCACTCTACTTCTACGTCAAACATCAAAGACATGAGGCAAAGACAATGAGAACAGAGAACATTCAACACTTGGAAAATGGATCATGGAATGAACTTAAATGTCAATCCAAAATCATAACCCTAACAAGAACATTTCATTTGTTTTAGTTCAGCTGGATCTTAGACACTATAGACCAAACTATTTTGATAGATCTCCTTGAAACGTTGGGGTTGAAATGTTGATGTTGGGGTTCACAGGCGCACTTTAGAATGGTTTTAGATCGTACCTGTTAGATCGTTTTCATTTTGTCCATGTAAATGGAGCCTTGTCACCTAGACATAGAGTCTGATACAGAGTCCCACAAGGTTCAGTCCTCCAGACCAATTTTTTTATTTTCTTTATAGAGTTGACTTTTTATAAGTGCCTTTCTTTTCTCACTTCACTCCCCACAAACGCAGAGCCGATTGTCGGAGCGCGAAAAACACCGAACGCGCCCATCCAACCGAAAACCTACATTAATGACAAAGCACATAAAGCATTATTGTTTTAATATTTATTTAATACAGTTTACAGCAATGTAAAGGGGAAATGACAAGTCACAAAATCCTGACTAGGACATAATAAAGTTGATCCAAAGTGCTTTACAAGTTGTGTTCATCCCATCAATAAATGTGCAACACTGCTATGAAGTGTAGAATAAACAACATTAAAGTACTCTGTTATTTGTTCTGCATCAAGAGCTCGTGATTTTCTGTTAAATTACCATAATTACATACATTTTTATCAGCCTGATTGATCAATGGAAATGCATTAAAAAGAGATTAAAGACATTCTATGGCTTAGTTTTATTAGCCTAGGGCTAATATGATTTAAAAGCTCCTGTGAGAAAGTCTGCAACTTTCTCAACGTCAGTAAAAAAAGCACTAAAAACTGAGCTCTTTTACTAGCACCTTAACGCTGATTAAAATAAATAAATAAATTCTTTGTCTTGTGTCTAGTAAGTTTCTTTATATAGCCTGTGTAGACATCTACTGTAGCCAATTGTAGACAAATTGCTTCACTTGCTCCTCTTTTTGTAAGTCGCTTTGGATAAAAGCGTCTGCCAAATGACTGTAAAGTAAAGTAAAGTAAAAGCAAGTGGCTTTTCTCTAAATCTTGTTATTCCGATCTCACACTTATTTTAATAAGCTCTGAAAATCAAAGTCAAGGGTAGTGTGTTGGTTCTGCCCGAGGCGGCGCGGATCAATTCTGCACATCCTGTCGTTCCCTGACCTCTTTCGATTGGCTGATTTCTGTGTGTTATGATTGATTACAGGTCCGTGACATATCTGTATCAGACTGACACGGCGTCCGATGAGACCCGGCTCTGGATTACTAGGCTTTCAGCTCATTTCTCTTGTCCAGCTTCTGCAGAGAGGATCTGTCAATCAGTAAGTTCTGCTAATTTTTCATTGTAGATTTGTGAATAACAGGATAAAAGTATAAAGTTATGTGTTTGTGGTCAAGCATGTGAGCAAAGTGAAAAGTTTTTCATGTATTATTATTTCTAAATCTTTGAACGTGTAGCCATATTTGGCAAAAAGGCCACATTTCACACATTTTTGTTTTCTGAAATACCACTCATTTCCCTCTAGTTCGGGATAAATGCTTCCCATGGTGTCATCACGTTACACTTTCACTGAGCAATTGTGAAAGCAACTTGCATTTGTAATTCAAGCTACGTACATGGATTTACTGTCAGATTTGCAGTGACAGATGTGTAAACACACAGGGGCTTTGGCAGGACCACTGTAGACAGAGTCAAACTGAGACTAGACACTTTGAGGAAATAGTTTTGGGGCCCTGGACACCAATATTTTGGCCCCAACATTGTAACTCTTTTTACACTGATGGAAAAGGTCAAAGGTCAGGCTACTCCGTAAGTAGGAAATGTCTCTGGCGGCGCTCTTTCAAAGGAACATGACAGACGTTTGTGTTTAGTTAAGATGTAATGCCAGGCCGAGCCATACATCGTGTGAAGCAGTGACATTTATGATGTGGATTTAAGCAGCGGCGGAACTTGAGCAGCAGGGTTTGTAAAAATACGAGAATGCGTTGACGGCGAAAATATTCTTATGCTTGCCGCTGAAAAACAAAGAAGAAATGAACTTTCAGTCAAAAAGTTAAAATGACCTTAGCCGCGGTCTTAGTAAAGGCAGGACACACTCTGGATTTGTGACATCAATTGCTCACCAAAATTTGAAGAATTGTTTTTCAGTACATTTGAATACAATTTGAATCCATTTGGCCTTGATGACATGATCAGCACAAAATGACTTGAACTGAACTGGGTGACTGCATTGGTCACTGTTTTGGTGGAATAAATATTTGCCTGTGAAATAAATTGCATTATCTGTCAAGATGATCTTCGGTGAAGAGCTTCTTGAAGGATCTACAAATCTAAACACAAAGCCTTGAAAATTAAAAATATGGGCTGATCTCAAATATTTTTCACACATAAACCACTAAAATAAATGGTCACCATCTTAAATGAGGTACAGTATTGTTTCTTAATGCTCTTTCAGGACCTGTGAGGTAGTGGAGCTTAGTATTTATTTGTGTGAACTTTACAGTATATGAAAAATATATATACATGTAAAACAAATTGAAATTAGAGTGTGTGTGTTTGATAAACGAGACTTTGCATCTGATATAAGCTTTTTATAACTTTTTTTGAGTGTGGTATTTTGAAGAGCAGACATTTTTTTAACATGTTTGATTTATTTCTGTGCTGACCATGCAAAAAAAATGTTGTCTCAAAAGCAAACTTCTAGAAAATTCTATTGTAGAATATTGAATATACAGGTCAACAACACTGCTCCCTTTTTTCAACTGAAGCAGTGTTTTTTTACAAGTTTTGTCTGAAAAAAATGTCAAGTTGATTCTTTCAGACATTTCAAATTGCGTTTTCTATTGTGTTTTATATCAGATCCTTACTGTCATCCCAGGATGAATTCCTACAGGCAGCTTGTGCATTCTCTCAGCTATTTTAACCGCAGCGTTACCAACCCACTAATGTTTGTTTTATTATCCAATGAAAACTATTTTGAATATATGAATTCTGTATGTTATAAAGATAGTTTTAATAGTCTTTGTAGGCTCTGCCTGCGACCTCCTCTGGTTCCATTTAGGGTAGTGAGAGAGCCGGATCTATGAGGTGTCAGGCGGGAATGAAACAGAACAAATCACCCTCTTACTGAAGCATGTAAACCAGATGCCTCGGATGACAGACCGTATGACAAGAAAAAGGAGCATTAAATACCATGATGGCGTCTTTTATAACAGCATGAGCGGCTTGTTGGAGTGCGTGGACACCACGGTGGAAAAACGCTCGTCATGGGCCTTCCTTTCGTCTTACGCAATCTGACCTGCACGCCCTCCAGAGGCTTCACTGCTCTTTTAGGATGAGATGTTGGACCGTTAGATTTTCATTTCAACAAAATGTCTGAGATTCCATACCACATTTCTGGCACTCGTTTGAAAGCCCCGCCCTATTGTCAACCCTCGCCGATTTTGCTTGAAAATTTAAATTTATTTTTGTATCGAATCTCGCACAATTAATTGAACATGTTACACAAAAGTGTGATTTACCAGTATAAATGGCATTTTATAAACTTGAATTAAAAACACTAAACAATGGCGTTTATTTAAGAAGCTGTGTGGCTAATGATGTAGACCAGGGATGGGCAAACGTTTTGATCCATGGGCTCAATGGGTTTTAACATTTGACAAAGGGTAACCTCATCTCACTGGAGGAAAAATCGCATCTTGTGATATGGAGGATATGCTTTAATTCTAAATGAAAATGAAGAAAAGCGTTAAAACAAATTAACTGACTTTGGAATAAGTCTTAAAACACTGAAAAATCAAATGAATAAAATTTGCTTTTTTAAAACTAATAACGATTTCTATATTAAAGCGCTGAAAGTTCTGTTATCCTTCAAGATACCAACATCACTCTCCTCCTTACTGTCCTTTTATCAAAAACAGTAGGAGATGCCGGTGTTCTAGTTCCGCTCCTTCTATTCAATTTGTTTCCTTGGTGCCAAAAGTCTACAACGAACAGTGCAATGTAATAACCCTGGTCTGTGAAGCAGAGTTATACTTTATCTACATGCACTGTTTATTTTGAGAACTTGCGCATTACAGAGACACTTTTAATTTCAATGGGAACAGTGTTGTTGATCTTTTTTATGGAAACAGATTAGTGCCAAAAATGCTTCTCAAATGCTTCCCATTTATGTTTTTTTTTTGCTTGCAATCTTCACGTTCTTGTTCGAAACTTTTTTTTCAGCTTTTGTTTGTTTTGTTAATTTAGATTTTTTTTCTTTTGGACTTTTGGCCGGAGTTTCACGTGGGGCCGGCCCTTACTCTGATTGGCTGGTGAGATTGTTTTTGACAGCGATTGACCAGGAAGTGTAGGACGAGTTCAGCGAGTTACACCGTATTTAAATTCATCGCTTTTTTAAATACTATTAGCACAATATACAATAAACTGTGATATTTGCCCAATCTTACTAAAATATTGAGGTGGCAGAGTACAGAAGACATTTTTGTTTTTATGCTTCAAAATATGTATTATGAAACCGTCGTTGCAGAGAAGGTCCAGAACGGTGTTGTACAAATGAATGTATTATTATGATTATTATGATTATTATTGTTATTGAATATAATGGTTAAATGTTCCATTTGTTTTAAAAACTCTTAGAATTCCATGCTCACTAGAATTTACCTCGAAACCCTGTATACGTGCACACTAAATAATACTAGTGCATGCATTGACTGGAGTCGTGTTGGTTCAAAAACTCATCACCACAAGCGGACAAATACTCTGATAATTATGTTGCTCTTATTATGAATGTGTTTAAGATGTGCTTACCTAAACCTCCCGCACTTAATAGTCAACCGCGGTGAATAACATTCTCACCAGCCAATCAGAGTAAGGGCCGCCCCCACGCGAAACTGCCAGAGGTCCAAACGAAAAACTAAATCAAACAAACAAAAAAATCTGAAACATTTTGAAAAAACATTTTGAGAGAAAATTTAAAGATTGATAGCAAAAAAAAATAAATACAAAAATAAACATAAATGTAAAGCACTTTTGTTTGTTTCTTAAAATTTACGTTTGATATTTTTGGCACTAATCTAATTCCATACTTTTTTAGCTAGCGCATCAAAGTCTGGAGTTAGTTTGTGGTGACTCTCAGAATGGAGAAAGAGTGGAATTTCTCTTTTGAGACTGGATCGGACTGAAGATGGATCAGTTCGAGCTGTGACAGAGTCTTGTGACCGAGGACACTAGACTCTGAAAGGACAGGCCACACTGCAAAAACATACAAGAAAAATTAACTGTCTTAGAATTAAGAGTGAAAAATTAATTTGCTTGTTTCAAGAAAACAGAACTTGTTTCAAGCGTCTTACTAAGTTAAAAATTCTCACCTCATTGGCAGATCATTTTACTTGATTTAAGTCTTTTTTACTTGTTTTGTTTTTTACTTTCGTATTTTTTCATATGCATTTTTTCCAACTGAAGTGACTCTGAAGTGACTTTGGTCAGTTAGTTTTTAAAATTTTTGTGAGGAGTGAGTGTGTGTGTGTGTGTGTGTGTGTGTGTGTTTGTGTGTGTATGTGTCTCACGCTCTGCAAATGATTGGACACCAGTGTGTGTCCCGCCTCAGGCTCAGAGTTGCTGGGATTGGGATTGGCTGGATATTGAAACACAAGTACAAGTGCAAATTGTTAGCTGATTGAATGGACGGCTGTATTTTGGCACAAGTACAGTTTTCAAACAACTGGTTCTAGCACCAGTCTGATTATATCCCCACTGAAAAAAACATTCCCATTAAATCGACAAAACCCAGAATCAAGCATCAAACTGAATCAAGTGAACATTTCATTTAAATTCAGGATTTTTGAAAAACCATTTTTGTACATTTGACATTCTCATTATAAAAATCAACAAATGCTTGGTGTATTTGGAACGATGGTTTAAAAAAGGATCTGGGAAAGTCTGTCTAATTGAGCCGAAGCAGACAGATGCTGCGGTTCTTGACTTTCTTGCCTCTGTTCGGCCCTGTAATACCAGACATACATTAAAAATGCAGGAATATTAAAGATTCTGTTTGATTTGCCGTCTCAGCGGAGTGTTATATCACACTTGAACTCACTCACATATAGACAGACATGCACACTGCAGGGAGAGAGAGAGAGCTTAATGTATGGGTAATATATGCGGCATGTGTAGGCAGGGGAGAGAGAGAGAGAGGGCGAGAGAGTGAGTGAGTGAGTGAGTGAGTGAGTGAAAGGCTTGCTTTAAGGGCTGTCCTTATAATTTCTAGCCTCTCTTGCTGAAGTGCTGCAGCTTCTTTATCCTCTCGGAAAGGAGTGCGGGGTTCTTCACACCAGCTCTTGCACAAGCTGGAAGACATTGCCTTCATCAGGTCCCTTGGCTTGTGTCCTCACGAGTCACGACAGGTACGATGAATCCTCCTCATTAATGCGGCGCTGCTGTGCGTGTGTGAAGGATTGACTTTACAGAGCGTGTGCAGTTCTCCTCCTGAAGAATCAAGTTAACTGGGAAGTGTGAATCATCTCATGACATGATGAGCAGCTTCGGCGATGGCATCACACAACATTTGTATCAGAAAGTAGTGTTTGATTTTGAGAGTTGATAGTGGAATTGTTGGTGTCAATGCCACATCACTTGCAACAGTATGATGAAGTAGACGTGCGAATCATCCATTCTAATTTGAAGTTTAAATCCATTGTTGAATTGTTTTTTTAAGAATACTGTAAAAGGTTTGAGTTTGTATCCATTTACTTAAAAGCTTCAATTATTGTACTTATTATGTTCTGTAAATCCTGTGAAGATCTGTCTTCTCATCTCTTGCTGGATCTCCACTGGCTGTGTTTATGACAGACTGTATTGTATTTGTCCAAGCAAGAGCACAGCAATAGAGACGTGAGGGATGCAGTCGCGTCAGTGGCCAATCAGGGAAGAGACGTTGTTCATCCAGTCTCCATCATAAAGAGTCTGTGATGTTAGAGTTGGTTCTCCGTAGGGTTGTTTCTCTCTCACTCCCTCAGAGAGTTTTGTTTCCTAGCCACTGTTGTGTTGCTGCTGCTCTCTGATCACAATAGTAGTCAAGTTGTATCCAACTGATTTATTTCAACTATAAGTTTTTATGTCACAGAGCTGCTTTGGAATGGTCTGCAAAGCGCCCTATTGATATTTGTCTCCCTGCCTCCATAGAGATAACCTGCTCCACAAGTCTTTTTCTAAATCTCGGGGTTGAACATTAATCATTTCTAAAGCAAGGATTTTTGAAACAGGAATGATTGGTATCGAAAAGTCATTCAGGACAGCTGACCTCAGCCCTTGAGTTCTTCCCAATTATCTTTTTTAATACAATACAAAATTAATAAAATATATTTTCGTCAATCATGACTCATCAATCATAAAACACGAGATCACCTCACCTCAGCTTTATTGCAAGTTGTTACTTATTTTATTATACTCATGCAGCTTTAGCAGGTCAATTTATCAAATTATTGCAAAAAGCAAAAATAAAAATAGCATTTAAAACACTCTTGGGTGCGCATCATGTGTGTTACTACATTACTTTGGAAGCAAAATGGCCACACGACAAGATGCAAATGAGCCAAAATGACAGTTGACGATTTAGTGGAATGAAAATGCTGATTAGTACATTGTATTATGGGACATGCTGTTTAATTGATGTGATGTTTGTCATTGGCAATTTAGTTGAAAAAAAAAAAAGCCTTGTGACTTAAATGCAGCCCAAAAATAAGCCATAGTGGATTCCAGACAATGTAAATCAATTTTTCCTTGCAAGTAATTTTTTATATTGTGTTCAGAAAATAGTGTATATTGTGCATAGAATTTCTGATAGTTTTGCTGATTGTTTATTTTTAGCAAAACATTTGTCTAATAAATATCATGAATCTCAGATGAGATGTGGGGATGGATCTCTCTAGGATCTCCTCTCGTCGCATCTTCCACGATGGTCTCTCGTGGAAGTTGTGCCGACGTTTGTCTGCTGTTTGAGTTTCATCTGATCTTTTTCTTTATTTCCCTAGATAGATAGATAGATAGATAGATAGATAGATAGATAGATAGATAGATAGATAGATAGATAGATAGATAGATAGATAGATAGATAGATAGATAGATAGATAGATAGACAGACAAACAGACAGACAGACAGACAGACAGATAGATAGATAGATTTTTAGACACTTATTTAGAGATGAATGAAAAGACAGAAGTGCACAGAGATGAATAGACAGACTGCTAGACTAATGCACTTTTGCACATTTCACCAGACTTCATGTCTGCCAAAGCTCCGCTCTTCTGTAGATTTTTCTACTGTAGTCTTCTTTATTCACTGGATGTTTCTGGAAATGTGTGTGGAATGTACAAACCGGACCGTCGCTCGTCTAGTCTAAACTGTGTCACCCGGTGAAACAGATGCCGACATTCCTAACTCTTTTCTTCCAGGTGGGAAAATTCTCCTCCTGCTGCCAGAACAGTGCAGCACCGACATGATGCCATGATTCTGGATAATGCTTTTAGCTCAAGCATCCGTTCTAGAAACCAGAAGATCTGAGGTGAATTCCTTACTATTTATCATTCACTGTCAATTAATCACGATGTGTGTGTGAGAGAGAGAGAGAGAGAGAGAGAGAGAGAGAGAAACTGTGTGTGTGTGTGTGTGTGTGTGTGTGTGTGTGTGTGTGTGTGTGTGAGAGAGAGATAAAGTTAAAGTTTTGTGTGTCTATGAGAAAAAGCAACAGTATGTGTTTGTATGTGTGTACGTACGTGTGTGTTATATAGTGTGTGTGTGTGTGTGTGTGTGTGTGTGTGTGTGTGTGTGTGTGTGTGTGCGTGCGTCTGCGTACATGAGAGAGACCGTATGTGTGTGAAAGAGACATTTTTTTTTCATCATGACACAAAATATCTCCTAATTCTTTTCCAAATGGATTTACATTTTAACATCACAAGCTACTATTGAAAAGTGAAATGGTTTGGTACTAACGTCATCTTTTCAAACCCCGTTGACAAATGCGTGGAGGTTTGTAGCCAGGCGAGCATTAGCGCCACACGCTATGTTCCTTTCTCCAGATGTGAGCCCATGAAACTCAAGCTGGTCTTCAGACATCGTCCTGGTGTTTGAGAAGATTTGTGGGGGTCGTTGGGACGGTTGCGCCGTGAATACGACCTCATAAAGCGTAAATGAGCTCCCCTCGTCGGCCTGTAGATGCTTTTCATCAGTTCTGACCCGGGCACCGTGTCAGCGAGTGAACAGGAAAAGCATGTCAAATGGCGAGTGTCTACTGTAAAATGAAAGAAGGAAGTGATGTTAGGGATTTTGACCGGTGACCCAATGGTCAGAGGTTAAATCCTATTTACTTGAAGCATTTAACACCAGCAAGATGTTCTCTCTCTCTTTCTCTCTTTGCCTCTGTCTCTCCCTTTCTCACTCTCTTTCTCTCTCTCTCCATCTCCCCTCTCCATTTTCTGTATTTTTCTCCCTCCCCTTTCTCGTTTTGTTCTTGGTTTGTTGGCATCTCTCTTTTTTCACCTTCTTCCTTTAATATTTTTTCTCTCCTTTTTTTTTACCCTCTTTTCCTCTTTCAACGCCTTTCTCGCTTTCTCTCTCCTTTCCCTCCTTTTTACCCTTATCCCTCATTGTCTTTTCTTCTCTGCTCTCTCCATCTCTCCCTCCCTGTCTTGATTTTATTTGGTATTTAATGTTAAATGAATTAAACGTTTCAAATAGACGAGAAATGGTGAATAAAGTAAGGAGATAAAATGGGAAGAATTAGTGCAAAAAGATCAGTGGAAACAGTTATAATAGGTTATGTTTCACTGTCTTGCTTTCTCTCTCTTTCTATTTTATACTCTTTTTCTGCCTCTCTTTTTATCACTGTTATTCCTCTCACACCCCTGTCTTACTCTCTCTCCCCCTCTGTCTTTCTTTCTCAATCCTCCTATTTCTCAATTTTTTTCTTTCACACCGCTTTTTCAATTTTCTCCATCTCTCAATCTCCACTCTTCTTTCATCTTTTTTTCTCTCCACGTCTTTCTGTTTTTATTTTTTTTCTCTCTCTATTACACTTATCTCCCACCCTCTCTCTATTACTCTTGTCTCCCACCCTCTCCTGCTCTCTCTCTTAATGTATTTATCATCACAGCATCAGTGTTTGGCCTTCACAGAACTCTCTGCAGTTGTGTGTAAGTTACAGTAGAAATGGAGTTTGGTTGAGTCACATGCTGGAGACTGGGGGAGCCGTGTAGGCCAGTCATTTCCTCAGACACATAAGTTGGAGATCAGATCGCGCTTTCCCACGCTGCGGAGATTTCCACTCTGGCAAACATCCACGTTATTCTGCTCCCATGTCCAGAGGATGAAATCACTCAAACACAGGTTTTATTACCGTTTTATTACCAGGCAGAGCAGTATGATTTGGGTTTGATTGAAAAAAAAAGAAATATAAAAACTATATAATAAATATTGAAAAATAGAAACAGTACACAGTTGTATTTTTGTGTTTGGGAACTTGTAACTGTTTAAGTTCAAGTTTATTTATGTAGCGCTTTTCTTAGTCTCAGACCAACGCAAAGTCACTAAACAATAAAAAAACTGTGACTGAATACACTTTTAAATGCGTATTACATTATGCGCATACATTATATTATACATATTTTTTTGTTCAGGTTTGTGTTTTTACTGTGCTTTTCCGTGCAGGAGACACCAACACTTTGATGAGAGAGTTTTCTCATTGAGACTGACGCAGCAGAAACATGGGAAGCGGAGGCCTGACGTTGCGCTTTTTGCTGGTGTTCACACTTCTTCTCGCAGTAAATCACGCCGGTCTCATAAAGAAACTCACCAACCACCAGCAGGAACCGCTGACTATTCCAAGCCAGCACAACGTAACCCTTCCAGACCCTTCTCAAGCCGTCGTGTTCAACCACGTCTACAACATCCACGTTCCTGGTGGACCTCCGTGCCCGGTGGACCTAGACTCTGGTGGTTTGGATCTGGAGCAGAATGATCCGGAAGTGAAAGATGAACACAACCAGATGATCTTCACTCACCACATCAACGTCCCCAGGCCAAACTGCGGCTGCGGGGATGGGCTGCCGGACCTGAAGGAGCTGCTGAGCCGTGTGGAGCTGCTGGAGAGCGAGGTGTCTTCACTCAGACAGCAGTGTGGCTCTGAAAGCTTCTGCTGCAGCGCTCAGCTCTCAGGTGCATCTCACCTCAACACACGTCACTGAGTCTCAACGATCCCTTTCTGTTTTAGTCGCTGTTCACTGCGCCTTCAATCGGTCATAGTGTTCGCACCATTTTACTCGAGTCATGAAAGCACAAATTTGTGTCAATGTTTGTTACGTATGTGTGTGTCATCATGACACAAAATATCTCCTATTTCTTTTCCAAATGGATTTACATTTTAACATCACAAGCTACTATTGAAAAGTGAAATGGTTTGGTACTAACGTCCTCTTTTTAAACCCCGTTGACAAATGCGTGGAGGTTTGTAGCCAGGCGAGCATTAGCGCCACACGCTATGAACAATAAAATTCAAACTCTCTCACTCCCCTCTTCATTTTCTGTATTTTTCTCACTCACCTTTCTCGTTTTGTTCTTGGTTTGTTGGCATCTCTCTTTTTTCACCTTCTTCCTTTAATATTTTTTCTCTCCTTTTTTTTACCCTCTCTTCCTCTTTCAACGCCTTTCTCGCTTTCTCTGTCCTTTCCCTCCTTTTTACCCTTATCCCTCGTTGTCTTTTCTTCTCTGCTCTCTCCATCTCTCCCTCTCTCTCTTGATTTTATTTGGTATTAAATGTTAAATGAATTAAACGTTTGAAATAGACGAGAAATGGTGAATAAAGTAAAGGAGATAAAAGTGTAAAAAGATCAGTGGAAACAGTTATAATAGGTTATGTTTCATTGTCTTGCTTTCTCTCTCTTTCTATTTTATACTCTTTTTCTGCCTCTCTTTTTTATGCCTCTCTTTTTATCACTGTAATTCCTTGAAGTAGGGGTTCTCAAACTTTGGTGTGTGCATCGCCCTTTATGGAAAAATCTCGACCCAACAATTCCCCTCAGACAATTCATTTTCATATTCACAGCGAGGGTGGATCAGTCTGCCACTGAAGCTGTTCTCCAGAGCAGACAGTGAGTCCACCAGTGGGTGAGATGATAGTTTGTCTAGGACCCTTCTCTCACCAACCTCCTTCACCGTATCCAGAGTGCAGCCCAGGACAGAACTGGACAGACTGGATGATCCTGTCCAGTCTCTTCTTGTCCTTGCCTGAAATGCTGCTGCTCCAGCAGACCACACCGTACAAGATTCCTGATGCCACCACAGAGTCATAGACAATCTTCAGGATTGTCTGGTGTATAATAGAAGAAGAGTGACTGGAGTATAATAATACATCCACCAGTGTGTCAGAGTAACATCTGGGCATCCCAGTCACATCTGAGCATCCCCATCATACACACACACACACACACACACA
>CM051502.1:10875316-10924561 GCA_028031935.1 Paedocypris micromegethes
ACACACACACACACACACACACACATTGAATTAAACTCACTTGCGTGGAAGTCTTCCTCTCTTATTATTCTCGCTCTCTCTCTTTTCCTAGATTACTTGAAGTAACTCCTCAGAAAGGCACTTTAGAGATGCAAGCAAGTGCACTATTCTTCGAGTGTTTTCTAGCACAAGAGTGATGTCTGACAGTTTTCACTCTCGGCTTCTTAAGGTGCGGTTGGAACCAAGCCCTTTTGCAGCGGCCGGGGGAACTTCAGCACAGAGACCTGCGCCTGTGCCTGTGATCCAGGGTGGACGGGCCCTAACTGCACGGAGCCCAGCTGTCCCGGGGACTGTAGTGACCAGGGCCGCTGTGTCAACGGAAGCTGCGAGTGCTTGGACGGCTTTGCAGGTGTGGACTGTAGCTCGGAGTCTTGTCCCGTGGAGTGTGGAGACCACGGGCGCTGCGTGGGCGGAGCCTGCTCCTGCAGTGAGGGCTACTGGGGCGCAGACTGCTCCAGGTCCCACTGTCTTCACGGCTGCCTTGGTCGTGGACGCTGCGTGGACAGCGAGTGCGCCTGCGAGGAACCCTGGACAGGCTTTGACTGTTCCGAGCTCATCTGTCCGAACGACTGCTACGACCGCGGACGATGTGTCAACGGTTCCTGCTATTGCGAGAAAGGCTTCCTCGGTGAGGACTGCGGCTCGCCGGCATGTCCTAGCGATTGCTCCGGACATGGATTCTGCATCGAAGGCCGCTGCGTATGTGATGCTGGCTATTCCGGTGAGGACTGCTCGAGTCTGACCTGTCCGAAGAACTGCCACCAGAGGGGACGATGCTTCGACGGCGTGTGCATTTGCCACTCTGGTTACGACGGTGGTGACTGTAGTAAGATCTCCTGTCCGAACCACTGCAGCGACAGAGGACGATGCCTCGATGGCCGATGTGAGTGTGATGTTGGTTTCCAGGGCTCGGACTGCTCGGATATCAGCTGCCCCAATTCATGCAGCCACCGAGGGCGATGTGTCAATGGACAGTGCGTGTGTGACGTGGGCTACAGCTCTGAGGACTGCAGCTTTAAAACCTGCCCCTCAGACTGCCATCACCGTGGCCAGTGTGTGGACGGGACCTGCGCCTGCTTTGCAGATTTCACTGGCGGCGACTGCAGTGCACTCAGATGCCCTGGAAACTGCCTGAGCCGTGGGCAGTGTGTTGCCGGTCAGTGTGTGTGTGAGGAAGGCTTCACAGGGGAGGACTGCGCTCAGAAGAAGTGTCCTAATGACTGTCTGGCTCGTGGTCACTGCGTAGATGGCCGGTGTGTCTGTCGGGACGGCTTCGCAGGCCCGGACTGCTCCATTCCCACCTGCCCCGGGAACTGCAACCATCACGGACGTTGTGTCGATGGCAAATGTGTGTGCGATGAAGGTTTCTTCAGTGACAACTGTTCGAAGAAGCGCTGTCCTAACGACTGCGGCGCTGCTGGCCAGTGTGTGGACGGCGAGTGCGTGTGTGAGGAAGGCTTCATTGGCCACGATTGCTCTGAAGGTTTGACACTACATATGCACCGCATTATAGGGGTGGGTGATATGGGTTAAAATTCATATCACGGTATTTTCTACTGTACAGACGGTATCGGTATTATATCACGATATTGTGTGTGTGGGGGGGTATTATTTTATATAAAGTACTAAATTAAAACGCAAGTGGAAACCTGGAGAAGCAGCTGTCATTTTTAATACCGTATATCTGTTTAAAGTAGTCCAGGCATTTATATAAAAAAATAAATGTAAATTAAATGGCCTGTCTATCTTTTAAGAGAGTGCAAGAGAGAGGGAGAGAGAGAGACAGCAAGAGTAAGATAGACAATGAGAGAGAGACCAAAATGCATCAATAACAGAAAACAAATGTAGAAAGTTTCTCGTGAATGTCAAACACAATCTTTGTAAAAAAAAAACACACATTATATATACTGTATATACTATATAGATATATACACAGTACTGTTTACATTTACTCACATATATTCAGTATAGATATATACAAATATAGATAAATACAGTATATGATTGTGTTTACAATGAATTCTATGTAAGATTACAGCATTGTTTCCATTTTGGAAGGAAGTCATTTGGGTTTGCAAAATATGAATGTTTCAATGCTTCAGTCCTGTACTTCCAGTAAGGAGACTTTTTCCGCTTTGCTGGCTTTTTGTCTATTGACTGCGATGCTGCTCCTGTTGAGCTCATTAGATATAGTGAGTCTTTAGTAGCAGTGGCCAAACTATTCATACACTGCCATTTACTGGTTTGGTTGGCAGCCATTAGTGATGCAGAAAATCTTTCCCAGTCTCACCACCAGAAGACCTGCGTGTGACGGACGTGAATACGGAGAAAGTCAACCTAACATGGAGGAACGAGATGCTAGTGACGGAATATTGGGTGACTTATGTGCCCACTTCACCCGGCGGCCTGCAGTTAGACTTCCGCGTGCCCGGAGACCGCACGTCTGCCACCGTCTCTGAGCTGGAGCCTGGCGTGGAGTATCTCATCAGGGTTTATGCCATCCTCAACAACAAGAAGAGCATACCAGTCAGTGCCAGGGTGGCCACACGTAGGTTTAAGCATCCATTTTACATTGGGCTAAAATTGACAAAAGTTGTTTATTGGTCCAGTGATTTATGGACCTCATGTTTCAACGGGAAGTGTTTTGTTGACTTTTAATGCTTGACTATATTTTTCATATACATTGAATACGGAACTGCTACTGTCTTTCTGCTATTCAGTGGAAATTCTTACTAATATTTGTTTACTACAGAACATCTATTGTCTGATTTATAGATGTTGGCTCAACAGATCTCAAAGAAAGGCTTAATAAAAGTTTTTATATGTTGTTTTATATTGTAAATGTTAAATGTCGGCTGATGATGTCGCCCCCCCCCCCCCCCAAAAAAGGACATATGCATATTTGTTTTGCTGTTCATTATAGATATATATATATATCTAGATATATATATATATAGAGAGAGAGAGAAGAGAGAGAGAGAGAGAGAGAGAGAGAGAGAGAGAAGAGAGAGAAGGGAGAGAAGAGAGAGAGAGAGAGAGAGAGAGAGAGACTCACAGTATATTTATATATATGTATATAATAATTTGGTTTGTATATTCCTACAATATTATCTTATTAACTATTTTAACTTCTGCTTTTCAACACGTACCATAAACGCCTAGATCCCCATCATTCCAGCTACCATTTTACATGTTTGGTCATCTGGTGGCGTTTCATGTATGTTTAGCAGATAATGGTGTGTTATGTTCATAATTCAAATCTGCTTTCTCAGTCTGAATGCAGAGATTAATTGTCAGAAGTCTTAGAAAATGCAGAAGGCTCGTCCTTCATAGGTCTACTGTTTTCCCAGCAAACCTTGGATGATGGCTACCACTGAGGATTTGGAATGATGAATTAGCGGGGGTGTAATGTAATGTGAACCAAACTATGAGAGTGGGAGAAACTGACAGGTTTCAAACTGAAATGTTGGAACAAGTTGTTGCTCCTGAAGAAGTGAATTGTTTCTCACTGATGATTATGAGGACAATTCATGGACGTGAAGTTTGTATGAAGTAACAGACTGATACTGGGGGAGGAGGAGGCACGTTTAGTGATGGCAAACTGATATTTTCTGTCCTTCAGATTTGCCGCACCCTGAGGGTCTGAAGTTCACGTCGATCGCAGAAACGTCTGTGGAGGTTTGGTGGGATCAGCTGAATTTTCCGTTCGATGGATGGGAGCTTTTCTTTCGCAACACGGTCAGTGTTTTGATCCATTGATCATGGAAAGTTTCTGACTTGAGCACTGGCTCAGAGTCTTATGTGAAGAACAGACGGTTCTATTATTAGGATCTGAGAAATCAATCAGAGACATATACAGAAAGAGTGTAACATTTACACAGCTAGAAGAGCAATCGCTCCCACAGAACCACAGAACCTGTATTCCCTCTCCCTCTCTGTCTGTCTTTATCATCAGCCATTCATTCTATTCATCAATTTGTACATCCATCTCGGTTGATTGACATCTGTTTGTCTGTTTTTGTCTGTCTGTCCTCCATCTATGTACATCTTATGTACTTTCCATGATTCGCCATCCTTCCATCTATCAAGCTTTACAATTATTCATCTTTACATATATTCATTTAACTTTTCAACTATTCATCTATAAATGCATTTAATCATTCAATTATCCATCCATCCATCCATCCATCCATCCATCATTCCACTTATCTAGCTTTCCAACTATGTAACTAAATATACGTACATATATCTGTTCAACTACTCGAAATCTGTGGTTGGGGATTCAGACCATCACAGACTAGTGACAGCTCCACACCTGCTGGACCAGGTCAGTGACTTCTTTCGCTTTGAGGCAGACAACTGCACCCCAGCACAGAAGATTGCTCCTCATCACAGTAGCCAGGTACTAACGCAATCCCATGACAGCGAGAGGGATAAGGACACATAAAGCCCCTGGACCTGACAACATCCCAGGTCCTCACTGACATCTTCACCACCTCACTGAGCCAGGCTGTTGTCCTGACATGCCTCAAAGCCACCACCATGCTGCCATCTCCACTCCTCTCTAATCATCCCTCACTCACCTGGAAAACTCTCATGTCAGAATGCTGTTCACCGACGTCAGCTCGGCATTTAACATCATCATCCCGCAGCAGCTCATACACAAACTGGTCCAACTGGGTCTCAACACACCCTTGAGGAACTGGCTGCTGGACTTTCTGACAGGGAGACCAAGGATGTTTGCTGAGCCTCTCCTCTTCACTCTGCTGACTCATGACTGCACTCCAACCTCGTGATCAAGTTTGCGGACTGTGGTGGGACTCATCAATAATGACGAGACGGCCTACAGGAGTGAGGTGAGCAGGCTGGTCTTGTGGTGCAAGGACAACAATCTCCGACTGAATGTGGAGAAGACGAAGGAGATTGTGTGCCATCAATGGGGCAGCAGTGGAACAAATTCCTAAAGGCCCTTCAATGCATGTGCTTCCTCCAGAAACTGAGGAGAGCAAGAGCTTCTCCATCGTGAGCACAGCTGAGAAGATCACTGGTGTCTCTCTCCCCACCCTCTCAGACATCTATAACTCCCGTCCCATCCGGAAAGCCATCATGATTGCAGGGGACCCATCCCACCCACTACGCAGCCACCTAAGCAGGGAGCCAGAACTAACAGGCTCAAGAACATCTTCCTCCACCAAGCAGTCACAGCACTCAACTCTTACTCCTCTGCTCCCTCTGACAGTCACTATTGAACTCAGCAATGAACATTAACATGATCTGAACAGTTGCCCTCAGTCCCAGCGAGGGACGGCACCATTTTTGCAGTATTTGCACAGCAGTACTGTTTTTTGTTTATTGTGTGTTTTTGTGAATATTTATTATTATTATTTTTAATTATATTATTTTATATTAGTTTGCATATAAATATTATGGATGTTGCACTGCAGGGTGAGGGGAATGCAATTTCGCGGTGCTGTAAATTACAGATGTGCAGAATATGTGACAATAAAGTTACTCACTTACTATCATTAATCCATTTGTTCAGTTTTCCAACTAATGATCTATCCACGTCTGTTCTGCATTTTTTATTTCAATTTTATCTTCTCTCATGTTCTTAAGACCGTAATTTTTGTTTTTTTATTTATCATTTATAATATAGTTTTGTAGGTTTTTCCTAACATGTATCTAGAAAAAATGTGTCTAGAAATGTATTTCTCAAGTAAAGTATGAATAAGCCAAAATTCTACTTAAGTGAAGTAACAAAGTATTTTTACTTCCTTACTTGACACCTCTGGTCCCAGGTGAATGAAAAGACATCACCAGGAGCTTTTAAATCTAATAGTTCTTCAGCAGAGATGAACCCACGTCTCAACTCATTTTACATTGTGATAGAGGTTTGACATGAGAAATGTTCTATCTCTCCCGCAGAAAGAGGAGAATGGGGATATTGTGAACACACTGACGCCTTCCCAGAACAAGTTCTCTCAGTCCGGACTCGGGCCGGGACAGGAATACGAGGTTTCATTATCCATCATGAAGAACAACAGCAGAGGACCTTCAGCAAATGCTACAGTTGTCACAAGTAATGTGTGTTCTGGTTTCTATGAGTGTGATTCTACAGTTGTTGCTCTGAAGTGTTTGGGGTCAGAGGTCAAGAATGCAAGGCCTTCTGTTTAGAAGGAGGAACTATCATTTAACTCGTGAAACATCTTCAGTGTGTCTCCAAACGAGCCTAAACGGCCCAATCATCTCCATGAGTTGTGGCTTTTACGAGGCAGGAGGTGTTTGGAAATGCCCCGGGCCCCTGAGAGGAGATTTGTGTTTATGCTGAGAAAGCTTGTTTGTAACGGTGAAGTGTAGCTGTGGATAATCCGTTTGTACTGAAATGTGTGACCTCACTTTTAAGGAATGAGGAGAGTTCTTCTACGGATGATGAAATGACTGAATGCAGTTGTACGCAAACCCATTCATATGTGAAAACAAATAGGAACAAATTCTTTCTTTCTTTCTTTCTTTCTTTCTTTCTTTCTTTCTTTATGTATTTATTTATTTATGTATTTATGTTCCCTGCAAACCCTTCTTCTGAATGTTTAGCTCAATTCCTCTTTCTTTTTTTGTTGTTTCCCACTTTTATCTCTCCTTCTCTGTATCTACCACTTTTCCTCTCTTCATCTCTCTCTTCTTACATCTCACAAATTTTCCTCCGTCTTACTTTTTTTTTTACCCATTTTATTAACCTTTCCTATTCGTTTCTCTCTCATTTCTGTTTTCTCTTTGTTTTGTTTAGATTTTCTACTCGATCTTCACATTTGATGCTCTTGTTTCCTGTAGGAATAGATGCTCCGGTGCAGGTTGACGTTGTGGATGTGACTGACAGCTCTGCGGTGGTGTCCTGGTCCAGGCCTGTGGCTCAGGTGGATGGGTTCAGAGTGTCATACAGACAGACCACGGACCCGTCCAGTCGCCGGGATGTCGACCTCTCCACTGTGAACACCCAGTACAGCTTGGAGGACCTGAAACCAGACACGGGTTACAGCGTGTCTGTCAGTTCTACAAAAGGACTCGTGAGCAGCGAGCCGGTCGTGCAGAGCTTCACCACAGGTCTGAACACCTGCCGGTGTGCCTGACCAGATGACTCAGTGGTTTCTGTGTCCTCCAGGCCTCGACGCCCCCACTGACCTCAGAGCTGTTGATCAGACTGACAGCAGCGTTACAGTGGAATGGAGAAACAGCCGCTCGTCCAACGATGGCTACCGGGTCAAATACGGACCCATCACAGGAGGGGCTCATGGAGAAGAGATGTTTCCAAGAAGAGCAGGAGACAAAGCTTTAGCCACGATTACTGGTACGTACATATTGTGCTGGTGCCAGGGGTTCTGGGAAATTGCACCCCTTCTCTTATTTACAGAATAATATACAGTATTCCGTCTCGGACTTGCGCTGAGTCTGACATTGAGATGATCATCGACATTTTTGCGATTCGGAAAATGCCTGATATGGATCAGTAAACATGTCCTTGCAACATATATGTCCTTGCAAAAACCCATTGTTAAATCTGGCCATCAAAAAAAAGAGAAAAAACGAATCTTAAGTGCTTACTAATTTTTTTATAGAATACTTGTATATTCACAACGCTTTCTTGAGAAGTATAATCTAAATATATTATAAATAATAAATAAATATTATAACTCTTTCGGCTTTTTCCCTTATCAGGGGTCGCCACAGTGAGTCATCCCTTTCCACCTCATTCTATCTTGAGTATCTTCTACTCTGACCCCAGCCAACCTCATGTCCTCTCTTACAACATCCATATATCTTCTTCTTGGTCGTCCTCTTGCCCTCTTGCCTGGCAGCTCCATCTCCAACATCCTTCTACCAATATATTCACTATCCCTCCTCTGCACATGTCCAAACCATCTCAGTCTGGCCTCTCTGACTTTGTTGCTAACACTAGTAACGTGAGCTGTTCCTCTGATGTGCTCGTTCCTTATTCTGTCCAACCTCGTCACTCCCAAGGAGAACCTCAACATCTTCATCTCTGCTGCCTCCATCTCTGCCTCCTGTCTCTTTCTCACTGCCACTGTCTCTAAGCCATAGAGCAGAGCTGGTCTCACCACTGTCTTGTACACCTTTCCTTTGAGTCTAGCTGACACTCTTCTGTCACACAACACTCCTGACACTCTCCTCCACCCCTCCACCCTGCCTGCACCTCTTGACCTCTTTTCCACACTCCCCATCACACTGCACTGTTGATCCCAAGTACTTAAACTCCTGCGTCTTCTTCACCTCCACCCCCTGTAACTTCACTCCTCCACCCTGCCCCCTCTCATTTATACACATGTATTCTGTGTTACTACGACTGACTTTCATGCCTCTTCTTTCCAGAGCAAACCTCCACCTCTCTAGCTCTTCCTCCACCTGCTCTCTACTCTCGCTGCAAATTACAATGTCATCAGCAAACATCATTGTCCAGGGAGATTTCTGTCTGACCTCATCTGTCAACCTGTCCATAAGCATAGCAAACAAAAAGGGACTCAAAGCTGATCCTTGGTGTAGTCCCACCTCCACCATGAACTCTTCTGTCTGGCCTACAGCACATCTCACCATCGTCCTACTCCTCTCGTACATGTCCTGGACTACTCTGACGTACTTCTCTGCCACTCCGACAGCCTCATGCAGTACCACAGCTCCTCCCTCGGCACCCTGTCATAAGCCTTTTCTAAATCCACAAAGACACACTGCAGCTCCTTCTGACCCTCTCTGTACTTTCCCATCAACATTCTCAAAGCAAAAATGGCATCAGTGGTGCTCTTACGGGGCATGAAACCATACTGCTGCTCACAAATCTCTACCTCCTTCCTAAGCCTGGCTTCCACTACTCTTTCCCACAGCTTCATTGTGTGGCTCATCAGCTTTATTCCCCTGTAGTTGCTGCAGTTCTGCGTATCACCCTTGTTCTTGAAAATCGGCACCAGAACGCTTTTCCTCCACTCCTCAGGCATCTTCTCTATAATCCTGTTAAACAAACTGGTTAAGAACTCTACAGCTGACTCTCCTAGACACTTCCACACTTCTACAGGCACATCATCAGGACCGACAGCCTTTCCGCTCTTCATCCTCTTCAGAGCCTTCCTCACCTCATCCCTACTAATGTCTGCTATTTCCTGCTTCTCAACATCCACATCCTCCTCCCTACTTTCCCTATCATCCTCATTCATCAGCTCCTGATATATATATATATATATATTTTTTTTTTTTCTTTTCTTTTTATTTCAGACTCATAAATGGTGCATAGTAAGAATCACATACAAACAAAAAAGAGAATACAGAGAATAGAATCATGCAGTATGCAATCTCTGTGACCAGTGCTTCCTCAAGACAGAGGTGTAGCGGCTAGAGCTTCTCCTGGGAATAGACAAGGACTTTATAATTAGAATTTTCAGAGCTGTCCAGACGCTCCATGAGACGTCGCAGCAGTGCCTCATATGTCGGGTTGTTAGCATGAACAAACAGTTGACTAGCACTGTACCACCTGAGCACCTGTAGCAGAAGTCTAAAAGCGTTGTTGTAGGCCACTACGAGTCTGCGGAATGTCCCACTTTCTTTAGCTTACTTTTAAAGATTGTTAAGCAATCAGTCCCTCCAGGATTTCGTGATTGATTGAAATTCGATTTATTTGCAGACGATTTATTAGATTTCAACTACCGTATTTTCTGGACTATAAGCTGCTACTTTTTTCATATGTTTTGAACCATGCGGCTTATACAAAGGTCCGACTATTCTGCAGATTTTTTTCTGTAAAAAAACGAAATTAGAATAAAAGCTAAGACAAAATAAATGCAAAGAAGAATACGATACTTCCTCTTTAGCAGATATAATTTTTTACAAATTTTAATCAGCAAAGTTGCTGCCGTGTTAAAATACAGGTTAGGAAATGATCTATTTAGTTACATACATGTACATTAACAATTCAAAATCATTCTGTTCCTGTAGTAAATATCTAATCCAAAAACACAAAACATCAGTGGCTTGCAAAACTTTTTTTAATAGAGTGGATGCGGCTTGTATGCAGGTGCAGCTTGTTTATCTTTGTTTAATTTCTTTTTTTTATTTTTAAAAACGGCGGATGCGGCTTATATACAGGTGCGGCTTATAGTCCAGAAAATACGGTAATCAGTTTGGTCCGTCACAGCACTTATTGTTGTTTTCGCACAGAAGGACATCCTTATAGTGATGGGAAGTTTGTCTCTTTTCAAAGATTCAGATCTTTTGGCTCAGCTCTCTTACAAGGGGCCGTTTTGGCACCAGGAGATAGAGCCGGCTATTCTGGTGCCAAAACTTCCCCCAATCAGCTCTGATGGTGCTTTCACACCTAGCTCGTTTAACCTGGAGCGGTTAGAGGGCATAATGTAGACAACCTCAAAAGCGAATCATGTTCTCTGAGTGTGGTTGGTTTGCAGGCCGTTTGTGATCACTTCATGATATGTAAAAGCAAAGAGATCCAGGTCCGTTTCGCGGTTGGTTTCGCCATGCGCACCCGGCGAGAACTAGAGACTTTTTGTTACTCTCTTTGATAGAAACAGATAAAGACAGATAAAACTGATGCTTTTGAAAAATAAATCTACCAATTAAGAAAAAGACTGTATTTTTAATTACTATTACCAAAAGACACAGTTATAGTCATTTAATTCTTTTTTTTAAACTGAATGCGTTTGTTTTTGTTTACTGATCAATCTTATGTGTAAAAATGATGAAACAGATGAAACTGACGTAAACCAAAATGATCCAGCAGTTTCCTCTTCCGTGTCTGTAGGGAAGTGTTTGATGAGCTTATGTGTGTGTTCTAGGCCTGAAGCCTGGAACCGAGTACGGCTTTGGAGTCACTGCGGTTAAAGGAGAAAAAGAGAGTGACCCGTCCACCACCAACGCTCTTACTGGTGGGATCTCATTTCTCAAGACACATGGCATATACATGTTCAATACATTCTCGCTGATGTTCCTACAGCTCTACCCACTGCGCCACCATGCTGCCTACAATAGTAAATGTATAGATGTAATGTAACAGTAAGAACCCTTACTCACAGATCTGGATTCCCCACGAGAGCTGGAAGTCCGCGATGCCACCGAAACCACCCTAGATCTGGTCTGGAAGCGGCCCAGGGCCAAGATCTCCTCCTACAGGCTGACGTACGTCTCCGCTGATGGCGAACAGCGGGAGATTGAGCTTCCTGCCGCCATCTCCAGCCACACGCTGAGCGGCCTGACCCCCGCCACACGCTACACCATTATGCTTGTGGCAGAGCGAGGCAGGAGAAGCAGCCTCCCAGCAACCACAACAGCTTCCACTGGTGAGATGAGAAGGTCTATGATATCTCCAGTGAGTTTCAGATTCTTGCTTTTTGTGATGATGTTTTCATAATTAAACATCACAGAACACATAAAATCAATAGGAGTTTGACAATCAGTTCCTGCATCTTCAAACTGAGCAAACTGAGAAAAGCATCTTCAAACTGAGCAATTTTCAAATGTTTTTGATAAGTACGATGTTTTTAAGATGCTTCATGCATTTGTATATAAAGAAGTTACAAAAAGTTTAATACATTCAATTGTTAAATGGTAAATACAATGTAAAAATATAAAAAAAAACTAGTATTTATTTATAATTTCGAAGAAATACTTAATTGAAAAATTAAGCCTTCCACCAAGTTTAAAAATGCACACTTATACACGATTTCAAACGCATGGTGGATTTGAATTCTTCGTTTGTGTGATACCATTTGTTTTCACAGCTAGTCTTCACGATGAAGAACCTCTGGCAGCAGTTTCGTCCATCAGATTCAAATATTTACGTGTTTTTGTCTTTTTCTTGTAGCATCTTTCACTTTCTATCTAGCCAACACATTTCCTGAGATCAGTTCTGCCAAAGGCGGCGATCACAATGTCATTAGCTTTGTGTCTTTGGACCAATCTGACCTCCTAAGGTCTGAAAGTGGACGCGGGGACCAGAACGGCACCTTGATGGTGTCAAACGTCACTTCCAGTGGTTTTCGTCTGGCCTGGAAGTTGAATAAGAACATTAGATATGATAGTTACACAGTAGAAGTCAAGGAAATCTCAGGGAGATGGAAGCGGAAGCTTCATCTACAGGGGAAGGTAACCAGCGTTAACATCCGGGGCCTAAAGGCTTCGACTGACTACCACGTAAAACTTTACGGAGTAACCAATAAGCTGAGATCTTCCCTTCTAGAAACGGTTGCTGTTACAGGTATTCACCTTGCTTGGGATTTATTTGTTTTTGAAGACGCTGGTTTGTTGTAGCATGTGCATGGAGAAAGCTGGGTAGATCCCTTGATGTTTTATGCACATTTGGAGTTGCGGTCTAAACTCTTTCACATATTACAGATTTTTGAGATGTGAGCTGCTTTATTTGAGCTTCAAAACCCAACAAAAACCTTGTGATTGGTCGCTGTCTGTGGCCATACCTTTCATTTATATTCATTAATACAGGACAAGTACCAGTACGAATTTACTTTCTTCTATGGTTTAGCTCACATCATAATTTTCACCATTGAAGCAAAAAGCTCTTAATGATGTTTATAACTTTAACAATTCCTCCTATTTCAGAATTATGCAGATTACAAAGTTCATTACACATACACATGGTTCATGTCTCTCAATAACGTTCACATTTCTCAATTCACTGAACATCATCCACCTCTTCTCAGCATTGACACTAGCAAAACAAAACAAAACAGACAGATTGATTACTTACTCATTTCTTGTAAATTTCATCAGATCACTCATAGGTCAAGGTACCACTGTATAGAAATTATTATTAATAACAAATTGAACAGGATTTCCATTGGATGCACTGTTGTTTTCCCAGTGTATTGATGATGTGGGAGAATGATTTTTGCTCCTTTTGGAGTTGGCTGTCACCTTCCCAAAGGCCGTCGGGCTCTTAGTGGATTTGGCTGATCTATAGCATCTCAAGTATTTGAGGTCTGCATGGGCTTCCATCAGTCGGAAGAATCCTGGGTTCTGCTGTGCTGAACTACTTGGATACTTCATCAATTAATGACTCATCAAAGCCATTAATTACAATTCTTCTTGACGTTCTGCTTGATGCTGCTTGGACTACAGTAAAAAAAAACATTTACACTTCTGTTGCATCTTCTGCATGAACTTTTCTGCGTGCGACTGAACCTGGTGGTCATGGGGAGATTTCTGATGGAATGGACGATAATGTAAATTCATACTTTAGAGTAATGTCATAGGATTAATAAGTCAGATTCTAATAAGCATGAATTCTTTTTTAAACTCTAATGCTCAGTTTTAACAACTCGCACGCAGATGATCAACATCTCAGCATGGGTCTTTTATACGGTACATGCATGATTTTTATAGATTATTTCTAAAATTTTGCATGACTATGCAGTTTTTGACTATGCTACCGTTTGTGCTCAGGTTTCTAGGTTGGAATTGAATATTAATGCAGAGTTAAGCGTGTAGTCTGTCTTGCTTGAGTCTTATTTGTCACCAGTGAGCGTGTACACAAAACTATTAATTGTTTTTTTTTTTGCTAATTTTTATCGTGCATCTCTAGTCCCATCTTGACTTTTTTCAGTAGACCCCTGTTTATTACTTGTGAAGCCCATGTGAAATAAAAATTTGCACAACCTGTGGAAAACGTTGAAAAAAAAAAAACAAATCATCTCACTCTTAAAACTGAGGCTAAATGCCAAATGCTAAACAGCCGGGTCACTTTGACGGGCTACCGAAAACATCAGTCAAGATTTTCACTGTTTCAAAGATCAGTTTGAAATAAAGCAGCTACTTTCCATGTCCAATATCTGTGATTAAGTAAAATGGCTCAATGTGGGCTTATTATTACTGTATAATTGACCAATCTGTGCATTTCTTCTTGTTTATTTAATAACATTAAGTATAACTTTTGCTTCTCTGAGGATAAATTCTCTGAATGACCTTTTTTTCCAGCACGAAAATGCCCTGAGATTGTCGCACCGAGTGTCGTTGTTGTACCAACGATGAAGCCTTTGCTCAAAATTCACACATTAAAAACAAAAGTTGCAGGTGATGGACTTGACCAGACAATCCAAGAGTCTCCAAGTGACCTGACAGTCATAAACATTACTAGAGACAGTCTGTGGCTGTCCTGGTCAGCTCCAGACAGAGCTTTCGATGGCTTTATTGTTGAGCTAAACTCAACTTCAGGTAGCTCGAAAGACAATGTCCTTGAGACTTCTGGAGAGACCAGGAAGATCCACACCACAGGCCTGGCTCCTGACGTTCTGTATCATATAACCTTGTTTGGAATTAAAGAGGGCTTGAAATCTCAGCCAATCAGTATTCACGTCAAGACAGGTACATCGACAGCATCCACAGTAACTCCAGAATCCTCGATCTGGCACGTCCTTCTAGCGTTTCATTTATCGATACAGGAGCAATTCTACGTCAAAGCTTGATCATATCAATTTGAGCTTGAGAATAAATCTTAAAATTCTGATCCCTGCTACGTTTTTTCACCCATTTTCTGGGTCCCAGGGAGCCGGTCTTAGAAGTTCTCAGTGTGTCTTCGACATTTTTTGGCGGAACACTTCCATTCTCTGCGCCAAAAATGACGTATAATTGTTCCTGTGCTAGTGAGATGAAATCCTTTTTTGCCCAGTGATTGATGCATGCAGCCGTCTGACCAAGTATCATTTCCAAACCGAGCTGTGTCAGTCATTGCGAGACGCGACTTGTCATTGAATCACACTAATCATCATCTCTCATCTATACGAACGCCGCCTGATCCTCCTTGAATCATTTAATGATCATTTATTCCTGGTCATTTTTCATCCCATCTGCTCATCTCATGCCACTTGTCTTTGCAGTTTCTCCAGAGACGTTGACAACTTCATCTCATTTCATGATGTTAATGCAATTAATTCCAGTGACAGTAACTCCATTGTGATTTCTTTGTCAGAAGAAAAGAAGCCCATGATTGGAAGACTGAGTGTGTCTGATGTCTCGTGGGACAGCTTCAATGTGTCCTGGACCATTGAGGATGGCCCTGCTTTTGAAAGCTTTATAATTGAAGTGGCAGATTTAACAGACGGCCCTGAAGGACAGAAGCTGTCAGTCTCTGGTGATGCTCTTAGCTTGGGGATGTCTGGGCTCAGCCCCAACACCACCTACACCGTCGGGTTATATGGAGTGCACCAGGGCTCCGTCTTAGGGCCAGTCTACATTCAAGCAACAACAGGTACCCAAGCTCACTTGGATATGAGTCTGATCACTCTTTTCTGTCTTCACAACCCTTTCAGAGCTTTGTAGCTAGTGGAGAACTGTGGTGTCAAGCAGGCGCTTTGGCTTTTAACCTTGTCGTCAAGGTCATGCTGCCACATAACTGGAAGCGAAGCATTTGTGTTGCACGGTGTCAGAACTTAACAGCATCTTGACAATGTCAGCAATTGTTTTAATGAAACTAACATTATGTTGTCTCTACTGTTCCAGCCACTGTGTTGGTCTTTTCTGGAAAAAAATATTGTGTTGAGGCAATGGATTTCTGCCGGATTTCGGTCCTTCACATGAAATCCAAGCTTTTGATTTTAACGGTAATTGTCATCACGCTATCCCCATTTCATTGCATGGCCCACCGTCCTTAAGTGTGGCGAATTCTGCAGTGATTGCAACATCTCTCGTGCTCCTCAACGCCAGATGCTTTGCAACTTCACCGTTGTTTCATTTGACACATGTCAAGTGTGTAGAATGAATGGCTTTCCTCAATCATTCGAATGAGTTTGCATCTAAACGGTGTCGTTTGGATAAACCTGGATAACATGAAGTTGGTTTGATGTGTAACACATCTTCAGGCAAACTGTGTGCTGCTTCACTAATAACACATTCTTTTCGGACCTGTGTTGACACTACAGTGAAGACGATGCACCAGAAGTTCAAGTTCAGCACATTCGTAGGGCACTTTTCACAGTTACAACTGTCTCAAAACACATGTGTGAAAATGTAAAAAATATTGATGCATTTTATTCATTTTTTAGTTGGTGTTAAGCTGATGGCTATGACTATGACCAGTGAGTAAGCACATAGTGGGGGGTTTTGAGCACTACAGTCTTTCAATTGGAAACTTTTTTTTTTGTATCTGAATTTCATTTGCATGCATGCGTTTTTCATATTTGTATTTAATTTATTTTTTGATCTGATTTATTATGTTATTATTGACATTCAAGCAAGTAGTATTTTTGTACATGATGTTCACATGTTTTTTTTTAGCTGTTACTACAAAGATATTAATAAACAGTATAAAGATATGAATAAACAGAAAAACTAGGAGCTCAGCTTTAGTCTGGCTGCACGGAAGGCTCATGGGAGCTTATGGACTCAGTGGAGGATTGAGTCCGATGGAGTTTTTAAGACTAGAATAGATTTTTTACTTTTACTTTACTTTACAGTCATTTGGCAGACGCTTTTATCCAAAGCTACTTACAATAAGAGGAGCAAGTGAAACAATTTTAGAACTATTATTCAAGTAAAAACGACTTTGAAGTGATACTAGTCACAAGTTTTGTTTTGTTAAATAAAGAAAAAAAAATATTTTTAAGAGTAAATGTATGTTAATTAACCAGAAATGTAAAAATGTTTATTTTGTGCCTGAAATATCATTGCTTATATTCGAGGGGTGTTTATATTTGCCTAAATATGACACTTTTAGACATTTCAGAACAATGTTAGAGCAACTAAGCAATGTTTCTAACATTTAAATCACTATCACCAATAATTGATTATTTCCTCAGACAGTGCTCCTGACGTCGGCAGCTTGTTTGTGAGTAACGTAACGTCAGGTAGCTTTTCCTTGTCTTGGAATGACACCGGAGGAGAAATTGAGAGTTTTGTCCTGGAGATCGTAGACTCCAGCTGGCGAAGGGAGCCAGATGAATATAACGTGTCGCACGGCACACAGTCCTTCCAGATTGCGGGTCTCCGGCCAAGCACTGACTATATAGTTTACCTCACTGGAGTTGTGAAGGGAAAGAGAACAAACCCAGCCAGTGCTGTTGCATCTACAGGTATTTAAGGCTCTTTGTTTGTTTTAGTGCTAAAAAAAGGACATTTTAGAAAAAAAATTTTTTTTTTAGATAAGTCGCAGTAAAATGGTTGGTTAACAGTGATTATAGGCAAAAGGAAACCAAACAAATGACAGGAGCTGAAGTATGTATCGTATAAGTAAAGTTCTTTTTCTTGAAATCTCTTGATTCTAGATATATTAGTTAAACATGTCATGAATTGGGCAGTTTTTAAAATGTCTTAGTATGACACACACAACGATAGTGACAACAGACAAAGTGCGTGAGAGGGTTCAGAAATACGTGCGAGAGAGACCAGTCTCGTGGTGTTTGACTGAGGAAAACGCCATGAATCTCGCTCTGAAACATATAAAGCGATTGAATCCCAGTAAACAGTTTTACGCTGTTTCAACAGTTACTCTTTCACTAACGTCTGCTCCTGTGCTATAATTCTCTTTCTGGAAGCTGATTTTGTGTAATTGATTTTGTAGTGTGAGACTTATTGAGATGCTTGAGGTGGTTTTTTATTTTTCATAAAAAATTTTTTATTTGCTTTTCTATCTAGGTATTAGCTATTTCAGGATTTATACTATACACATCCCAGTTTATACTTTCTTCACCTCTCCTTGTGGAAACCCAAGGAATGTCCAGCTGGGAGACAGTGCTCCAGGCCTGGTCTTTGTCTAAGAACAACATATCAAGAACATGCTCTTTGTGGCATCCCTCAAGAAACTGAAAGAGAAGAAACTTATTGTGACTGAGACCATGCTTTTTGGGTCAAAATTTAAATCCCTTTTGGTTGAAACAATAATTGAGAGCTTTTCTTTTTGACTTGTATTAATGGCTAATCGTATTAATGGTGCACTTGAGACCTGATCTTTTCTACAAACCAGAATGGACCGTTTCCCAATCAAGAACTTTGAAGCATTTTCTGGTTCTTGCCTTTTTGTTTTTTTTGCAGACCCAGTACAGAACTACTGTAAGTAGTCTGAATGAATGATATTAGATATCCTTTCAATAAGCTCAATAGCCACAGAGAGTCAAAAGAAGCTGGTTTTGCCTGGACAAGTACCATGGTTAAATTAGTTTGGGACATTTCTTGATATTCTCATTAAACCTCAGAATATCAGAATATACGTAAGATGACTGTGACTTGCTGGAGATGAAGTGTTGATGGAATTTTCCTTTGTTTACCAACCCTTCCTGTTGATGGTTTTCTTGACATTTACTGCTGAACTAAGTTGTGATTGAGATGAATGCATAATTGGTTATACAGTGAATGGATCAGACTGACCTTTTGGATCACAGTAGTTTGGTTTGGTTTCCTTACTGGTGTTCTCCCTGTTGCCTAACCATTTTTCATAGAACTGTTCAATCAGATGGATGCCTTTAAACAGCTTAAAACATTTTTTAAACAATGTTTAATTTGCCCTTGGTCAATATGCAACCGATTACACATTTAGAAAATCCTAGTAAAACTGCAGTTTGCAACTTTAAAGGAAATAAAAGAAGTTTGTCAGCATGAAAGTCGTAGTATGTGTAATTAAATGTGTGTCCTCTAGACAAAAAGCCTTATTGGATAAACTTCTATTAGTCATCAGCCAGCTTGATTATAACCATTTGCTTAGGCAGAAAAAGAATCCAAACTGAGACGTCATGGCTGGCTTTTTCCTCTTTGTAGTGGCCGAGCCTGACTTATCTGGGCTAGTTGTTTCAAACGTTACCTCAGACTCTGTGTCTCTCTCCTGGCGGACGGGAGAAAAGGCATTTGATAATTTTGTAGTGGAGGTGAGAGAGTCTGCTTTGCCCACGCAGGCCATGGGACTCACCTTGCCCGCAGGGGCACGTGGCACGCTGCTGAGTGGTCTCAGAGAAGACACCCAGTACCAGATCAAGCTTTATGCCACGTCTGGTGGTGCCAACACAGCTTCCCTGACCACCACAGTCATCACAGGTACACAAAGTCTGCCGGAAGTCCCATTTTCATTTATCCTTTGTTCGTTCCATTTGCCGTACACTTTCTTTTATCCAGAACCTAAGCCTAAATTGGGTCCCATAGTGGTGTCTGAGATCCTTCCAAGCAGCTTCACACTGACCTGGAGCAGCGTATCAGGCTCGTTCAGTGGCTTTGCTGTGCGCGTCGCTGACCTCGAGCAGCTGTACGAGGCCGTAGAGCTTGAGCTGTCGGCCTCACAGAGGAGCGTCACTGTGACGGGTCTGGCAGACTCCATGCTCTATGCTGTAGATTTTCATGGTTTGTCTCACGGGCGTCAGGCTGCATCGGTTCACTTCAATGCTAGTACAGGTACTGTGCACCCTCTTTATGCTTGTTTCTCCATCTCCAACTATAAAAATAAGAGTCTTGCAATCACTGCAGAGTCAGTTCACCTTGTCTTCTCCCTCTGTGTAACAATGCAACTGTCAACCTGTATTATCTAACTCAGCGTCACTGCCAAAAGTGGAAAACCTCACCGTGTTGGATGTTACCCCGTATGGTTTTCGGGTGTCCTGGGATGCTTGTTGCCCTGAAAACTTCAGCCATTTTCAGGTAAAAGTTTCAGACTCTGGTCAACTGCTGGAGCCACAAGAGTTTGTTGTGCCTGGAAACCAGACGTGGTTGGATGTTTTGGGCCTGATTACTGGCATTGGCTATGAGGTCAGTGTGAGCGGGCTGTCGTGGGCGGGGTTACGGTCTCATCCAATCACAACAGTGGCTGTGACAGGTACTATGTTTGGCTTTTTTAACCCCTCTAATACAATTTATAACGGCTGTAATCCACCGGGTATGAATAATGTTCGTTTAATTTTGAATTTAGCTTAGACGTTAGTGCAGAAATTTACAGTTGAAATGCAGGCAAGCAAACAATCTCCTTCCGATACACATGAAAACAAAGATTCTTTTCCTCTTGTCAATCAGAGGTGGAACCAGAGATCGAACACCTTTTCGTGTCAGCTGTCACGTCTGAGAGTTTCCAACTGTCCTGGACGGCAGAAGATAATGTCTTTGACCGCTTTGTGCTCAGAATTCGAGATTCCAGAAAGCTCTCCCATCCTCAAGAAATTGTAATGTCAGGGGACGAAAGAACGAAAGTTTTAACCGGCCTTGTGGGGGGAACAGAGTATGAAATTGAACTTTATGGGATGACGTTGGAACATCGCACACAAGCCATTACTGCGGTGGGAAGAACAGGTAAATGTGATGAACCAATCAGGGTCGGTTTTGGTTCTGAGGGTCTTTTCTGGCTGCGGTGTGATGAGAGGATGATCTTTAACTACTAAGTAACATCAGGTAATTCTTCACTGTGACTTGGGATGTATCAATCCTGTTTCTGGCTCGGCTGGTTAACAGGTTTAGAGCGCAAGACGGATAGTTAAAGATCATTTTATAGGGAAAAAAATATGGAATCTTTTTTTATTATACTTTTTATGACTCAATAAATTAGAGAACAAAGCCAGAATCCAAGGGTTTTCAATGATTCTAGTAACTTGTGAAAGCAACTAGCACCAATTTGTTGCTTTTACAGACTTTCTGTTGACCCTTGGCTGAGACCTCAAATGCTGCGTTGAGTGAACTTGTTGAAGTCTGAATCTTGATTTTGTGTTAATCCGACCACAAACCAATGAATCAATCAATCTGTGAAATTAGAAGAAAACTTAAATAGACTAAACGCACAAATATAACTAATACTGTACGTACATGACATTTTCTTTGTGTCTCGATAAATTTGTTTAGTGTGAGTTCATTAAATATGTTCTTAGCGTTTGTCTTTTCTTTTCAATTTCTTGGAGACAGCTGTTGTTCGATAGATTAGTGCAGGTATTGCTGTATCTTTCTGTAATGAAGAGAATGGCTTATCCATTATAATGCATAGTTTAATTTATTAATGGTGAATGCAGAGTTGTTTTAGACGGAATCATTTTGTGTTGATAGAGAAACAGAGTCTGTTTTTTTCTGGAATTTTTTTGTTTAATTTGAAAAAATAAATAAAATCATAATTACTTGAGATTAACAAATCTGCCAGCAGTGTGTCAGCACACAATTGTTATGAATGAAGAATTTGAGATTTTACTTGTCACAACATAAGCAAAGATTGAATTTCAGAATTCACAGATTAACAAAACTTTTACCTGAAAGTACAGCAAGAGTTCTGTAAATATTTGAGCCGCTGCCCAGCACCAGTTCTGGTATGTTTCAATCCAGGGATAAAGTCAACATTAAAACTCATTCACATTGCATATGTATATATGTGCAATTCCCCTTAACTGTCAGATTTAATCTCTGCATGCCTCAGTGTAAATCCTCAAACGGTTGAAAACTAATCAAACTAAAGAACTTTAACTTTGGTAATGTTCTTGCGCTTGCATGCGTTTTAATGGATGACGTCACGTGAATGATGTTGTCAGTGGCCCTTCTCAGATTAACTTGCTCTCTTCATTATCTCGTTCCAGGTTAATTTTCTGAAAAGCAGTTGAATGACTGGCATGAGCTTCGATCTAAACATGTTTTTTCCACTACTAAATCCTTCTTTCAGGCCTTTTTATACATAGCAGCAGAGAAAAGCCCGCATCTGCTGTGGCATACAGTATTGCTGTCTGTGTTTCATTTTGATTATGAACTCTTTGTGACTTCTGAACCTTTAGGGTCCTGGTTTGTGCATTTTTCCAGCAGATTGACTGCTTTATTTCGCGACTGACTATTCCTGCCTTGCCTTCCTAGGCCTCGGAGCTCTACGGGACCTTCTGTTCACCGATGTCACGGACACTTCAGCAGTGGTTTACTGGACGGTTCCCCGCGGTCTGCCTGACTCCTACAG
Source organism: Paedocypris micromegethes (assembly GCA_028031935.1). NCBI lineage: Eukaryota > Metazoa > Chordata > Actinopteri > Cypriniformes > Paedocypris > Paedocypris micromegethes. Next base: position 10,897,251 of record CM051502.1, read on the forward strand.
AGTCACTTACATGCCAGTCCAAGGAGGTCAGTCCTGTGAATGTGTGGAACTTCTCAAGACTAAGGATGGGCTCCTGGTTGAGTGGTGTGTTTATCTCCAGGTCTTCCACTAGATCTGACCGTGGATGGGTCGCAGTCGCAGGTTCAGCTGCTAGATCTTCTTCCAGGAGAGATGTATCAGGTGTCTGTTTTTACAGTGAAGGGTCTGGAGGAGAGCGACCCAGTGTCCAACACTTTCACCACAGGTAAACACGCACGTGAAGGAACGCCAGGTAATCCAAATAGACATCCCATTTCTCGATTTATTCACTTTTAAGATTATTGTTGAAAGGACAATTGCTTTTTGAAATTACGGATTTTATTGGCTCCAATTGTTTGAGGATCTTTTCTTGACTTTGTCCAGCTGAATTATTGGTTTTGACCAGTTGTCTTGTATAATATAGCATAACATACAAATAATACAGAAAACAGAATACGGTTCTTCATACAGAACATTTTCAGATTTACCACCTCCACATGTACAGTGTTTTTTTTTTTTTGAAACATTTTACAGTAACTTTTTACATTATAGAGTAAATTGGCTGCATTCTAGAATGTATTAAAATTCTATGTATATTATCTATACTTCTCTTATTTAAGTTACTACACTATATTTATGTTATCCAGGTTGTGCGTTTGTAATGCTAATATCGTTTCATGCAGCTCTAGACGAACCGCGCAGTCTGGCGGCCGCTAACGTGACGGACACTACGGCATTGCTGCTGTGGCGGCCAGCGAGCGCGGTGCTGGACGCTTACGTCATCACGTACAGCGCAGACACGGGTGAGAGACTGGAAAAGCTCTGAATGTTCAAGTAAAATAAACCTGCTTGGAAACCAAGACATATATATTTTATTCTATGAGAATGAACCAGAAAATATAAATCTGAATTTCCAGTGTGTGTATGCAATAAATCCTGAGAACAGAATCAGTGTCAGGGTCGACTACACAGAGTAAAGGGGTCACACAGTGAAGTGTTTGTATAATGGACGAAATGGTTTCAACTGTGGAGGAACTCCGTTTAATGCTCGTCCATGGAGCTGATGAAATGTAATCTCCTTAGATGTGTTAGTATTGGACATATTAAATGAGTTTGTCACTTTGTTCGCTAGACCACACCCCACTGTGTACTAGACCCGCCCACTGACAGGTTCTTTGATCAATTCCAGCAAAATTGCAAAGCTGATGCAATTTCAAACGTTCGCGCTTAAGTTTTATAATTTGGCACCAATGTTAAAAATTTGTGATTTGAGATTTTCAATACGGCGAACCATATCGATATTGTGCTCTGCTTTTAACCTATTCAGTGAAATGCACACACACACACACAGTGAAGTGTACAAATTAAAAAAAAAAAAAGGTAAATGCCAAATGCAGTGAAATCCCTAAGTGACTGTTTAATTTTCTCTGAAACACTGATGGATATGTTTTGCCGTCTACTTGGAAAGATACTTTTCTAATGGTCTGACTCTTCCTGAAGTGCCTGAGATATCAGAACAGGTCTCTGGCAACACCATGGAGTTTGAGATGTCCTCTTTGGCTCCAGCCACTGAATACACGGTCAACGTTTATTCCATCAGAAACAGGCAGAGGAGCCTTCCAGCGACCACAAGCTTCACCACAGGTCAGATTGAGGGTTTTCAGCGCCCCCTGTTGTTAGCAAAGGAAATTGCTTGTTGTCGGATAAGCGTGGCACTATTTCAGTTTTTTTTTTTTTATACTTAAAATAAAAAGTGAAACTCCACTAAATAGAACGTTGATGAAGTAATGACAAAATTAGTTTTTACTTTTGTGAGACATGTTATGTAATCTAGTCCAAATTATTTTTTTCCCTTTGTGTCATCACTCTGGGGGTAAATTGTAGATGTGGATGCTCCGCGTGATCTGATAGCCAGTGAGGTTCAAACGGACAGCGCTGTGCTCACCTGGACTCCGCCCCGTGCGCTCATCACAGGATATATACTGACCTTTCAGCCGGCTGAGTCCACTGGCACGGTGAAACTCCAAACGCTCCACATTACACACACACACACACACACACACTTGTTTTCAGAGGTGTAAGGTACTTGAGTAAATGTACTTTGTTACTTTACTTAAGTATGTTTTTGGTTACTTCGTACTTGCACTGAGTATCAAAAATACAAGCAACTTTTACTCTCTACTCCACTGCATTTGTGATTGAGTAACTGTACTTTTCACTCCACTACATTTGAATTGACACTAACTGTTACTCGTTACATTTTGATTGTGCGCGACAAACCATAATCGATTTTTTTTTTTCATTTCTTGGGCGAACGAGGCGATTTTGCCATCTGTCGTCTGCTGAAGATACTGGAAGCTAATTGTGAATTAGAAACCACATGAACGCGACTTAGAGACGTGAATATTTACCAGGAGTTTATCGTGTAGGATTTATTTTATTTATTTTGCACATTCGAGTTTGATTGAGACTGACTTTTTGTTCTTTATTTAATTAGTTTTACCATTTTTGAAACGTGGATTAGTTTCTGTATTAGAAAATAAAACTCCATGAAGAGACATTTTTCACATTTATTTGCATTTTTTTTTTGTTGCCTAAATTTAGTATGAGTAAAATACTTAAGTTACTTTTAAAATTCGATACTTTGCTACTTTGACTCAAGTCTTTTTGATAGTGGTGACTTTTTACTTGTATTGGAGTAACGTATACAGTACGTATCTGTACTTTTACTTAAGTGTGGTTGTCTGGTACTTGTTACACCTCTGCTTGTTTTACTTTGTGATTGTGTACATGGATACAGGAGGTGAATCTGGAGCCGTCAGTGACCTCACACAGTCTGACTGAGCTGACAGGTTCCACGCGTCACACCGTCACACTACAGGCTGTTTCTGAAGGCCGGAGCAGTACCAGCATCAGCACCAGCTTCCACACCGGTCTGTTCATGTCATCACTATTACTGCATTCTTAAAAGTGAAGCCACATTTATCTTTATATTATTGACATTTATTTATATGTTTTTCACACACATTGACGTTGTACACAACAGCCTCTGAATTCTATCTTTGTTTTCTTTTGCTTCTAGGTGGTCGACTGTACAGCAAACCCAAGGACTGTTCTGAGGTTCTTCTGAACGGCGAGTCTTCGTCTGGCCCGTACATGGTATCCATCAACAGGGACGAGAAACAGCATCTTCAGGTCTACTGTGACATGACCACGGATGGAGGAGGCTGGATGGTGAGTCCAGTCTCAGAGTCTCACCAATCTTACTATAACAGTCAGCGATCACTTCTAGTGTCTATCACTTTTCATTTGGTCTAGCTGTTTACACTCAAATTTTACACTAAACATCTGCTCTCCCTGTTTACATGTACGTTTGCGCTAAACATTTTTCTTGAGCTGTTTACGTCTAAGTTTACACAAAACATTGTCACTTTAAGTTCAAATATTACACCACAAGTTCACACCATTTTCATTATCACGTTTACACTAAATATTTGTGCTCACATTTTGCATGCGATATTTATGCTAGTTTGCATTCAGTTTACCCTCAAAGTTAAGACTTTTTGTAATTTTATGGTCTACGTTTTTTTTAGGGTTCACAATCAAAGGTTTACACTTTCACATTTTCCTCTCCCAATTCATTGTTTAAATGTACATTTGGTGAAGATCTTGACTAAAAAAAAGTCCAGTGGTATTTGTTTCAAGTGTTTCATTAAACATGAATTCTTCTCAACTTGGGTGGTATGTGATTTTTGTGTTGGTTTGACAGAAGATCAAGTCTCAAGTGTTTTCCTCAGGTGTTCCTGCGGCGTCAAAGCGGAAAGTTGGATTTTTACAGGAACTGGAGGAACTACACCGCTGGATTTGGAGACATGAATGATGAGTTCTGGATTGGTGAGCTCATCAGACAAACCGTTGCTGTCTAATCAATTTTTGTTTCTTATTATTTAGTTATTATGTTGCTTAAATCCTGACATAAAATGAAATTATCATTATTATAGTGTTATTTTAATAATAAAGTTCATTGTTTTCATTTCCGACTGAGAAAAGAATATCAACTAGAAAAATATCCTAGATTCTGGTCCACAATAATTATTCACCCAATAAAATAATTGAATCCATGTGATTATTTTTGCTCCTGGAACGTTCTGCTGGTTGACATGTGAAATTGTTGTAGGACTGTCAAACCTTCACAAGCTAACGGCGGGTAACCAGTACGAGCTACGTGTTGACCTGAGGGACGGACATGAGAGCGTCTTTGCACAGTACGACAGGTTTTACATTGGAGATCCTCGTTCCCGCTACAAGATTCAGATTGGTTCATACAGCGGCACCGCGGGTGAGTCACGTCACTGTCTTCTCCAGCCTTTCTCCAAAAGTTTAGTCTCCTGAACATTGGTGGATTGATGGAGAATTTAAGTTTTTTAGTGACGCTGTGTTTTAAATAGAGAAGTAGTACTGTAGTCTTTTTTTGTCTGTAAGTCATTCCTCATAATGTCATTGGTGATGGTGTCATCAGTTGAGATGTGTATTTGTGAAAAAGCCTTGACTGCCATATGAACTTAAGTGCCATCCCATTCCTAACCTATAGGGTTCAATATGATGTCGGTCATCAAGAACCTGCTGGTTTGAAAGACATATTTCTCAAAGAAAAAAGTTCAAGTTCACCTTCAGTGGTATTGTAAAGCACTTTTCACTTTTCTGTCTCAAAGTGCATCGGGAACATATGAAAATAGAAGATTTTTGCATTTTATTCATTGTTTGTTGGTGTTACGATAATGGCTGTGACTTTGAAAAACACAGGTATGCCAATTGAACTTCAAAATATTCAATGGCTATAAACATTTCTATGTTCAAGTCCACAATAAAGGAATGGCAGATAAGTAAAGTAACAATGAGTAATGTAATGAAGAAACAATTTAGCTTAGTTTTCCTTTCCATTGGGACAGTTGCTGAGATAGATCAGTCTGTAAAAAAATGCATTTTTGGGTGTTTTTAAGTTAACAATTTTTATACACGTTTAATGTTTAAATAATATTTCATCATTTGAAAGAAATAAAGACACAAATTCCACGTAAAAATAAGTTGAACATCTGCGTGTTTGTTGCTGTTTATGTAAATAAAACACCTGGAAGTAGCAGTACCATATTCGACTGTTGGGAAAATGTGTATGAAGGTATAAACAACGTCTGTTTTCAGGCGATTCCTTGACGTATCACCAGAACCGACCGTTTTCCACCTACGACAACGACAATGACATTGCAGTCACTAACTGCGCCCTGTCCTACAAAGGAGCCTTCTGGTACAAAAACTGCCATCGTGTCAACCTGATGGGAAAGTACGGAGACAGTAGCCACAGCAAAGTACGACTTTCATCTTTTCCTGTTTGTGCAAAACATTTTACTAGGGCTACTAGGGATCTGTCAGCTTTTAAAACATATGAAAGAATGAACACACACACACACACACACACACACACACACACACACACACACACACACTGTGTCTGGGGGGCTGATGAGGGTCAGTGTCTTGGTCAAAGACACTAACTCTTGATTCTTGAACCATTATTTATCATAAATCAGAATTTACATTATCATAACTTATAAGAAACCAGGTGTATCCCAGTGAATTTGCCAAATATCTATATAATTTATTTTACACATTTGGTCATTGCAAAATGCCAGAGCAATGTTTTTGTTCTTATTTTATGGTTGGGCTCAACATGTGATACGTTTTTAGAGATTGATATGAAATATTTCAGAGCATCGTGATTTGAGTCGTGTTGTCAAACGTCTTGATTGATTGCGCACCCTTGGTTCAAATCTTGGAAAGAGTCGGGGATGGAGTAGGAGTCTGAAGCCTCCTGGCGCCTCTTAGGAACCTAATTGTCTGGTTGTGCCAGCCTGATGTCTTCCCGTCAATAAGTTCATGTGAGGAAGAGATTGCCACAACATAGACCTTAAGCGTGGAAGGGCCCAGTCTCTCATCTAGTTTTTCCTGGAGAAACGAGAGAATCGTCCTGACAAGGCAACTCAGTGGATTTTTGTCTTTCTGCCGACATCAAGAGACAAAACCTGGAATGTGGCTAGATCCAGGACTTTGGTGGGCCAGTAAGGTGCTATGTCCAGACTTTGGTGGGCCAGTAAGGTGCTATGTCCAGACTTTGGTGGGCCAGTAAGGTGCTATGTCCAGACTTTGGTGGGCCAGTAAGGTGCACTCAAGAGAACCTGATGTCCCTCCTTCCTGACCCAGCACCTGGGGAGTGTACTTCCGCAGATGGCAAGGCCATGGGTTGGCAAATTCATCTAGCCTGAGTGGCACCTCAGTGAGCGCCAATGCGTCCAACAATGGGCCGATTTGTCCAAGTCAAGGAGATCTAACTGTCCCTGAACGAATTTGTCCCAAATCGTTGGCCCCAGCCAGTCATCTAGGCAGTTCATCTCTACTCCACTGCATTTCTGATCGAGTAGCAGTACTTTTCACTCCACTACATTTGAACAAACACTTATTGTTACTCGTTACATTTTGAAAGCCGCAATCGATTTATACCGCGGTTAATTTCTTGGGCGAACAAGGCGAATATCGCCATCTTTAGGCTGCTGAAGGTAATGGACGCTATTTGTGAATTAGAAACCACAAGAACACGAATTAGGGGCGTAAATGTACGTACACTACTATAGGTCGTATAGGCTAACTAGCGACACGACTGACGAAGCAAACGCCAGCACATCAAGGGCTGGACGATCATCCATAACCTTGAATACTCAGAAGAGGAAGAATGTGTTTTACAAATGTTATTATATAATATATAACTTTATATAATACATATATAATTTACTAATTAGAATTTTATTTTATATCTACTTGCAAATTTAGGTGATGAGACTGACTTTTTGTTCTTTTTATCTTGTTCTACCTTTTTTCAAACATTGAGGTTAAATTTTGTTTCTCTATTAGAAAACAATAGTTTGTTTTCACATTTCTTTCTTTTGGACCTATATTGAATACCAATAAAATACTTCTTAATACTTAAGTTCTTTTAAAATTGGATACTTTGCTGCTTTGACTCAAGTCTTTTTGAAATCGGTGACTTGTTACTTGTAATGGAGTAATTGTTACAGTAAGTATCTGTACTTTTACTCAAGTATGGCTGTCCGGTACTCTTTACACCTCTGAGTATTGACACGTAAAAGTCCGCGTCTGGAAGGCTTCCCTTCTGTCAGAATGTTCCTCTACTATCCTGAACTTGTGAAGGTACTGTAGCAATTCAGGGACAGCTATAGTGTAAAACATGCACTGTCTCGGTAATGGCACCTTTATCTAATAGCGAGAGAATCTTTGCCCTGAGAACCTTGGCGTCCCTCAGGCACAACTGAGTGGCGAGGACTCCTTGGTAGACCAGATGCTGGCAGGCAAACTGTAGCGTGTAGCCTACAGTGAGAGTCTCACTATTCGGATCAACCATAAAGACGGAACAGTGAGGGAGAACCACTTGCTCAAACAGCGTCTGAGGGGAATCAACAAAACTGTGGAGGTTCAGAGAACTCTGGTAGTGTCAGAGGAAGTGTGGGTGAAGATGTATCTGTCTTTGACACATGAAAGGTCCTAACACCAGAGGGGGTAACCCTTTTTCTGTGTCCATTCAAACTGAATGGGATCATTGGAGCTCAACCGTACTCCCTGCTCTGCTTCCTCTGATCTGCACAAGTCAGGGCCACTCATGAGGGAAGTGAGGAGCGTAACACTTCCAAAATGTTGTCGCACTGAGAAAGCCACCTGGTCAGCTCTTCAGGCATTTTGGGGAGGAAGGGCACCAAGGGAACATCAATTATTTTTTTTGCTGGAGGACTTCTCTGTAGGTACCAGTATTTCAAAGGACTGCATGTCAAAGGACAAATTCAGTCATCAAAAGTCATCATTCAAAGTCTGAGGGAGTCTATTGAGTCTTTTCCTGAGAGCTCTAGCAAACTATTCGAGTTATCTACTCTCTCACCCCAAGAGCGCCATTCATCTCCTGCCGCAAGTCGGGAAGCCAAAGCTGACCAAAACTTGTGTAGGGCGAGGCGGTAGACAGACTTTCTATGAAAAGCACCCGTCTCTTGTGTAACATTGCCATTTTCATGTTTTCACGTTCGCTCTTGCAAATGCAAACACAATTATGTTTGTCCAATGACGGTGTTTTTGAAGAGCTGAAGCTAACAAATCAGATCACTTCGATCCTCCCGCTCTCAGTCTAACTGACTGACATCTCGTGAAACTGACAGGACACAAGGGCACTAAACATTTCTCAGTACTTGAAGCGACTTGCTCAAATATTTAGGAGCTTGATCCTGAAGGAGGCTCTGGAAGCAAATCAATTTTTGGCAATTCACTGGATTGGTTAAAGCAGACAATTGCAGACATTTTTTGCATTAGAATGTTCTGGATACAATGAACAATATCAATTTTTTTTAGCCACGACTTCCGTAGTGGTGTCTAAAGTCAGAAACTTTGAATGATTAATATTACTGCAATTGTAATTGTCAACTGGTGTGATTCACAGGGAATCAACTGGTTCCACTGGAAAGGCCATGAACATTCCATTCCGTTTGCGGAGATGAAGATCCGGCCAATAAACTTCAGGAGCCTGGGAGGAAGACGAAGAAGATCATAAACTCAATCACACATTCGTTCTTTCTCCTAAATGGTGGAATCCGTCCCGCCACAGGATCACTGAACGTCACGTCTGATCTTTCATACTGTAGTGGAGTTCCTGTAAATGTGAGAAATAGTGATGTGAATTCTCTTCAGTACTCACCACAATCAGATCCATGAATGTTCAAATTGTTCATAGTAACTGCATTCAAAAGTTTTTCTGTCGATATTTTTCTTGGACCTTGCGTACAGACCTGATGAAACGTGTTTGATTAAACCTTTTTCCTGTTCCTACTAAGACTATCTTAATTTACTCACTGTTGGTTTGCTATTTAAGGTTTTGTTTAAGTTGTTTTAAGTTCACACAAGTATCAAATGTCGGACAAAAAGGCAAACACAGACTGATGATGATGATAAACAGATTATCAGACAAAGAGATGGTCAGACACCTTAATAGGTCAGAAAGATCTGTGGAAAACCAGACAGATGGATTGAGTCAAGAAAGACAGGCAGACAGACAGGATACACAACCAGACCGCTGTGAAAGAAGAAACAACAAAAATGTAGAGACAAATATATGCATGGAAAGGAAGACAGAAAATCTAAACGTAGACAGACAAAGTGAATGTTGGAAAGATAACTTAGACTTAAATGGACAGGTAGACAGACCAATGGCGGAGAACAGAGCATGATTAAACAGACATGTTGACAGATGAGGTTTCATTACTTGGGTTTATTGTTTTCACACACATTCACTGGGTTTCTGGGGATCATCAACTACCGTACGTCAATTCACCATGAACTTCTGAGACCGCTGATGTTTCCTGGAGCGGATTCATTCACTCAAACCAGCTTAAACCACCATGACGGCACATGTACAGCTATGGTAATAATATGCCTTAAATATTATAAAATAGATGTGAACTGTAAATACATCACTGTATAAAGTTGTGGCGTATAAAGACACATATCCAATGTTCTAGATCTGCTTTGATTATTAAAAGCAGAAGCAGACGGAATAACAATTATTACGTCTCATACATTTATTGATTGGTGAAACGGTGTCTGCAGATTGATGCCTCCCATGCGCAGAGAAGATTCGATAGTCGTCATAACTGGTTTAAAAGCACGGGATCCTGGTCCGAGACGTGTTTGGTCCTGAGCAAACATCTCAGGGGCTAGAACACGTGGATGAGAAAGAGCATCCTACTCACACCAAAGCTCTTGCTTCTCTACAAATGTACAAAATGACGTGTGTGTCCAGACCCAGACGCCCTTATTTGTTTCTCTTAAAAGCTTAAAACGTATAAAACTGGAATTGGCATAATCAACACGTTGTGCTGGGCAGGCGACTGGACTGGACTTCACGCTCCGTTCCACGGTTGCAATGGTTCCTCAGACAGGAGGCTAAAGGCCTGTGAGGTCCACGATGGCTTTGATGAAGATGGTGTCGTCGCGGATGTAGGAGTTCTTGCCCTCCAGCTTGGCCAGCGGGCAGAAGAGCGGACAGCCGCTGGCAATGTTCATGTCGCTGACGGGCCGCTGGAACGAGGACGAGGTGATGTCGGGTCGGAAGGCGTCAATGATGTGCTCTCGGTTACTCTGGTCCAGCAGCATCAGTGTCACCTGAAGGTCAGAAAGAAACTTGGACTCATCTTGTTTTTAAGTCATTTGAAATTTCTAAAAACATTTGTCTGAACAATATTATGCATGAACCCTCCGAGGTCGAGTCACACTTTTTTCAAGATAAAACACACAAAAAAGTCAATTTTGGTCTTACATATAAGTAAGTGTTATTCATCAATTAAAATTTTGATGTACCCATTATTTTAGGTTACACTCTTAAAAAAACAGGACGTTGTGTTTTATATATATATATATATATATATATATATATATATATATAATAATAAAACTAAAACGTGAATCGCGTTTTGCCTTTTTGTCAGCTGAAAAACAACTGTAAATTAATAAATACTTATCACTCTAACATTAAACATGAGGTTACATGATGCTTAGAATGTCTGTTTTTACATTTAACTGTATAATAAAATTGGCATGCTTAGTACAGTTAGACTGAGTGTGGTGTCCTCTGATAAGAAGTGAGTAAACTGGATGATGTTTGAGCGCCTTGTTCAGTCCACACAGCCACCTGCTTGCCTGAAGTTTATTCTTTGCAAATAATTTTGTTTTCAAAACTCCTTTTCTCTTCATTCTCATGTGTTTATAATAATGTGAGCATCCAAGATGGACCTCGAGAAAAAATGTCAAGTACCTTCTGGTTGAAAGGCCACTTGAGCAGAGCATCACTAGAGCCTTTCATCACCACAAAGAAGAGTGACAGGTGTGTCCCACGACCCGTCCCGTCGCCGTTCAGGTAAATGCGCAGACACATCTTATAGCCGTACTTGCTTGTGTAGAACGCTGAGAAAAAAAAAAAATTAAAATCAGCCACACGCTGCAGAGAAATCTGAACGTGAACAGCAAAATGATTGCGTGACTGATGTTTGTGCTTCACCAGGTGAAAACATGGCAGGTGCCCGTCCAGCGATGGCATCTTGCCGCTTTTTGGTGAAATCTGAAATCCGCCAGATAAAGATGCCATCAAACGTTGTGGCGGCCAGTTCCCGCAATCTTCCCTCCATTTCCGCCACGGTCAGGTCTTTAACCCCCACCTGACGCTCCAGCTGACGGACCTGCGTGACACATGCTGCGTTTACACTTCTGCATTTTGTATGCACCGGTTTTCTAACTTGCTAACCATCCATTTCAGTGCCACAGGGAGCTGGATGAATCCCAATATAGAACACACACACACACATCAAAATGTTCATATATGCACTGCAAAAACTATTTATAGCATAGTATAGCAAAATGACACATAGTACAGTATAAATGTAAACCTTTTTTTAAATGTAACACTGTACATCGAGACGTAAACTCTGTGCTTGACATTCCAGCTCTGCAAAATTTTCAAAAAGCTCTATGATGTCCGTCTCACCCTACATCAGGGGTGGCCAACCAGTCAGAAACTAAGAGCCACTTTTTTCTGTCTTAGAGCCACAAAGAGCTGCAAAGAGCCACATCATACACATGTGCACACATAAACATCATCCCATTCCTTGATCTTGTAGGCACGCACACACACAGACCTCTGCTCACCCAGGTTTAATGAAATTAACCACACCAACATGATAATATTAGATATTTTTCAACAGTTAACATTGTGTGCATATGTGACTCATGTCATGAGAAAGCTCCTGAAGAGCCGCATGAGGCCCGAGAGCCGCGGGTTGGCCACCCCTGCCCTACATCATCTGGATTGGGTTCAGGTCGGGTGACTGTGAAGCCAGGTCATCAGGCACATCACTCTCCTTCTTGGTCAAAAAGCCTGTACACTTTTCAGTCTGAATCTACAGGTTTCATAGTCATGACAGTAAAGAAAACGCTTTGAACTTTAGTGCGTCTAAACTTTTGGTCTGTACTGTAAGCACCATCCTCGATTTTCAGGCACAAAATAAAAACAATCCAAAAAATAATATATATATATATATATATATATATATATATATATATATATATTGATGTATATATATATATTTTTTTTTTCTTTTCTTCTTTTAACAAATCTAACTTCGTATCATTTCAATATCGTTTTACTTAACTTTACTTTACTTTACAGACATTTGGCAGACGCTTTTATCCAAAGCGACTTACAAAAAGAGGAGCAAGTAAAGCATTTCATGTCAAGTGAAGCTACAGTAGATGTCAACACAGGCTATATAAGGAAACTTACTAGACAGAACAGCATGACAATCAACAAAAACAGTGAACACAAGACAAAAAACACAAGACAAAGATTTTTTTTTTTTGTTAATCAGTGTTAAAGTGCTGGTGGAAGAGCTCAGTTTTTAGTGCTTCTTTAAATGTTGAGAAGGTTGCAGACTTTCTAAGAGGTTGAATAATACTTGAATAATAGATTGAATAGAAAAGATTCTAGTGATCGGAACTTCATCTCCCAGAATTCTAAGCCAATCCCAAGAGCCTCTGCAGTCCAGATCTTACATTTGTGTCTATTTTAACGCATCAACGTGGACAAAGGCATAATAGAGAAATGCACAGCAAAAACAATCTTTGTCATTAAGGGCGCACTCACACTAGGTACTCGGATCCGTACCGGTTCTTTTGGCCAGCCTTGGCCTGATTGGAAGAGGTGGACCAAAGCGTGAGAGCACCCTGAGACCGCTCACCTTGTTGCTGAGAGCCTCGATCTTGTCCTGGTCCAACCTGTGCTGCCGGTTACTGGCCTCCATGGTAGTAGCGAACCTTTCTACTTCTCGGTTCAGCACACACACCACATCTTCAAACGTCCCGGCCTTCACCTCCAGCTCCTGACAGCGGCGACCCAAGTCAGCCACCTTTGTCTTCTCGCTGTGCAGCTGCAGTTCTAGTGCTGCCCCCACCGAGCTGGGCAGCGGGGTGAAGGATGTGGGCAGTGTGGTGGCAGCCGGAGGTGCGGTGGAGGATGAAGACGAGGGGACGCCCTGCACGGGGGGCCCGGTCGGACTGTGGATGGAGCTTAGCTGACTGACTCGGGCCTCGAGGTCTCGAAGAGCCTGGTGGAGCTCATGAGCTTTGTGACCAGCCATTTCCAGACTCTGGGGCTGCAGACCCTCCAGACTGACCTTCATACTCATGATGTAGTGCAGAAGCAGATTGAGGTGTTCGTGAGCACAGACTCGCTCGTGATCATGGATCTTCTCCTTCTCCACCTCAGATAAAGATGAATCAAAGGTCCATCATGCAGAGCTCTCACTTTGCCATGGAACAAATGTTGCAGTTTTACAGACACACGCACACAAATAATTCTACTCAAAATTAATGTATATAAAGTAGTGCTGTGAAAGTTAACACGTTAACGCATGCGATTAATTTAAAATGTTTTATCGCATTCGTTATTTGTCTGCAAATAACGTGCTTGTCAGTATTGTCGGCCGGATCAAATTTCCGTTCAAAATGCCGCCGCTCTTTGTCAGTCGTCAAAGCATCTGAAGCGCTTTTTCGCCAGAGTACAGGTCAATCCTCAAAACACAACAAATGTACAGTGAATCTGGTGCAAGACTGTCGTGCTTTTTAGAGCTTTGACAGGGAAAACTAGTGTGCGCGAAGCAAGGAGTAAGCCTGGTCTTAGAGTCATACGGATTAGATAAACAGACAATATTTGTGTTTGTTTTTACTTACACTCACAAAAAACAGACATTCTAAGCTTTATCTAGACCTATGTTTCATATTTGTGTGATACGTATTTATTGTTGCAGTTCGTTTTGATCTGACAAAGAGAAAGCAAAACACACTTAACGTTTTAGTTTAGTTTTTTTTATTTTTACAAAAAAAAAACAATGTCCTGTTTTTTTAAGAGCGTAACCAAAAAATTTCCAAAATAAAGCAAAATTGACGGAGTATTTTTTTGTGTGTTTTACACTGATCTAGAAAAAAGTACGATTCGATCTCGGAGGGTTAACAAAGACAATATATTGCAAATTGAACAAAAAGTCGGTAGCACTTTATAATAACTACACCTTTTTTAGCATTAACTAAGCATGAATAAGAACTTTATTCATTATTAACAACGTATGAATCAGACATGACAAATACTTAGTAACACGTATGTTAATGATGAACATCTAATGAATAAGCTCATGAATAAGCTGTTTAGTCATTGTGAACTAATACTTAACAACGCATGAAAATATGATTACCTCATTTTGAATATCATGAAGAGTTCAGAAGCTAGTTAATAGTTAGTTAATAGTTAATTAACGTTTTCTGAAGTGAAAGCTGTTTATGGTTTATTAAGTAGTAATTAATGTTGAAGAAAACACTGAAAGGGTCTCGTGTCCTGTTGGGCTGTGGAAACCAAATTTAAGTCAAAGATCATAACCAATACACAGAGAAACAGAACAGAATTTATTTCTTAAGAATTTATTAACTTTTACACTGTAAACAAAAACAAAATCACAGAAAAGAAACATGGCTTGTGTAAATGTGTAAAACGCAAACTTTTCGCGTCCAGTTTTGATGACGTAGCGAAAGCGGAAGCATTGATTGGTCAAATATATACAAGGGGAAAATATAAATAAGGAAAATATAAATAAGAGAGAGATTTAAGTGTGCAAGTTTGTGTATCTTTGAAAACTTTTAATGCACCACTGTTTTAGAAAATATATTTTAATTACAAGCAATGATCCTGTTTAGCAATGAACAGTTCAGGTTTATTAATAGTGAGATGTCAAGAAGAAAATCGTTAAAACCAGACGCGAAAAAGTCGCGTTTTTAATAACAGGTTCAATAACGTCATTTACAGGTTTTGTAGTGGCCGTGCTTCTTACTCTCGGCCCTTTAAACAGTACCTCGAATGTTGGTTCGGTTCGGTAATTTGTAAACCGTTTTTGTTGCGCCAGCATTTAAAATGCACTGTATTTCGTCTGGTACTTTAGTCATTATTCATGTTTTGTTGACTATAATATACAGTGAGCCATGTTTCACCATTTTTCGTTTTGTTCACAGTGTAAAAGTATTAATAAATGGATTATGTTCTATATCTGTGTCTTGGTTTTGATCTTTTCACAGCTCAACAGGACAAGATACCATTTCGGTGTGTTCTTCAACATGAATTAATACTTAATAAACCATAAACAGCTTTCACTTTAGAAGAGGTCACAGAAAACCTTAACTATTAACTATTAACAAGCTTCTGAATTCTTCATGAATTACATTATGATGTAATTATATCTTTATGTTTTGTTGAGTATTATTTAACAATGACTAAGCAGCTTGTTCATGAGCTTATTCATTAGATGTTCATCATTAACAAACGTGTTACTAAGTGTATATGGCATGCCTTATTCATACTTTGTTAACAATTAATAAAGATCGTATTCATGCTTAGTTAATGCTAAATAAGGTGTAGTTATTGTATAAGGTGTAGTTATATAAGAAGTTTACATTTACAGCCCTAATATAAAATTGACAGCCCTAATATAAATATATATAATATATTCAATTATGAAATACATTTGCTCAATTATAAAGTATAATGTCACTTACAGACATGTCACAGCCCACAACGTGGTATCTACATGGTGTCCTGAACTTGCTGCAGAGCTTGATGTGGTCGACATACTAAAGAAGATCACATGAATGAGAAACTGATCAGTGTCCAAGTTGCTCGTTTTTAACTAACTCACCTTTTCTCTAGGGATTTTCTTCTTGGCACATCCTTCACAAATCATGGGGTATTTGGGGCAGATCTCGTCATGGGCCTGTGGGTGAGAGCATTTTACTTCGTTATACTTAGCATTTTAGTTATCAACTTTCATTCATCATCGGGCAATTCATCGAAATCATGTGCTTCAAAGAGAATTTCATAAATTTAAAGTCTATAATATTCTCTACTTTGTCTATCTTAACTGTCAGTGAGGTTTTTCACTGTGTACTTCTTGTGTACTTCTCATCAGTTTGTGAAACGGCTTCGAGTTGGTCTTGGACAGAGAAAAGCTCTATATAAACAAATGAACTTGAATCAATAAGAACTTGGATATTTTAATATTTCATTGTCTATTTGTGGAAAAAGACCTATCATCTTGTGGAACCTGTATTTCTTTTTCCCGTGCTTAATCCGCCTTATCAACACAAATCTTGTACCTCATAAACTAGTTGTAAATATTGTTTACATTATTTTGTGCTGCATCCATGCATTTAGTGTCTCTTGTTATCTTGGAAATCTCTTATCTGATCAGTTTGTGAAGTCTGCTTCTGTTACCTTGATGTTTTTGAAGTGAAAGGGCTCTTTGCAGTATTTGCAATTGAGCGTCCTCTCGGGACACTCTCGCTCGTTGTGCCGCTCCTGTTCGTTAAATCGTATCAGTTCTTTACACAAGGAGCAGGAAAGAATCATGAACTCGCACTTGCCCTCGTGACTCAGCTGCAAAACAGAAGAAACGGAAGCTTTTAGTTGATGATCCATCCAGCATCACGGGTTTGATTATGAGGAAAATCTAAGTGGCCTTGGACATAATCAAATACTGAACGCAAGAATGAGATGAAAACTCAACCTCATAGTCTCTAATACTGCCGCTCCAGATACAGCCCTCGTTGATACACACTGCCGGCAGGTTTTCCACTTCTCTTCGTGCAGCGTTGTCGGGAAAAGCCTGCAGATAGACATGTCGCTCTGTGTGATTCAGGATAATCTACAAATATGATTGTAGACGTTGAGTGTGGATGCTTACACAGCCTTGCTTAAGGATGGATGTAGACTCTTCAAAAATCTCCTCTTTAATACAAGCGTTACACTTCTGTGGTCCAGACCTGAAACAACACAGCCGTGTTGGAAACAAATACTGTACAGTTTATGTACTATTTTATATTATTATCAATAATAAAATATGTTATAATGAACAGGGGATTTTTCCTGTATATTCAAATATGTATATATGTTTGTGTGTCGGGAAGAGTTCCCTGATGGCCGGGAAACTACAGCAGAGAAAAAACATCAGGGAAACAGGTAGGAAGGTGCTGTGTGTCATCTGGAAGGAGGAAAGAAGATAAAGACTTGGTCCTGGAATGAGGAAGTACAGGACTGCATCCAGAAGAAGAGGTTGGCAACGAGGAAGTGGGATGCAGAGGACAGAGAAAAGTAGACAGGAGTACAAGGATGTGCAGTGAAGAAGGAGGTGGCAAAGGCCAAACAGAAAGCACATGCTGAGCTAGACATAGTATGACAGTATAGTATGATGAACATAAGCATAGTAAGACAGGTTAGACACAGAGGAAGGAGAGAAGTACTTGTATAGGCTAGATATGGAAAGATGCTAACAACCCAGGAGAGTGTGTAGAGACAAGGGTGTGGCTGTGGGGAAGCAGGAAAAAGCAGAGATTACAAAGGATGAGGTGAGGAAGTTTCTGAAGAAGATGAACAGTGGAAATGCTGTTGGTCCTAATTATGTACCTGTGGAGGGGTAGAAGTGTCTAGAAGAGTAGTTTGTTTAACAGGATTCTAGAGGGAGATAAAATTCCTGAGGAATGGAGGAGAAGCATTCTGGTGCCGATTTTCAAGAACAAGGGTGACACACAGAACTGCAGCAACTACAAAGGAATAAAGGCATTGAGCCACACAATGAAGCTGTAGGAAAGAGTAGTGGAAGCAAGGCTTAGGAAGGAGGTAGAGATTTGTGAGCAGCAGTATGGCTTTATGCCCCGTAAGAGCATCACTGATGCCATTTTCGCTTTGTGAATGTTGATGTAAAATTACAGAGAGGGTCAGAAAGAGCTACATTGTGTCTTTGTGGATTTGTAAAAGGTGGATTTTGTATGACAGGGTGCCCAGCGAGGAGCTGTGTTACTGCATGAGGCTGTCAGGAGTGGCAGAGAAGTACGTCAGAGTAGTCCAGGACATGTACGAGAGGAGTATGATGGTGGTGAGACGTGCTGTAGGTCAGACAGAGGAGTTCAGGGTGGAGGTGGAGACAACATCAAGGATCAGCTTTGAGTCCATTCTCGTTTGCTATGTTGATGGACAGGCTGATAGATGACGTCAGACAGAAATCTCCCTGGATAATGATGTTTGCAGATGACAGGTGATTAGCAGAGTAGAGAGCAGGTGGAGGAACAGTTAGAGAGGTGGAGGTTTGCGCTGGAAAAAAGAGGCATGGAAGTCAGTCGTAGTAAGACTGAATACATGTGTCTAAACGAGAGGGGGCAGGGTGGAGGAGTGAAGTTACAGGGGGTGGAGGTGAAGAAGACGCAGTTGTCCTTGGTATCATCAGTGAAGTATGATGGGGAGTGTGGAAAAGAGACGAGTGCAGTGTATATATATATATGGAAGATGCTCAGGATAGAATGAGGTGGAAAAGGATGATTCGTTGTGGCAACCCCTGATGAGGGAAAAGCCGAAAGAGAAGTAGTTGTAGTTACATTAGAGCACAAATCAAAAGATTTACAAAAATATATAAATCTATTAAAATCTTTATATGCTATGATTTAGTCTGCTGAAAAGCGAGTC
Source organism: Paedocypris micromegethes (assembly GCA_028031935.1). Lineage (NCBI taxonomy): Eukaryota > Metazoa > Chordata > Actinopteri > Cypriniformes > Paedocypris > Paedocypris micromegethes. The sequence goes on from CM051502.1 coordinate 10,915,969, forward strand.
GAGTCTCAAATGCAGTGTGGTAGGTGAGTTTTAATAAGTCCAGTTGGCAAAGGCGAAGTCGAATCCAGGCAGAAAGGGCTGAAGTTTGCACATTCTTAAATAGGAATCTTCATTCATTGTTTGCGCATGCACACACGAGTGATTATTAAGGATCACTATAAATGATTATTTTTGTGAATTATTTTAATACATGAAATCATTTATTTTGTATAAAAAAAACTAATCATACAGATGCCGACAAAATTGTTGGTACCTTTGGTTAATGAACGGAAAAACTCAAAACTCACACTCACAATGAGGCAAAATACCTGCGGAGAGGAGGAGACGTCTCAATGACAGGTAAAGGTTTTGTTGATTGCAGTGATTTCCTCAAAAGTTTGTGCAACAAAATATTAAGTTAGGGGTACCATCATTGTCCAGGCCTGTTCCATGACTTTGTTTTTTTTAATAATTCTGTTAAAGCATGGTTGAAAAGCAATGTCTGACTTTCCTTGGTTCATGTATAGAATTTGTATTTACTGTTATTCTAATTCTGATATTCTAATCTAATAATGAACAGAAAAGATGCAATAAACAGATGGATGAAACTGGAGTCATGATGTGAGAAATAACCACGTGCGAGAGTTTTAATGTGTCTGCTTTACCCGACAGCACGGCTGAAGCAGTAGGAGCAAAAGCGATGGCCACACTGTGCCTGGACGGGTCGCCTCAGAATGTTCTGGCAGCAGTTACACAAGTGTTTGTCCTCCAGTTTATTGGCCAGGATCTTTTTGGGGAAGCCTGGTTTGTTGCTCTCCATGGAGGACGGAGGAGAAGGTTCCTGGGCGGCCATGTCCTCCTCTAAACACTCCTGATCTAAACAGACGGAAACCTGTAAATAACCAGCCAAGTACTGCATAATGAAAAGCAAAATAACACATGATGGATTTTTTTTTAATTAATATTCACTCTGGGTCTTATTTTCAAAGATGCTCTTATTATTATTATTATTATTATTATTATTATTATTCATTTTTAATAGAGCTGCACAATTAATTGTTAAAAGATCACAATCTTGACCCCCCCCCCCTCGCAATCTTAATCCGGCATTTATTTGTTTCAGTCAAACTAGTCTGATCACGAGAAAACACACACTCCCGTGTTCCTATTGGATGTAAAAGATTTCAACGATTTTTTTCTTTACATCACTACTTTTACATTACCTTTCCTTACATGTATTTAAATTTAAAGCAAAGAGTAATATGTGTCATTCTATTGCTGTTTGACAACCTGATGTTCAGCATTAAATCTTTAGAATAAAAAAAAATCCAGAATTGTGCAGGTCTAATTTCAAACAACTTTATCAATTTAACGTTAACAAATCACTGATTTGCATTAGTTTTCTGTTTCAAATGTTTGTGGCTACAGAAAATTTTACAAAAAATGCATCAAGTACTGTATTTAATTAAACGTGTACTGTACATGCATTTTGTTAAAACAAAAAAGGTTTTCAAAAAACAGATCACAAATTCACAAATACTGTACTGTATTATTAATTCTGTTCTTCGTGAGAACTAATCGGCCTTTCAGGAGCTGAAAGTTACTCGCTACGCCTAAGTATAGGGTTCGAATCCCAAGGCGCGAGTAAACTTGTTTGAATGCATAACTTTAATGCAATTCAAGTAATGTGGTTAAATAGCGTCTGGCAGTTGCTTAAATGACAAAAGAAATCTAAACGCAGATCATCGAGATGTAACGGGATGAAACGGGAAAAAAGCTCATCTGAAGTCATTAGACGCGATAAGCCGGAGATTTACTGACAGGCCTCTGAGAAACGAAAACACGTCTCTTTGTTTCTCTTTTGCTTTTGCTTCCACCACCAGCCTCTCTCCGAAGAGAACAAACAATGCTGTGTGAGTATGTAAACGACAGAATATTGGCGATAAACAGCTCGGAACTGCTCATGCGTGTCAGAAACCACTTTTGCCAGAAATCGACCGCGCACACGTCGATATACATCATTCCGTCAGCTGACAGATGCACATCTCGTCCTCCCTCTGTTGCTAAGCAAAACTAACATCTTTCCGATGGTCGTTGCGTGTATGCACCGCCACGCCTCTTTTACATGCATTAAAGGAATATGCCGAGCGCGCGCGCCTTGCTATAAACATGCACGTTGAACGCCACAAATCAAGCAAAGCGTCTACAGACAGACATCCCGATGCGAAGCCCTCGACCTACCGGGCACGCAGTACCGCAGCGATCCGGCCGCGCGTTCATTCGCTCGGTTCCGTGCGGCGTGTGACGGACGGAGGCTCGCGGCGAGGCTGCCGTGTTTTGGCAGGCGACATTGTTGTGAGGAGCGCGTGCTCTTTCACGGGATTACGTCATGATGTGAGCGTGCACTGGGAGTCTGGGACTGTTGGATGGCCGACTGTATTTTTTCCCAGCAAAATTATTTCTTTGAAACAAGAAAGAATGTTGTATTTGCAATTCAAGTCAGCGTATCTACACATGGAAGCTAACAAAAAAACCCCACTGGATATTTAAAAACATTTCTGTTTTGTAATGTAATTGAACTCAATGATTCGAGAATTGAATCAAAATCAATGTGAGAGAAATCTTTACTGATGTATAAAAGCACTACCAGCAGATTGGTATTCGTACGTTAAAATGTTTCTTCAGAAGTGCTGTTTCATACATGTATGTCAAATGTCAAATGTCAAAAAGGTCAAATGTAAATTACAGTAACTTGCAGTTGCTAAAAATCTGTGAAAGTCATTGCATTTTTATTTCTGCATTTCTTTGTGCACAATCTCGTTGAAATTATATGTTTGTAGGTGTTAATATTTATATTTTGTGTGAGCCTTATTTATTATAGGGGACTTCGAAGAGATTTCTCGTTTGAATCCAAGACACACATGCCTCCCAGGCACCACAGCTTAGACTGCCCACTGCTCCGGGTTTGTGTATGAGCACTTCACTTGGACTTCACTATGTGCACTTCACAGCACCAATTCAGTATGGTCCTAGACTAGTGACCATATTGCCATCACTTACCAAATGTTGGCCTATATAGCCTAGAAAGTCAGACAGTTTTGATTTTCTGTTCAGTACACACAGTAGTCATCATGCACAATAAATCTGAATCATTGTATCTACTATAATAATAATAATAATAATGGAATTATTATTATTATTATTAGTCATCATGCACAATAAATCTGAATCATTGTATCTACTATACTTGGAGGTGATGCTTAGTTGTTGATTACTTATTTGTTACCAACTTGTGGACCTTGTGGTAATTTCATACTGCAGTACAGTGTCTTTTTTTCAACCTTAAATAAAAAACAAACAAACATGGGGAATTCCCCACAATAATGCAAACAATACTGTTTTATTACAATAGAGCAGGCATGGGCAAACTACGTTTTAATCCGGCCCGCGGAGCTTGTAAAAAACTAAATTATTTTAATCATTTGTTTTTTCAATATTCCATAACGAAGGTTTTTTTTTTCTTTCTTTATGAACACATTTCAAAAAGCAGAACCATATACACAAATGTACTTTAATTAAATGTACTAGCATATTTACAACATTTATTTTTACACTGTCAGTCACAAAACAATAGGTTTGCGCATATACGTTTATGCGCGCTCGCCTCCGGCCCCTCCACCCACCGGCGCATTCGCTGAGATCAGTAGGAGGCCACAATATTACAATAGTTTTCTTTTTCATTATCTCAATGGTTATTTTATTTTAAATCCTTGCTCTCGCGTTTATTATTTCTGCACGTTTAATTCATTGCATTCGTTTTCGCGCAGTCTGCTTTACGGTATGTAATCGTTCAAACGGCTTGATTTTGGGGGAAACGATCATTGAAAGTCTCGAATCGCAGGACAGTCCCATTGTCGACAATCCCAATCCCCGGTGAGCAGCGCTGCTCAGTGAATTAAACGTTACTGGGCCGCACAAGTTTAGTAAAACAAATCAGATTAGTGCCAAAAATGTCAAGCGCAAACAAATGTATTTTAAAAAACGATACGGAAATGATTTAGGTTTTCGTTTTGCTTTTTAATTATTGTTCTCGTTCGCAATCTTCACATTATCGTTTGCGAGCAGGTTAAAGGCGCCTTTTCGTTCCAAATCGGACTTATCTTTAAAAGAGTGAAGTGGCTCAGCGCATTATTGCTGGCACATTGAGTGCCGTAATAACATGACTAGAAGCGCAACAAAAACGTGTCTCTTTTTCGCACGCGCTGCTATTCAGCAGATTTTACTGTTAATGTTTCTTGTGATGCTGAAGAATTGAAGAAGAGATGGTTCAGAGTTTAAAAATGATTATTGAAATAATCATGCCTTTTTCGTCTTATAAGCAGTAGAACTTTATTCTTATAAACGAGGAACTATAATTTTGTCATTTTAAAAAGTTGTTTAAAAAGGATTTAAAAAAAAATTGATAATGTGTAATTGAATATTTGGATATTAAAAGAAAATTCTAATATCATAATGGGACCTTCCCTGGTGAGTTAAAATGCTAAATCACTTTATTTGTATTTTAGTATTAGATCTGTTTTTTTTTTTTGTTTGTTTGTTTGTTTGTATTTTTATCTTGAATGCATTTTAAAATACAAATAAACACTATTTAAAGTTAAATACTAAATTAAATACAAAAAAATGTATATCCTAAATGTGTATTTTTCCCCCGAGCCCGGTCCGGCCCCTTTGTCAAATGTTAGAACCCAATGTGGCCCGCGAGTCAAAAAGTTTGCCCACCCCTGCAATATTGTCTATCTAAAATGCCACAACTTTACACGCCCTCGTCGAAGCAATTCCTCCCTCTTGCGCTAGGGGCGCAGCAGAGCGAATCTTTCAAATATAACCACAAGAGGCGCCCTGGAGCGATTATTATCATCCCACCGCAAGAGGCGCTGCAGCACAAGCGCGCACCCGATGTGCGCGTCCATGTCTGCGCGGCGGCATTCCACAGCTGAGAGACGCTGAGGGATGAGAGAGGGATGCTAGAGAAACGCATTCCCTTCCCACGGAAAATTTGCAAATAAGCCGTAGCATGTAAATGGGGTTGCGGAGGCGATGGACGAAGTCGAGGTAATGACGGTGAAAGGTTTCTGTCTCCGCGTCTGACGCGTCGCTTCGGCACCGCAGCTGATGGCCTCGTTTAGACGAGCGCAAATAATTCACCTCACTAAACAAACACGGGCATCAATGCTCGCCTTCACCGGGCGAGTTCTCACGTCCCCGCCGCGATTCGCGCTGTTCCACCAGCTGCTTCTTCTCGCGGACTGCGCTGCTTTTCTAGGTCAGTTCGGTAACGGTTTCGAACGGGTGAGGGAATAGAATCGTCCAAGTTTGTGTTTGCCGGTGTCAAAACAGCGTTGCAACCTTCGTTGTTTTCTACGTGATTTGTATGATCAATACAATTCGATTTTGTTTTAGCATCGTTTGAGGTCGTTCAATCATTCGTAGTGTCAATCTCATGTGTTTCAATCGTGATTTAGGAACTTTTGACGTTTTACTCTTTTCCCGTTTTTATTATTCCGCGTATTACTGGTTTTGATCTGAGGCCAAAGTGACGTTTTTGTAGTTTGACACTGCAATTACATCTCGTTTTCCTGGGACTCAAGCCAACAATCTTTAATTTCTTTATATTAGTTTGTAGGTAAGTGTATAGTGTGTTTTCACATTTGTTTTTCACCCCCCCCCCCACAGGTAAATTAACAATGATGGATTATTTACCACTAACAAAGCCGAAGATTAAGACTTAAAAACTCTGATCATTCGCACTGATGTGATGTTCCCCCATCTAGAGGTCCGAGTGCTGATAAGGTGAGTCAGTCCTCAGTGTGTTGGGGTAGGAAAAGTCTGAAGTCTTGGATCTTTCCTGTGCTAGTGAGCTTTTCCTCTGAGCGGGATCTTCACTGGTCAAGATGTTCACAGCTCTAAAGAAGCTGGTGGGCTCTGAAGCCGGGCCGCTCAGGGACAGGAATATTCCTGCAGGCCTGCAGTCCATGAACCAGAGTCTGCAGAGACGCTTTGCCAAAGGTGTCCAGTACAACAGTAAGTATGTCCTGTTCCGCAAAGAATCAGAAGAATTTCCTGGAAGGTTCTTTTACCTTGTGTTTACATTTCTTTATTTGTCAGACGCTTTAATCCATTGTTGTGCTGTGGCGTATTTGAGCACCAGTATGAGCTGACGGAAAGTTCAGTGATCTGTTCCTAAAAGACTAAAAGATTTTGTAATTGCTGTTTGGCTATAAACATAACATTAAAAATAAATAATTTATTGTAAGTATTAATTAAAATATTTTTGCATTTGAAAAAACCATAGCATGTATTTATCATGCATACAGTATATACTGTATATACTGTTAATGAAATTATTCAAGGAATTTTATATAATAATCTAATATTCATATTTATTTGAAATGATTACTTTAAGTAATCTGTAAATCTTCCAGTTTTGTAGTGTATCCGGGTTAGCTGCTGGTCGTGAGACGAAGTTGTGTAGCTGTTGTGTTGTGACCCGCAGTGAGACGGTCATGGATCTTCATTGATCGCTCCTCGTGCTCTTACTGCAGCTCTGCACATGAAGAATGCATGACTGATACACGATCACCCGCCTTCTGGCCTATTTTTCCTGGCGCCTCTCTTTGACAGAGGTGTCTTATGTTAGCCTTGCACGTTTCCCTAGATTCACCACATTTCTGTTGTGATTTGTGTTGGTCATTAATCGGCACAAAATGCCGTCTCTACAGCATTTTGTAAAAGAAGTTCAAACATACTTTGTCCGCCGTAATCTTATGTGACACATGTAGTTATGATGACATGAGACTCCTCCCAGGTGGCTATTGGTACAATTGGTATAAAGTCTTACTGCAGGAGTTGACCATTTTTAATTCTGATTCAGAACTTTTAAATACTGATATTTTGATGTTGTCTGGGAAATATAAAGAATAATTAGGAGGTGTCAAAGCGTCTTGATGAGATTTGAGCAACATAATGATATCAATGCTCGAAAATGGATATCTTTATTTTTTTTTTAACTAGTTCTGGAACAGTTTGTGCTCGTTTTCTTTCTTCTGAGAAACATAGGCATGGACTTTTGCCGAATATACATTTACATGAAAAATTAGGGAGTTGGTGAAATGATATAGTTTACCGGTAAAGTTACAGGACTATATACAGTAGCATAAGATGTGGTTTTGAATGCAGCAGTTTTAATCGCTATGATGGGAGATCTGCAAGAGGAGTGTGTGGCTTAAGTCTTTTTGTGGGTTTTTTTTATTTTTGTGGGTTTAAATATTTCCGGGATATTTCATGTTTGTTACTCATCCAGAAACTGCAGTTTAGTTTCTGACAAAAAAAAAACTGGAAATGAAGAATAAAACAAAACACAAACGACAACCCACAAGTTGAATTTATTTATATAGCGTTGTTCTCAGTCCCAGACCAAGGCAAAGCTGCTATGCGGAATTGGGAAAAAGTGTACAAATTTGGAAACCGTGTACCAGTAGCACACATGTCCGCTTGTAAAAGTTTACAGCATTGAAAGATAGAATTTAGTAGTAATAAAAAGTATGACAAAAATATGGTTTGATTTGGAGTGTAGTTTAACGTTCTCTGCTCACTTTCTTGTAGTGAAGATAGTCATTCGTGGCGACAGGAATACAGGCAAAAGTGCACTTTGGCATCGACTCCAAGGGAAGAAGTTTCTGGAAGAATACATCCCAACCCAGGAGATCCAGGTCACCAGCATTCACTGGAACTACAAAAGTGAGTACCACTTCGGTTTGCATGCCAGAGGAGACTTCCTTTGTGTATCAAGCTAGGGGTGGACGGTAACCGGTATGAACGTGGAAACCGATGTTGAGTTGAGCCACCATATTGAATTTGCAACACCCTGGATACCGTTGCACATTCATGAATTTATTTTTTATACTTATGCAAACACTTTAATACAGTATAATTTTTTTTATATTGTTTACAGCACATAGACAATGCAACAGGCTGAATTAATAAATCAGATCACTTTGCGAGCATAAGAACTGTAAGTGCGTGTTGCTGCAATGTCTGTGTAACGTGCCTCTAAGAGCGGCTGTTTTAGTTGGTGAGACATCTGTAAAGGCGCGAAGTTTGATTAGACACGTTTCTCTCTCTTTCTCTCACTCACTTTCTCTCTCACTTCTCTCTTTTTCTGTTTGGTCTCCTAAAAAAATTGAAAGAACCCCTTTGCTGATCAGGAATATGGCTGAAATGAGTAGCATCATCTCGGAAAAGACCTTTTTAATGTTTTGGGGGTCACTTGCAAATAAGAAAGCATTGGGGAAGACCGAACCAATAAACGGCAATTTAAATATAATGGTATGACTAGTCATATTTTGGCATTAAAATGTTTTTTTTTTTCTTTTGGTTTTCTTTTTTTTTTGCGTTTCACAGTTTACCAGCAAAGTGGTAGGTGTCATGTAGAAGTTAGTGTTTGTTATAACTAATTTCTTAATGTTTTTTTTTCCCAACAGCCACAGATGATGTGGTGAAAGTGGAAGTTTGGGATGTGGTGGATAAAGGTGAGTGTTTAAAAAGGGTTTTTTTT